>JAUIMM010000018.1:22656250-23277500 GCA_031769625.1 Taudactylus pleione
CTGGAGCCGGCCCTGCTGTGGCCTATAGAAAGGGGAGCTATATGGGTAGAATAGCCTATGGAGATTATCTGAGTGGATCTGGAATTTAATAAGTTTGATCTGGTAAGTTTTCAGGGAATGTTTGGAGGCTAGAAGAAAGTCTTGTGTGAGGGAGGGCATTCCACAGAGTGGGTGTAGTCCGAAAAAAGTCTCATAAGCATGAGTAGAAGCAGGTGAAGCGTGCGGATGAGACACAGATCTTCGGCGAGCTGCAGATATTTTGAGAGAAATTAAATGATGCAAGTTGGTGTAGTGTAGTTTAAGGCTCTGTATGTTAGCAAAAGTATTTTTTATTGGATTTGATAACATATAGGCAGCCATTGTAAGGACAGACAGCGGAACATTTTGCAAGGAAACCAACCTTTAATACCTCTGAACTCTAACCCAAACCCCTAAACTAACCCAAATTGCTAAGCTAACCCTAATACCATATTCCTAATATAATAACCCAAACCTGTAAACTAACCCCAATACCCTAACCCAGAGGCCCTCAAACTCTGCCATTAGAGTCCACTTTTTAAGGATATCCATGCTTGAGCACAGATGGCTTAATTAGTATCTCAGTCAATTTGATTTAATCATCTGGACTCAAGCATGGATATCATTAAAACCTAGACTGTAATGGTGGAGTTTGGGAACCTCTGCCCTAACCCTAAAGGACAGATTGGATGGGCCATGTGGTTCTTATATGCCATCAAATTCTATATATCAGTGTTTAAAATCAGTCTAGCTGCTGCATTCAAAATAGATTGTAGGGGCGATAGTCTGGATTGGGGAAGACCATTAAGGAGGCTATTGCAATAGTTAATGCAGGAGAAAATGAGAGCATGAATTACAGTTTTTGCAGTGCAGTCTGTGAGATATGTGCGTATTATGGAAATAAGATGTAATTCTAGACTCAACAACACCCTAAGTCTTATCATTTCATGTAGACATCCGACACATATCTATATGTATGTGTATATCTATATAGTAAACAGTGACATGCAGTGAGGTAAATGGCTGGGGAGGCACATATGGGGTGGGTCTGAGTGCCGGGAGCCTGTCTTACCCCCTACTCACTGTACTCCCCCTCACTACACACAGCTTCAGTGTCTATTGAATCTCCTACTTGCATCACTGTCTTTTCTTTTCCTCCCCCTGCTGCTGATTGAGCTTCGGTGGGTCTCTGAGCAGTGCACTTCCTGGTCACATGACACATCCAAGGTGTCCATCAGTGCTCAAGCCACACACACACCCTCATAGTAAGCCATGCCTCTTTTGGCTCTCTTTCTGTGCAGTATTACTGGCCGTGGTGTGGCCCCGTCCCCAGCTCTGCAGGCAGTGTCTGAGGTGAGGCTGAGCTCTTGTTGCCTCACCTCTCATCTCTCCCTGCAATTCTAGGTCCGCAGATTTGGCCAGTTTTAACTAAAAAACTATTACAATAAACAAAGATGATGTTTATAAGTTATAAATATCTTCTTTGTATTATTCTAATCGTTTTTATATCAAAACTCTGACTGCACATCCCTGATAGTAAAGCAGGGTGGTGCCTTGAGACATGCCACCCCCAATGTTCAAATCTGCGATTTGCAGCTGTTTAAGTGGGGTTGAGGCTGTGATAAAGCAATTAGTGCAAATTGCATCATCTGACCTTTGGGCTGTCCACATCAGCTAGGTGGGAGTCTGGCCAACTCTGTTGAGAGGCCAAAGAGAATCCACCCAAACTTTCCGGGAGAGACGGCATGTATAGGTTAAATCTATATTGTGTTAAAGAAAACATGTAAGGAATGATTGACATGAATGTGCAAAGATATAAATAATCTAGTATGTGTGATATCAGTGCTTCCACTTTGTGCATGTGTGTTTATTTGTACAGTGAAAAAAAAAAAAAAGATAAGGTTGTCAAAGCACGGGGAAATAGTGTTGCCAGTAATACTACAATGTAGATCAGTGGCTCTCAAAATATTTTGCTTTAGAACCCCCTCTCACAATACATTTTTTACCCCAACAAAATGCTGCAGAATAGTGCCACTTGAAAAATCATCAACTGCTTTGTCCAGATAGTCCTACTTTTGAAATCTGTTCAAGATTCTACCAATCGCTATATAGGGAACTGTATGTAGTTTAAGAGTAGCTGGAGGGATGCTTATTGCCCACTCCTGGCCGAGCTACTCCCCCTCAGTAAGCCGACTGGTTTCACAATGGAAGCACTTCTGCAAGACCCTTTTGGACTTCCAGTCCGGACTAAGCTTAAGAGAAAGCTCTTCCAATGTGAAGACACTTCCACGCTTCATTGGCAAATATGCCTTCCTTCTTGGGGCAGCATGCCAATGCATTCACGAGAGGGCATCAAATTGTGTATGCGCACACTTTTAGTCCCTCCTCAAAGCAAAAAGAAGGAGCTGTAACTGCTTGGTATTAAATATGACAGTGGTAGTGAAGTGGTAATACGAGCCTTGCTTTGAGAACCACTGATGTAACTTAATATGCAGTATTCTCTATGTAAGAATGGTAGTCCTATCCATGGCATATATATTATAACAGCCAATATAGATGTAAATACTTTAAAAATAGATGTACACAGAATTATGCTATAAACAAGAGTATAAACTTCAAAACTTATGTACACACAATCTAACAAAAAAGATTTGCATAAAAAGTGACTATACTCATACTCTGACATGTGACCGTGGTCACAAGCATCCTGCTAGCCAGCAAATGGCAGTACAAAACAAAATAATAATTATAATGTTATTTATATAGCACTTTTCTCCTAAAGGACACAAAGTGCTTTACATTTGCCTTTACAGCACAAAATACAAAACACTCTTAACAAGGGACATTAGTGAAATGCTTGGGTGAATAGGAAAGTCTTGAGTCTTTTTTGAAGGATTCTAGAATGGAGGGTTCTTGAACTGTGCGGGGAAGCGAGTTCCATAGAGTCTGAGCCACAAAGCTGAAAGCTCGACCCCCAGATGAATTCCGGGAGATTCTAGGTACTAGTCCTTTGTCAATGTATCGCAGTAACCGAGTGGGACAGTAAGAGATCAGAAGCTGCTTCAGGTACCTTGGGCCCTGGTCATGTAGGGCTTTGAAAGTCAGTAGCCAATCTTGAAAACAATTCTCCATCTGACAGGCAGCCAGTGAAGGGAGTAGAGATGGGTGTTATGTGGCTGCAACGGGGCTGGTTGGTTAATGGCCTGGCAGCTGTATATTGTACCATCTGCAAGCGGTGCAATTCTTTTGCTGGGAGCCCAAGGTATAGGTCGTTGCAGTAATCTAGGCGTGATGATATAAATGCTTGTATGATTTTAGGCAGATCTTCTGAGGGAATTAAGTGCTTGATTCTGGCTATGTTCCTCAGATGAAAGAATGAGAATTTGATTGTGGCTGATACCTGATGTTTAAGTGTCAAGCCACTATGCAGGACAACACCAAGATTCCGCACATGTTCAGTGTTCTGTAGTTCTGAACCCCCAAGCGTAAGTCCCGTTGGTTGACTGTGCTGCAGTCTTGTCCTGTGACTTATCATAAGGACCTCTGTTTTATCAGTGTTCAGTCGCAGCCAACTGGCACTCATCCACTCCTGGAGCTCAGCTAGGCAGCCATTTAGGGTAAAAGAAAGAAAATCCAAAGCCGATTACTAGATATCTGTCACAGCTCGGCGGGTGAGGGGAGCTGGCTCACGGGGCTTACCAGTCCGGGTGTTTGGTCCACTGGGGAGCGGCGGGGACGCCATGTGCAGCAGGGAGAAGACTGCGGGAGTACCGGTCCTGATGGCTGACTGTGCTGACCCCCAGTGTCCGGGGTCTGAGGTGGTCTGGCTGGGACTCCTTGTGGTAGTGTGTTCTAGGATATGGATGCTGCCATATTGGAGACCATCCAGCTGACTGCTGGGACCAATAGGGCGACGGCAGGGGATCTCTGGCCAATCAGCTCATTGCAGGGCTGGTAAAAGGGAATCTGTATGATTTACCGTCAGACCCCTGGCCGGCGGTTCAAATACCGACAGCCCGACAAGGATGAAAATCCCAATCGTCCCCAGGTAAGTATTCACTAATCTATTCTACCCCTAACCCTCCTTTAGGGGTGCCCAACCCTAACCTTCCCCCCCAGTGCCTAACCCTAATCCCCCCTCTAAGTGCCTAAACCTAACCACCCCTTCCCCGCCGCCTAAACCTAAGTCCCCTGAGGGGTGTCTAACCCTAACCCTCCCTCCCCCTAGCCTAGCCCTAACCTCCCAGGGGGGGAGCCTAACCCTAAGTCCCCCCGGGAGCCCTAAACCTAACTCTCCCCCCCCCGCGCAGCTGTCCGAGCTCGGCGCCTGGCATCACTTCGATCGGGATGCCGGGCGTCGGTCTCCTGGCGTCTGTAAAATGACAGGCGCCTGTCATTTAACCCTCACCGGGATTAAACAGTCGGGAAGGCGGCTGTCGAGATTAGGTCTGCCGGCTTCCCATCTGCATAACGGTAAAAGGGGGCTGGACGCTGGAGTTATTGCCAGTACAACAAGCCACTACTTTGGTTAGCAGCTTGTTACTGTGCTCCCGTAGCTGTCCACAGCTGTACCTAGCTTCTTGCAGCTCTGCGCTGCCCTGCAGTGTTCAGCCAGGGTCCATTGGTGCTTCAGCCTTCATCTGCTTAACGTGGTTCCCTCGTTGGCTAGTTTCATTATCCTACGTTCTCAAAGGTAATCCCGTGTAGCTGGTGCTGCTCGGCAATCCAGCATAGTCCCATGTAGCTGGTGCTGCACCATAATCCAGCATAGTCCTGTGTAGCTGGTGCTGCACCATAATCCAGCATAGTCCTGTGTAGCTGGTGCTGCACCGTAATCCAGTATAATCCTGTGTAGCTGGTGCTGCACCGTAATCCAGCATAGTCCCATGTAGCTGGTGCTGCACCGTAATCCAGCATAGTCCTGTGTAGCTGGTGCTGCACCGTAATCCAGCATAATCCTGTGTAGCTGGTGCTGCGCCGCATTCCAGCGTAATCCGTAGTAGTTGTACTGCTTAGCAACGCCTGCACTTCTCATGGCATATCTAAAATCTCTTTCTCATCTCCACTTTGAGAAGTAATCCCAATTCTAGTAGCTACGGCTATTCCATTAGCCCATGAGCAGGAACTACATTCGCTCACCTCGTCTGCTTCCATCGCGTCAAGTCCTCCCCACCAGTGGCCAGTACCTCGCCGGAGACTAACACGGAACCAGCCTAAACAATATCAGTTCACCTCATATCATGACAGAAACCCCAACAGACATAAGCTTACAATATTATGTGCTTCATGAACTACTATTGTAGTGAATTGAAAACTGATTAAAAAGTAAAATCTTTGAATGCTAAACAATAAGAAACAGGAATCTGTAAAGCACAAAACAGTTAGAAACTAGACGCTGCAATGGTTCATAGGCTACTGTCACATCTGTGAGTAATGGCAAATGATCAGAGCCCACAGAGGGGCATATTTATCAATTATCGGGTTTTACACCTGATCATTTTAATTTCTTATAGCTGCTATTTGCACATTTGCCTGACTGTATCAAATGATCATACTTGCCTACCCTCTCGATTTGGCCGGGAGCCTCCCCGCAGCCGGCGACCCCTCCCCCACGATTATAAGAGAATCACCAGCAGGGGGGGCCAGTGATGCAATTCTCACTGAATTGTGTCATTTTGGCCCCGTCCCCTGCTCCGCCCACAAATGCCAGCCACGCCGCCTTGATTTGCCGAGCTGGCTGCCCCCTCGCAGAAGGGGCAACCAGAGTGTCAGCAACCCTGCAAAAGACACATGCAAGAAACAGGGTCTCTGAAAAGGAGCCCATCTCTGCGATGTGTCAGGAGTGAAGCGATTTCAATCACTTCACTCCTATCAGGACCCTGTAATGCTACTATGCATGTGTTGGTCTACTGACTACGCATGTGCGGCTGCCACTGCCAGGGAGTGTTCCGAAGAAACTCTCTCCCAGTAAGTTCTGCGGAATGTAGGCTACAGCCGCTGATGCCATGTTCAGATTGCAATACATTAGCTGCCGGGTCCAAACTCCAGAATACTTTGCACTGTTTTCTTTAACTAGTGATAAGAATTAAAAATCAGACAAATGGTGCTTGCACTGTGTAGCATTACAGAAACGCACTCATTACAATATGGTCAAGACAAAAAAATATTTTGAAAATACACCAGAGACTGAAACCTTGTGACAACAAAACATAAATGTACTAGTGTAAAGGCAGCAGCTTTAGTAGCTGTTACTACACTGTCAGTCAGAGTAGCCTCTCCTTCTTGGCAGTGTCTGACACCATATGTCAGAGGCATCTGCTTACAGACACTGCTAAACCACTTCTGCTCATGAAACCGTGCATGACTGGAAAAAAAACACTTTCGGTAACCAGATATCGAACAACATGATAGTAAATCAGCAGTTACCTACTTTTTTTCCTTTTTTTTTTTTTTTTTTTAACTGTCAGATTTAAGTACTCGCTAATTATGTAGCTAATTATTCCCATTGAAACACTTTAGAGACCTTTGCTAGATGTAATTTATATAATAAACTACAATGGAAAACCTATAACTATTGTTCTCTGTACATTTAGTGCCTGGTTTAAAGTAAAGATGTGATTGGACACTTGTATTTCTATGTCTGCATATGGAGATAAATGCTTTATAATAGGTGTCCGGTCAGATGATTGGCAGTAACCACATCGACATTCATAATGTTGACATGGTTCAACATGTCGACACTGACCAGATGTCAATATTCTGATGGTTAGGGTTAGGCGCTGCCAGGAGCATTAGGGTTAGGCACTAGAGGGATATTTAGTACTAGGAATAGGAGGTAGAATATTTAACGGAACGCCACTGCGGAGATATTGCCATCAGAACTGCTTCTTGCATGACCACCAGGACCCGTAAGAAGACATTGGTGCTGCAGCTGGGAGAAGGTAAGAAGCCACTAGACCTCCAGGGATAGTTTGTTGACAGTTCATCATCTCGAAGTATCTGTGTAGACATAATGTCGACAGTTCGACCATGTCGATATGATGACTGCCAACAAATCATAGATACCTGCAACCAGTGTAAAAAGGTGCCGGTACTCACCTAAACTGTTGAAGATCATGTTGCCCAAACCCCCTTGCCCAGCCCAGCCAGAGGCCACACTGTGGAGTAAGAGCTTCTTTTCCTACCCAGTCTGTTTTATGATAGGTAATTAGAGCTCAATCAGCCAGAGAACACATGCACTGTTAGGGGAATCAATTCTATATAACTTCTATAGTGTTCATTAGTAATGTTATGCTATATAATGGACCTGAATCAGAGTTGTACACTCTTCCGATGTTCTAGCAATTAAGCAATTATCGGTCGTCTTTGCATGTGTCCCAGCCGCAAAGCGCACGTGCGGCAATTGAATTGCGTTTATGGCTGCAGTGAGGATTCGCCACACAAGTAATTGATCGAAAGCTAATGTTTTGTGGGAGGTAACTGAGAGTGATGCCTAAAACGCAAGCATGTTCCGGATGTTTTCGGGGCATATTTCTGGCAGTTTCTGCGATTATGTAGGCAGTGGTGCAAAGGGGGTGCAGTTGCTATGAGGCCCATATTTCCTTTTCAAAGTTATATATATTTTCCACCATTGGGTGGTACATAGGGGCCCTTACAAACTTTTGCTTTAGGGCCTTCAAATACCTAGTAATGCCCCTGTACGGCGGCAATGCTGCGCGACCATGGACCCACTCAAGGAGTCGATATTTGACCTACATCTGATGCTGCGTATGTGTACACAGTTGCGGACAGCTACTAAGGCTCCGTTGGATGTTTCAATACAAGTTTCTGCAGCTGTTGCACTGACCTATTTTGGCACATCAACGTACAACTGTGAATCAAGCCCTATACAGTGCATTCGGAAAGTATTCACAGCGCTTCACTTTTTCTACATTTTGTTATTCCAAGATGGAATAAATTCATTTTTGTCCTCAAAACTCTACACACAATACCCCATAATGACAACGTGTAAAAAGTTTTTTTTTAGATTTTTGCAAATTTAATTTAAAAAAAAAACCCACTAAGAAATCACATGTACATAAGTATTCCCGGCCTTTCCCATGAAGCTCAAAATTGAGCTCAGGTGAATCCTGTTTCCACTGATCATCCTTGAGATGTTCCTACAGCTTAATTGGAGTCCACCTGTGGTAAATTCAGTTGATTGGACATGATTTTGAAAGGCATACACCTGTCTATATAAGGTCCCACACTTGACAGTCCATGTCAGAGCACAAACCAAGCATGAAGTCCAAGGAATTGTCTGTAGACCTCTGAGACAGGATTGTCTTGAGGCACAAATCTGGGGAAGGGTACAGAATAATATCCGCTGTTTTGAAGGTCCCAATGAGCACAGTGGCCTCCATCATCCGTAGATGGATGAAGTTCGGAACCACCAGCACTCTTCCTAGAGTTGGCAGGCCGTTTAAACTGAGCGATCGGGGGAGAAGGGCCCTAGTCAGGGAGGTGACCAAGAACCCGATGGTCACTCTGTCAGAGCTACAGCATTCCTCTGTGGAGAAAGGAGAACCTTCCAGAAGGACAACCATCTCTGCAGCAACCCACCAATCAGGCCTGTATATTAGAGTGGCCAGACGGAAGCAACTCATTAGTAAAAAGCACATGGCAGCCGACCTGGAGTTTGCCAAAATGCAACTGAAGGACTCTCTGGTCTGATGACAAAGATTGAACTCTTTGGTGTGAATGCCAGGCGGTATGTTTGGAGCAAACCAGGCACTGCTCATCACCAGGCCAATTCCATCCCTACACTGAAGCATGGTGGTGGCAGCATCATGGTGTGGGGATGTTTTTCAGTGGCAGGAACTGGGGGACTAGTCAGGATAGAGGGAAAGATGGATGCAGCAATGTACAGAGACATCCTGGATGAAAACCCACTCCAGAGCGCTCTTGACCTCAGACTGGGGCGACGGTTCAACTTTCAGCAGCACAATGACCCTAAGCACACAGCCAAAATATCAAAGGAGTGGCTTCAGGACAACTCTGTGAATGTCCTTGAGTGGCCCAGCCAAAGCCCAGACTTGAATCCAATTGAACATCTCTGGAGAGATCTGAAAATGGCTGTGTACCGCGCTTCCTATCCAACCTGATGGAGCTTGAGAGGTGCTGCAAAGAGGAATGGGCGAAACTGCCCAAAGATAGGTGTGCTAAGCTTGTGGCACCATATTCAGAAAGACTTGAGGCTGTAAATGCTGCCAAAGGTGCATCAACAAAGTGCTGAGCAAAGGTTGTGAATACTTATGTACATGTGATTTCTTAGTTGTTGTTTTTTTATTAAATTTGCAAAAAAAAATTTTTTTTAATCCAATAAGTTTTTATTGATTTTTTTTTATTTTTTATGCATACTAAAACAATAACAAATGACATAAAACAATACCATTAGTTAAACCGCTTGTACAATATTACATACAATGGTGTTTAATAAAGAGAAATACAAAGATACTGATACATGTGTGGTCTCAATTCTTACCATTTGAACAGCACAGAAAAAATAAATAAGAAATTCAGATAAAACAATCAAATTGAACACCAGGTTGCACATAGTACATTAATAATATAAAGAAACTTGAGCATTATATAAGGGTTACCAGTAAGAAAAGATGCACAAAGCAAAACTTGTTGCAATATAAAGAAAAACATATCCATCATGTTGCCCCAGAAATAGGCATAAGAAATCTGGACAGGTCTGCCCTTGTACGATCATAAGGAGAGTCCAGCCATCTAGCCCATACATCATAATATTTCTGTACTATATTTCTAGCCGTATAAACATATTTTTCATGTGCGGCAACTGCACTAACCAGGGAAAGCCAAGTCTCCAGATTCGGCCCACTAGTCGCCATCCATTCCCTTGCTATGCATACCTTAGCAAGCGAGCAGAGATTGGTGGTATATCGTATAGCATGTTTATCAATTGTGTCTACATCTATTACAGGCAAAGTACATGAAATAGGAGTAAAAATATCTTGAGGTATACCCGTAGAAACAATAACATGTATTACATCTTGCCAAAAAGAATTAACTACAGGACACAGCCATAAACGATGCCAAAAGTTTCCCTCAGGTGAATTACACTTGGGGCATTTTGAATCGGTCCTTCCCCCTATTCTGAGTAAACGGGCGGGTGTTATGTATATCCTATGAATTATAAAAAATTGTATCTGTTGATACCTTACAGACATAGTGGCTAGGCGAGGACTAGCAAGAGCTGCTTTCCAACATCCTCAGCAAGTGCCCCAATATCAATTTCCCATTTCTGTTTAAGAAGTAATAGATCAAAATTATGATGGTTATTCAATAAAGTAGAATAAATCACAGATATTAAACTAGAACTAGCAGATTGCAATAATATTTTAATAGGAGATTCCTGTATGGACAGAGGAGCTTCAGAAAACTGGGCATTAATAGCATGTCTGAGCTGAAGATAACGAAAAAAAAAAATGTTTGGGTATTTCAAATTCTAGTTGTAATTGATGGAAGGACTTCAGAATTCCCGCGTGAAATAACTGTCCAAGGGATACTACCTCCGATCTACCCCAGGACTCTCCGACCTGTAGAGCAGAGAGTTCCTTGAGACCCCTGGTGTGAACAAGGGGAGTATCTGGATCCATGCCCTCTGCCTGCACAACATTCGAGACAAGTCTCCATATCATAATGGCTTGCCTAACTAATGGCATGTTAACTACATAAAGATTATCACTTAAGAGTAACTGTAATGGCGAGCAAAAAAACTTTTTACACGTTGTCATTATGGGGTATTGAGTGTAGAACTTTGAAGACAAAAATTAATTTATTCCATTTTGGAATAAGGCTGTAACATAACAAAATGTGGAAAAAGTGAAGCGTTGTGAATACTTTCCGGATGCACTGTTAATGCTATTCGGTGTATAAGAAGACGGATGTGTACACATGTCCAGAATTGGTGCTAGGTTCTTCTGATGCTCCCCCAGAATCTGCAGAGCAGGGGAATTTGATTGTGGAATGGTGCCCACCCGAAAAAAAAAAATATATATATTCAGCGCAGGTGGGCTGGCCCTACTGCCACATCTACCAGCTTACCATGATAATTGGCCATGTATGTGTCTGAAGTATTACAAATGCTGCACTTTGTATGAGGCAAAAAACTATAGCTTGTTGCCTGCCAATTACGCCATACTTACCTACTCTCCTGGAAGGTCCAGGAGACATCTGATTTTCTGGAAGTCCACTGGACCCTTGAAGAATGGGTGGATATCCCGCCCTCTTTCTAGTGGTGGGCAGGATGGGGAGCATAATGGCGAAAATTGCAGATATATGGGGAGGGGGCGAGCAAATATGACATGATTCAATGAGAACTGCGTCATTTTGACTTCATTCCGCTTGTTAGACCAGCAAATCGCAGGATTATGAATCAATGAGGTTGGACTTAATGGCACAAAGCTCCAGGCTCCACCCTCCATAACAAGTCGCAACTCCTCTCTGGGCTTTTACCAAAGATGAATTTTAAAAAGTCGCCAAGTATGGATTACATTCCCTTTATGGGCTGGTCACACTTACTGTAAAATCAAGCTTTGGAATCCCCCATCTAGAAATGTTTCCTACTGCTGATGATTGGCAAATATGCCAAGTGTATACCTCTTGTAGATGACTGCAAAGCAGTCATCTCAGTAGTGTAGCTGACTACACCTGTTCTGCATCAACCAAACTTCTCATAGTAACTGTACCAACCAGTGGCGTAAATTCATCCCAGACGCCCGGAGGCAAGTTATAATTTGGTGCCCCTACCCCCCTCCATCACAGCGGTAAACACTGTAATGTAGCAATTCGCATGCAGACAGGCTATAGATAGACAAAGGCAGCAGCTGATGGTCTGACATAAGAGCTCACCACTAGTGCATGGTGGCTTCTCAGGTGCCGGGAAGGGGTGCCATGTATTGGGCGGCTGTGATGGTACACTCCGGGTACATAGTTACAGCCCTAAGTGTGGTGAATATGTTGTGGACAATGGAGGAGGTGCCCCTTCAGAGCTGGAGCCCGACTTCATCTATCTCTGGTACCAACATATATAATTATGGATACCGTTGTTGTCAAAGGAAGCCTTTGATAACTTATCTCACAAATAACATGAAATTACTAACTGGCTGCAACTTACTTTTTTGTGTTTCGGAACTCGTCAACTTCCCTTTATTAGTGGTCAGTTACACTATGAAGTTGGACTAAGTATGCAGAGCCCACCATTGCATCCAGTTAATATGGTCACCTGATGCCATGTAAGACTCCCTGAAATGACCCCAGTCTTGCCTTTTGTTCCCAACTCCTGACACTGGGCTCCTTCACAGAGCCTGCATGATGTTGTGTCCCAGAAGTGCAGTGCGCATAACGTCATGATGTCACACATAGGCGTTAGCAGACGCTGACACAGGAGGTACCACTTTGGCACTTCATCCTCCGCCAGATCATGGACACACCTGGACAGCCAGGTGAGAGATGTATGTCCCGGAGAAAGGAGTAGTCCATGACCCGGCAGAGGGGGAAGGGGCACACGCACACGCCTATGATGTCACAACGCAACTGAGCATTGATGTCACAATGCAACTGTGACTTCTTCACTTTGAAAGGGGTGCTCGGACCTCTAGATACGCTAATGGTCATAGAAACTACCACCAGCCATGTCTATGCCTGGATTGTATCAGTCACATGGGGCAGGAGTCAATCTGAACTCCCCCAGGCTCCTATAGTGGTGGCAATGTTTAGAAGTATGGTTATTCAACTTATTCTGCAGACAGATTTAACAACTTACCTGGCATGGTTTTGCATCAGATGCGACTATGCCAAGCTGGGCTTCCCCTGGCACAATCACATCAGGCGAGTCAGATCACTCCACAGCGGCTGCTGGAAGGTGATAATTTTTTTTTTTCATAAATGCTCCCAAAATTGTTTCATTTTTAAATGATCAAACTATATAAATAATAACTATTAAAACATGATTCTATATGTATTTTTTAACAAATATTTATTGGTTAATAAAATTATACTGAATCAGGTTTTGTTTCTGCTACTTTTATGCACAGAAAGCACAAGCAAATGCAACATGCAAACTATATATATTAATCCATTGTTGTACTTTTGTCTTCGTTTTGTTTATGGTATTTTTAGTACCATAGCCACAGCCGGTATTACTTTGATGTCAGTTCAATTATTATTTATTGTTCATCTATTTTCATTCATTTGAAACCGTGGACAAAAACTAGCAAATACTGCTGTGTTTTCGCTCTTCTAAAGTAATACTTTGAAATATTCAAGTGAATTATAGATCAATGTATTTTCTCAATATTATTGGTTATGTGGGTTAAAATATCTTACTATCGCTTATGTGCATAGTACTGGGGGGACCACTAAGCACCAGCAATGCAGGAAGTAGCAGTCACTGTAGTGCAGGGCAGTGACCACACTGACCTGTGTGTATGGACTACGGCTGTCTCTCGAAACTGCGGTTACTCATCCATTGGCGAGGTGGGCGTGACCTTGAGCCATACTTGGAAATTCCGTCACGCGGTGGGCGTGCCCGATGGTGTATAGCGCGAAGGGGCGTGTCTCTCGGTCGGATCCGTGGGCGTGTCTCCGGACGCGCCGGAAGCGCAGTCCTCCACTCGGTCCGTGTGTGTTTGCGGCCTGTGTGAACGGAGAAGCCTGGAGCTGGAGTAGTGGCTGCCCGGACACGGCACGGGGGGAGGGAGAAGGGATGGGGGGGAGCCCGGGCCAGGCGTGACCCACTCCCCGGGGAAGTGTGCAGGTTAGGACAAGATGGAGGACACTTGAGGCCAGAGAGAGGGTGAGTGAGATCACTGCAGTAGCTGTGACTTATACAGGAGGAAAATGCAGTAACCTTTCTCTGCTAATTGATTGGTAGTGCTGGCTGTGTGTGTGTGTGAGATTTGATCATTTTTGGCACAAGTCAGTCGGCATGTTAGATTGTACACAATGTACACAGAGGATCACACCGTATGTATTATTAGATACCATGCATAGCAGTTATTGGGGCTGCCGTGTAAATCTCCTAGGTCATTTTAGAACACGTAACATAAATATAAGGTACACATGATACAGAGTCCCCAATCTAGCAGAGCCATGCACTGTAGTGTCAGGTGACGTTGCCCTCAAGTCCTAATCATCTGTTTATAATCTGATGTCTGCGTGGTATGCAGCTTGCTATGGGATGATTTGTGCTCTCATGCTATTTATTTATTATTTATTTATTAACAGTTTCTTATATAGCGCAGCATATTCCGTTGCGCTTTACAATTGGAAACATTGATAGAACAAAACAGGGTAATAACAGACAGACATAGAGGTAAGATAATGCTAGATAATATAGCATTTATACATAAGTTTACAATGTGCTAACGCAGTAGCAAATGTTCTTATTATATTCAGTGTAAGCATGCAGTCCAGCTCCCCAGAGCAAGAGGGATTTTTTTTTTCCACTTTTTTTTTTCTTGGAAACTGTTACTAAAACATCACCATGATTGTACGAATACGGATATACTGTAGGCAGTAATCTATGTATGCGTGAGAGAGACAACGTACATGACCTTACGCTCTACATAGGTAATACAACTATGTGCATGTATATTACACACACTGTAAAATGTCCCTAAAGTTAATCCCTTATGTGTGAAAAGTTACTACTTGAAAGTTTGTCCTATAGAACCATCTACTACTTACATACAGACTAAAACTGTGTGTAGTAAATTTTAGTTGTATAGGTTTTAGCCTGTGAAAGGTACAATATTTTCTCCTGTTAATGAATTGGGCATCCTGTATACAAAATTACATATTTGGTGTATAGTACCCTCCATTTACCTTTTTAGATCTAATTATTTTACTGTTTCAACCTATTTTGTATCACAATGTTTTTTTTTTTGCATGGCCTAATTTTTTTCTCTTTAAATGTCTATACATTCTACTTAATGTACCTGAATTATATTAGTGGATGTCATCAGTTTTCTTTGTTAAGATATTGTGGTATGCAATGCAGCGTACATTTGGAAGCTGTTGGCAGTGTAGTCGATGACCATTGCCGTATAGCTTGTGATTACCTAATGTGGCTACTGTCATATTCCAAAATAACTGCTAGCGTGTTATTCTTGTACGTTTACACTGCAGCTTTTATACATATCTAGCTAATGTTAAGTTTAAGTAGAGAAAAAGGCTGAAGTGTAGCAGATGCTGAAGCCACTTTCCTGGCCTATTTAGTCTCCCTTGTGTCATTCATATTATCTTAATTATCTGTCATTTATAATATGCCTACTAAGTCTATAGTGTAGTATTAAAGGAGTCAAAACATACAGTGACAAGACTGGCACACACATTTAGCCAACAGAGGAGATGACGGGAGTTGACTATCTTAACCGCTGACTTAAACTGTCCCCCCCCCCCCCCCCCCCATTTTGTGTCCTCCAGATTCTGTGTGGTGTTGATGTTTCTTGTAAATACTCCAGCCAGTCCTGTAACTTCCATTTCCAAGCTGCGGAATATGCACAGGGCAAGTGTTCCTT
The DNA here is from genome assembly GCA_031769625.1 of Taudactylus pleione. NCBI lineage: Eukaryota > Metazoa > Chordata > Amphibia > Anura > Myobatrachidae > Taudactylus > Taudactylus pleione. Next base: position 22,671,859 of record JAUIMM010000018.1, read on the forward strand.
ATTATCGGTCAAGAGCGCATAACCTCTGGTGTAAGAGCTGTCCCTCAGTATCACAGGGATTAGACGTGGGAAACACCGCCCCCTCCCTCCATCCATCCATCCATCCCCCACTCTGATTGTCTAGGCTCTCTTTCATCCTAAGCATCTGCAGTAGTAGATTGGGTTACAACAATAATACTGCTATCAAAGAGGCTGCAGCTGCCCTAGCCCCCTCACTCTACACTGTTTCCCTCCTTGTCTTGTTTCTTCATGTCTCCTCTGTCTCCCTCTTTCCCTTTCTTCCATTCATAGTCCTTTCCCTGTTTTCTCCTATACCTCGGCCTCCATATCACACCTCCCCCTTCGGTTTTCCTCGCTTGCTCTCTGCTTCAGTACACATCCCTCATGTACCTCCTCACACTCCAACCTATATTTATGTACAAAACACTTTATGTGATGGGAGTGGGTGATTCAAGGACAGGAGAGAATATCTTGATACATGCCAGGAGTCTTCCTATGTAACAGGCTGGTTATGGAGGAACAGAATTGTCTTTTGTTCTGTATCTGATGTTTACATTCAGCCCAGTGTTGACCCAGACTCTCCTTTAAGGTTCATTAGTTAAATATAGAATGTTAGATACATGTACACGTGCGTGTATATGTGTGTGTGTGTGTATATATATATATATATATTACACACACACACACTTGTGCATTGCTTAAGCAAGTTGGAAAATACACATGTAAAGAGATGCTAGTTACCAGGTTAACCTAATCAATGATAAAATGTCTTACAAAAGCATATTTTTTTATTTTTTATATTCTGATGCCATCGGATTGTATGTATATACATGTAAGAAATAACTTTGCCTTATTGTTAATCAAATGACGTTCCACACTTCTATATGTACCCGATTGTTTATTTTACTTTGCTGGTAGTAGTCCATAGTTCTGTCCGGTGTCTACTTCTTGGGAACTTAGGGCCGTATTCAATTGCCGGCTGAAAAAGTCCTGGACTTTTCTCAGTCATCGTCCCTTTTGCCTCCGGAAAAGCATCACGCTCGTCCCCGCAATTCGCCCTATTCAATTGCAAAGGATGTGAGAACGCGTCCCGGCGAAACTTAGATCGGTGGAAAGTCCTGTCAGATTTGGGGAAATCAGCCTGACACCCCCCCCAAAAGATGCACTGACATGGGGGATCACTGTGGATACCCCTGAATAGCCCTGCTGAAGATGTTTGGGGTACTTAAATGGTCTCCATAGGTGCTAAGTTGCGTATTTGCATATGTGGTGAAGAATAGCATTTAGCAATATTTTTCCTTCAAAATAAGTAGTCCCAGCAAATTTGCTAAAGTGAAGTTTTAGAAATCATGGAAAAACCACCTGCCACAAACACCTGCAAAGAAAAAAAACACCTGGGGCATACTTGGGGACTCCCCTGGATTCTATTTCGCTAGTTTTTATGTTTGTCCCCCAACTTTGCACTTTTTCGCCCCCAAAACGAAAGTACTTTTTGGGGGTGTTCTATTGGTTTTTTTGACGCAGTTTACCTTTGGCGGGCTGTCCTAACACTGCACGGGGGTTCCCACAACTTTGCACCCAAAAACTACACTTTTTTTTTTTTTTGCCTCCATTAAGTGGCAAATCTTTTCTGCCTATCTGAATGCATTGACTTTCCGCTTAGGCGAAAAGTCATTGCAATTGAAATGGGCAGAAAGTTTCCGACAGGCGAAATTATGTCATCAGCGAAAACTTTTCGCCTGCAATTTCGCTGAAGGAAACCACGGATAGGAGACTGGACTCTTGTCTCAAATCAATTTTTTCGCTGGCAGGAACGACCACCCGCCCAGCTATGGCCACTGCCTGGGTAGCAAGAGCTATTGAGGAGTGGGCCAAATCTCTTAACAGAGTCTTTACCAGATGCCTCTAAGGAGCAACTGGATATGATCTCCTTTATTAGAGAAGGGGCCTCTTATTTGGGTGATGCCGCCTTGGATGCAGGGATCCTTTCCTCTAAAGTTTCAGCTGAGTCCGTGGTGGCACGTAGGATCCTCTGGTTGAAGGATTGGAGGGCAGATGTCGGGTCCAAAAAGGCCCTAGAATTCCTTCCATTCACAGGAGGTGTGCTCTTTGGTCCAGAACTGGACAAAATTGTATCCTCCATGGCAGCCTCAAAGACGGCAGGTTTACCATCAGCAACCTCGTCTAAATTGAGGAGGGCATCCTTTCGGGGGTTTCGGCCGCAGGGCAAGGCCAAAGGTCAGAGCTCAGCGAGATTTCCACCAAGAAAGGCAGGACCCAGGAAGCCCTGGCAGAACAAACGTCTAGAGTTCAGGATAAACCAGTGGCATGATGGGACGGGCCTGCCCCTGGGGGATCCCAGGGTGGGGGGCCGACTGCTTCAGTTCTCAGAGCCCTGGCACCTCACGACGGAGGATGCCTGGGTTCGGGGAGTTGTTTCCCGAGGGTACGCCCTGACGTTTTGGAGGACTCCTCCTCAAAGGTTCTTTTGTGTAAACCCGCAGGTGGGTTCAGAAAGAGCTTTGGCCCTTCAGAAGGCTATTCTTGCCTTACTAGCATCAGAAGTAGTGATTCCGGTGCCAGAGAACCAGTTCCGAGAGGGGTTTTACTCCAATCTGTTCTTGGTTCTGAAACCGATTGGGTCATACCGGCCTATTCTAAATCTGAGAGAGCTCAACAAATTTGTCTGAGCCCCCGGGTTCAGGATGGAAACATTGCGATCGATTGTGTTGGCAATGGAACAGGGGGACTATATGGTGTCCCTAGACATACAAGATGCCTACCTTCACATCCCAATCACACAGGCTCATCAAAAATTTCTTCGTTTTGCGGTAGGGGAGGAACATTTTCAGTTCCAGGCCCTGCCGTTTGGCCTGTCCACAGCCCCTCCGGTATTCACCAAGGTGATGGCAGTGATGATGGCATGCCTCAGGTGCCAAGGCGTCAGGATTTTGCCTTACTTGGACGACCTCCTGTTGCTGGGGCAGTCCCCACAGCAGTTACAGGATCATTTGAGGCTGACCGTATCATGTCTGTACAGTCACGGCTGGATCATAAACTGGCAAAAGTCGTCACCCTGTCTGGTACAACAGATGTGTCATTTGGGAGCGAGATTGGACTCCGTGGTGCAGAGAATATATCTGCCGGAGGAGAAGATCCTTGCTCTACAATCACGAATACGCAGGTTGCTTCGCAACAGGCAAATATCCGTTCTAGTAGCCATGCAGGTCCTGGGGTCGATGGTGGCCACCTTCAGGATGGTGGAATACGCTCAATTCCACTCCAGACCACTGCAGCAATTCATTCTGTCTCCCTGGAACAAGAATCATCGCACGATCAGGTCCCAGCTGCTGCATCTGCCTCCAGAGGTACGGTTGTCCCTGACCTGGTGGTTGCAGACAAAGCATCTCAGGCGGGGTCGCCCCTTTTGGGTGTCGGATTGGACATTAGTCAAAACCGATGCCAGTCTTCAAGGTTGGGGGGCGATGACGGGGTCACACACTTTCCAAGGAAAGTGGTCAGTGACTGAAAGCCGGCTACCGATAAATATCCTGGAACTAAGAGCTATATTCAAAGCTTTAGTGCAGGCTCAGGAAATCTTAAAGGGCAGGTCGGTGCAGATACAGTCGGACAATCGCACCGCGGTCGCCTACCTAAATCATCAAGGGGGCACGAGGAGTCGGGCCGCCTTGGCAGAGGTATCAAGAATCCTGGTATGGGCAGAGACTCATCTGCCCACGATATCTGCCATGTACATTCCAGGAATCCTGAATTGGAGGCCGATTTTCTCAGTCGGCAAGAGATAAATGCAGGGGAATGGGCCCTACATCCACAGGTTTTTCGGAACCTTGTGGACAGGTGGGGTCTACCAGAAATAGATCTGATGGCATCAAGAAGGAACAACAAGGTTCCCAGGTACGGATCCTGGACAAGAGATCCGAGAGCCGAGTTTGTAGACGCACTGATAGTAAAGTTGCGTTACAAGCTGGTATATCTGTTTCCCTCGTTTGCTCTTCTGCCCAGAGTGGTCAGAAAGATCAAACAAGAGGACAGCACCGTCATATTAATAGCTCCGGCATGGCCTACGGTCTCTCTCCATATACACTCCATGGCCTCTGCCATTGAGACCGGATCTGTTGCTACAGGGTCCCTGCTGGTACCCGGATCTTCATCGGCTATCTTTGACGGCATGGCTCTTGAGGCCTCCGTCTTGAGGGAAAAGGGGTTTTCCCGAGTCTGTTATACGGACGATGCTGAAGGCATGGAAACCATCCTCAGCCCGTATATATTATAGGGTTTGGCATACTTTCTTTCAGTGGTGTGAACTGAAAGGGTATGTTCCACATAAATTCCTGATATCCAGAGTGCTGGATTTTCTTCAAAGCGGTCTGGAAAAAGGGCTACGCCTGGCCTCTTCAAGGGTACAGGTGTCAGCTCTTTCAGTCTGGTTCCAACATAAAATTGCTCTGAGACCAGATATAAAGACCTATTTTCAGGGGGTGTTGAGGATTCAGGGGGTCATTCAGTCCCGCTCGCAAGCGGGTCGATGTTACCCCAATGTGCATGCGCACGACGGAGGGAGCTCTGTCGTGCGCAATGCGCGAGACCCGGACAGCGACGGCCAAGCTGTCGCTCCGGGTCTCGCACCAAAGGGGGCGTGCTGGCGATGGTGACTGACAGCACGCCCCCTTTGGTGGGCGTGCCGGGGGCATGGCTGCCAAACGGAGGCGTTCCCATGGGAACGCCTACCGTCTGGGTCCGGCCCCACTGACATCACTAGTGATGTCAGTGGGAGTGACTTTTGCTCTGATAGAGCCAAAATCTCTCCAGGGCTTGCGGTCACCGAGACCCTACCGCAGGGTCTCGTCGCAAGCCCGATGGTCACGGTCTTGACCATCGCGACCATCTTTTTGGCCGCTCGCATATGCTGTGGGTGGTCACCCACAGCATTGCGAGCGGCCAGGAGGCCGCTCCATTTTTAGGTAGGAGGGCACTGATTTAGAGCGAGCGCTCTGGTCAGAGCGTCCGGCTCTGAATCAGGCCCTCAGTCTTCCTTCGTTTCCCCGGTTGTTCCGTGGGACTTGACTCTAGTTCTGAAGGTTTTACAGGCTCCTCCGTTCGAGCCTTTAAATTCAATAGACATCAAGTGGCTAACAGCAAAGACTGTATTCCTCCTTGCTATGGCATCTGCACGTAGTGTGTCGGATTTAGCTGCGCTTTCCTTCAGGGAGCCGTTCTTGATATTTCATCAAGATAGAGCAGTACTAGGAAGGGTTACCTTCCGAAAGTGATGTCTAAATGTCATATTAATGAAGAAATAGTAGTTCCAGCATTTCAGGGCACAAGTCTCTCACAAGGTCAGGCTTCCCTGGATGTGGTCCGTGCGTTGAGAGTTTGTTAAACGCACGAACAAATGGAGGAAGTCCAATTCACTTTTTGTGCTTTATGGTTGTCATAAGCATGGCTGGCCAGCCAATAAACAGACACTGGCCAGGTGGATTCGCATGGCTATTTCATTGGCTTATACACAGGCTGGTATGAGTGTGCCAGATTCAGTGACGGCACATTCTACTAGGGCGGTAGGTCCATCATGGGCGGCCCGCCGGGGTGCTTCTGCTGAGCAATTATGTAAAGCAGCCACATGGTCTTCCATCCATACCTTTGTCAAATTTTATGCCTTTGACACTTTTGTCTCTCAGGATGCCTCCTTCGGGCATAGGATTCTCCTCTCTTCCGAGAGTCAGGAGCGTCCCCGCCCATAGGGTTAGTGCTTTGGGATATCCCCAACGTAATGGCTGTGGACCCCATGGACCCCGAAGAAGAAAATAAGAGTTATGGTATAACATACCTTTTGTTAACCCTTTTTCTTCGAGGTCCATGGGGTCCACAGGACACCCACCCAGACGCACCTGTAGTTCTGGGGGAGGTTTTCCATAGTTTCTTCTCTTGAGAGTCTGGACTCGTAAGTATGGGTCTTTTCTTTCTTACCCTTTGTTTGTCTCTGCCTGCTTGAGCTTGGTAACGAACTGGCTACCTGAGGCAGGAGGTGGGGTATATGAGGAGGAAACCCGGTGCACCCTGGGAGCAGAGAGCTCGTTTGTATTAACTGTTTGGTGACTGGGATTCATACCCAACGTAATGGCTGTGGACCCCATGGACCTCGAAGAAAAAGAGTTAACAAAGGTATGTTATACCATAACTCTTATTTTTGGAATATTTGTATGCAATATTGGGAATGGGACCCAAATCAAAACACAGAAAGCATTTATGTATTATATACACCTTATACTCAAAGCCTGAAAGGAATTTTATACAATATTGTCAATAATTTGCGGCTAAAACAAATTTTTTATGTAGATTAAATACATTTTTCATATACACCTTATACACATAGCCTGAAGGTAATTATATACAATTTTTTTTTTAGTACTTTTGTGCCTAAAACACTGGTTGTGTACATTGATCTACTATCTCAGTCATTCTAAAAAATAAAATTCTGTATTTCGGAATATTTGGATATGGGAGACTCAACTTGTATAATATAGTCTGCATTATTTTGTGTCCCAGAAGTGCACTGCGCATATAATCTTCCCCATGTCAAAAAAATACAAATTTGTTAAATGATCAGACAGAATTTACATAGCATAAAAAAGATTCACTGTCTAGAAAGACTAAAATAATAGCTACAATGAAAATGGGTTGTATTATGCTAGTTGATATCTCTGATGTCGACATGCTTAGCATGTTGACATGCTTAGCATGTTGACAGTGACCTTGTTGACATTCATCATGTCAACCTAAAGTCCCTGGTAGCCCAGCGGACTCTTACCTGGTCCCAGCGACAGCAGCATCTCCAGCGTCATCTTCCGGGTCTTAGTGGCCATGTGCCCAGCATTTCCGGTGGAGCCCCAATCCCTAACCACCTCCACCTACAGCCTAACCTTAACCTTCCTGGCGGCGCCTAACCATAACTGTCGGTATTTTGGGAATGTGAACATTTTACATGGTGACATTCTAAGGATGTTGATATGTTGAGCCGTGTTGACACTGTAATGTCGACATTGCGGTGTGGACGTAACTCGACTGTGTGACCAGATCCCATGGAAATTATCTAGAAGTTTGAGAAAGAAAATAGTCCAAAAGTGCTGCGAGATGAGATCAATATTTTTTTTATTTAGTTTAGATTCAATATACGGGTGGAATTCACTTGTTTTGTGGGCACCCATTAGCAATTAATTGTTGCTTTCATCAGGCGCGAGTACCGGAAGCCCTTGGAATCCTGCTCGCACCCTTCTCAGGAAGCGAGCAGAAATAAGCTAAAAGTCACCTCTTCTCCCAAGCATTTCACTAATTGTCCATTGTTTAAGTTTATTTGTACTGTAAAGGCAAATGTAAAGCACTTTGAGTGCTTTAGGAGAAAAGCGCTATATAAATAAAATTATTATTATTTATACAGTCCAAGTAAAAGTAAATTTGTTGCAATGCATATATACAAAGAAAACATACCTAGAGCTAGCATATCCATATTAGCCATATATTAATAATGTTTTTAAGGTTTTTAACCTCTGTTAGAGGTGTAATAACACTATACCTCCTTAAGGGCCGTATTCAATTAGCCACGAGAAGTGCTGTTTGGGGAAAAGTTTTCGCAGATTTGGACTTTTCGCCTGTTTTCAGCATATATCCGTATTCATTTGCAGGAGTTTTCGCCTAAGTGGGGGGAAAAATAAGGCAACATTTTTTCTCTAGGTATAGGTAGGTGAATTGGAAATGCAAAAGCTCTATTTTGGGGTGCAAATGTGGGGATTTGAACCAGAACCCTTTGGACACCCCGCCTTCCCCTGATGACTAATCAGTCCAAAAAACTTTTAAACATTTTTAAGAAGACCCCAAAAATGACAAGTGTTGGAAAATGTGTAAAAAGTGGGGGGCTTGGTACTTTGGGGGCTATATGGATGGGACAGGTGTTTTTGGGACTGCACGAGGCTGCAGCAGGTGAATGTTTGAGATTTTTAAAATCTTCATTTTAGAGACATCAAAATATGTTAGTTTTCATATACCCCAAATTTGACCTCTGTAATTATTTTCCCTAAAATAAATTGGTTTCTATAATTTTTCAGCACTTATGCATATAACAGCCAATTCTGACACTTTAAGAACACAAAACACTCTTATTAGGTCACTTCTATATTGATTTCTAATGTTAGTGCAGTTTTTTCTGGGGTACAGATTGATTTCCCCGAAATCTTAGGGACTTTTCGCCAGTTTCGCTTTCCGGCGATTTTGCCTTTTTGCGTCTTTTGGAAGTGAAAACAAAGATAAGCGGAAGCGCGCAGGGAAAAGTATTGCCTGAAAACATCGTGGCTCGGCTTTTGGCGACTAATTGAATACGGCCCTAAGGCAGATCAGTGGTATTTATAAGGCTAGTGGCACACAGACACTTTGCTCATGTGACAGAAATTATGCACAAACACTTCCTGCTATGTTCAAGCAATTGAAGTGTATGATTTGGCCCATATGAGTCCTCTGTTCCTAGTGCTAAAATAAGTTTTTGCATAAATAATGCCGTCTGCACTGACCTCATCATGTATACTTCTTCCTATGTGCAAAAATACATTTGGCATGTAAAAGCTGTGCTCAGTTCGTGGATGCAGGAAGCTCCAGGTTGCCTTAATTACAAAGTAAAGCTCTTTTTAACTTCTATTTTTATTCTGTATTATGTTGGTTTTTATTATTATTTTCTGCGTTTAGGAAGATGGAAAATATCTCTGCAGAGCTAATTACTTGGGTATAGTAACGTGTCTTAAGCTTAAGGGCTTGTTTACATATGCGTTGGAACAATAGGTAAATCACATTACATGCGCTTTTAAATTGGCTAGCTGCCCACTGCAGGGGTTGAGGCCATGGGCTAGCCACACACTGTACAGACAGAGGCAAAGAGACAGACAGCCATTTTCCAGAAAAGATCTTCTCTGTGCCCCCACAACAGTACAAGGTCATTATTATGCCATGGTGCAGTGACTGCAAAGGTAACAGCACTATTCACTGTGGCTGTCACTAGATACAGTATGTAGTAGCTGACCTTACACAGTTCTCGCTTTTGATCCATGTACAGGTTGCTGAAAATCAGTGTTCAGCCACGCTCCTTAGAGGCATCATTTCAACAGTGCATCTAATCTGTGAGTGTTATGGTTTCAAATTCTTGTTCTTTATGGGATTGGGCATATTAGGTGGAATTAAATTGTGTAAATCTACAACCAGTTCCTGCCAAGGTGCAGCGTTGGGGGGGGCAAGCCATATCATATGCCGAAGGCCTCCATCAGATTGCCACTATAAGGTTAATTAGTATCTGGTAGCATGGAGCCACTATGCAGTCTTACCTAGGTCCAGTATGTGGAGTCGACTAGGAGTAGTTGAATCCATTTGCCACAGGAGAAAGTAGAGATGGATTCCAGGATATTCTGTAAATACTCTTGACCAAAACCTCCCATTTATCTATATACACAGCCTGGTAAAGTAATTTTGTGTAATGTATATAATATGACTATTTGTCCCTGGAAGCTTTAGGTGTTAAAGATGACAATACCAGGGATGTTTGAAATGTTTATTTCTGTATTGTTAAATTGGGTTTCTGAGCAGTGATATTACTGGAGTTACCCATAACAGGATGTGGTCAGAATGGCAACCGCTGGGATTCCGGCGGTCAGAACACCAGGTCCGCCATCCCGACCACCTGAATCCTGAAGGTAAATACCGGGGTGTGGGGTAAAGGGTTAGGCACTAGGGGGGTGGTTAGGCTTTTGGTGGGGGGGAGGGGGTGGTTAGGTTTAGGCTGTGGGGAGGGAGGGTTAGGTTTAAGCTCCAGGGGGAGGTTAGCTTTAGGCTGTGGGGAGGGTATGGTTAGGGGTTAGGTTAGGATTACTTACCTGGGGCTGTTGGCATTCTAACCTGGTCAGGATTCTGGCGCTGGGATGCTGAACGCTGGTGTCCCGAGCGCCGGGATCCCGTAACTATCACCCCATAACATAGTGCTGCTCATTGTTATATTATTCTTCCAGTAGCATGAAAGATAGTAAATTCTTTGCAGTCCTTTGCCTTTATACGATTGCTACATCAACCTTCCAACATCAGTGGTTCAAATAGAATTGTGTGAAAGTCTAATTGTGCTGCTCGGTTCAAGCCCAATAACAAGTGTTTTCTGTCCAAAATGTGAGTTTCCCAAGCATTTTTCTTTGTTCACTTTATACAGTGCCATTAAAATATCACTTATTAAATATAACTTACTATGGTACAAAAATACAATCTTGTAAGTTCCAATAGTAATAAAAAAATAACAACAAAAATTGACCATGGTAGACTATAAAATAAATGTCAGCGAAACAAGCATGCTCCATAAATGTGTTATTTAATGTAGTCATTAACCCCTTTGCTGCTGAATCTATTTGGGCACTTTTTAGGCTGATCAGGTCCCAACATCAATATCCATAATTATTTATGCAGTACCCATACAAATTCTACCTTATTTTTTTCTGATGTCTCTATTTCCAAAAAATATCCTTAGCATGCTGATTTCTCCTCACACGGCAAAGAAAATGTATCCACAATGGCCAAAAGTGAACTAGAAGAATATTTTTTTGTTACCATCACTAAGACATATGGAGTGGTTCTTGCTTCAGCATTAATTCACATATCCAAAGTGGCAAAAATACTGTTTTCATAATAAAATCTGCACTTGAAAATGAGACAGCATTTATTTTTAATGTGTTTGAATGATATGCACCAAATGTGTAGAAATAATATGATCGCTCAGCAAGGAATAGTAAAACATACAGTAACGGCTATGGGAGAACATTGTTTGAAAGAGGGGACTCCCCTCTTTGAAATTAGGGTGTTCCTGAGTGTATAGGTAACAGCTATGGTAAAATGTTACATGCCCTCTCCCATCTGCCAGCTGTTTTAGTATTTCTGCAGTGCAGGCTAATATTGTCTGCACGTCAATAAGGGTCAATGTCGTTTGAACGAGGGGACTGTACACTTTCAAATAAATAAATTTAAGCCAGGATGGGAGATTCTATAATGATTTATTCAGTGCAGGGGAACGACTTCTTTCAAACGAGCCTACCTCTGTATGTGGGTGCCAGGATAAGGGAGCAGAAGCAGTTTTAATATGCTCTTCCCTATTTCCTGGCTACAAAAAAAATTCTGGGCCATAATGACGTCATTGTGGCACTGAGGTGATCACATTAAGATCCCCCCTCCTATGTTCGAGCAACAATAACTATAGGGGGCGACAATTAAGGTAGGACTCCCCATTTTTAATTTTGCAGTGTTTAGTTCCCATTCATTCTTGGCAGCGGAGGAGTTAAGGTATGGAACGCTCCGGGTCATAATGGTACACCTGTAGTGATCGTGAAAAGCGGAAAAATTTGTGGGTCCCAGGGACCCTCCCTACTCCACCGTTTCTGGGTCCCATCACATATTATGGTGGGGTGAAAGCAGGCAGCAGCTGGGGCAGTGATGGTGGGCAGGTAGCAGTTGGGGTAGAGCTGGGGGGTAAGGCAGGGAGAAGATGGGGTAGAGGGGAGTAAGGCCAGGCAGTGCTGGGGTTAGGGAAGGGGTAAGTGCAGACAGCAATTGTGACAGTACTGGAGGGCAAGGAGGGGCAAGAATAGATTACAGCTGACACAGTATTGGGGTGCAAGGAGGGGGCGAGATGCAGACAGTACTTAGGGTAGAGAGGGGGCAAGTGTAGATAGCAGCTGAGGCAGTACTATGGGCAAGGAGGTGGTTAGGGGCAGGCAGTGCTGGTGGTAGGGAGGGGCGAGGATAGATAGCAACTTGGGCAGTACTGAGGGAAAGGAGGAAGTTAGGACCTGGTAGGGAGGGTGAAACTGTAGGTAGCTGGATCAGTACTGGAGGCAAGGGGCAGGCAGTGCTGGGGTAGGGAGGCTGTAAGAGTAGTCAGCAGCTGGGGCAAAGAGGAGATTAGGGGTAGGCATATTTACAGTGCATCACACAAAGGAGTACCCCATAAATATAGTGGCCCACACACAGCAGTGCATTTAGAGAGTGTAACACACAGGAGTACCCTTAATTTTTAACAATACTATAGTGGGATTACATTGTAATGAAATAATGTAAATAGTCCCTCACCAGTAGTGTACAGCTCCCTGGAGGACACTACTTACCCAGTCACCAGTACTGCAACTCCCCAGGGTCCCACTCTTTCCAGCTGGTAGATCTGCAGCTCACTGGTGGTCACTACTCCTCCGCGCTGGTAATCCCCTCGGCACGGTCACTATGCTCCCCGCTGTAGGGGCAAAAACAGGATTTTTAAGGGAGGGTTGATAGATCGATCTTTGTATATAAACAAACACACACGCATGCATGCATACATACACACACAGCATGTGCACACATAGCTTACATATACACATAGTTTACACATACGCAAGCGTACTTATACATACACAGCACACATACACAAGCATACTTACACACACACACAACATACATGCATACTTATACATACACAAGCATACTTACACAAGCATCCTTGCATGCATACATACAATACATACACACACATCAGCACTTAGTGTACACACACCAGCATACATACATACTTACAGTATACATATGCATACAGTACATACATACACACACATCAGCAAGCTTAGTGTACATACATACACACAGTAAATACTCACCTAAGCATACTAGTACACACACCATACATACTGTATACATACAGTACAGACACACATCAGCATACAGTACTTACTAAACTGAGGGCTGAGCAGGAGTAGGAGATCACTGCCGGAGTCCATGTGGGTGGAGCTGCTGCTCGGCATATGTAGCAGCTTCCTCAGACATCCTGTGCAGAGAGCTCTTCTAGTTGGCTCTCTGTCTGTAAAACTGTAGCTCCGTCGCTCCTGCGGGTGGCCTCATCCAGGGGCAGAGACAGAGACAAGGCTGTCTTCTCTCTAATAAACACATTTGGTTCACAGGGGGGTTTCTGCGTGCGCTAGAGGGCTGTACTGCAGCTCCCAACAGCGCATTTATTTTCTTCCCTGCTGCAGTCAGTGCTGTTGCTCCCGCGGTGTGGTCACTCTCCTCCCCACTGCTGACCGTGCCGCAGGGAGAAGGAAGAAGCCTCGTGGCAGGTGAGAATTCCTCCGCGCAGACGTGTAACATCCCGCCCACTCCAATAACTACCAATAGCTACAGCTAAATTACAGAGGGAGGGGACCAGCCCGGGAAGCATATTCTCCTCTGCCTCGCAGCCCAGCCCGCCCTTGTCGGTCACTTAATTGTCGGCAAGGGATTGGCTGTAGCGGAGCACGTCCCCAAGGACCCACCCATTTGTAAATAATGAGTACTCTGTCCTCAAAAGTGTGTAAAATATGCTTTATAGCGCGTATTTGCGAACTCTGCCTGTAGTTTAGTGTTCCATTCCAACTGGCAAGGTTACTTTCTTCTTCAGGGTCCACGGGTATGTGGTTAGAGAGATCCGGGCAACAAACAATAAAAGTTTTAACTCCCAGAATGCACTGGTCCTCCTCCATATATACCCCCCCCCCCCGTTCCCCTCCCCACCCCCGTTCCCCTCCCCACCCCCAGCCATTCAGTTTTTTAGTTTGGTGCTCAGCAGGAGTTCAGACGCACCTTTAGAACAGGGGACTGCTCTGGCAGTCCCAAGCTTTTTATTTTATGATTTGTTTTAGTTACTATTTTACTGGGTAAGCCGTGCTGAGCGTCCTAATAAGACTCATGCACTGCGATGATTCCTACCTCCACCGATGCCGCAATACCAGTAATGTCTCTGGTGATTTCAGCGGGTCACAGCGGATCTTAGCTAGCAGTGATGCTGGAGGCCTGTACTGCACTCGGATGCACAGAGAGGTCAGGTAACGTGATTCCTCGTTTACGGGGAATAGCACATGATAGTCTCCTTGCTTCCGGCAGTGAAGGCCCGGCCGCTCCAACGCATCCTCACTAGACCACCGGGACGTTATCGTCTGACGCCGTGGATCGGCAGCAGACTCATCTACTGCCGTGAGGCCAGCCTACCCGGTAGGTTGGTGCAGCTTAGGGGAGGTAGACTCTCCTCCGGCCGCCCCTCCAACGACCCAGACGCAGACCCAACGAAAAAGTATTCATGCGTCTGTGTTGTTCCTCCTACCCGCCTCATTATATGAGACACTCACAGTCCACCATCTGTGCTCTGCTGAAGCTGTTGCTCTCAGAAGGTTTGGGTTTGTCTCCCTGTATACCTTTCCCCTGCGTCAGGTATATAGTGCTCTACATCCTACCAAGCCTTGGCTGTTGGTCAGTTGATTCAGAGCTCATTGCGATTTAATTGCATGGGCATTATGTGACTTGTGTTGGCTCCTATTGATACTGCCTTTTATTTCTGACTGTCAGTTAGAACTATGACTGTTTTTATCCTCATCCCTCTGTAAAGGGTGTGTGGGATTTTCTGTGTACTTCACAAATACTGGTACTTGTGAAGACTATTGCATTGCATTTATACCTTAACCTTTAATATATCAATGAATAAAAGGTTTAAGGATAAATCAGAAGGTTGAAACTCCTGTGCTGGTGTCATGTAAATCCTGTTCAGCAGGCCTTTGGGCTCAGAATTTCATACAGGATGGTTTGTGTGCTCCCTGTTATAGGAGATAGCTACCTCACCAAATCCAGTACACCAGATAGAAAAGTACATTGTTACCTTTGTACATATATATGCTAAGCATAAAGGGAAACAGGAGTTCATGCAAGTTTTATTTATGTCTGTTATAACTATCACTGCTGTTGCTCCATTTTGACCCTCAACTACCAGGTGTGTAGGGGTTAAATTGTACTTCACATTTGCTTGTTAAGACTGAGCTGCCCATCCCCCTCTCTCCTAATTAGTTAAAGAAGCTCAGCTGCAATTGAGTGTTTACTGAGGGGAGATTTGGTCTCTCTCTTTGTATACCTTTTCTCTTAGAACAAAGATATATAGCACTGGAATCCTACCAATTTTTTGGTTTGTATAAGTTGATTCAGTGCCTATTTGTATGCCACTTGTATCCTACCAATGTAACTATGATATAGTGCCCATTTGCAAATCTATTGAGATGCACGTAGATCCTACCAAAAACTTGGTAGACCTATGTGACCTATGCTAAACTCTGCTGTTGAAAAAAAAATAAAATAAAAAAATATAGGGGTTAGAGAGTACTTCACATTTATATTTATCTGTGAAGGAGGTCACATTGCATTGTTAACCCTACACTTGTTGTAGGTTATTTGCAAATATTTCCCATGTCTCGGGACAAAGGTAAACAGGAGATTGTTGTCCCTGTGCTGGTTCCATGTAAATCCTCTCAAGTAGGCCTCTCAGGTTTTTATACCACCTCGCCAGCACCTGTTCAGGGGTCACCTTGAAGGTCCTCATGGTCTCCGGTTATGACACAGTTGGTGAACCGCTTATCAGCCCCCACAACTGCATCCCACTTTGGTTTTCCCACAGTGATTACAGCCTGCTATGTTTCCTCTTCCCATGCGTGCTTCCTGGAAGGAGAATTATGTACACTCAGACCCGCTCGCGAGCGCAGGACGCTCACAAGCGTGTCGATGTTGCACATGCGCACAATGGAGGGAGCTCTGTCGTGCGCATGCGCGAGACCCGGATAGCGACGGGCTCTCCGTCGCTCCAGGTCTCGCACCAAAGGGGGCGTGCCGTCGATGTTGATTGACAGCACGCCCCATTTGGTGGGCGTGCCGGGGCGTGTCTGCCAGACAGAGGCGTTCCCATGGGAACGCCTACCGTCTGAAGCCGGCCCCACTGACATCACTTGTGATGTCAGTGGGAGTGATTTTGGCTCTGATAGAGCCAAAATCCCTCCAGGGTCCTACCGCAGGGTCTCCGTCGCAAGCCCGATGGTCGCGATGGTCTTGACTATCGTGACCATCATCGTGGACGCTCGCATAAGCTGTGGGTGGTCACCCACAGCTATGCGAGCGTCCAGGAGGACGCTCCATTTTCATGGAGGAGGGCACTGATTCAGAGCGTTCGGCTCTGAATCAGGCCCTCAGTTCATAATCTGGGTTTTACCATCTACCTATCTGTAGAGGTTACAGGCGAATAAGACATCAGCCGTTTAAGCATATAAATGGTCTGCACCATCCTCTCAGTCCATCCTGTATTCAGATTCTCATCTGTCATCTGAGGAGGCAGAGGATACACAGGTTTCTCCCTCTGGGCCTATCTCGGAGAGGAGGAGCGTAATTCATCAGTGTATGTTCCACTCTAGCAGGGGCGGTTAATTCAATCCTCTTTATAGAAGATGAAGTACCGGCTCCTAAAGCCTTATAAACCTGGTCTTCAGACACATGAAGGTGATTTAGGCTGGATTACCTCAATCTAAATAGCTCACTGCATTTATGGTGGAAGCATGGAACACTCCACATAAACTGTTCCAGATTCCAGGATGGACTAATGTCTTTTTACCCTCTGCAGCGGTGAGAGTGCATTAGTTGAAAAAAAACAGACGGTTGTTGGCACAACTCCCCTGATCACGTTCTATCTATGGTCTTGTTCTCTAGTTGACCATTCATGCCCTGCTCAGTTAAGGGGGAATAATCCCAGTTCCTTTGGCCATCAGGGAAGGAGTTATTACTCAGATTTATTTTTGATGCAGAAACTAAATGGGTCTCATGCTCTATTCTGAATCTGCAATCTCTCAACAGGTTCATCCATGTGCCCAAGTTATGTATGGAGACCCTGCGGTCAATTATTCTGGCAGTAGAACTGGGAATTTCAGGGTTCCCTGGATATACAGGATGCATATCTGCATGTACCTATTGCACTATTCCACCTGGGGTTTCTGAGTTTTGCTGTTCGTCAGCAACATTACCATTGCCCTTTTGGTCTATCCACAGCCCCTCGGGTGTTTACCAAGATAATGGCAGTCATGACTGCTATTCTCAGACGACAAGGAGTCAGGATACTGCTATACTTGGATGACTTCCTGATATTGGGTCATCTCCAGCTGACCATTGCCTATCGACAAGAGCAGGCTTGACTAGCAAATTGCTCCGCAATCGAAGAGTCAATTCACTCAGCAATACGGGTCATGGGGTCCATGGTATCCACTTTCGACTGTTGGCAATATGCCCAGTTCTATTCCGGGCCCCTGCAGCGATGGATTCTGTCTCAGTAGTATGGTCAGTATCATCTGATAAAGTCTCAGACGATCCTCATCTTGCCAAAGATTTGGCTCTCCCTTTCATGGTGGCTACAGACAGCTCATCTGAACAAGGGTTGCCCATTATGGATCCTATATTTTGTTCACCTTACCACGGATGCAAGTCTTCAAGGATGGGGCGTGGTGACAGGTCATCATACCTTTCAGGGAAGATGGACAGCTCAGGAAAGTCACCTGCCCATAAGCACTTTGGAGCTTTGTGCAGTGCACAAGGCACTCATTCTGACACAGGACCTCCTTCGGGGTAGGCAGATCCAGATTCAGTCTGACAACGCGACCACAGTGGCCTACTTCAATCATCAAGGAGGCGCATGAAGTCCGGCAGCCATGTGGGAAGTGGCGAACATTCTGGTTTGGGTAGAACGCCATCTTCCAGCAGTATTCATCCCAGGAGTCCTCAACTGGAAAGCGCACTTCCTAAGTCGTCTGGACATACATGCTCTCCACCCGGACGTTTTTCAGCTCCTGGTGGACAAGGGGCAGACTATTTAACTCCCTTAAACATTTAACACCATCAGTGCCCCAAAGCACACCACATTTTTTCCTTACATTACTATTGTTTAAGAGGCCGGGATACCTCTATTTGTGGAGCAGCTAGGGACACTATACACAAAACCCAGAGCGCAGTACTTCAGCCAAGTGTTTACTGTGGTAACTTCTATTGGCCTGTGGAAATATAAAAAATTCTGTTTTGGAAATATTAAGTTTGAGGTGGCGAGATGAAATGATCTCCTCAATGTCTGATAGTGCCCTCCTAGCCCCTGCTGAGGCAGACTTTCCTCATGCAAGCAGCATGCTATCCAGCTACATCACACTACAGATCATTTCAAGCACAGCATTAAAATTGTAAAAATGTAGACTTGGGTGCAAAATGGTACTTCTATAATATTATGAAAATTAAACATATGGATAAGGTTTTCTACAATTGTTACCATACATAAGCAATCTACAGCCCAGATTGGTCTTGGAAATCCAACGTGTTGGACAACCTAATTCACCAATTCCAATCACTTTTTAATTGGAATCTGCGATCTGCAAACCCCATACATTGCAGATTTTTTTTACCCAATTATCTGCAAAATGCAGAATTGCCCCAATTGTTTGTTGTATGGGAGCCTTTAAGAGTCTTATTGTCCAATATCATCTGATTGATAAGATTGAAAGTATGTTTGGCATTTAGGAGTGGTAGATACTAGAATATTTTTGGAAGTAGGAGGTTTTTGCCAATGATATTTTGTGTGGTGTAGGCGACTAATTTTCTTTCTGTACCACAGCTGATATTTGGTCAATGTTGAAAAGTAAAGGGCCCCATATACCAGCATTCTCAAAAAAACAATTCAGAAATTCTGTGCTTCCCCTACCCTGATTTAAAGGTTCCCCAGTCCACCTATCTGCGCCCATGCACTACAAATATGTTTTAGTGATTTACATTTTCAGCAAATCACCGATCTGCCAATCTAGACAGGCTCATCATTATACTTGCTAGAATAAAGATGGGAAATAACAAGTTGTAGGGTCCAGTTGTTGTGTGTTCTGCTAATACACATATCTATATTATTTTCGTGCGAATGTTCGGCATGTCTTTTCTTTTCTGGCCCATGACATGCTCAATGGGATGTTAGAGAAGGGCACCTTTTACATCACTGCATTACAGTGGCATCTAGGGGGAAAATTCAGTTGTTTTTTTGTGTGTCCAAAGTATTGGGAACCCAACAGTCATTCAATTGTTGTTTCGGCGGGCGCAAATGCTGCAGGCGCCCATTACTTATCACACCCAAATGCACCGGCACAGCTAAATGTCTAAACTATTGGGCACACTGCCAATTTTTCGCGCATTTCTGCTCGCCACCTCCAGGAGGATGCAAGTAGAAATAATGGGCGTCTGCGGCACTTGTGCGCGCGATTGCTGCAGCAATTTAAATAAAGGAGTCGTAGTCCTTACTTTAAATGTCAAATTAGATGTGAATAAAGTTAGTGACCAAGGTATGTCTATGGCTGCGTTTCAATTGAATAAAAGACAATATTCCACTTTTTGCAGGGATTTGGAGCCCTAACCCGCCATATGAGCAGGGGCCATTCTCTATTATTTACAGGGCGCCTGTTCATATGGACGTGGAATTTGGAGGGGACAAAATGGATAAAGGGGTGGGATGCATTTCGGGTGAAGGGAGATTTAATTCAAAAGTTAATTTGCATCACTCGGGCAACACTCCCATCGGCCAATTTTGTATTTCTTTGGGGATTTTTTGGTGTCTCCTGCACCTCGTTGTTATATCACTTTCATTAGTGATTTATTGATAGCTAATATGTCACTATTACAAGTAATCTCTTTTTATTACCTAGATTATATCGTCCCTCTTTTGAGTGATGTCCTGGATGATGTAGCCAGGTTTCCATGGCAATACTAAGTGGAAGCTTGCGGTTAGCTTTAAGGTTGCCATTAGGGACAGAATGACAAAAAAAACATGCCGACGTTCAAACAATGTTGATATGTTCAATGCCAACGTTCTCATGTTGTCATAATAAATTCAGAGTGCTGTTAAGTATTTCTACTCGCACCCCTCCAGGGGAGCGAGCAGAAATCCGACAAAAGTACAGGCGCAATGCTGTTTTCTGCCCTTAGCGCTGCGGAAACAGCAGTCAGAGTGCCCGTTCTCGCGACTACACACCCGGTTTAAGGCGGGAGAATGGGCATTCTCTTATCTAACAGCACGCTGAATTAAATAGCTCCGGGTACTCCCTTGCGGCGCTTTTTCATTTGCATTCACTTGAATCGAGCCCTTTAGACTCTTTACTTCTTGGCTATTGGTGGTAGTAAAACCATGCATGCTGGGGAACACTGAGCAGGTAACATATGAATCCCCCACATGTTCCAGCCACAACTATAACATTTTTTCCAGTAGGATGTAGATTTATGTAGACACGTTTGGCAGAACTTGATGTATGACATTTGCACTGCTGCTGAGTGTAAGGCTGGGTACACCCTGGACGATGTGTACTGGGACGATATGTTGGGTCGACATATCGTACCGCGGGTACACGAGAGTGGTTCTATGAACGACCGAACGATCACTCGTTCCGTCCTTCATTAACATGAATGGAGCCATTTGCGATATCGTCAGGTTTCATGTGCAGCACATCAAACCTGACAACATCGCATGCGACCGTGGGAGCGCAATATCGTGCAAAATCACTGCACGATATGTTGTTAAATTTTGCCCAAATCGTAACGACATTGTCATAGTGTGTACCTGGCTTAAGATCTATTTTTCTTGTGAGCCATTACAGCATTCTGAGACTTCTGGTGTGCATGGATAAAAGTCCCCCTGCAACCACACATGATTGAGGCAAATATCTTTTTTTATTTTCTAAAGCTCGTGAAACTTTTGCAAATATATTTGTTATGAATAGCTTTTTTTTATTTTATTTATTAAGATAAATGGGTTGCATTAAGTATATTAAAATGATAGATTTATATATAGTAATGATCTAGATGAAAAACAAACAAAGCTTCTTAATTTAGGCACTTAGTAATTCCATTTGCTTCTCTGAGTAGCTTTTATATTAGGCAGTTTGTTTTTTCTAGGGTTAGAGATTCATTATTCTAAGACAGTTCAGTAATATTCATAAAAATGCGTTTCACAGCCATGCTGTAATGCCCGGTACACTAGACGATATATCATGCTATCCGGCAGATCGGACGATATATCGGGCACATCGGCCAGTGTGTACCCGCTATGCCGCTAACTATGCGTGCTCCCGTGCGTCGTTAGCGACATAGTCTTTCGGACCTACATGCATTCAGCAGGGACCATGCAGCATGGCAGTCGCTCCGTCGCTGCTGGCATATACACTTGCCAATACTGGCACCGCCGCTCACACGATCGCGCTGGGTACACATCGTTTCATGTGTACTTAGCATAAGTCTGGCCAGTGAAATCTTGCACCTACAACACACACATGGGAACACATGTATGTTAATTTTAAGTATTTAATGTTTTGATGTTGATAATACCAAAGATAATGTACATGAATGGATTTGTACACATGCTTTGTGACAAGTGAATGGCTTGTAAGTATTCATGTTCACCAAAATGCAATGTAGATGTGAATGCTATCAGTACATGTAGTATGTCCATTCTATTGTTCAAATGTATATATGTATTACTACAAACCTCTGTCCACACTACACTGACTGCTTTCCATGTCTCTACACACTGTGCCATCTCCTCCCTCCCTCCCATCCCTCCCTCCCATCCTACCTCAGCTGTCTTGCACACCTTCCTACTTACCAACATCGACTTATCCTTTCGCCACTTGGACCCCACCATCCTGCAACTTTAATTGTGTAGCCTTCATTTCCTCTCCTTGCCAAAAGAATCACCAAGCTTAATGTCCCTTTTAGTTCTTACTATGAGTCCTCTAGAATGCAAGGTAGATCCTCATGTCTGTCCAAACTCTGTTGTACTTATTTGTCCCTATCATGTTGTATGTTGAATTGTTTAAGTACAGTTGTGTCCTCCTACATCTGTCCTCAATACGCCATGCAGTGCAACATGCCGGGCGTGAGTGAGCTGCCAGGTCCTGTGCATCTCTGCTATCGTTGGGCGTCTTTTTTTTTTTTTTTTTTTTTTTTGCTGAAAAGTGTCTAAGTCACGATGTGATGTGACTAGAATGCACCAGGAGACTGTGCTGATTAATTTGATATGTGACACTTGTATATCTGTGTGCCACTGAGTCTGTAAACGGAACTTGGCGTGGAAAAAAATATATCGGCTGCATCATAGCACTTCGTAGTGTTCGTTCTAGCATCCTGCACCTGCACAACCCATGCAGATCCTCTTTCCTTCCTAGGGAAGTCTGTCTCTGCTCTGGTACTTCTAGTACACTCTGGTCTGTATTTCAGCAGTTAGTTGCATCAGCTGAGTGTGCTAGAAGCACCAGAGCAGAGAGCAACACCCCAGGCAGGAAAGAGGAACTGCACGGCTTGTGACAGGTGCAGGGTGCTAGAGTGAACACTGCTTCGCATGCTGATTCAGACTGCGACATAGACTCATTTACAAGCAAATAAAAACGTGAAAAAGATGCTTGGTGCTAGCTGAGTCCCACCGTATCTGGTGCACCGAGAGGGGATTTTTGGTGTGACTGAAGCAAAGATTGCTTAAAAATGAGCCAGTCCTGCAGGACGTGTTGTGTATTTGCTGCAGCAGCAAATCACCACCGGCAGCATCTCCCCATCCAATCGCCGCCTGAGACCTCCATCCTTCCTTCCCTGCCCACGAGTATGCTCTCCAGGCTCTGTATCAGGCATCCTCCTTGGTAGCAGCAGCAGCATTGTCGTGGTGCTGGCCCCTCCAGCAGCCTGCGCTCCATCCCTGACCCAGCATCCTTAAGCTGGGTACACACTAGACGATATGTCGTCCGATCCCACGGGTCTTGCTGGGCCGACGTGGGATGTAGCTAACTATATCTGTAGCATGTCGCGTCCATCCCCCCTGTCCGACCCGGCATCGGCAAGTGTTGTATACACTTGCCACATCCCCCGGCTCCCGACGGGCTGGGTATACATCATCTGATGTGTATCCATTTTTAGAGAATCTAGAATGTGTATGTACACATGGCCCAGAGCTGGAAAAGACCACACAAGTGTTGCAGTCCCTTATACTGGGCCTTATAGTAATAAATACTGTATATGCAGTATGCACTTCCATGAGCTCTTTTGTAGTCTTTCACCTTTTTGGGTAGTGTTACAGGAGACGCAGCTTAATGGTTCGTACACACGGTCCGATAAGCTGTCAGGTTTGTACGATAACGATCCTATCGTTTAAATCTGACAGCTTCTGGCCCCTGCAAACGATGGTCGATGCGCGGCCACGTATGGTCATTATAGACCAACGTCTGTAGTCCGTGCAAGCAGGCATACCTGGTCTATATCAGTTGGTTGATACCTGGCATACCTGGTCGATCGTTAATCGCAGGTCGTTATAGTTGTAAGGGGCTTGCAGCATGTGTTGGATATTCAATAACGATCATCCAACACATGCAGGACGATCAAATAATGATCCGTAAGCCATGAATGTGTATGACAGACCTTGGGGCATCTAAATTCTGAAAACGGAGGTACAGATATTAATCTTTGTTTCTGTTAGCTGCAGACTATTGGAATCAGCTGCTCTCCTAACACATTCAATATTTTGTGCATGTCACACTAGTGGATTGGCACTGGTCCTTCAATGCAGTTAAGTAGTCTTTATATAGTCATTGCAGCATGACAATTGTAGATATGATAGACCGGAAAGTCTATACCTTCTATAATGCAGTGTTAGGGATTACAGTCACATTGGCATAATGGCTGCTTTTCTTGCAAAGCAACATGAATCTGAGCTTTTACATTGGTCATTAGTTTGTGTCTCCATTGAAAAAAATCCCCAGCCCAATGTACCTGGTCCCTAGTACCCATACCGTAGACCTTCCGGACTATTCACATCGCTAAAACTAGACTACCAGTTCATTAATGCTGAGCTAGTTAAATGTTGAAACCGCAAGTATGTGGCATTTAGCACTCACTGACCCAGACTGTTAAATAGGAGTACCTGAAACAAGTCTTCCTCCAGTGAAAGAGGGTAGAGTGCCCTGGTGACTGGGATTTGTTAGCCCTTGTGTAGATTATATCCACTTCAAAGGGTAGGTTGCGGTCCTTACCGGTGTGGGTGCTGTGGTGCGGTCCTTCTGTCGGGGGAGCTGGCATTGACTGTACGCAGAGGTCTGCCAGCATTGGGCCTTCCTGGCAAGGGGAAGTCTAGCTGCGTCTCTGTGTCACAGGAGTTTGGGCGCCACCATGTTGTCGGGCCAATCGTCTGAAGTTCACCTGCTCTCTCTGGCCTCTCATGATCCGCTACTGGGTACTTAAGGGTGTTTGGAGCTGCCTGTAGTTGCCAGTGCAACGTGGTCACAGCGTAGCTGTGAGAGAGAGTTCTCTGCGCTCCTGTTCCCCTAGACTTGTGATCTGGTTCTTGCCCTAGCTCCTTGTCGGCCTCTGGCTCCCTGCATAGCCTGCCTTGCCTTGCTCTCTGCTGGAGATCAGCCCTGCACCTTCCACCAGACCCACTCCTGCCTGAACCTGCCGCCTCAGTTAACCCATTCCTGCGCAGCCATCATCACAGCCTTTCCGGCTTTCCCTTTCAGCCATCATCACAGCATTACCGGATATCCCCTTCAGCCGCTATTCAGTAAACCAGGATATCCACTTCACTCTCACAGTCTTATCTGGATTCATCTCTGTCACTAATCTGGACATTCGTTTACTCCCATTCACTACAGTTCCCTTCAGCCACATATATCTGGTTGTTTATTACTGGACTTTAGTTTATCTTATTGTTCATGCCTACGAACATTCACATTAAACAACCCACCTTTCAGTTTAAACCTGTTCCGGTGTCTGCTCCTGTTTCCACCCCTGGTCCACAACAAACACAGTCCGTAACAATTAGGTTTGGCATCATGCGCGTGGCCGCTAAGGGGTGGGGGGAGAGGTGCTTTGGGCCCACGTTCACTTGAATAGAATAGGTTACATAGCACTCTGTGCACAGGGCACACAGTAGCATTGGTGTGAGTGGTCTGTGAAGGCGCTGCTGGTCATGGGGGTCACTCTTGTGACATGGCCCCTATGCAAAGCAGTACAACTAAAACACTTCAAATAAAAAAAAATGTTGGAAGAATCGATTTCATTGTGGACAAAGCTACGAGCAACAGGCGGTATGTGATATAAGTGGACAATAATGTTTAAATAAAAGTACCTGCTTTGTCTGCTTCTGTCCTGGCTGACAGACCACGTGATGATTGCATAATGACAGATGCAGAGACGTCAGCGTGCCGTGGTAGACCGCATCGGGGAAAGCGAAGTACATTAGTTTTTAATTTATTTGACTGCTGCCTACTATATATTTATATTTTAAAATAACCTTAAAACGTATTTTGCCCAAATTAGTATATGCACAGATGGATATTCTATTTCTCTGTTTCTTAAACTGGCAGCATTGAAACATAACAGTCAGCATGTGCCACTCCTGTGCCTGGCACATACCTGCTTTTTTTCTTTCTTTTTTAAAACATTTCCCAGAAAAGCTCTAAAACAAATGCCAGTATTGGGTGTATTCTATTGCTGCTGGTACCTTTATTGAAAGCTGTCAAAAATTAGAAGAAAGCACCTTCAAGTTCTTAGACTTTTTCTGAGCTCCAAAATTAGGAGTTGGCATTGGGACCTGTAATTCAGTTTCAATAATGCATTTAATTATTATATAGCAATGGTTCTCGCTTGGTTCTCAGGACCCCAAACAGTTCATATTTTCCAGGTCACCTAGCAGGTTTACAGGTGTAATCATTACTCACAAATTACTAACAAATGCACGTCGCTTCTCCTGCCATTTCATTACTTCCTCCCACTGCCGCCTCCAAGATTTTGCCCATGCTGCTCCCTACCTCTGGCACTCTCTCCTTATCAGACTCTCCACCTCTCTACAAATCTTCAAAAATACTCTTAAGACTTACTACTTCATCATAGCCTTCCAGCTCTCATCCTAACCTGCTGCTTCATGCTCCTTTCTCACTGTCTGCCCCATTTGTGTCACCCCTGTCTGCCCCTCCCCTTTAGAATGTAAGCTCTTACGACCAGGGCCCTCTTCCATCATGTGCTTCTTCTTCCCTTACTCATCTAACGTTCCCGCTAGGCTGTTTCAATGGGGCGTCGCGCCCCACTGAAACAGCCTGCGGGTTCTGTCCCCTCCCGAGGTCCACATTGTCGCGCGATTGGCGAAAATGGCGGTGCAGCGGTCACCGCCGCATCCGCCCAGCATCCATTTAGTGACCACAGTGCTTAGGTGCTGCCAGGCACACCCCCAAGAGTGACGAAAAGGGGATGTGTCCTAAAGACACACCCCTTTTCATTGGCCACCCCCCTTTTGGGTACATCTACTTTTCATTAGCCACGCACCTTAGGTGCGTGCAAAAAATGCTTTTTCTCTAGGTCCAGCACCCTGCCCAGCACCAGACCTAGAGTGAACACTACTCATCTCTTCCTAACTCCACACTGGGGCACCTTGGTTGCTAACACTCTGCTGCTTAGTGGAGTGTTATGATCACTATTGCAGCAATGTTTATAAACCACTTCCTTGTCCTGCTTTGTTTTGTACTGTAATGCTGGGCATACATGGCAAGATAAAATGTCTGTCAGACCGACAGACATTTTATCTCACAGTGTATAGCCCAACATCTGTGCTCCGCCCCCGGGGGAGGAGACATTTCCCTGTTCCTTCCGTAGGAAGGAACACAGGAAATGTTTGTCTGTCGGCCGCGCTGGGCATACACTGCCCAATGCGGCCGACAGTTACCGGGTAAATATCGCATACACACACAACGATTTTGTTACCAACGATTTTCTGTCAGATTTTTTAAAGTGTAATGAACGATTTTTTGAACTACAAACAATTTTTGCATATTCCCTTAATGAAAATCGTTCAGTTGGTCAGTCTGACTGAACTACAAACGTGAACGCGCTTGAACAATAATCGTTCATCGTTTTAACTCAGAAAGTGAACGATTTTTTCAACGATTAAACGATAAACAATATCGTTATCGATCGTTCAAAAAATCGTTTGTGTATGCACCTTAAGACATTAGCTAGTTAGAAAATAAAAGGACAATATCAATTTGTTTATAAAGAGTAATATGTAATGGTTAAAAATATTTTTTATTTTTTTTTAATTATACACTTATTTTTCTTAATCAGTTTTTCCACTCTACCCGAAGTGTCAGTGACATTCTAGTACAGGGTTTTGTAATTCAAGTATCCCTGTGTTCCTATAGAACAGTGTTGGCTAACCTTGACACTCCAGCTGTTGTGGAACTATATATCCCAGCATGCCCTGCCACAGTTTTAGCATGCCCTAATAGCAAAACTGTAGCAATGCATGCTGGGTTATGTAGTTCCATAACAGCTGGAGTGTCAAGTTAGCCAACACTGCTATAGAAGGAAATCCTCCAAAATTCAGGGTGTAGGGTGTATTTGGAGGGGCTGGGTATGGGTTCCGGTGAAAATATCGACAGCGGCATCCCGACACCCGTAATAAGTATATTACTACTAAGCCTAACCCCTACCCTAACCCTCCCTCCCCGGTGCCTAAACCTAACCTTCCCCTCCCTGCACTCTAAATCTAACCCTCCCCTTTTAGTGCCTAACCCTCCCCCCTAGTGCCTAACCCTAAACCTATCTCTCCCTTAACCCCTGATACTTACCTTAGGGTAATTTTATTACATATGCATTGTATGTGACTGTTTGCTAGCTGCTGTATTGACACTGTCTTTTATTTCTGCCTGGTAATTATAACTATCAATGTTTTTTATCTCCATCCTCTTGGGGTGGAGGTGTTTCTTTGAGTACTTCATTCATTTAGATTTTGAGAAGGTCACATAACATTGCAAGTATTTCCTTTTACTGAACATGTCAAAAGATAAAGGGATACTGGAGGGGGAGCCCTCTATGCTGGTTTTATGTAAAGCATGTATGACTTATTTGTCCCCTCAGGACATTAAGGATGGTTTGTGTGTTTTCTGTCATAAAGAGTCACCTACCTAGTTCAATGCACATGTTCCTGGACAAGAGCCTTCTTGAGTAGCCTCTTTTTCCCATGTAATGAAGCAGTTTGTGGATCGTATGGCTGCTCCCACTATGCCTCCTTGGATGGGTTGTCCACCGTATGCTATGCTTTCACCTCCTATGCATTTTTCCTGGAAGGTTGTTGATGGCCATTCTAGTCAGAGTATGGTACCGTCTAATGTTGATAGCAGACCTTTAGTTACTAAGGCGCCTAAGCGTGTTATCTTTTTATCAGTCTGCTCTGCTATGGATTCAGATGATGTGCAAGGTTCCTCTCCAGGGTCTAGCTCGGGGGAGGATGACCATCCGTCCACAGTGGATGTTCCTTCTTTGGTGAAAACAGTTACATCAATCCTAGACATTCAGGATGATGAACCAGCTCATAGTAAGAAGGCTCCAGTATTTAAATTCCACCGGAAGGTGGTCAAAACGGAGTTCCCTGTATCTGAACAGCTCACTAAGCTTATGGATGAGGCATGGGGTAACCATGACAAACGTTCTTATGTGAATAAGAGAATAACATCGTTGTATCCTTTCCCAGCTTCTGTATGTACTAATCTGGCGGTGCCTCCTACTGTGGATGCTCATGTAACGCATTTAATAAAAAATGCTACATTACCTATTCCGTCAGCATCTTCCCTGCAGGATTCCACGGATAAAAAGATTGAGCCGTGTCTTAAATTGATTTTTTTTCATCATCTGAAGCTGTTACCTGTCCAGCTATGGCTGGAGCCTGGGTAGCCATAGCGCTTCAAGAATGGATGGGGATCATTGGAACATTCTTTACCAAATGCTACCAGAGAACAGAGGATGTGTATCTCTCATATACAGGAAGCAGCTTCCTATCTGGTAGAAGCTGCTGTAGATGCTAGAATTTTGGCTTTGAAAGCATCAGCAGCTTTAATAGTGGCATGCAGGGCCCTTTGGTTAAGATCTTGGAAAGCTGATACAGGATCAAAGAGGGCGCTAGAGGTTTCACCTTTCTATGGAAAAGTACTTTTTGGAGCAGAGTTGGATAAAATAATAGCTACTCTGGTGGCTTCAAAGTCAGCAGGTCTGCCATCTACGGTGACTATAAAGTCTAGACAGGTTTATTTCTAGACTGGATCTGGACCTGCTTCAGGGCAAGCCGGTCCAGATCCAGTCCGAAAATGCGACAACAGTGGCCTACCTCAATCATCAGGGAGGCACAAGTTACACAGCCATGAAAGAGGTGACACGGGTTCTGATTTGGGCAGAACATCATCTTCTGACCATCTCGGCAATATTCACACCGGGAGTTCTCAGTTGAGAAGCATACTTGCTAAGTCACCAGGACATACACACCGAAGAGTGGTCTCTCCATCTGGGAGTGTTTCAGCTTCTGGTAAACAAGTGGGGTCTGCCAGAAATAGATCTTATGGCGTCACGTCACAACCACAATGTCCCCAGGTACGGGTCCAGGTCCAGAGACCCATGAGCAGCCTTTGTGGACGCACTGGCAGTAAGATGGGACTTCAAGCTGGCATATCTCTTTCCTCCGATTTACCTCCTCCCAAGAGTTCTCAGAAAATTCAAACAAGAAGGCGGAACGGTAATACTGGTAGCTGCGGCTTGGCCCAGACGTCATTTGTTCACCAACATACAAAAACTGTCAATAGACAGCCCGTATCCTCTTCCTCTATGGCAGGATCTGTTAACGGAGGTTCCTTGCCTGCATCCGGACTTACCTCGTCTGGCTTTGACGGCGTGGCTCTTGAATCTTCCATCTTAAGAGCAAAAGCTTTTTCGGTTCTGTAATTCAGACAATGCTTAGCGCATGAAGGCCAGCTTCTGCCCTCATCTATTACAGGGTTTGGCTTTCTTTTGGTCAGTGCTGTGCCCACAAAGTATTATCCTAAGGTGTTCAGGATTTCCTGGATACTGGCTTTTCTCTAGGCGGGTTTACACTGTGGTCTCCGCCTGGCCACTTTGAAAGTGCGGGTTTCTGCTCTGTCAGTCTGGTTCCAGAGGAAGATTGCCTCATTACCAGATATTAGAATTTTTTTTTCAGGGCGTTCTGTGAGGTCAGCCTCCTTTTTGTTCCACCGGTAGCACCGTGGGATTTGTCGTTGGTTCCTATGGGGCTACAAGCTCCCCCATTTGAATCCTTGGACTCTGTAGATTTGAAATGGTTGACAGCAAATAAACTTTTTTTTTTTCTTTCTCCTTGCTGTCTCTTCTGCACGCAGTGTCTCTGATTTGGCAGCACTTTTTTGTCGCTCCGCATTTTTTTATTTTTCACCAGGATAAAGCTAGGGAGGGTTACCTTCCTAAGGTAGTGTCACGTTTTCCTGTAAATGAAGAAATAGTAGTTCCAGCTTTTCAGGCTCCAGACCTTTCTGTAGGTGAAGCTTCCCTGGATGTAGTTTGTGCTCTCCGTATCTATGTGGAGCGTACAAACTCTATTAGAAAATCAGATGTTCTTTGTATTATATGGTTTTCACAAACTAGGATGGCCAGCTAATAAGCAGACTCTGGCGAGATGACTACGCATGACTATCTCTCAGGTGTACACACAGGCTGATCTCTCTGTCCCAAACACGGCGACAGCACATTCTACTCGGTCTGTAGGGCCATCGTGGGCGTTTAGTTAACTGAACAATTGTGCAAGGCAGCCATGTGGTCTTCTGTCCACATTTTTCTTAGATTTTATGCCTTTGATACTTTTGCCTCTCAGGATGCTTCCTTTGGGTGACAAGTTATCCTTTCTGCACAGGAGCGTCCCCCACCATAGGGGATCCCTGTAAACCCTGGAGATGAAAATAAGATTAATGGTAGACTTACCCAGATAATTCCTTTACTCCGAGGTCCATAGGGTCCACAGGGCACCCACTCTGACACACCTGGCTGCATTGGGTATTTTTTCAGTGATGAGCCAGCCAGCCAGGCGCCACCACTCCAGGCGACTGCAGAGGAAAGCAGGCTGCTTCTCCTCCCCATAGCAGCTGGGACTGTAAGCACCGATCCCTCCACTCCCTCCCTCTCTGCACTGTGGGATGACCCGGCCGCTGCTTCTCCGCAGCCGCAAGGACCTTCAGTGCTGATCTCTCTTTCCCCACCACCATCACCTGTGTGTGTGTGTGTGTGTGTGTGTGTGTGTGTGTGTTGACCGGGGAGTAGTGATGACCTTCGCCCATCAAGGTTTTCAAAACATCGATGGTTGCTGGCTGGTCAACTACTTTTGCCATCGATGGTAGAGATCCATTTGTTTTGTCATCGATGGATGGGCAGGATCCGATGGTTGGTTTTCCTTAATACTCCCGGTTCACCTAAGCTCCTTCCCCCTGACTTTTATTAGCCCACAACCCGCCATACACGCGGCACCGGTGACCATCGAGTGGTGCAATCCATTGATGATTCACCATACATAGTTTTTGTGCCATCGATGGCCAGCTCAATTCCCTAGTTCCCACAGTCAGTCCCGATACATCGGAAAAAACTATTTTATGCTCAACCATTGATGGTTTAAAGCAAATCATCCATTGATGGTACAGCTGTCGATAATCATCACTACAGTATACCATAGAAAATGCAATTTTTATGGTATACTCTGTTTTTAAAAAAAACATTTATATAAAATTGTGTTGGATAAGTATTAAATGGATCTTCTGGACCTAATTTAATCATAAAAAAACCCGTCAATTTCTAAGCTGTTTTTGGAAAGAACTATTGTCCGTTAAGTGGTTATTTTAAAATTTTTTTATATATCTGCATATTCCATTGCGCTTTACAATTGGGAACAAACTGTAATAAAATCAGACTCGGTACTAACAGACATGTAGGTAAGAGGGACCTACTTACAATCTATAGGGAAATAGAGCTACCTAGCTGTAGCAGAGCGCCACGCCTTGTGATTTTAAAACTGCAAAATGCGCCTAGCACTTAAGGCGGCACCCTGCTGAAACAACCTGCCGGATACCATCCCCACCCACGGCGTCTTTAAGCAGTGGGTGGAGAGCTTGGGGGCAGTCCAGCATGTCCATAAGTGCTGGGCACGCCTCCAAGAGTGATGAAAAGGGAGCACATCTTAATTCTACGTCCCCTTTTCTTGTGTCCACACCCCCTTTTTACAGTTTGGTGTCCTGCCCTGCGCCAGACCTAGAATGAACACTAAATGAACACTAGCTGTCTATTGTATAATTGTCCAGCCAGATTGCAGAGGTACATGTAGAATGATTTATCTCCTCTGTGACATCTTTACCAAGCTGACTACAACCTCATTGGAGCAGCTGGGGTTTGAATTGTGCTTGCAAAGAGCGTCCAGTTACAGACAAGTAAAACAGAAGGATGTTTGAGTTGTGAGGGGAAGCCAGACAGTCCTAAGACTAAACAATGTCACTCCACAGGAGGTGAGAAATGGTATAAACAGAATGTCACAACTACCCTGTTTAGCAATTCTGCATGTTTGGTCCTAACAGCGCTTGACTGTAACATAAAGGACTTTTACACTTTTTGATAACTGTAGTTCTTCCAGTATGCTAACATCTACTGACCGCGAGGCTCAGTGTTTAAGTATATTTGTGCAAAATGGCAATTATGGTAATAACATCCTTAATTTTTACTTGTATCATGATCAGTCCCTACACATCACATGGAAACATATCCAGCGAGGCTACTACTGAACCTTGCTGCTATTTGGTTCACCCACTTGGAGTGCAGAATTTCATGTATGTTGAATTAGTATTGTAAACAACTGAAGGCTTGAAGTGAACCTCTGTAATTTAGTGTGGACAGAATTTAGTTGCCCACATGCTAGGGCCACTTGCCTAATACCCAAGTGTGTTTTGACCAAAAATACAGAGATGCCGTAAATATCTTATTCATTTTAAAGGATTATTGGCAATATATTTGTTTTTGGGTGCCCATTATAGCGCTTGCGCGCCCACAGCAATGCCAGAAGTCAGGATCAATACATTTAGGGCTAAACAAAACTTGCTGTAGTCCAGTACATAAAGTTGGATCTGCTGAAAATGGGTATGGGCCAAAGCCAAACGGGTGAGCCATGTATCGTCCACTCATCAGTCAGGGGGCCCACGTCACTCTCCCACCATGATCTCAATGAGGGCAATTCAAATGTTTTTCTACTTCAGGGTCCATAGGGTATCCACAGGATACCTTGGGGTATAGGTGATGATGTCAGGCATCGGGCACCATAGAGTTCAAGTTTTCAGCCTCCCAGGATGCACTAGGGTCCCCCTCCTATACCCTGCCCCCGAGCCAAGGCCTCTCAGTTTCGTTTGGTGCCCGGCCGGAGTCAGATGCACCTGTTAGAGGGGGGCTAAGAAGAGCCCATGAAGTTTTCTACAATGTAGCTGTGGCTGCACATCTGCAAGTACAGCATGGACAGTCAGTACTGACGTCCACGCTGTCTTCCCTACACCCCCGCCGGTACCGATCCGGGGATGCTGGTAAGCATCTGGGGGTCACAGCTAGCGGTGACCCCAGATGTTTGGGACCATGGCCGGATCTAAGGGGGACAACAAGGTAAGCAGCTGGGTCCCGCGGTGGGACCCTGCTGAACATGGTCCTGAGTCCCCAGGGAGGGGGCTCCCTGGGGACTGGCTGCAGCGTGGAGCCAGGTATTAACCTGTGCTTCCACTACCCCCCTGGGACAGCGGACCGCGGCAGAGTCCGTTTATTCCCTTGCGGGGGGCAGCTAGGCCGGCTATGGCCATATGTTGGGTTGCCAGAGCAATGGAGCGCTGGGCTGATACTTTGGAGGCGTCTTTTGATTCCGACTGTTCGGCTGAACAGACCGAGTTGATCGGCAGTCTCCGGGATTCGGCCACTTATATCAACGAAGCGGCCCTGGATATCAGTACCCTGGCGTCTCGGATTTCTTCGGCAGCTGTAGCTGCTCGTCGCACCTTATGGTTGCGATCTTTGAAGGCGGACACTGATTCCAAAAAGGGCTTGGAAGCTTGGCCTTTTAATGGAGAAGTCATATTTGTTCCGGACCTGGACAAAATTGTAGCCACACTGCAGCAGCCAAATCTGCATGTCTCCCATCTGCTGCAGTTCCTTCCAGTTCAGGTACGTCGTCCTTTCGGCCTTATAGGGCCCAGGGTAGGCCTAAAGCACAGTCCTTTCTCCGACAGGCTGGCCCCAAAAAATCGGCCAAGCCCTGGAAGCAGGCCTGGAGTACCAGACGTCCGGCCCCTAAGCCAGATGACAAGCCTGCGGCCTGACGGTCCGGGCCTCCCTTTGGGGGATCCCAAAGTGGGAGGCCGCCTGCTGCAGTTCGCCCGGTGTTGGTCAGTCACCACGACAGACACTTGGGTTCTCGAGGTGGTTTCTCACGGGTACGCCCTCTCCTTTTCAGCACAGGCCCCCGTCTCGATTCTTCACCACAGGTCTTCCATCAGACCGGAACAAAGCCTTGGAACTGCGGAAGGTTTTGCACACTATGCTCCAGGCTGGAGTTATAGTGCCTGTTCCATTCTCCCAGAAGGGCCAGGGGTTTTCTATTCCAATCTGTTTTTGGTGCAGAAACCCAATGGGTCGTATCGTCCGATCCTCAACCTCAATGCACTCAACAAGTCTTTGCGGGTGCCAAAGTTTCGGATGGAGACCCTACGGTCCATCATTCTGGCGCTGGAACCCGGGGATTACATGGTGTCGTTGGACATACAGGACGCTTACCTGCATGTCCCTATTCTTTTACGCCATCAACCGTTCCTCAGGTTTGCAATCCGCAACGACCACTTTCAGTTCCGGGTGTTACCTTTTGGGCTGGCGACAGCTCCACGTGTTTTCACCAAGGTGATGGCGGTCATGGCAGCTTCCCTGCGGCTGCAGGGAGTCCGCATGTTACCATACTTGGACGACCTTCTCTTGGTGGCAGGATTTCCAGAGCTCCTTCTACGCCACTTGAACCTGACCATTGCGGTATTGCAACGGCACGGCTGGTTGATAAACTGGCAGAAGTCCACCCTAATCCCGTCTCAGCGGATTCTGCACCTCGGAGCCTTATTGGACTCCGGACAGCAAAGGATCTTTGTGACGGAGGAAAAGATCTCTGCCTTGCAGTTGAGGGTGCACAGTTGTCTGCAGAACCGCCGCGTGTCTCTGCACTCGGCAATGAGGTTACTGGGCTCCATGGTGTCGGTATTCGACATGGTGGAATATGCCCAGTTTTACTCCAGACCTCTGCAGCACCTGATCTTGTCCAAATGGAATGGACTGCCTCAGAGTCTATGGTCCCAGATGATGGTACTCACGCCGGAGGTTCGCCTGTCCCTAGCCTGGTGGTTGCAGACGACCCATCTCAACAAGGATCGTCCGTTCTGGGTGGCGAATTGGGTCCTGTTGACAACGGACGCCAGTCTTCAGGGCTGGGGAGCAGTCACGGGTCTACACTTGTTCCAGGAGGTGGACTTGGGTGGAAACGGAGCTTCCGATAAATATCTTGGAGCTCCGCGCAGTGTTCTATGCTCTCCAGCAGGCACATCGGGTTCTCCAAGGTCACCCGGTGCAGGTCCAGTCGGACAACGCTACCACCGTGGCCTACATAAATCGGCAAGGAGGAACCCGAAGTCGGGCGGCTCTCGTAGAGGTGTCCCGAATCCTGGTTTGGGCGGAGCGCAATCTCCCGGCCATATCGGCAGTATTCATCCCGAGAGTCCTCAACTGGGAGGCCGACATTCTCAGTCGCCAGGACGTTCATCCGGGGGAATGGTCTCTGTACCAGGACGTCTTTCAACTGCTGGTGGACAGGTGGGGTCTTCCAGAGATCGACCTCATGGCGTCACGGCACAACAACAAGTTGCCGGTGTACGGGTCTCGCGCAAGAGACGAAGGGGCGTCTCTGGTGGATGCTCTGTCCGTCCGGTGGACGTTCCGGTTTGCTTATCTGTTTCCTCCGTTTTCCCTTCTTCCTCGGGTAATCTGGAAATTGAAACAGGAAGGAGGAACGCTCCTGTTGATGGCTCTCGCGTGGCCCCGGAGGCACTGGTTCTCAGACCTCCAGGGACTGTCTGTGGACATTCCTCTGCGGTTGCCGTTACGACCAGACCTTCTGTCACAGGGTCCTTGTCTTCACCCTGACCTGACTCGGCTGTCTTTGACGGCGTGGCTGTTGAGACGGCCATGTTAAGGTCCAGGGGGTTTTCCAGCTCTGTAGTACGAACTATGTTAAGTGCTCGGAAACCGTCTTCAGCAAGAATATACCATCGTGTGTGGCATACATTCTTTCAGTGGTGTCGACCGAGAGGTTATGCACCTCGGGAGTTCCGTCTGTCTAGAGTGCTAGCCTTCCTGCAAGCGTGACTAGACCATGGGCTTCGCCTTGCTTCTTTGAAGGTGAAGGTTTCTGCCCTGTCTGGTTCCATCGTAGGATTGCTACAATCCCTGATGTGCGCACCTTTATGCTAGGTATTCTGCGAATCCAGCCGCCATTTGTTCCACCGGTGGTGCCTTGGGATTTGGCTGTGGTCCTGAGGGCTCTCCAGGGACCGCCGTTTGAACCACTGGGCTCAGTGGATCTTAAATGGCTGACAGCCAAAACAGTTTTCCGTCTGGCCATCGCTTCGGCCAGACGTGTTTCTGATTTAGGGGCTCTCTTGTAGACCCCCTTTCTTGATTTTTCATGGGAACAGGGCAGTGCTGTGCACTCGTCCTGATTTTCTTCCCAAAGTTTCCCGTTTTCATATCAATGAGGAAATCGTTGTGCCGGGTTTTAACTCACCTGGCCTTTCAGTGGGTGAGGCCACTTTGGATGTTGTGTGGGCCTTAAGGATCTGTGTTG
The DNA here is from genome assembly GCA_031769625.1 of Taudactylus pleione. Classification (NCBI taxonomy): domain Eukaryota; kingdom Metazoa; phylum Chordata; class Amphibia; order Anura; family Myobatrachidae; genus Taudactylus; species Taudactylus pleione. The sequence continues at coordinate 22,708,535 of JAUIMM010000018.1, forward strand.
ACCGCACGTCTTCGTTTAGGAAGTCGGACGCCTTGTTTGTCCTATGGCTTCCGTAAAAAGGGTTGGCCTGCTTCAAAGCAAACTTTGACAGCTTGGATCCGTATGGCAATTTCAGAAGCTTATCTTCATGAAGGTCTGCCGGTTCCACCTTCTGTGAGGGCTCATTCCACTAGGTCTGTGGGTTCTTCGTGGGCAGCTCGACGTGGTGCCTCTGCAGTTCAGATCTGCAAGGCGGCCACGTGGTCCTCTGTCCATACCTTTGTGAGGTATTACGTGTTTGACACCTTTGCCTCTCAGGATGCTTCCTTCGGGCGGCGGATTCTCCTTTCAGCACAGGAGCGTCCCCACCCTTAAAGGATACTGCTTTGGGACATCCCCAAGGTATCCTGTGGATACCCTATGGACCCTGAAGTAGAAAATATGAGATATGGTAAGAACTTACCTTTATCTTTATCTTCTACGAAGTCCATAGGGTTCCACAGGACTCCTGCCCTGTCGCACCTGTCCTGCAGATGGGCTTTGCTCTGTTCACCTTTTTTCCCGTCTCCCTCTAGTGAGAATGTGATTCTTGTGTGTATCCAGATCTTTTTTCTCTCTTCCTTCTCCTCCTCCGGCCTATGGCTTGGTACGTAACTGAGATGCCTTGGCTCAGGGGCGGGGTGTAGGAGGGGGACCCTAGTGCATCCTGGGAGGCTGAAAACTTTAACTCTATGGTGCCTGATGCCTGACGTCATCACCTATACCCCAAGGTATCCTGTGGAACCCTATGGACTTCGTAGAAATCGAGATAACAAAGGTAAGTTCTTACCATATCTCATATTTTTAGGGGCATTTAGCAGCTAATCCCATCTAAAGTCCTGCTTTGGGCCCCAAACAGTCCACTTATCACACAATTCTGCTCGCCATCCTTGGAGGCTGCAAGCAGAAATGTGTGTGTATTTGAGCCGGAATGGAGCAACAATGGAATTTCTCCGTTGGGCTCCAAAAAGAAATAGCCATGGCTAAAACAATTGAATTGCCCCCTATGAATATAAACCCTCAACTCCAGAATGCACTATCAAGGAGGAGTAAATATAGGAGATGCGCTTCTTAAAAGCCAGTGTGCGGTGCGGAGTATGGACAGGTCAATTTGCATATAGCCTGGACTGTATCCCCCAACTGAGCACATAGAGAGTGATGGAGTTGCAAATATCTATAGAACATACTGTTCAGGTGATCACACTCAATCCTAATGTGAGAAAAAGAGCGGAGCACACCATCCTGATACAGCTGACCCACAGTTCCTACTCCATGAGACAACAAGAAGGGTCCACCCTCAAGGACAAGGCGTTCACAAAAAAAGGGATTACTCCATAAAGACGAACAATCATCTATAATGAAGTCCACTAGTCTCTTGGCTGCTGACTGCCAGACTTTGTAGGCTTGCACCAAAATAGGTAAATAGTGCTTTAGGGAAGATGTAGCAAGCAAAAACTGAAATGTACTATCAGCCTACTGAAGTAAAGCCCAGTGCGCTTCCCCAAGGTCAGATTCAACAACCCATTCCTGGAGAGTCACCAGCTGAGCAGCCTAATAATCTATCAGAAAGCGCAAGGCCCTCCTCTCCCCTGGGACGACATAGGCTTTTGTTTGCAATATGAGCTGACTGTTCCCCCAAATATAGGTACTCACTCGCATGTCGGGCAATTAAGAAGAATAAAGAAACAGGAAAAAAAAAAGGGTTGCCAGTAAACCGGAGAATGCTCCAAAACATAGTATTTTGGTCATGTTTACCCTACCTGTAACTAACAGAGGTAGCCACCGCACAAGGTACCGAGCCTTAAAATAATCTATCTATGAGAAACATATTCATTAGGTGAGTGGGTTTATTGAATATCTAGATATCTAAATTGTCAATATCAATATAAAAGGACATTAAAAGACACTGGCTGAAAGTATTTATGCCGGACAGCAAAACCAGTGACTCCTGAAAAATAACGTGAAGTATCCCCCAATAGAGACATCAGAGAGTGTGGTATATCTGACAAAGAAAATAACATATTTGCATACAGCACAAGTTTTTCCTCACGACCATCAATCTACAGATATCTGGAGACAATGGAATACCACAAGTTAATGGCTCTATGGCAATAGCAGATAAGGAGAGAGAAAGCGGGCAGCCCTATCTGGAACCCCTACCTTAAAAATAAAAAAGGCATCTGTGACAAAAGTAATACAAGCTCTAGACCCAGGGCAGGAGTACAACAAATGGATCCAACTTATAAACCCATCACCCACTCCAAAACAGAGTACAGCCCATAAATGAGGCCATTCCACCAAATTAAATGCTGCAACAAGAGACACGAACAAAGCATTCTCCACACCATCATGGACAAGTTGTAGATAAGTATACAAACGTCTTACATTAATTAACAGTCAATTTTCCTGGCATAAAGCCAGTCTGCTCGGGACGAATAAAACATAAAGGAAGAATATTTGCCAATATTTTTTTGTTTAAAAAATCAAATAGAAATAATAGGTGGGGAAAAAGAGAAGGAATAAAAGGGGAGTGGTGGGGGGGAAAAGGCAACATACAATGTACTACACAATCCTGTGAAGACCAGCATCACTCTAATCCAGGAGGCCGTCTGTGAAATATGGAATACCAAGGGTCCCAAATTTGTGTGAAATTTTAATACAGAATCATTGAGAAGAGCGGTTCTGTATTCCATAGAGGCTAAGAACCACACTTTGACAGCTTGCATTGACGGGGCTCGATTTGCTTCCAGTTCACAGCAATTAAGTCTAGCCACACTAAAAACATGGCCACAAATTCTGTTCTGAGGTTTGGAGAGGGATATAGAGGGTTTGCAAAGAAGCATGTGTAATGGGTCTGGTGGGGGAGATGCCGATCGCTTTATTCACCAAAGATATGACTTAATCCCAATATTTAGATATCATGGGGTAGTTCCACCACATAAGCATAAAAGAACCAGTGTGGCCACACTGCCTCCAACAAAGATCTGATGTCCCTGGAAAAATCTGGTGCAACTTGGTAGGGACCAGATACCACCGTGAGTACACTTTCTAAGAATTTTCTTTTGGTATTAATGGATGCTCTAGCTACCCACTGTCTGATGTCCACCCAATCATCAACCTCTAAGGTAATATCTAAGTCCTAGCTCAAATGGTTCTTTAAACCAGGAGGGTGAGGGGGATAGTAGTAAAAACTTGATATAGAACCCTTGCAACCAGGATTGTATATGCATCAACATTCAAATGGAGTGGGTTTATGTATTTTGTGAGATTTGCAAAGTGAACGGATAAAACTACAGATTTGCATGTATGCAAACTGAAGACTATTGGACATATTTTTCACATAATTCTGTAACATTTTGAGGAGCAAAATCACCTTGAATATGCTTAATTCTGGTTTTCCTGCATGACACCCAGGGACGTATATATGAAGACATGCATCCCAATGAGAAATGTGGATGACACCACAGAGGGGTCAAGAGGGACGGGTAAGGTGCTAATTCTAGACTTTTGTTCATTTTGTCCCTCACCTGTAAAAAGGCCTTCACGCAATAGACTTCCTGGACCAAGGCTGGTCTCATATTCGGGGGAATCCATGGAAGGAAACCAACTTATTGGTTACCCACCAAGTCACTTTCAAGTAGTACCCATTTTTTTGCTACCTTCCGTTGTGTGCCAAGATGCTACGTGGCTCAGCTGCGTTGCAAAAAAATATATTTTGAAAATGGGAAGCCCCAAACCACTGTTAATTGTTGATTTGGCCAAGCAAGCTCTGCGTCGTCTAGATTTTTTATTAGACCAAATAAAAGAGCCGCATAGTGATTGGATCTTACGGAGGTAAAATGCCGGGACCGTAATTGGAATAGTCTGGAAAAGATAGAATAGCCTAGGTAAGATATTCATCTTGATCGAATTAACTTTGCCTGCCCATGAAATGCAAAGCGGGACCCATCTTTCTATGTCCTTTTGAATCGCGTATAGTAAGGGGGTGTAGTTAGCCTGCAATAACTGGTCGTATGTCTTTGTGATAGTTATCCCTAAATATTTAAAAGATTTCTGACGCCAAATATATTCAAAATTAATCTCTAAAAGTTGTGTGAGACAGAAGATTAAATGCAAGTGCTTCGGATTTAGTACTTTTTAGGGAGGTCAACGGTGACATCAAGGTTAAAAGCACATCATCTGCAAACAAAGAGTTTGTATTGTGACCTCTGTACCGAAACCCCCTGAATATCTGAGTTATTTCGGATTTTGGCCGCAAAGGGTTCAATGCTCAAGACATAAAGCAAAGGCGAAAGAGGACAACCCTGTCTTGTGCCGTTACCCAGAGAGGAAAGACCATTAATTGAAACCAAGGCCGTTGGACCGTAATATAAGGCTTTTATAGCTGACAAAAAGCCAACACAAAAGCCATATGTCGTTAAGGCCTGAAACATGAATGGCCAGGATAACCTGTCAAAGGCCTTTTCAGCGTCAAGTGACAATAATACATCTGGTAATTTGAGTTTATTGATGTAAGAAATTAAGTTAATTGTCTGTCTGGTATTATCCAGGGCCTGTCTCGTGGGCACAAAGCCCACTTGGTCGGCGTCAATCAACTAGTAAATATGAGTTCACTCTATTTGCTAAGAACTTTGCAAACAGTTTAAAGTCAACGTTAATTAGGGAAATGGCCTGTAATTGGTTCGACAAGTGGGGTCCTTTTGAGGCTTGGGTAACACAATAATAACTGATTTGAGGGAATCAGTGTGAAAATGCTCCCTTTTCATAATCCTGAATAAATACAGAAAAGTATGTAGATAACAAAGCTGAAAAAGTTTTGTAGTAGGCCTCGGGCAAACCGTCGGGGCCAGGGGCCTTAGATGGTTTCTGCGATTTCAGGGCTGTATCTAACTCCTCATCGGTAATGGGTGAGTTCAATTTAGTAATAGCAGATTCAGACAGTTTAGGAAGTCTGCATGAGTCCCAATATTCCTGAACAACCGATGAAGGTGGAGACTATGCCTGGTGGGGTGATTTAAGATTATATAGTGCTTTATAATCGTTATAAAAGCAGTGGGTTAATAGCTGACGGGTCGTAGGTAAGCGCACCCTTACTATCACAATTTGCCAATATTTTGATATCCGTTTACAGAAGGGAAATGGGATGATAGGCGTCTGGATAAGCTGGATCCTTACCGGATTTGGGAATGAATATTATCTCAGCTTCTTCCATAGATGGAGGCAATGAGCCAACCTCCAGGAGTGCAACAAATACCTCCAAGAGTTTAGGGACAAAGAAACACAGATGGGTCTTCTACAGTTCAATAGGGAGCTTATCAACTCCAGGAGTTTTGCCAGAAGGGAAGGACTTGATTACAACCTCCAAATTCTTTTCAGTAAGTAAACCCTTCTATCCTCAGTCAACTTTGGGAGAACTATCTGGGCTAAATAAAGAGTGAGATCGGTTACAGAATAACAGGCCTGAGAGGCATAGGTTTTCCGAAAGTTATCATAAAATACTGCAGCTATTGTTGTGGGCAGGGGTGTGAACAACTCTGCTGTCTAAAGCTGGGTACACACTGACAAATACATTGGCCAATCAATTGATCGGCCAATGTATCTGCTGCCCGTCGGGCAGTGTGTACCCGCGATATGGCGTTCACCGACATATCGCATTGGCTGTGCTGCACAGCCAATGGACAGATAAGTCTGCAGACATATCTGTCCATCGGCAAGTGCGTACGGCCGGTCGGCAGACCGCCCGTACACACACAGCGGCAGCCGTGAGGAGGGGGGCCGGACACGCCCCCTGGTCGTTGGGACCTGCGGGCAGACACAGATGATAGTTGTTCAGTGTGTACGAACAACCATCATCTGCAGATATATCTGTATAGTGTGTACCCACCATAACAATCTGTGTACAGTGAAAGAGACAGTGTTGACCCAAGCCATATAGGCCATAAATTGGCTTGCCTTTTCCACCTGGATGTAGTGATCTTGAGAAGAGAATTGAAGTCTCCTCCAGGAGACAGAAACTGATAGAAAAAGAGGTCAGACCAATCCCTTATGCGCTATAGCCATTCCACCTTATTGGTCAAAAGGTGACCAATAATGTATCTCTCCTCAAGAGCATAACATCTTTTTTTCATATCATCCTACCTTTTCTTGTGGGACACCTTAATCTGAGTCCCCTTAGATCTCAAAGAGCCCTGTAGAAAGGCCCTAAAAGCATTCCAAACTAACAGGGCAGTGTTCTATAGGATTATCAGTAAAAAAAAATTCACCCCACACCACCAGGTTTGTAAGCCGCCCCCATCTGTGATAGCCAAAAGGGGTTAGATCTTAAAAAGTAGGCACCCCTAGGTAGCTTTAGATTCAGAGTAGTTACCAGAGAAGAGTGGTCCGAGTCCTCCTTCCTTCCGGAAAAATATCCTACCTCAGAGATCGCCGGGAGAAGGGGTTGAGAGACTAATAACATGTCAATCTTAGAGAATGAGGAGTGAGACGAAACATCTGAGTCTTGCGCCAGGCATCCTTGAGGTCCATCTCCACTATTAACTGGGGAACGCAGTAGAACCCAGAAAACGTGATGTGATTTATATTTATTTATAAACCTTACTTGTTATAAGAAGATAATGAAATAATTCACACAAATACAGATTCTAAAATAAATAACAATGCTTTTACTTTGACAGCAGTCTCATACATGTATTTCGCCAGTGCAGAGTTACAACAAAAAAACATAACACTTAGGTTATTTTAGCAGCAGTAGGAATACTTGTAAAATAAATTTTGTGACATCTAGTTCAGCATACCAGTCAGCCAATTTCATACATACGTATCAGCACCCCCTTCAGACCCTCGATGTGCTCTCTCTCCCTTATCCTCAGACTGCTCCCCCCTCCCTCTCTCTGGGGAGTTTTTATACTTAATCCTGGCTATACCTCCAATTAACCCAATGGGGAATATTAATTTATTTCATATTTGTACGTGCTAGTCCTTAATTGGTTATGTGTCTCTTAACCAAAACATTGACAATATAATAGGTAATCTTCTTTTTCTCTGTTCCCATGTAGCCTCTAGCTGCTGCTTCTTGCAGGCCAAGGCTTTCTTGATTAACTCTTTTTATTTATAAAGTCTGAGACTTGTCTGCTGTTCTGCACAAGCTAAATACTGACATTTTAAACCCATCATTCCTACTGCTAGAACAAAATGGCTTACAATTCTTATTGTAAACAAGATGGCTGCTGCATCAGACACAGGATTTGCCTACTTTAAAGGAGATAGACAAGGTCCTATCTGCTCTAGGTTGAAGCCATTCGACAAATACGGTCTTCTGCAACTCGCACAACTAATTTATATATTCTCAATTATTTCTATACATTCGCAATAAAAGTAATAGTGATATACATAAGCATGCATATATTCGTGAATTGCTGACAGGATGTGTACAGTTCGCATATTCCTGTGTTATGAACCCCAAGAGTGGGTGCATCCTCTCTCCACCTATCTAAAGTGTTGTCCAACACAGCATTAAAGTCGGACACTGGCGAAGTCAGTCAGAAAATTACAACATTATCGAAAGCACGTCAGATTAGAAAGGATGGGATATAAGCTTCCAGTTAAACAGGGAAATCATTAAATGTGCTGCTAAGAAAAATAAAACGATCCAAAGGAACGATCTGTAATCGAAGACAAACAAAACATAAAGACTTATGGATAAGAACCAACACCCCCCCCCCTAGGGTTTTTTGAGGGAGAGTATTTTACTACCCACCAAGTAGGTCTCCAGAAGAAGGCAAACAATACCATTGACATGGGCCTTGAGCTGGCACAAACCCAGTGAGCGCTTTATCTCATCATTAAGTTCCTTGATGTTCCTTGAAAAAAATAACATTTAAATTAAAGAGGGGACATTTAAAAACCTCAGGAGCCATCACCAATACCAAGAGAACAAACCAGGAGCAAAGTGCCCGCAGGTGTCCCGCCACCTCATTTAACAAAATAAATAACTGTGCTGCACAAAGTAGAAGATGGAAAAGTATATATGAGAAACATTTACAACAACAAAACAAGTAGCCAACTCATCCCACCCTGCTTACAAAATCCCAAAATAAGTATACCAAAACCCTAAAAATTAAATAACTAGCAAAGCAATGAACAAGTAAGAAAATAAGATGCCTAAATTTGGGGCAACTACACCCATGTCCCTTAAGGGTATGACTTAACCAGCCCAGGAGTAAAGAGCTAGCAGAGACTGCCCTGAAAAACAAAGCTGATAATACTCCTGACATCAAAGTTAATGGAGACACATTGGAATACATAGCCTACCCATATATCAGCAATAACATAGATGTAAAAAACTGGATGAACTAAAACAGCAGCGTATAGGCAGCAATGTAACTAAAACATTCAAGCATTATATTCAGACAGAAAAGATTAATCCCGGAGATCCATTTCGTGTTGGAGCCTGAAGGTCTAGCCTGGAAGTAACACCTCGCAGAGAGGTGAAGAAGTGGGTCCTCCCACCCAAAACAACGTGGAGCCGAGACAAAAATAACATTACGTAGGGTAATCGTAAGTCCTGTTGCCTCATGCTGACAAGCCACCATTTTTGGTTCTAGGAGGTCAAATGTATTGCGAAGGGAGCAGTAGTATCCTTAAGCATAGAAATACGGGTCTCCATTTCACCAATCCGTTTCCTTATCTTCTGCATACCCTGGCAGAGTAGTGCGATATAATTTTGCACCTCCGCCACTTTGCCAACCTTTTTTCTGAGTCTGTAACGGCCTGTAACAAATGCTCAGTGGTGAACCCCCCCCATAAGCGAGGGAGAGATTTGTGGAACATCAGAAAGAGACTGAACATATGCCGAGGGGATTGGGGGAGAGATGTGTGGAGAAGTAGATGTGGAATAATCCACCAAGGCCTGGTATATTTTACTCCTTATGAAATAAAAGTAGGAGGCAGGGGCCGCTCTGTCCAGCAGTAAAATCACACTGCGATACAGGAATCCCAGTGGCGATGAGGTGCAGGAGTGACAACAGCTGAGACCAGGACACATAGTGTACTTGTGTTGGCTGGGACTTGTGGTGCCTGGACACAAGTCCCACCCAACACAAGTACACTGCTATGTTAGTAAATGTCCCAGAGGCAGTGGGATGCAGTCAGGAAGCCGACGGTCGCAATGTCGACCGCCGGCTTCCCGACTGTCAAATCCCGGCAAGTGTCTAATGACAGTCGTTGAAATCCCGACACCAGTCATTAGACCTACGCCGGGAGCCCAAAACCCGGCTTACCGATAAAAGATAAGCCGGGCACAGACAGCCGCAGCGGGGGGAGGGTTAGGTTAGGTTCTCCCAAGGGGAGAACAATGGTGCCTGACGGGAGATCAAAGCCCCAGCAGGATCCTCCGGCACAGGAGACCTGGCGGAGGCAATCAGAGCAACAGGTGAGCCTTCCAGAGCAGACACACAGGCAGGCAGCTCAGTCCGGAGACTGGGAACTGAGAGCTGCAAGAGGACTAGAAAATGTATTTCTCTTTCATCCACTAGGGGACACTGGAGTTGCTTACGCTGGGGTATAGAGGTGTGGTTAGCTGGAGCTGGCACTTTAAATAATTAAGAATTGTGAAGCTCCTCCCCCTCTATTCCCCATCAGCCCTCAGTTTAGAAAATGTGCCCTAGGAGCTGGTCACTACAGGCTGTGCTCCAGCAATACATTTAATTTTTTTATTTTAATAGGTTAATTTTTTTTATTACATCTTTTACACTGTATTAGGTACTCTTCGCCACCTCTCTAAAGGTGGGGTCTGGGTACCTGGCGCCCTGTTCTTAGTAGAGCAGGAAGGAGTGCACAGTGCTTATTCTAAAAGCAACTGACAGCTCCTTATCGCCACAGCACACTTCTACAGTGACAAAGTCACAAGAAGAAAGAAGAAGTGCTGAGCAACGAGAGAAGAGACCTCTGAGGGAGCGCAGTGAGTACACTCAGCTGCGCATCCCCTGTCTCCCTGCCCTGCTTCCTGATTCTGGTTTAGAGCAGTGCTGCTCTCGATCTATTAAGTCTCCCCTCTGCCCGCTAGTTAGAACATCGCGGGCAGTAGAGGGGCTGACAGGTGCTGCAGCCAGCGGTACACAGGCTCCCCTTCCCCCGCTAGTAGAGCGGCAAGCAGCTGTTACACAGCGGGGCAGTCAGAGGGGAAAGTTAGTATATGGCCAGCGTTAAGCAGCCATGTTGCATGCCTCAGGAGGAGGAAGGGGGCGGAGTCTAATGAGCGGGCTCTCTATACGCTGCAGTCGGCTGTTACAACAGCCTCGCTGCCGTTTCTAACACACTACCTGCATTTCTCCTCATTACAGGAGAGTGCAGAAGCCACACAGTGAGCACATCCCTTATACAGGGTCCTTTCCAAAAGGGGCTGTGACTGGTGTGTACAAAGTGCAGGGAATCTGAATTATTGGGAGGCAGTGGTGTGAGCCGCCTCCTCTGATTCCCACTAGTAATCTGTCTCTGTATTCTGTCCCTGTGTAAGCATAGAATCTGATTCTGTGTGAGTGGCTGTGTGTGTATGCCAATGACAGGACTTAGGCTTACCAGAGATGGTTTGTTTGTTCCAAATATAACAACAACCTAACTAAGACAGATGCTGCTGGCACCACGCTATGTGATGCTTGTTTAGTAACGATCCCTGTTACTGTCTCGCTTACTTCTCCATGGGCCACTGACATGGCAGGTGTTATTGCGCCTGTAACGTCAGAATTGACGGCTAATAGGAGGCAAATATCTGGACTGGTACAGATTGTGTACCACTTCTACATTGTCCTCCACTGCCTATCATAAGCCTGCACTAAGCGTTCTCTGCTAACTGTCCTCCACGGATGAGGAAACCCTTGCAGCTTCGCGCCGCAGGTTTTAGAATCTGCCTTTCGGGGTGGAACCTTTTAATTCTAGCGGTCAGGTAGATCCTTAATCTACCGGAGGAAAGTAGTTCCTGCAGTTCAGGAACTCCTCTTTGATAACCAAGCAGTTTTCTGTAGCATGGAAACAACTGGATAAGCGGTTCAAAATCCACGATGTTTCCCCTCCGGCTATCCATTCCCATCATCTATGATAGAACAGCGTGAAACACCTCCTCAAGTAGATGCGTTTGTTTCTTCTTTTTTGGGGGGAAACTATGCTCCCTGTGCCGGGTGCTACATTATTTAAGGACTCTTCTGCTCGCAAGTTGGAAGCAACACTGTGATCCATTTACACTGCAGCGGTAGTCCAACTTAGGCCTACGCTTGTTAGCGCCTGAGTAAACGTGCTGTAACTTGCTGGGCGGGCCAGTTGATACGCCCCCTATCTGGGGGCCATATATTAAATGGATTTTTAGAGCAGGATCTTGGCCTTTTGGCTAAGATCAAGTGTAGTTTCTGTTCTTATCAGTTTAATATCTGAGAGCTTGCACTGTCCACTCCACAAAAAACTTGGACTTCCAGAGCAGAGTTACGACTAGCAGAACTCTCCGTGAGTCAGCAGTTTTCCTGACCAGAGTTTCCTGAGATGTTAGTCAGTGCTTGTATGTCTGCTTCTGTTATTTTTGCCGCAGAATTCTCTGCTTGTGCTCTTGGCAGGCGGACGCAGAATCCAACAAAAGAGCGCATGCCTTGCATTTATGAATCGTGCTGTTGAGGGTCTATGGTCATAGGTGATATTCTTTTTGGCCCAGAACTGGACAGATGGATATCCCAAGAGGGGATAAGTCGTCTTTCTTCCCTTTGACTGCTCCGTCACCCAGGAGGACTGGTCCCTCATTTCATTCCTTTTGTGCATAGCCCTTTAGTTAGAGGGCCAGAGGTACCCCTTGGCACATTAGGAGTGGCAGAGGTGGAGGTCGCAAACAAACAGTTGCACGTCGACAGGATCAGAAACCAGTTGACCAACAGTTGACTTGACTGTCTCCCATCCCACCTGGGATCTCATGTGGTGGGACCTCGCTTACAGACTTTTCAACAAGCTTGGAACCAGACCGCTTCAGATCTGTGGATTCGCAAACTGCTTTCCGCGCGGTTCCAAATAGATATCGAGGTTTCTCCTCCACATCGGTTCTTCTCTACGAGTCTGCTGGTGGCCAGGGTTCTGCAGGAAGCAATTCAGTTTCTGCAAGAATCGGCAGTGCTAGTCTCAAGTTACGTTGCAGGCAGGCCCCTGTTAAACCTAAAGTCTCCTAACCAGTATCTGAAGCTGTATCGTTTCACTATGGAGTCGCTTCAGTCATTGCGAGTGTGAATCTGGCAGAGTTCCTCATTTCTCTGTATATAAACACATCTCCATACCCCAAATTGGGAACTGCATCAGGCTTTACTGCATTTTGCAATTTGGCATACTGACCATTGCCATTTGGTTTATCCTAGCCTCCCCGTGTTTTCACTAGAATGTCTGTCATGACGACCAGTTAATCAAGACTCCATCGGAATCTATTCTCTTGGACCATGTCTCACTGACATAATCAATTTAAAAATCTGAGTGCGTCCCAGAGACTCCAGTTCTGGGGTTCTGGGGATATTACAGAGGATTTTCTTCCGGAAGACAGGGCCCGGGATATCCGGTTGTTCTTTCAGCTAGTCCTCAGACCAAAGAGGGTGTCCTTGCTTCTGGGTCTTCGTCTCTTCGGGAAGATGGTAACTGCTTTCAAGGCACTACAATTCGGACGATTCCACTAGCAGGTGTTCCAGCTGACCCTGCTAACACAGGGGTCAGGGTCTCACCTGCATCTAAATCAACAGATCTATTCAGCCCTGGAAACCATCTCCACTGGGGGATACAATGCAGCAACCTCTTGGTGGGTCGAAGATTCGGAGTGTGGGATTGGATAATTGTGACAACGCCAGCCTCCAAGGAGGGGGCGCTGTTGTCCTCGACTCACTTTCAGGGAAGGTGGTCCCTACAGAAAGGACGGTGGCCCATAAAGGTGTTGGAACATGCTCTGCTAGAAGCAGCGCAGTTTCTAAGGACCTCTCCCGGTACGAGTTCTGTCAGACAAAGCGACGGCCGTCGCTTACATCAACCACCGGGACCGGCACTCGAGGTCGCATGACCATGCGAGAAATATTTCAGATTCTCTAGTGGGCCGAAAGTCAGTCAGTAATCCGGTCGGTAATATTCATCCCTGGAGTGGACAACTGGGAAGCAGATTCCCTAAATCGCCAGGATAACCATCCCGGGGAATGGCAGCTTAACCCACACGTGTTGCATGCACTGGGGTTGTCAGGCAGACCTCATGGCATCTTGATTAAACATCAGCGACCAATATAAGTGTCAAGAACTCTGGATCCGCAGGCACAGGCAGTCGAAGCCCTAACCGTTCCGTGGACCTACGACATGGTTTACCTGTATCCTCCGATTCCACTAATTTCTTATCTACTAAAACGAATAAAACACGAGTTGGACTTAGTCATTCTCGTGGCACGGAACTGGACTCGGAGTAGTTGGTTCTTTGGTCCTTCTTGGCAGTCGATCCGGGCCTCTTCCTCTTCGTCCGGACCTTCTGCAGCAGGGTCCTTTTGGTCCACCGCAACTTAGCGCAACTGAGTGTAACAGGCTGGTTCTTGAATCCAATATCTTTAGACGGAAGGGCACCCCAGACTCTGTTATTCACACCATCAGACTCGGTTATTCCCACCATTCTTCGCGCCAGGAAGCAGGTTTCTGCTGCGCATTATCATCTCATCGGGCGCTCTTCTATCATTTGGTGTTAGTCTGGGCCTTCCGTCAAGGAAGTTTTGTTATCCTGTTTTTACTTCTCTCCAAAAGGGATTAAATTCTGGTCTTTACCCAGGATCATTAAAAGTGCAGGTATCTGCTCTTTCTGTGTTCTTTCAACGCAGGATTGGCCCTCCTACCGGCGACGCTGACATTATTCAAGGGGTTTTGCGGGTGCAGTCTCTTTTTGTACCACCGATGGCTCCCTGAGGCTTCTACTTGGTACTTTTTTCTCTTTAGTTTTCCATGTAAGAACCTCTTTAGAGGTTGATAATAAGTATTTGTCTTGGAAGACTGTCCTCCTCCGGGCCTTGGCTACGGCTCGTAGGGGTTTCGGTAGGTGGGGCTCTGTCCTCCAAGCTCTGTGTTTCATGATGATAGGGTGGAGCTCAGAATGCAAGTTACTTTCCTTCCTACGGTTGTGTCGGCTTTCCACATAGATCAGCCTCTTGTGGTGCCTTCTTTGGTAGGGGACTCCGGTGTTCCTTATACCCTGGATGGGGTTCGAGCTCTCCGCCTCTATGATTGCTTGGATGGCGTCCTTACGCTAGTCTGTCTGTTTTTTTTTTTTTTTTGTCCTCTATGAGGCTGTTCGGAACGGTTGGTCAGCATCCAAACAGGGTAGGCTTGTTGGCTTAGACTGACAATCCGTTTAGCTCATCTCAACTATGATCATCAGTCTCCTATGTCCTTGTCGGTTCATTCCTCACGTACTGTGGGTACATCAGACAGCACGTAGGGGTGCCTCGACTTCACTTTTGGGCCGTGTAACCACTTGGTCATTGGTGCTCACTTCTGTGAAGTTTTTTATAGATTTGATACATTTGCGGCTTCAGCATCATGCTTTGCCGCATTGTTTTGCAGGTTCCTCTGAGCGCTCCCGCCCGTGGGGAAAACTTTGTGACGTCCCCAGCGTAAGCAACTCCAGTGTCCCCTAGTGGATGAAAGAGAAAATTGGATTTTGGTACTTACCGGTAAATCCTTTTCTCTGATTCCACAGGGGACACTGGACGCCCACCTCAGCGCTCTTCGCCTGCCTGTTCAGTTTTTTCCATATGTTGTATGGTTTTGTTGTTGTGTGATCTTCTCTTCCTTTTATTCCTGTTGTTCTCCATCTCCTCTCGGTCTTCATTATCTAAACTGAGGGCTGATGGGGAATAGAGGGGGAGGAGCTTCACACTTAATTATTTAAAGTGCCAGCTCCAGCTAACCACGCCTCTATACCCCAGCGTGAGCAACTCCGGTGTCCCCTGTGGAATCAGAGAAAAGGATTTACCGGTAAGTACCAAAATCTGATTTTTGCTTTCTAGGCATGGCCTTTAAATTTCTTCCATGTCATTCCCCTCAGAGCAGAGTTACAGCAGGCTGGGTACGCATTAGACGATGTGCAAACGAGGCGATGATCGTCCCAATTTCCCTTCATCCCAAGAACATATAATATACTGCGTACATACTATGCAATCCTTCAAATGACCGAACGCTGTATTTTGCATCGTTAGATCGTTAAGATATAATGTTAACATAATTCCTGGTAGTCTGATTGGGCGTACACACTTCATGATTTGCACAAAATCACTAAACATATCTTCTCATCTGCCCGTGCATTTACAGCAGATCAGAAGATGCGAGGAACGACACACGGGGGAGTGCACAATAGTGCTTGTACATTAGACGATGTGGACGATTTGTCGTTCCAATTCGGCTCAAAATTACAATTCTTCCAATTTATCATCTTTTATGTACTCAGCTTAAGAGATGGCCAATTTGGCAGCGTTACAATTGTTATGGGTGCCACAATTATTTGGCACCCAATGTAGCAATTCAAATGTTTATGGGCGGCCTTTATTTGTCACGCCCAATTAGATAGCATTTAAACACGTATAGCCGCTAAATCCGTCTAAAGTCCTGGTTATGGCGCCCAAACCATGGACTTTTTACACATATCTGCCCGCCTTGCTCCGTCAGACGCCCCACACTGACAGAGTACCAGGGATCATGTGTAAGACAGGCATTATTATTGTACAGTTACTGGTGATTTCCTATGTGATATACTGTACTGCAAGATTTTACATTCTAAATATCAGTGCTCACATGTGACAGATAGGACATTAGTATGTGTTTATCTCAGGCCTGTGTACAATGCTAAATATTAGTAATTTTGCATTAGAGTACTCCTAACTGACTCTGCTGACTTTTTCACAGTAATGGGTATCTCAAACTGGACTGTATCCACTTCAGAAGTGAACCCCTCCACTCTGCCTGTGTATAATTCTAGCATTAATAATATGGATGTCATAGCATGGCTCTGTGTAGCCACCATGTTTAGTGTGTTGTACAGACTGAGGGGGAGGAGCCATGTGCTCCCCAACTGCCGATCCTCAGAACACTACTCAGCTGGTTGAATTTTGCAGTGTGACCGTTCAGTTTGTGAGCTGGTGACTGTGTGCCAGGTACGTGTTGCGCATTGGTCCAAGGCTCACCAGGGGGCTCGACTGGTACTCTGGAGCCAGGCCCTTTTACATTATAGGTTATTGTTAATTTTAGTTCTTGCTAAATGGGGTGATACTCACACTCTGTGTGTATCTATATATAATAAATAGGCACATCTATATATAATGTGTACCTATATGTAATATATATTTTTGTGTGTATATATGTGTGTGTATATATACACACACACACACACACACACACACACACACACACACGCGCACACACACGGTGCCTAACCCTACCCTTAGTGCCTAACCCTAAACTCCCCCTAGCACCCCGATACTTACCTTCGGGATGCCGGCGGTCGGGTTTTCAGCGCCGGTATTCAGACCGTTGACATCCCACACGCCGGGATGCCAACTACTACATATTACACATGCTATCATGCAGCTTTTCTATGCTTAGTCATGTGACACAGCACTTATTACACGTTAAGCATCGTTTCCATATTGAGCCACATGACACCTCCCATATTACACACACCATGCAGCACTGTCATGTGACTCTTCCCTCATTACACATGCTATCATACAGCACTTCCATACTGAGTCCTGTGACACCTTCCTTATTATACACCATCATGCAGCACTTCTATTCTAAACCATGTTACACATCCTTTATTATGCGCGCCATCATGCAACGCTTCTATACTGAGCCATGGGACCGCTTCCAAATTACACATGCTATCATGCTTTACTTTTATACTGAGGCATATGGGACATCCCCCTTTGTACATACTTTATCATACGGTTCTTCCATTGCTGGTGACATTGTGAGTAGCATGCTCATTTTATATATGTATAAAGCAGTCATAGTGCTAAGATCTGCGCATGGGTGCAGCAACTGCAATACAGTCCTTGAAAATACATTGGGGCTCAGGATCAATGTGGCACTTAGCAGCAAAATGTTTTTAAATGTTCATCATTGTTGCTCTAAACTGGAGTCCAATCGTGGTCCTACAATGGACCGTACACCACCTCCGTCCTGTACAATAAGATAGTGTTGAATAAGTTGTTTTGAGAGTGGTTTATGCTAATGCAAAAAAGGAACGTCCCATTCAACTCTTTCAATAAGGAAAGTCACCAAACATGAATACATATCCAGCAACAATAGAAACAAGTAATACATTTTACATTAACCTCAAACCCAGTGCTCTATAGTGTTCAACCAGATGATTACTGTGGGAAAGAAATTATTCTTTAGTTGCGTAGTGTGACTCAAAATAGTCTATTTGAAGGCAGTGGGCTAAATAAACCACAATTTGGATTTTCTTGTCAGCAATTATTCCATGGGACTTCCTTAAAATACATTTCTCATAAATTTCCCAGAGACAGGGCAACTTAAGCCCAATCACACGTCCATCTGTTTCGATCACCCTCTCAAGATCTATGCTTGGTAGCTGTACAGTTTCCATACAACAATAGCATAAGTAAAGGCAGCCTCCAATGGGATGAGTACGGGATGCCAGCGTCGGGATCCCTGCGGTCCAAATCTCGACGCCAGCATCCCGACAGGGTTAGGATACCTACACTTGTCTGTCAGTATCCTAATCCTCTCCCTACCCTAACCGTAATCCTCCCTCCCTGATGTCTGAACCTATTCTACCCCCCTAGTTATTAAACCTAACCTTCCCCTCCCTGCACACTAAACCTTACTCTTCCCTAGTGCCTAAGCCTCCCCCAACTCCGCTACTTACCTTCGGGATGCCGGCACCAGGATTGACAGGTGTCGGATTTCCGGCGCCGGTATTCTAAGCTTCGGCATTCTGTGTCGGGGTGTTGGGTTCCCGGCGCCGGTACTCTAAGCGTCGGCATCCTGTGTTGGGATACTGAATGTGTCCTGTCTACACTATACATAGCTAATTCTATACATAGCTTACTCATGTCTGCAGCCCATACCCTCCCCGGAAAAAAGCACCTGTAACACCAGTGACTGGATATGAAGAGATAAGAATTTTTTTTTTAGATATTAATCCCTAAAAAAAAATCAAGACTTCACATTCTCCACTTCCAAGCCATTTACAACTACTTGCTGAGTAGACAGTCTCTTAGCTTGTCTAAAAATAATCTTTCATTTTATTAACATTTAAAATAAAATTATTATTTTCACTCCATTCAGCTCCAATTACAAGTGTGCCCATTTATACCCGTATCTAATAATTTGGACATTAGGGCAACTGGAATAACTGTATTGAAAGGGATCCTAAGACAGTAATTTTTAGGGCCGTATTCCATTAGAAGCGAAAAGCTGTTTTCACATGTTTTTTTGCGATAATTTCGCCTTTTCTTTTTTTTACTCCGTATTCAATTCCATTCCGTTTTCGCCTTTGTGAAAAGTCAAGGCATTGAAATCGGCTATACCAGTGGTTCCAAAACTTTTTTGAATCATGGCACCTTAGAGTATTAGCATTGTTTTTACGGCACCCCTAAGTTTAAGTTTGTTGTTGTCAAATTCAGAAAAAAAATTGAGTAAAATATTAAGTCTAGTGTGGACTAGAGAAGTCACCCAAAAAAAGGAAGAAAAAAAAACAGGAACACCCCAAAAAAGCCTTTGAAATTTGGGGCGAAAATGAAAAAAGTGGGGAGACAACTTGAAAAACTAACTAACTAAGGTTCTGGAGGTGCTCTAAGAAGGGACCAAGTGTTTTTGGGATTGCAGGAGGAATTTCACTTTTTCTAAAACTTCACTTTAGAAACATTAAAATAGGCTAGTACCCATTTTCCAGTACCCCAAATTTGATGGAACTACTTTTCTCCAAAAAACACTGCCTTATGCCATCTTCACCACTTTTATCAAGAATAGCGGGAACACGCACAATAAGTTTTCGAGCCCAAAACATGTGATGTTGACAGAAAGTCCGGCAGGCCGAACTTTTTTACGCCTGCAAATCTAATTGAATACCGCCCTATGTCTCTTATACCACTTTCAGACATACGACCCAGGAATTTCCCTGCTCAGTCCCGGGTTTTCACACTACACCTGAGATGCGGGAAATTCCCAGGTCGACCCCATTCAGACATAAGCCGGGTCTGCCCTGGCATTCTAACAGCCAGGGCTGCCAGGCTGCTCTCGTGTCACACTCATACACACACATCAGTGTTCTCCCCAGGTTGTTTTTGGCGTGTGCACCACCCGGCACTTTGGAAGCCTCCAAGTGGGGACAGTATCTGAGAGCTGTATAAAAAGGACCAGATCCTACAGACTTTGCAGCTTTTTCAAAATTCGACGACTGGGCTCTAATAAGAGGAGGAGAATTAATATATAAAATGTTATTTCAAATCATTATAAGGTCAAGGCTTAAAACATTTTATTATTGCGAAGGCCACACCAGGCTACTTCTTGATGCCACTTGGCTGGAAAAATTTTCTGTGGAGAACACTGCACATACATGTCATATACACACTCGCACAGTCACGCACACCTTCTCCAGCCAAAAGACCTCACAACGTATAGTGTCTCTGTAACTAGTGTGCGGTAGCTGCTTCTACACACTCCAGCATGGACCGGACTCCTCTTTCCAAACCATCGGGTACTTGGCCTTTACCCCTTGTTATAAGGGCTGCGAAACCACTGATTCTCTCCCCACATCCAGCGTTGAGAATTTTTTTTTACCTATAGTAGGAGGACATCCTTCCCCCTCCAGGCAGGCCCGAACAGCCTGTCAGAGGCCTCTCGGTGCCTACCCGGGACTTACGTCATGGGAAAAACCCTGGCCAATAGCAGGGGCGCCGACAGGTTGGTGCCTTTCAGACATAAGTGAGACCCAGGTAGTTTGGCCGAGCCCCAGCAGCAAAAACACTGGACTCTTGCTATGTCTGCAAGGGGTGTAAAATTAATAAATACATGATGCACAACAGTTGATCTGTTTTCTCTATGCAGTGGTTGCCAAACTTGGTCCTCAAGGCACCCTAGCAGTTCAGTGTTTAAGGATATCCTTTCTTGAGCACAGGTGACCTAATCAGTACCTTAGTCAATTTGATTTAACAATCTGTTCTCAATAATGGATATCCTTAAAAAAACGGTACTGTTAGGGTGTCTTTGAGTATTGAGTTTAGGAACCTTTGCTCAATAGGCAAACTGAAACAGATCAAAGGGCCTGATTCAGCAAGGATCGCTATTGCGTATGCAGCTGCAAATCCTTATGGAACGCTGCTAATGCCTGCCACATAGCAGTGGGGCAAAGAGACTCCCCCTGTTGCTTTCTCACATCCGCACTATGTCACACTCCGGTATATACATCGGCACTCAACGGCCCTTCGCGCACAATTTCAACCAGGTCTGACCAGCCACAGAAACTGCAAGTCTCGTCGCACACCCATAAAACTGCGTTCAAACGGACAGACACGCTTGCGTTTTTATGACCATTCCCCTGCCACCACCCCCAAACACTTCATAGCCTGTTACTCACTGTGCGATGTCTTCCTCTCTGCATCTGTAATCTCAGTGCGGTCGCAGCGCACACGCATGTACACTAATGAACAATCAGCCGATCTGATTACGCAGTTGCATCTGCGAACGCTGCTGAATCAGGCCCAAAGTCAGCAATACAGGACCTATTGTGTTGTCACCACCAGTTTTTCAAAACCACATCACTATAAGTAAAGTTAGTGCAATAGAACAGTAATCATTTGGGACCTTACTTAACCTTACCGGTTTTTGGAATGGTGACTACTATTGTAGACTTAACACATTTTGGGACAATGCATTGAGCTAGCAACAGATTAATGATTATAGAAAAGATCCTCGCTAGTTTAAATCAAGCATTTCTTAAACTTTTCCCGGGTCCTGTCTGGGCCAAGGGCTTTACCTGGATATGTCTCCGGATGAATCAGCAGTGAGTAGCATTCACAGAACAGTGCAGGCTACTCACTGCTGATTCATTCGGAGACATATTGTCTAATGATGTTGCGATCTCTCTATATGGGTATTTATTTTCCCTATCAAATAGGGAATAAAACATGTTTCTCTGCAAAACAGTTCTCCATCCACCCCAAGTCAGCCTTGTTAATT
The DNA here is from genome assembly GCA_031769625.1 of Taudactylus pleione. Lineage (NCBI taxonomy): Eukaryota > Metazoa > Chordata > Amphibia > Anura > Myobatrachidae > Taudactylus > Taudactylus pleione. Next base: position 22,729,781 of record JAUIMM010000018.1, read on the forward strand.
CTATAGTCTGTAAAATTTGGTATACCATTCCCTTCTATAGCCTCCGATTGAAATGCCTTCTCTCAAGCAAGGAGCAAACCTCCCTGTTTATCCATGGTTCTTCAGTTACTCCCTACGCCGCAATTTATATAACAAAAAAACAATATAGACAAGTATCATTGATATTATCCTGACTACATGAATAAACATGTCGTTTAGATTTGACTAATTTTTTTAATCTCATTCAGCATCTTCTTTCTCCGTGGGCTCCACTTCCTCTTGCAGCTCCAGCCACATCAATTTGATGCATCCTCTGGCCATGTAACTCCCTGAAGCCCGATCATATTGTGCGGCTGTCCTCTCTCTCTCTCTCCCAAAATGAGCCCCGCCATAAAGACATAGTCTCCCAGGTATACGATACCCCACACAAGCCTGTCCATCCAAGCGCACTAAGAAAAGTAAAATGGTACAAAGTCTCCTCGCTCTCCTGGATATGAGAGCGCTCACGGGCCGCTGCGTCCTTGCGCGCCGCCATCTTGGAATATAGAAATAAATAGTGCAGACATGACAGTGTCTTAATGTAAGTATACAGTGAAATTATTAATCAGTAGATCATCCTAAAATAAACAACTTCTTCTGTTTTTTTTTTTTTTTTTTTTTTTTAAATCTTCCTGCTCCCTTCCCCCAAATTTTGGCCCATATTTTCAGTTTTCCGTTGCAGTGTGTTGGGTCATACTGAGGCATCGAGCACTCCTGTCACATGGAATGAATGTATGATCTGCCTTAGGACATGGACAGAAGTGTTTTGTCTGCTTTGTTGGAATATTCTTTTTCTTACTTTTTTCTTCCCATCTTTCTTTATCCAAAATAACAGAAGTGAAAGATGTAAGAGATTTGTGCAGGCTACTAAACCAATGCAAAGCAAATAACAGTGTGTTAAATCATCAGTGAAAATGGTGGAAGCACATTGTGGTTTTGCTGCCCTCCCCCCTGTATTTCATAACAGTAATAAGGGAAGCACTTCTGCCCAGGCCTTACTGTGTAGCATAAGATGCAGTGGTTGCTATAACCCATGGGTTGGGTGCTTGTCAGTATAAGCTGCTCAGTGTGGGCTGTGGAGCACAGGTGAATAAAAGGTGTTCTGTACCTGCTGACATAGAAGGGTTGCTACTAAATGTGCCATGTGCTTATTCTGTGCACAATGATCAAATCTCACATTCTGGAATAGCCAAGAATATGTATAATAATCAGTAAACCTGAATATACTTGTTATTTTTGCATAGTGGTAACTCTGCAACATCATTTTCTACTTGGTGTCCAGAGAAAAAGACTAGATGAGATTATGTGAATTTTGATAAAGTATCTTTTACGTGTAGTAAGTGCTTCGTAGGCCCATGCTACTGTACAGTAATCAAGTCCATTGGAGCAGGATCTACAAACCAATGGTTGACATCTTCAAGTTCTATCACTGCCAACACTAAATATTAATGTGGTGTGGCACATAGGAACGGAGGCATCAGTGCTCCCTTATGGTTTGCTACAGCATTTGTGTTGAGGTTTTTTAAACTGCTTGGATGGCTGGTTTAGGTGGTCACTTTACAAAATTTACCTGACAGTATCTTAATAGGGTGCTGCAATGCTCACGTTAGGACCAGTCCTGTCTATGCTTTCTCATGCTTCCCCTTTTCCTTGTTCTCTATGGAATTTTTTTGGGCTTCTATTAGTAGTAAAACAAAATTGGGGATGAAAACTTTTGGAGCCATGCTGTTTATCTCCGTTCAGCCACTGAATGAATTTGATGATGTCAAGTTATGGAATGTTGGTGCTGGGTTTTGAAATCTTAAGAGTGCTCGAATACACAGAAAATGTTTTAAACCAAACTACAGATTTCCTATTTTTCACATGTTTTGGAATTGTGATTGGTAAACTGTGTGGGTTGAACCATACTTGTTTAATTTCAATATTCTGCCTACTAAGTGGTTTCCATATGCTTTAGCTACTGCACTATATATCAGCATATATCTGCAGAAATTCTTGTACTTGTACATTTGTATCATTTTTCCCTGCAATGCGAAGATATTGTTTTTGCCTTAATACAGTTTTTTCTTTTTCCATTAGTTGCATGTAAAGATTTTCTATAAACTCTCATTTTTGATCACCTCCTTTTGCCAGTATGGTATGGTATGATATTACAAGACTGTTAGCATGTACATTATTAGTATAGGCTCCATCCAAAGGAAAAATTGACCAGTTTTGATTCTGAATTGATTAACTTTTCTTGCAAAGGGCTTGACATACAGTCAGGTCCATAAATATTGGGACATTGACAGAATTTTCAGATTTTGGCCTCTATTCACCACCACAATGGTTTTGAAATGAAACAAACAAGATGTGCTTTAACTGCAGACTTTCAGATTTCATTTGAGGGTAATTACATCCAAATCAGGTGAACAGTGTAGGAATTACCACAGTTTCAATATGTGCCTCCCACTTTTAAGGGGCCAAAAGTAATGGGACGATCAACTCAAAAGCTATTTCATGGACAGGTGTGGGCTATTCCCTCATTATTTCATTATCAATTAAGCAGGTAAAAGGTCTGGAGTTGATTCTAGGTGTGACATTTGCATTTGGAATCAGTTGCTGTCAACTCTCAATATGAGATCCAAAGAGCTGTCACTATCAGTGAAGCAAGCCATCATTAGGCTGAAAAATCAAAACAAACCCATCATAGAGATAGCAAAAACATTAGGTGTGGCAAATCAACTGTTTGGAACATTCTTAAAAAGAAAACGCATCGGAGAGCTCAGCAACACCAAAAGACCCAGAAGACCACGGTAAACAACTGTGGTGGATGACAGAAGAATTATTTCCCTGGTGAAGAAAAACCCCTTCACAACAGTTGGCCAAATCAAGAACACTCTCCAGGAGGTAGATGTATATGTGTCAAAGTCAACAATCAAGAGAAGACTTCACAAGAGTGAATATAGAGGGTTCACCACAAGATGCAAACCATTAGTGAGCCACAAAAACAGGAAGACCAGATTAGAGTTTGCCAAACAACATCTACAAAAGCCATTACAGTTCTGGAACAACATCCTATGGACAGATGAGACAAAGATCAACTTGTACCAGAGTGATGGGAAGAGAAGAGAAGGAAAGGAACTGCTCATGATCCAAAACATACCACCTCATCAGTGAAGCATGGTGGTGGTAGTGTCATGGTGTGAGCATGTATGGCTGCCAATGGAACTGGTTCCCTTGTATTTATTGATGATGTGACTGCTGACAAAAGCAGCAGAATGAATTCTGAAGTGTTTCGGGCAATATTATATGCTCATATTCAGTCAAATGTTTCAGAACTCATTGGACTGTGCTTCACAGTGCAGATGGACAATGACCCGAAGCATACTGCAAAAGCAACCAAAGAGTTTTTAAGGCTAAAAAGTGGAATGTTATGCAATGGCAAAGTCAATCCCCTGACCTGAATCCGATTGAGCATGCATTTCACTTGATGAAGACAAAAGTGAAGGGAAAATGCCCCAAGAACAAGCAGGAACTGAAGACATTTGCAGTAGAGGCCTGGCAGAGCATCACCAGGGATGAAACCCAGCGTCTGGTGATGTCTATGCGTTCCAGACTTCAGGCTGTAATTGCCTGCAAAGGATTTGCAACAAAGTATTAAAAAGTGAAAGTTAGATTTAGGATTGTTTAGTTTGTCCCATTACTTTTGGCCCCTTAAAAAGTGGGAGGCAAATATAGAAACCTTTTGTAATTCCTACACCGTTCACCTGATTTGGATGTAATTACCCTCAAATTAAATCTGAAAGTCTGCAGTTAAATCACATCTTGTTTGTTTCATTTCAAAGTCATTGTGGTGGTGAATAGAGGCCAAAATATGAAAATTCTGTCAATGTCCCAATATTTATGGACCTGACTGTATATACAGAAAAATGTTAGAAATGACAACCATATATTTATTTAGGTGAATTCAACCACTCTTTTTAGACTAAAGGTGCGTACACACCTAAAGATTATCTGTCCAATCATCCAACTAGTTGATTGGTTGGAATGAAAATCTGGTAATATATGGGAGTAACTGATGATCAGCAATTTGCTCCTAAATGCCAGAAAACGGATGAAACTGGTTGTCAGACAAGTTGTTTAATGTTTGATCTAAACAATTTGTTCAAACAGTTTTTGTCCATTTTCCGGCGTTTGGGAGCAAATTGCTGATTGTCATTTGCTTTCATACCTTACCAGATTTTCATTCCAACCAATCAACTAGTTGGATAGTTGGAAAGAAAATCTTTACGTGTGTACCCAGCTTTAGGAGCTAATGCAGAGTGCTACACCAGTGTGCATAGTATTTCTTGCATGAAAACGCTCTGTCCATGTCCACAATGCGAATGCACGCATACCTGCCTGTGCAGGCATGTGTGATCCTGGCCCTTACAACCACCCTTACCTTAAGAAGCGTGACAGGGTTGTGAAGTGGCGTTCTAAAGTAGACCTAGTACCGTAAGGGCGTCTTTGCACTATTGCAAACAGTTTCATACCGAGACTCTCACACGTGAGAAAGCCGTGTTTGTGGGGAGCGTGTCAATTGTTGCTGATGATGTAAACTGTTTGTGATTGGCTGTCTGCAAATCTGATGCTGATTGATGGTTTCTTAGTTGCTTGGGTATATATTATGCTTTTTTGTGTGCATGTTATTTTTCCTTTCATACAGAGGAGAGTTGCTCCTACTGAAATAGGTTTTATTGATATGTAACTGTGAATTTGTATTTTGTAAGTAAAAAAAGATATGGTTGAAAACAAGTGTGTATGTGATGTATACCTGGTGTAAACTGGGCATGTATGCTGCTGGTCCCAACATTCACAGATCTTAAGATGCATATGCCTCAGCATTAGCTCTTTTTTTACATGCAGCATTTTTAAGGGTTCGTTTGCAATTAGATCTGCATCAGGACATTATTGGGCAAATGAGGCTTGAGTGTTATGCTGGGTACACACTTGTCAATATATCGTTCGTTCGATTGACAAACGATATATTGTGAGTGCATCGGCGGTTGTTAACACCCGATATGTCTGTGAACAACGTCATTCACAGATGTGTAAAGTCGGCCCAACAGCACAGCCGATGCTTAGCGTTCATTCTAGGCTGTTTTAGCCCTCTAAAACAAACTGCCGAGTGTAGTCTTCACCCGCGGGACAAATAGCAGTGCAGCGATCACCGCTGATGAATAGATGCCGGGCGCAGTTAGGGGAGAACTATGGGGCAGCCCGGCATGTCCATAAGTGCAGGTCACGCCCCCAAGAGTGATGTAAAGGGGACGCATCTTAGAGACGTCCCCTTTTCTCGTGGCCTTTTCGGGCGTGTGCAGAAGTGCCCCTTTCTAGGTCCAGCGCCGGACCTAGAGTGAACTCCGATTTTATGTGAAGATATATTGGTGCATCTGCATGTGTGTACAGGTGACCCGCCGACCGTCCGTACTGTTACTGCAGGGACCGCCGACACTAAAATCTCAAATGGATGGGCAAATTTAAATGCCCAACCAGTAGTGATGTCAGCCCATACATATCAAGTGGCCAATTGATAAGTGTGTATCGCTAACCAATCGGTCGCTCTGACAGTCAAGCATAAGTGCACAGCTCTTGTACTACAACTTTGCGACCAACAGGTGGTGAAAAATTCCAAAATTTTTTGACATTTCTACATCTGATTGAAATCTTTACACTTCTAATGAATTGATATGCATATATAAAGCATGGAAGACTTTATTTGAGAAATTAAGGGATGTCACCTATCACTTGCAAAAGCTAGCAGATGTAGATTATTCATAGTAGAAAACATTTATCATTTGCACTTGTGCTTTGCTGAAAGACTAGCACTACTTTGCCTGGGAAACAATTCAGTTAATGAATGACTTGATGTGTAAATTTGTCTGTAACAAACAACATTTTGATTTTTTTTTTTCCCCCTGTCTGTCCAAAAGTATGAATTAACTTACACCCCACTTTTACTTTTCTTTGTCTACAGTTAGAATGCTGTCTCTTCAACCTCTATAGCCTCCGCATCCTGTCAGTCTGCCTCTATACTTGGCTAAATTGTTGCACCTTATCCAGGCTGGAGAAGAGAGGCTGGCGACGTATCACATCCTGGAACAATTTAAGGCCTCCGAAGGGTGCGCACACTTAAGATGTCCTTGAGCAGTGGCGCACCAGGAGGGAAAGGCCTGGATACAAATCCCGTGGAGACCTATGACAGTGGTGATGAATGGGACATTGGAGTGGGCAATCTGATCATTGACTTGGATGCCGATCTAGAGAAAGACCAGCAGAAGCTTGAGATGTCTGGATCTAAAGAGGTGGGCTTGCCAGCCCCTAATGCAGTGGCCACTCTCCCTGATAACATTAAGTTTGTGACACCTGTGCCCAGTGGCCAAAGCAAGGAGTCAAAGTCTAAATCAAAGAGAAGTAAAAGTAGCAAAGATGGAGGTAGGAGTAGTCAGACCTCATCTGGACTCTTTCCAACAGGAGAAGCGAGTAAAAAAGAAGTGTCTGGACGTTCAGCAGATGGTGGGGGGAACTCAGGAGTTTCCTCCGCCGCAGCAGTTCCTTCAAAGGGAGGAGAGAAATCTGGCAAGGCTGCCCGCAGCTCCTCTAGCTCTAAAAAAGAAAGCGGGAAGGCTAAAAAGGACAAGAGTGAAGTATCTGGGGCAAGTGGAGAGAAAGAACCCATTAGTGTTCTGCAGCCAGCTCCAGGAGTTGGGGGACGGGGAACATCTGTGCAAGAGACTGTGGGGACTGCAGTAGAACAGCTTGCTGGGGCAATGGCAACAGACAGTGGGAATGCAATGAATGTTATAAAAGCAGAGAGTGAGGATCCTGAGCTGGATAATCGAGGACTGAAAAAGGTCAAAGCTGAAATGGTAAGCGTGTGACAGTTTATACATTAAACAGTGAGTTTCATTCTATCCAGCTGTTGAACCTCACTCGGTCAAACTGTTGATTTATTGACCTTATTAATATACATAAAATACATGAACGGTATATATGTATTTACGTGTCCATCATACGCTTTGTTTTTAATTATAAGCATAACCGATATTTACTGCAGATATTTTGTCTGTACGATTTTGCTCACTGTCTACATATCGGTGTATTACTTTTGTATTAGTTGGTCTTGTACAGTGAAGGTGGTGGATGGGTCACTAGTGCAAGCTTTGAGACTGGGCATACTAATGGTCTCTACATGCAACAAAGTAAAGTAAAGCAGGAATGGGGGGGTATTCATGAAAGCTCGGAGAGAGATAAAATTGTGAGAGATAAAGTACCAAACTGATCCGCTTATTACTGTCATGTCACAGGCTGTGTTTTGAAAAATGACAGGAGCCGATTGACTGGTACTTTCTTTCACAATTGTATTTATTTACAAGCTTTCATGAATACCCCCATGATCACTTGCAGAAGTCCTCTGTAATGGATGGAGTCCCGCATAGCTTATGAACACTGCATTTCTAAGCACACAAACCCATCACATGCAAAAATATTCTTCCTGCGTGCCTAGTAATATCATAAGTCTAAAATATATTACAGTAGGTGCTGTAACTGTATGCACACCAACGCTTTAGAATGCTTTATCTGATCTGTTAAGCATGCACAGAAAAGAGAACACTCTTATGGTAATTCCATTTGCCTGCAATCAGAGCAATACAGCTATTGTCAAATTCAGGGTGATGAAAATGAGCAGACTTGTTTGATAACCTTTTTTTAAAGAAGCAAGGGGTTAAAGCAGGGCTTGACAAGTTTTTCTAAAATCTAGGAGCCAGGACAAAAATGTAGGCGCCAAACCCCCCCTTCACCCAGGACAGTATTGCTGAGCACCTGCTCCCTCTCCCCTTCACAGGCATAGGACACTGCCGCGGCTGTTGCTTAGCAGCCGAGTGCAGTCTCCCACTGCAGCCCGGGACACAGCAGCATGTGCTGGGCTGCAGTTAGTTATGCGGAAGGGGGGCTGTGCCGGACCCCGCTGGGCCCCTCCAGCAAGCCCAGGCAAACAGTACCCGCTCCCCCCCACCTCTCCTCTTGGCGCCCCTGCTCATACTTACCTGCTGGCTCCAACAGCGACTGCAGAGTACTGGTGGCGGGGGACAGCTCTGGCAGCAACGTCGGTGGGCGCCCTCCTGAGCGCAGGCAGCTGTGTCATAGTACATTTCACTGGCCGGGTCAGGGCGCCCTCCTCTAGGTGGCGCCCTGTGTAACCAATGTATATGTAAAACCTCCCTCCCTGCAAAATCTGGTCGCTAGGCACCAAAATTTGGTCGCCATGGCGACCTTGCCCTCGGAATTTGTGGAGCCCTGGGTTAAAGAGTGCCACTCAGTGGTGTAGTGCATATGGAGTGGCTTAGTCTTCATTCTAGCACCCTGCACCTGGCACAACCTGTGCAGTTCCTCTTTCCTGCCTGGGGTGTTGCTTTCCGCTCTGGTGCTTCCAGCACACTCGGCTGATGCAACAAACTGCTAGAAGCACTGAAGCAGAGAGCGACATCCCGGTAAGAGGAACTGCATGGGTTGTGACAGGGGCAGGGTGCTACAATGAAGACTAGTGGCTGCTAGCCAAGGGGTTTACCACAACCCTAAAGACATATAGCTCTAAAACAAGAAAAAAGTAGCGCTTATCCTTCAATAACACAGATTGGTCTATAATAGTGATATTGAAAATAATAAGTAATGTGGTAAAAGCTCTGGTAAGCACCAAAGGATAAAGTATGTAACTAAAACACATTTTATTGTATCATAAAGAACAATAGGGTCCTAATATGTCATAAATATAAATACTGTATCTGCAGGTATATCAACCAATCGGAGTACATAAATGTTCCATTAGTCAATGTGGAAGCAATAAAAATGTAATTATCTACTGTATAAAGTGTCACACACAGTCATAGGAACACTGTGATCCCAATAGCTCACCAGATAGAATCCAGTCCTGTGTTTCCCAGAAGGGAAGGTACAGGTATAAATGTATGATGCTAAATCTACAGTGACCTCTACACTAGAACACCAGTGGTTTCCCACTTTATACAGTAGATCATTACATTTTAATTGCTGAGGCTTCCACATTGACTCATGGAACATTTATGTGCTTTGGTTGCTATACCTGCAGATGCTGTATTTATATTTGACATATCTAGGACTCTAAATTGTGTTTTAGTTACGTACTGTATCATATAAAACAATATTGTATCATTTGGTGCTTATCAGAGCTGTTATCACATACGTTATTATTTTCAATACTTCTATTAAAGACCAATCCAAATTTTGGAGGATAGGTGCTACCTTTTTTCTTTCTTTAACATTTCTTAATGCTCTAGATTGTGTTTACAGATGTTTGTGTGCAATACTGTGCAGGGCAGCAGTCAGACAGATCCTGGAGACCTGCATATACCATTTAACAGCAGCTTGTTAGAAGTGTATAAATCTAAAACACTGCAACAAAGGAACAAATGTATGGAGGAGGATGCAAAATGGCTAAATAAAATAGAAACACTGTTAACACTGAGAGATGATAGCACTGAGTAAGATAACCTACTACACTTCTCATTATTATGAAGTCTACTCCATACTGTGCATGTTCGGCCTTCTAAAGGGTATATGGATTGTAAGATTTGGAACTGTGCCATGAGAAGATAAACCCTTCCTGTCTTACTCTGCAAACATACACAGTGGTCAGCATTGCTCCCTTACAATGCTGCGGCAACGAGTTGTATTCTGACATCTGTATGGATTTTGTATGATGTGTTCTACTTTTATAGTGCATACACACGGTCAGATTTTTCTTCAGATCTGAATAACAATTGAAAAAATCGTTCATATCTGTAGGAAAATCTGACATGTTTGAACAATGAACGATGCACGTTCCCGATGGTCAGATAACGATATCTGACATCTGATGTGTTTGAAATCGTCCAAAACTGACTGCAGTCATTTTAATGCAGTCAAAAATCGTTCGTAGTTCAAATAGTTAGCAAAATCGTTGGTCAAATAGTTCAATCGTTCAAATCGTTCATCTGACACATCTGACCGTGTGTATGCTCCATAAGTCTCTCGTGTCCCAAGTCCAGAAAATCCCTAAAATGAACAGATTTCTGTGGTAGAGAAAAGAGTATCATTCTGTGTAAGGTTCTGTGTTATGCATCTTCTATGAATAAGTTGTAAACAATATTATAGTGTTCACTCTAGGTCTGTCGGCGGTGCCCGAAAAGGGGGCGTGACCAAGTAAAATGGGGCGTGTCTTTAAGACGCGTACCCTTTTCCCCACTCTTGGGGGTGTGCTCGGCACTTACGGATGTGCCAGGCTGCCCCCAAGCACTGCTGTCAGTGTGATTTGGATGCTTGGCGCATGCGCCCGCATACATTCACCAGTGGTTACTGCTACACCCGGTTTTCCCGGGACGGCACCCGCAGGCTGTTTCAGCTGGGCACCGCGCCGGAGGGCATGGCGCGGCGCCTCGCTAAAACATCCTAGCAAGAATGCTAATAGTTATAATTATAAGATCTTAATAAATATTATCTTGTTGAGCGAGTTTAGTTTGTTTGACTTGTGTGTATGTGAGCAACTGCCTTAATCCTTTCCAGTCTTCACAGTGTACGAGTCTCTAGTCTGCAAGTGAAATACAGAACAGTAATAAGATGAGGATTGTGTGTGAAGTGATCTTTAATTTCTCGGGTATTTCAGCTCTGTCTTGTGACCTACATGGCAAAAACCCATTAGCTTTTTTTTTTTTTTTATTAGGCGGAGAAGGGCCTTGAGCCTGTCACACAGTTCCTGTACCTGGGGCTAACCAACCTTCCATCACACTCCTCTGTGATGTTCAAAATATACTAAGGAGTATTGCTCGGCTCAATACAGTACAAATACATTTTATACCTGTTTTTGTTTTTCTGTTATTCTCTGTTAACAGCAGGGTTAATGTAACAGAGATCACATGTTGCTATGAGGGTTGAGTCTATGTATCCTACATGTATCCTTTCCTTAGGGAATCTATGCACGTGAGAAAATGTGCACGTGTGCTTGTGTTAAATCTAATGTAAAAATATTGATAACAAATTAGATGTGATTTATTTTTAAGTCTAATGATGGGTACACACTCGTACGATGTGACAAACGATACTATAGTCGTCCCACGTTCATAAAGTACCAGAACACACTATATAGAGCGTACAAGCAATGCAATCGTCCGAACAACAGCCCAATATATTGTTGGGCTGATCGTATACAATGAATTGTCTCCTGTACTCAGGCAGTCATTGTGTAGATCAGGGCTTGACCAATTTTACTAAAATCTGAGCCGGGATGAAAGTGTAGGAGCCAGACTACAGTCCCCCCCCAAAAAATTACAGGAGTGAGTGAGGAGCTCTGTGTGTTATGCAACTGTTATACACACTATACTAGTCCACAAAATGGTCACAGTTGAATGGATACAGTAAAATGGGGGCCCCCTCACTGCTCTGCACAGCTCCCCTGCTCCACCCCTCACCCTCCAGTAATAACGAACCACATGGTGCCAGAAAGTATAACAAAACCCCCCTCCTCTCGTGGTCACACCACTATCCCTCTGAAGCCGCTCCGCAATTCCTGGCCACGCATAGACCCTACTACAGGAGAGGTCTATGCAGCCAGAGATAAGATACAGTTGACAGCCGGGACGTACTGGAGGATCAGCATAGACTGGGCATGACAGCAGGGATCAGAGCAGGTCAGGATGGACAGAGGCACAGCAGTCACCGCAGGCGACACTCAGCACATGCACTCCTCTGCATGATATGAACACCGCAATACTATAAGCACAAATCTCTGCCGGAGCTGATGAGGATCTGCTTCCTCCCTGACTGCAAAATCTAGTAGCTAGGCAGCAAAATCTGGTAGCCATGGCGACCTGGCCCCCAGGATTTGTCGAGCCCTGATGTAGATCACTGGCAGTTCATGTCTTCAGAGGAAAGATTGGACCAATATATTATGTGGTCTTGCAAACACACTACATGATGTGCACCACATCATTCATCGCATCGTGCAGCTGAGCCGATGAGATGACCTGGTGAACGATGACCAGGGACAATGGATTGGGCGTACACAATACGATGAGTACAACATGTTGTTCCGATCCACGTCAGAACGATTTATTAGACACGATAACGATATTGTTATCGTTCAGTCGTTCACTATATCGTTTTTTTTTGTTTTTGTTTTTTTTTACACAAAAACGATGAACGATAACGACGATGCACGTGGGTCGTTCGTCATTGTCGTTCATCGGGCTAACATGCAGGCCAACCTGACGATATCGTCAGGTTGCTGCATGTTGGGGAATGGGGGAGAGAGACGGGCGCTAAACGATATCATTAATTATATCGTTCAGCGGGTGTGCTCAATGTCATGAACGACATTGAGCACACCCTGCCAGGGACACACTAGACAATATCGCTCAGGGAGCATATAGTCTAGTGTGTATGCTCCTTTAGAGTGTGCTCAACTTCGAACTGGCTACACACTATATGATCCGTAGAATATATCTTTCCGATCTGCGTTGGAACGATAGATCTTATAGTGTGTACGCCCGATTGTTGTATTCACAATTGTCGTTGTTGCATCATCCCAACCGCTGTACTGCACAGCAAATGGGGCGATGCAATGCACAATGCCATGCCGTAACATGCAGCATAGAACGATATATTGCTCTATCCGTACCCTGGCTCGTGTATCGTTACATTAAGTCGATCTGTCCTTGGGTACTTGGATCGTGTAGCAGTGGTTCCCAAACTTTTTTGAATCATGGCCCCCTTGAGTATTGACATTTTTTTCATGGCACCCCTAAGCCAACAGTTTGTTATTGAGAAATACAGAAAAAATTTTAGCAAAGTAGTAAAGTGAAGTAAATTGTGCTTACCTGTCATCCTTAGGTTTGCGCTGCTTTTTGTCAACATATTTACATTACATTGACCATAAATAATTTGATTTGGTGCTAGACCACCAACCTGAGGCACCCCAGACTGCCACGATGCACAGTTTGGGAACCACTGTCGTATAGTGTGTACCAGCTCAACGCTGATCAGTTTGCTTGCAGTTTTGACTTTCTTTGGTCACATCACTGCATGTGAATGTATAGAACCTCCTATATCCTTGCCAGTGATATTTTGATAACAGTTTAACATCCTACTCCAGTCAGAAATTGACGGTTATCTTCGGACAACTTAGAACTGAATAGTGCGTTGCATGCATAGACCATTCTCAGCAGCCAAGTGGCTTTAGTACCTAAAAATGTACCACAGTCATCTGACTTTTTTGACTTGGTTTCTATAGATCTCTATGGGTGTCTCCTGTCTGCAAGTTTTGACTGTCTGATCCCTCAGTTCTAGTTAACTGAGATTATTGGATTATTGTGGATGATCATAGATATTGAAATGTCTGGACTTTTTGAATAATATTGACATTTAAATTTAAGTCGACATAAATTGGACACCATAACACCTATTTAATCAACGTGTAATATAGATGTGTATTATAGTATGTATATATGTATATGTGTGTGTGTGTGTATATATATATATATATATATATATATATATTATTCTCTGCAGATCCTGATGAAGAGTATCAGTCATGAAATAATGGGTAAACAACGCAGTCTGGCGGACTTTGAAAGTATTTGCTGGCACTTGCAGCAGCCAAGTCTTAGTCCGGGTACACACTAGAATGATATCTTGACGATTTGTCATTTCTAGACTAATTGGAACGACCAATTGTGAAGATCGTTCAATATGTACCGGCAATTGCGGTCGTATATCTCGTATAGGGTATCTTTTAGTTGGCCCTGCTGCAGGTCAATCAGAAGATATCGCATACCACTGCAAAGTGCAATGTGTACACACAGTGCAATATGTCGCCTGACGTTATAATGTGTACCAAGGCTTAGTATAAATCTCTCATTTAGTCACTGGCTAAGATATATATGATCTTGTCACAAGCCTTAATATACAGATGGTCTTTCCAGGAGAGCCTTTCTGCCACTATAGTTGGCGTCTCATCCTTCAGCTGAAGTACCCTGGTAAATGTGTTGGCATGTTATTACTTCATTTATTTAAAATACATTTATCCACACTGTGTTTTGGGAGACAGTGCAGTGTCAGAAATGCCATGGTGAAAACATTATCAGAGGGACGTGGCATCAAAGGATGCTCTCTAGCCTCACACCAGCGCTTTCTATTCCCACTTTGTAGCTGCTGACAGATCTCTGGCTGTTTGCCACTTCCATATTCTCTCTCTCCCTCCCTCCCGTCTCTTCCCAGCACCCCAGGGAAGGGAAGCATGGCGCAAGAGTGGAGAGAGTAAAAGGCTAATTTACAGAGGCCTGAGAATATAGAACTTGTCAGCAGCTAAGGAGAGTGGGAGGGAGGGGGAGAGATGCCAGAGAGACGGACAAATGAGAGTTGGCAGCTACAGCCAGATGTCAGCCACGGTCACGTAGCTGGACTAATAAAAGTGTGAGACAGTTTGCTTCTCTGCTAAAGATCCCTCAGGGAGCAAAGAAGTGTTTCCAGATAGAAGTGATTTAGCCAGGAGCTTACTGTAGCAAATCTCTGCTGCCTGCTTGTGTGACTTACATTTTGTAGGGCTCTTGTTTACTAGGTCATTGCACGAAGAAGATCCAATGATACAGTATGCATGTATTAATAGGGAATGTAATCAAAGTGTCGACATCACAAAGTTGACAATTATGATATCGACATTTAACATGTCATGTTTAGAATGACATGTGAACACCGACACAAACCGATAGCGGAGGGTTAGACTAGACTGCGGGAGGGGAGGTTAGGGCTAGGCTACGGGAGGTTGGGGTTAGGCACACTCACCATCGGAAGTCATTATCAGCTAACCGCCATACTAGGCGAGTCACAGCCAGACCACCAGGGACGTTCTGACTACATTCTAATCATGACAATATTTTCAGTGTCATCATGATGAATGTTGACCTGGTCACTGTTGACATTATAACCAATTCAACATTCTCATGTGCACGTCGACAAAATATACCACTCCCTATTAATAGATTTATTTCTTATGTTCAGAAGCTCTTATTAACGTTTCACGAAGCAAAGCAACATAATTTTATAACGCTGAACCCTGAGAAAATGTCTATAGTTATCTCTTGTTTACACAGTTATCTTGGAAATGTGGACAATCTTTTACAAACTTTTGAAGGCCACAATTCCTCCCTAGCAGAATTGCTGGAACGTGTTCATATCTTTCAGGTTCCCACCCTTAAAGGGTATGTCTACTCTTAAATTAATTCCATTATATGAGATCTATCTATAAGTAGATAATGGGCCTGGGTTTGCGTACAACTGCCATTGTTGGAGATCTGAGCATGTGCTGGTCTCTTTCTGCTACTACGTTCACAGTATCCCTAAGCAATTTGATTGAAATTCTGTGGCAGTTTGGAGGCGGGGAATGAACGGCAAAGGGCAGCGTACCAGAAAATGGGCGTGTTGCCCCCGTTTTCTGAGTGCGGTGAGGCCAGTGTCTCTGTCTTCCAATGCAGATTTACTTGCCTTGGTCATTCTAAGTAGCCTTAGGCTCACTGATTTTATTATCCTTTATATGGCGCCACAAGTGTTCCACAGCGCCTTACAGAGTACATAAACTAATAAGTGAACAAGAAACTAGTAACTTACAGTACATTACAATGCAGGACAAGGACATGGTTTATATACATTGCTGCAATAGCGATTTAAACACTCACAATAAGCAGCAGGGAGTTAGTAGTCAAGTGTTAGGTGCCTTTGTGGGGGGGGAGTAAGGAGTAGAAGAAAGTGTAAGGAGAAGCATATGAGGGAAGAGGTCCCTGCTCGTGAGAGCTTACATTCTAAAGGTGGGGGGGCAGACTGACAAGCGTGACATGGAAGGGGTAGATACGGAGGAAAGAGCATGAAGTGGGTTAGGATGAGAGCTGGAAGGCCTTGATGAAATAGTGGGTCTTGAGAGCCCGTTTGAAGATTTGTAGAGAAGTGGAGAATCTGATAGGGAGAGGAAGAGCGTTCCAAAGGTAGGGAGCAGCACGGGCAAAATCTTGGAGGCTTGAGTGGGAGAAAGCAATCAATTGGCAGGAGAGACTACATGCATTTGTTGAGCGAAGTGGATGGGCGGGAGTGTGAAGGGAGAGAAGGTCAGAGATGTAAGTGGGAGAGGATTTAGTGAGGGCTTTGTAGGCGAGTGTAAGAAACTGGAATTGGCATCTGAAGGGGAATGGGAGCCAGTGTAGGGCTTGAAGGAGAGGGGAAGCAGATGTAGAACGTCTGGAGAGGAAGATGAGCCGAGGAGCAGCATTGAGGACCGATTGTAGTGGAGAGAGAGGTGGGAGACTGGGAGGCCAGCTAGAAGATAGTTACAGTAATACAATCTGGAGATAACCAGCGAGTGGATGAAAGTTTTAGTAGCATAATATTTTTGAGATGGAAACGGCAGGACTCCTATTACTGATGCCACGTCTCATGGTCGCAATGGTGATACGATGCTTATTTGGATGCAGCACTCTGATCTGCAATGCCGTTAGGGGGCATCTTTTATCCTCAGATGCATCTGAATCAGGCCCATAGATCGATTATCTCTCTCTGTATACATTTCCGCAGGCAGAGATATTTGAGTATTGCATATCAGATTAATTAGCACAGTCTCCTGAAGCAGTTTGCGACTACCACATTTTCGGGCGAAAGATGCTTGGTGCAAGCTGAGTCAGATGGCACCTGGTGTGCCAAGAAGAGCTGTTTGCTGTGATGGACACACACACACCAACACACACCAACACACACACACTTCTAGCCTGTCCAGCTCTAACTAACATAAAATTCCCTCTCTCAGCGTGGAAGGACCTAGGGGTTTATTTACGAAGTTACACTTCTGTTTGTCTGTATACCCGATATTTAACCATTGTGCACTGCTGTGTTACAGATCTTGTTAATAGATGACATTATTCTTTACATTACCTCCCAACATTTTATCCAGGAAAAATCAGGACATAGTAAACCCAGCCGAAGATTTGTGTAAGGTACACCCATATTTCACCTAAAACCATGCCTAGGCCATCTAGCCATCTGATGAAGGCCCGCCAACTTTTCTGTAAATTTCCGTTCTAGGGTCTGGGAAATGCCAAAATCAGAGCTATAAGGAGGTATGCTTTAAAGACCACTTACAGTGAAGGTGCCATACTGACTTAAGTAATGTCTGTGGCCAATTACTACAGTTTTTTTCTCTGTTACTACAGATAGTCACATGACTTTGCTGTATTTTCCTGTTTCATTCTAAGTATTCACTGTGCAATTATTTGGGGCTGATCAGCCATTTCTTGGCTGGCTGCTCTGATTGATTGTACAATCGATTGACGTTTGTTGGTCCCGGCAAGCCGATGACATACAATAAATGCAGTGTGTACAGACATGGTCTGACAAACTGCATGTAAAACATTGCATCAAAAAATGTATCGTTCATATAGGAAAAGTTCCTGTGCTATAAACTAATGTGAAAATAATTCCAATGTTATCAGCAGTTGTAATCTGTGATTTTTAATGTCCATAGTTTCAACTTTGCCTTCCAACCCTTCAAATACGTTTTAAGCAAGTTGCCAAATGATCTGTTTATTTAGGGACAGATTCAGAGATGTACGCTAATCACACAGCCGCGGCGTCTTTGTACACAGTGGCTGTGTGATAGTATTCTAATCCTGCATGAGAATGGGGTAGAGGGTGCGGAGGGTGCGCTCGCCCTATGGGTGTAATGCTGGAGTAATAGTATGTTGTGGTCTTTTGTGTTCGATCTTTTGTGTGGAGTAATGGGGTGTAGGGAGGGAGGGGGTTCGAATGGACTGGAGGTGGTGGGTGAGAAAATGAAGACCGAGGCAGAAATGGGGGCCAAAAGGTTTATTGGAAAAAACACAGTACTAATCTTGTTCGGTCCCAGGTGGGGTGAGCGATCCACTTGGGGGTGTGTGTGGGTGGAGACTGGGGAGGTGAGTGGAACCTTTTAGGGGGCTCCTTTCCGTGCAGTTCAATAGACCGGCACGTTACCCCTGCTGGACCTTTGGTCAACAGTCTTAGGATGTCTCGGGGGGAGGAGAGTGGTGGGTTGGCAGCGGGTCTGGCGGTTGTGGATGTACACCCTGGCGGCGTCCCGCACAGGGGTATAAGTCTCGAAGTCACTTACCTACCGGTAGGATTTGTTGGTGAAGATAGCTTGGGCTGCTGGTAGCTGGTGTTGGAGTTTCCTTTTGCAGATGCGGTGTTGGATGGCTGCTGCAATGTCAGCGGTTGGAGGAAGCTCTGTGTGTGGTGGTAGCTTGCTGGTGCACTGTGGGGCTTGGTGCACCGCGTTGCTGGCGTTCTGCTCCCGCTGCCTGGTGGGTGCCTGTTTGTGTGGATCGCTTAGGGATTGCTGCTGGACGAACAGCTGCGAGTGGAGCTGGTGTTGGTTGCTCCCGGGGGGCACTGCGTGGTCGCCTGGGTCATGCAGGCGGAGTGGTGATCAGGAGGGGTGCGCAGGGCTTTGCTAGGTGTGATGCCCTGCGGGTAGTGGGTAGAGAGGGTTCTGGAAGCAGCAAGGCTCGACCGAGTTCTCCGCGGGAATGAAGAGCTCTGGTGTAAACTGGCTGTGGTGTCAGGATGTAGGGGGTCTCCGACGCGTTTTGGCAGGGGCTCTGCCTTCTTCAAGGAGGTAAGAAGTGTGGCTATGCACGTGTGGGGTTTAAATGTGGAACTTCTGGGTTTTCTGTCAGGTGGTGGAGATGACCAATCGGGGCAAAGAGTGGGTGTGGCCCATGTATCTGTTAGGTCGTGGGTGATTGTGCGAGGCTAAGCCTGTAATTGGGTGATATCGTCACGTGGTTTGGGCAGCCAATGGTGTGCTGCGCTGCTGTGGGTGTGTTAGCTGGGGCTCGTGTCTGGGTGCGTGTGTGGCTGCTATGGGGATCGTGATCAGCTGTGGATGGTCAGCGTCGGTCACGTGGTGTTGGCAGCCAATCGTTTGCACTGCTGGTGTGGGTGTGTATGCTGGGGCTGGTGTACTGTAATGCATTATGCGGTTGCTATGGGGATTGTGAGCGGTTGTAGTTGGTTGGAGGTGGTCACGTGGTGCGGGCAGCCAATCTTATGCTGTGTAGGGTTTCCGTGTGTTTACATGGGTTGAGGTGACAGCTGGTTCTGGCGTGCGTTGAGCGGAGGAGGTATGTGGAAAAAGTGACTGAGTGAGTGCTTGGTGGAGGATTTAATGATCGGGCAGGGGCATATGGCGAGTGGGATGGGGGGGTCAGGGGCACCGGGGTGTGTGTGGCAATTATTGTGGAGGTGGGGATGTGAAACCACACTGTTGTGGTAGTTAAGTCCCGTGGTGCGGGCGGCCAATCATGAACTGCACGGAAAGGAGCCCCCTAAAAGGGTCCACTCACCTCCCCAGTCTCCACCCACACACACCCCCAAGTGGATCGCTCACCCCACCTGGGTGCCTGGGACCGAACAGGATTAGTACTGTGTTTTTTCCAATAAACCTTTTGGCCCCCATTTCTGCCTCTGTCTTCATTTTCTCACCCACCACCTCCAGTCCATTCGACCCCCCTCCCTCCCTACACCCCATCACTCCACACACAACATCGAACACAAGACCACGACATACTATTACTCCAGCATTACACCCATAGGGCGAGTGCACCCTCCGCACCCTCTACCACATTCTATTGCTACACAAGACTTTTGGTACTCCTGCTTTTAGGAAGGTGCAGCACCCCGACACAAACATCTCACATTCCATCTGCCCATACAGCAGAGCGCAGTTCTAACCCATTATTTGCAAGTAATCCTGCATGAGGCGTTTTGTGTAAATTAACACCCCCGCCTGCTTTTCTGATGCGTCTCAAGATGCAGCATTGGATCATCTATATGAACATCGGTCATCTGCTGAAATCAGTGAAGCTGCGTCTAAGGACTCAACCACTAGCTTCAGCACGCTCAAGAAATTGCGGCAGTAGTCCCCCCATTTACTCTCTTTCGACCACTAGGGGACACTGGTATCTAATACACTGGGGTATTGAGGCGTGGTTAGTTGGAGCTGACGCATTAAATAATTTAGAAGTGTGAAGCTCCTCCCCCTTTATGCCCCACCAACCCTCCGTTTAGAAAAATGTGCCATAGGAGCTGGTCACTCAGGACAGTGTTCCAGCATTTTGCTTTAATTTTTTATTTTATTTTATCTTATCTTTTAACTTTAACATAGGCAGACTGCCTATAGGGACCCTTCGCCACCTATCCAAAGGTTGGGGTCTGGGTCCCTGGCACCCTGACTCTAGTAAGGCGGCAGTGCACAGGGCTTCTATTAAAAGCCTCTGACAGCTCCCCTCCGCCACTGCACCATGAGAGCCGCTGGGAGTGCACAAGGCTTCTCCTAAAAGCCTCTGACAGCTCCCCTCCGCCACTGCACCATGAGAGCCGCTGGGAGTGCACAGGGCTTCTCCTAAAAGCCTCTGACAGCTCCCCTCCGCCACTGCACCATGAGAGCCGCTGGGAGTGCACAGGGCTTCTCCTAAAAGCCTCTGACAGCTCCCCTCCGCCATTGCACCATGAGAGCCGCTGGGAGTGCACAGGGCTTCTCCTAAAAGCCTCTGACAGCTCCCCTCCGCAGTCGACAAGACGCAGTGACTATGCTGCTCAGTAACGCAGACTGTAAGGTGTTCCGGTATTATCCAGTCTCTGTTCCAGACACACATGCACTCAGGCTGTAGAAAACAGCGCAGCGGCTGCTCCCACATGCACTCCCCTTTCCCCCACCAAGAGCTTTGCTTCAGCGGCTCTGACTTATTGCCCCGCTGCTTCTGGGACATGGAAGCAGTGGGTGTTTATGCAAGTCTAGCAAAGTGCTAGCGGCAGCTAGTAACACGGGATTGGAGGGTTAAGAAAGCAGTGTCTATGCAGTGAGCCTCTGCTGATACAGTACTACTATTGGAAATGTGTGGCCAGAGAGCAACCACACTTTACAGCTACACACACGCTGTAGGAAACAGCGCTGCGGCTGCTGCTCCCAACACGCGCTCCCCTGTCACCTGC
This sequence comes from Taudactylus pleione, assembly GCA_031769625.1. NCBI lineage: Eukaryota > Metazoa > Chordata > Amphibia > Anura > Myobatrachidae > Taudactylus > Taudactylus pleione. The sequence goes on from JAUIMM010000018.1 coordinate 22,750,901, forward strand.
GGCTCTCACTACTGTTCCCCCACTGCTTCTAGGACACGGAAGCTTGTACAGCCAGCGGCAGCTTGTACAATTATTATCTGGGCACTGGGATGGAGGAAAGGTTGGGGGAGGAGCTTCATAGTGTGGGCTCTCCCTGCACACAGGCTGTACAAACAGCGCTGCTGCTGCTCCCACTGGATCTTACACATCTTCTCTCCTCTCAGGCGTCAAGTTACAGAGGCTACAGTGATTCTTTGGGCACCTTCTGACATCCAGGGGCTGTGAGTACACTGGGATGTTCAGACAGGTTGCTGCTTACAGGGAATCCATTAATTGGACAAGGGAGCAGTGTGATTCTACCCCTTTGTCTCCCATTAGCCTTCTGATCTCTAACTATATATTTTCCTGTTCTGTGTGAGTGGGTTGTGTGTCTCTACGAAGGACAAGGTAGCCTCCAAAGCTTCTCTGAAGTTGTTTGTTTGCTCCATAGCAATGACAAAACTTACACAGCCAAATCCTACTGGTACCACAATCTGTGATGCGTCTACAGTAGAAGATTGCCCTGTTACTATGATTACTCGTTCCTCCGTGGGCCGCAGCCTTAGCGGGCGTTATGATTTAGTGCTCTTGTAGTCCGCCTGGGGGGCAGGACTGGCCAAATCAGGTGGATATAGGTTGCACTAGTAGAATGCCCTCCAATTCTAACCAAAACGGTACCACATTAATATCTGGAACTCAGCGGGTAGAGCCATTAATCTTGGCGGTCAGCAGGTACTTCTTTTTCCGGTAGACATACTACCTAAATAGTTTTATCTATTTGGTAAACCGCAAAAGAAGTCTGTTTTTCCCTTTTCACAGTAATCCAGCTATCTGTGGTCTGGAAGCAACCAGATACACGTTTCCAGATTCCAAGACTTTTCGACCATCCGTTTCCTTTAGCTCTGATAGAAAAGCGGGAAACCCTTCCACTAGTGAATGCATCTGATTCTCGTCTATCAAAGAACACTTCAGGTCCCAGATACGTCGTTTATGGACCCTTTGGATTGTAAGTTAGAAACAACGCTTCGATCTGTGGCCCTGATTCAGAGCCGGACGCTCTGACAGAGCGCTCGCTCTGAATCAGGGCAGTCCCTCCTCCTTTTTGGAGCGGCCTCCCGGCCGCTCGCATAGCTGTGGGTGACCACCCACAGCTATAGCGAGCGGCCAAAATGATGGTCGCGATGGTCAAGACCATCGCGACCATCGGGCTTGCGACGAGACCCTTGCGGTAGGGTCTCGCTGCCGCTAGCCCTGGAGTGCTTTTGGCTCTATCAGAGCCAAAAGCACTCCCACTGACATCACTAGTGATGTCAGTGGGGCCGGCCCCAGACGGTAGGCCTCCGTCTGGGCAGCCACGCCCCCGGCACGCCCACAAAGGGGGCGTGCTGTCAATCACCATCGACAGCACGCCTCCTTTGGTGCGAGACCCATAACGACGGCTTGGCCGTCGTTATTCTGGTCTCGCGCATGCGCACGACGGAGCCGCCTCCGTCGTGCGCATGCGCACTTGGGTAACATCGACCCGCTTGCGAGCGCTCAGCCCTCACGTGCGGGTCTAAATCAGGCCCTGTGTACACGGCAGGAGCACAATTCAGACAAACAATTGTTAGCGCTTGACGTTAACAAGGCTGTAGCCGGTTGAGCGGCACAGTTCATAATGGGTCTGGACTTCAGTGTTATCAGAGTTACGATTCCTAGCCGAACACATTAGTGCAGTGGTTCCCAAACTTTTTTGAATCACGGCGCCCTAGAGTATCAGCATTGTTTTCACGGCACCCCTAAGTTTTAAGTTTGTTTTTGAGAAATTCAGACAAAAAATAAGTAAAGTAGTAAATTGTGCTTACCTGTCATCCTTAGGTTCAGTTATGTGGTGGTGGACAGGTTTGCACTTCTTTGTCCACATATTTATATTACATTGGTCATAAATAATTTGATTTGGTGCTGGGCCACTAACCTGAGGCACCCCTACAAGTGTCCCGAGGCACCCCAGGGTACCACGGCGCACAGTTAGGGAACCACTTCATTAGTGGATCGGCTGTGTACCTGGGAGAGGCTTCCATGGCTATCAGCCATATTAGTGCACGTATATCCGCTTCCGCTATTGCAGCCCGCAGAGCTCTCTGGCTGCGCTCTTGGCAGGTGGACGCAGAATCCTAAGGGGGAAGTGAAGGACTGCAATTCACGGGTGATACGATTTTTGGTCCTGAACTGGACTTATAGATATCCCAAGCCACAGGGTGTAAGTTTACTTTCCTCCCTTCATCTGCCCCCCCCCCCCCCCATCCAGAAGGGCTTCCACTGGTCCCAAGTTCCATTCCTTTCATGCCCCGCAACCGTTTCTTGGTGGAGCCAGGGGTGCTTCCATGCACACTAGGGGTGGCAGAAGTAGAGGTCGCCAACAGACAGTAGCACATCCAGTGATAACTTTAAAAAAATGGGGTCCTACCTGACCATTTGTGGGTCCCATCATAATTTATGCTTTAGAGCTCCCCATATGTCTCAGACCTCCCCACATGCCACCACACATCCCCACATGCCCCTAAAATGCAGATCTGATACCCCCAACAGCATCAGATATGCCCACAAGCCCCTTAAATGCATGTTTTAATGCCTCCATGATCTTTCAGGTAATATGACTTGTATGTTCCCAAAACCCATAGTGCATAAGTAGGCTTACCATATCATCCCTTTAAACTGGGACACTCATGGATTACACAGGTTCTGTGGCTCATTAAAACCCGGTGAAATCTAGGCATGAAGTAAGCCAGTCATAGAACCTTTGTAATTAATTCACGTGTCCCGTTTTAAAGCGATATTATGGTTAGCCACTTTAGGTAATAGGCATATTTATCAAAGGATAAATGCCCGGTCGTTACACATTATTTCTACTTCAGGGTCCATAGGGTATCCACAGGATACCTTGGGGTATAGGTGTGACGTCAGTCGCAGGGCACCAAAGAGTTAAGCTTTCAGCCTCCCAGGATGCACTGGGTCCCCCTCCTATACCCCGCCCCCGAGCCAAGGCACCTCAGTTTAGTTTGGTGCCCGGCCGGAGTCGGGTGCACCTGTTGGAGTGGGGGCTAGAAGAGCCCCTGAAGCTTTTTCTTCATGCAGCTGTGGCTGCACATCTGGATGAACAGCATGGACAGTCAGTCCTGATGTCCATGCTGTCTTCCCTACACCCCGCCGGTACCAGAACGCCGGTACTGATCCGGGGATGCTGGTGGGCATCTGGGGTCACAGCTAGCGGTGACCCCAGATGTTCCGGACCATGGCCGGATTCAAGGGGGACAGAGGTAAGCAGCGGGGTCCCGCGGTGGGTCCCCGCTGATCACATGGTCCTAAGTCCCCAGGCAGGGGGCTCCCTGGGGACTGGCTGCAGCGTGGAGCCAGGCGACCAACCTGCGCTTCCACTACCCCCTGGGACAGCGGACTGCAGCAGAGCGGTAGCGCTGCGGCGTCCCAGGGGTTAAATGCATGCCAGGGGAGCGGGCCTTCCCTGTCTCACAGCCGGCGCCTTCCCCGCTGCACACAGCCCTCTCTGCACTGTGCTGACTGGCCCTGTGTCAGCGCTCCTCCCCCAGGCCAGCCTCCTCTCTGCTCCTCGGCGGCCATCTTTTCCAACGCATGGTGAACGCTGCTGGAAGCACTGGATGGAAGCATCGTGGTCTGGGTCCCCCCGCATACCTCTCCTCTGCTGTGGTCAGGTCTGTGTATGCAGCGCTGTGTCCTACCAGGCCCTGTGTCTGTGTAGTTGAGTGATCAGCGCTGTTAGTGCAGGAATTGATTTTCTTTGCATTGTATGTGACTGTGCTAGCGCTGTCTGTAACTTTTCTTCTCTAAACTGTCAGCTTTATTACTGTCCCTGTTCTTTCTGCTAAGCCCTTGCGGTGCGGTGCTGCAGGGTGGTCTCTCGCCTATTTAATATATAATTGGTGAGAGGGGTCACATACGTGGTGCCATCATGTCTGAAAGTGATTTTCCCTTCCGGCTACAGTGTACCACGTGTAAAGTACCGTTAGTGGAGGGGGAGGGTAGCGCGGAGGGCCTTTGCCGGCAGTGTTTGTCCATGGCGCGGCCTCTTACAGTTACAGCACCGTTACAGGAGCCGCCCTGGGCTTGTTTCGCTCAGGCGCTAACAGTTTTAGTGGGCCAGTTAGCTCCGCAGCCCGCGTTTATTCCGATGGGTTTGTCCCAGCAGTCTGTGGTGTCGTCACCCATGCAGGGTTTCCCATGACAATTGGTGGTACCCCACAGTCTCCCTATTTCCCCGCTCCCGGTTTCTCAGGAGCCAGCGTGGGTTAACTCCCTGACGAGTTCTGTACAGCACTTGTCGGATGTATTGCATGGGGAGTCTGTGATGCGGCCTCATAAACGGCCGGTGGCGTCTCTGTCCGCTCCTTATGAGGATGACGAAAGGACGTCTGATGATGGGGAGATTCTGGATCCTTACGATCTGGAACCTCTCCATACTAAGGACGCTGATGCTAAGTCCAAAGTATATATTCCTGGACTTATTCGGGCGGTCCGCACAGCCTTGGTGATTGAGGACGAAGTTCCCCCAGCGGCTAAGTCTAAATATGCCTTTTTCAAAGATGTGAAGGGCGATGCCACAGTCTTTCCTCTTTCGGGTCAGTTGGTGGACCATTTAGAGGAGGCGTGGAAACAGCCTGGCAAAAGATACCAGCCGCAGAGACGCCTGGCGGTGGCTTATCCGTTCGCGGATAATTATTTTGCTAAGTGGGAATCCCCTCCACAGGTGGATTCTCACATGACCCGTCTTGTCCGTAGTGCCACATTGCCGATGCCATCCATGTCCTCCCTTAAGGATGCTACGGACTGCAAGGTGGAAATCTGCCTGAAGTCCGCTTATTCCCTTGCGGGGGCGGCAGCACGACCGGCTATGGCCATTTGCTGGGTTGCCAGAGCGATGGAGCGCTGGGCGGATTCATTAGAGACTTCTTTTGATTCCGACTGTCCGGCCGAACAGGCGGAGTTGATTGGCAATCTCCGTGATTCGGCCACTTACATCAACGAGGCGGCTCTAGACATTAGTACTCTGGTGTCTAGAATTTCTTCAGCAGCGGTAGCTGCTCGTCGCACCTTGTGGCTGCGATCCTGGAAGGCGGACGCAGATTCCAAGAAGGGTCTGGAAGCCTTGCCGTTTACCGGAGAAGTTCTCTTCGGTCCGGATCTGGATAAGATCGTGACCACGCTGGTGGCAGCCAAATCGGCTTGTCTCCCGTCGGCCGCTGCTCCTTCTGGTTCTGGACCATCGTCCTTTCGGTCATCTAGGGCCCAGGGCAGGCCCAAACCACAGTCGTTTCCTCGACAGGCTGGTCCTAAGAAATCGGCCAAGCCCCGGAAGCAGGCATGGAGTACCAGACGTCCGGCCCCCAAGCCAGATGACAAGCCTGCGGCCTGACGGTCCGGGCCTCCCTTTGGGGGATCCCAGGGTGGGAGGCCGCCTGCTACAGTTCGCCCAGTGTTGGTCGACCACTACGACAGACACTTGGGTTCTGGAGGTGGTTTCCCACGGATACGCCCTCTCCTTCCGGCACAGACCCCCGGCTCGATTCTTCACCACGGGTCTACCATCAGACCGGAACAAGGCTAAGGAGCTGCGGAAGGTATTACACACTATGCTCCAGGCTGGAGTTATAGTGCCTGTTCCATTCTCCCAGAGGGGCCAGGGTTTCTATTCAAATCTTTTTTTGGTACAGAAACCCAATGGGTCATATCGTCCGATTCTCAACCTCAAAGCACTCAACAAGTCTTTGCGGGTCCCGAAGTTTCGGATGGAGACCCTACGGTCCATCATTCTGGCGCTGGAACCTGGGGACTACATGGTGTCATTGGACATACAGGACGCTTACCTGCATGTCCCTATTCTTTTGCGCCATCAACAGTTCCTCAGGTTTGCAATCCGCAGCGACCACTTCCAGTTTCGGGCGTTACCTTTTGGCCTGGCGACAGCACCACGTGTTTTCACCAAGGTGATGGCGGTCATGGCGGCTTCTCTGCGGCTGCAGGGAGTCCGCATGTTGCCGTACTTGGACGACCTGTTATTGGTGGCAGGATCTCCAGAGCTCCTGTTACGCCACTTGGACCTGACCATTGCACTGCTGCAACGGCACGGCTGGCTAATCAACTGGCAGAAGTCCACTCTAATCCCGTCTCGGAGGATTCTGCATCTTGGAGCCTTATTGGACTCGGGACAGCAAAGGATCTTCGTGACGGAGGACAAGATCTCTGCTTTACAGTCAAGGGTGCGCAGTTGTCTGCACAGCCGCCGGGTGTCCTTACACTCGGCGATGAGGTTACTGGGCTCCATGGTGTCGGTGTTCGACATGGTGGAATACGCCCAGTTTCACTCCAGACCTCTGCAGCACCTGATCCTGTCCAAGTGGAACGGGCTGCCTCAGTCTCTGAAGTCCCAGACGATTGTGCTCACCCCGGAGGTTCGCCTGTCCCTTGCGTGGTGGTTACAGACGACCCACCTAAACAAGGGACGTCCGTTCTGGGTTCCAAATTGGGTCCTGTTGACAACGGACGCCAGTCTTCGGGGCTGGGGAGCAGTTTCGGGTCCACACTTGTTCCAGGACAGGTGGACGCCGACAGAAGTGGAGCTTCCAATAAATATCTTGGAACTCCGTGCGGTCTTCAATGCTCTCCAGCAGGCACAGCGGTTTCTCCAGGGTCACCCGGTGCAGGTCCAGTCGGACAACGCTACCACCGTGGCCTACATAGACAGACAAGGAGGAACTCGCAGTCGGGCGGCTCTCGTAGAGGTCTCTCGGATCCTGGTTTGAGCGGAGCGCAATCTTCCGGCCATATCAGCGGTCTTCATCCCGGGAGTGCTAAATTGGGAGGCGGACTTTCTAAGTCGCCAGGACGTTCATCCGGGGGAATGGTCCCTGCACCCGGACGTTTTTCAACTACTGGTGGACAGGTGGGGTCTTCCAGAAATCGACCTCATGGCGTCCCGGCACAACAACAAGTTGCCGGTGTACGGGTCTCGCACAAGAGACGAAGGGGCGTCTCTGGTGGATGCTCTGTCCGTCCGGTGGACGTTCCGGTTCGCATACCTGTTCCCTTCGGTCTTCCTTCTTCCACGGGTAATCCGGAAATTCAAACAGGAAGGAGGGACGCTCCTGTTGATAGCTCCCGCGTGGCCCAGACGGCACTGGTTCTCAGACCTTCAGGGTCTGTCCATGGACAGTCCTCTGCGGTTGCCGCTACGACCGGACCTTCTGTCTCAGGGTCCTTGCCTTCACCCGGACCTGACTCTGCTGTGTTTGACTGCGTGGCTGTTGAGACTGCCATGCTGAGGTCCCGGGGGTTTTCCAGCTCTGTGGTGCGTACCATGTTACGAGCTCGGAAACTGTCTTCCGTGAGGATATACCATCGCGTGTGGCATACGTTCTTCCAGTGGTGTCGACTGAGAGGTTATGCACCGCGGGAGTTTCGTCTGTCTCGGATCCTCGCCTTCCTGCAAGCGGGACTAGATCATGGGCTTCGCCTTGCTTCTTTGAAGGTACAGGTTTCGGCCCTATCTGTCTGGTTTCACCGTAGGATTGCTACAATCCCGGATGTGCGCACCTTTATGCAAGGTGTTCTCAGCATTTAGCCGCCCTTTGTTCCACCTGTGGCGCCTTGGGATTTGGCTGTGGTCCTGAGGGCTCTCCAAGGACCGCCGTTTGAACCACTGGGCTCAGTGGATCTTAAATGGCTAACAGCTAAGACTGTTTTCCTTCTGGCCATTGCTTCGGCCAGACGTGTTTCTGAGTTGGGGGCTCTTTCTTGTAGACCCCCTTTCTTGGTTTTTCATGGGAACAGGGCAGTGCTCCGCACTCGGCCCGAGTTTCTTCCCAAAGTTGTTTCCCAGTTTCATGTTAACGAGGAAATAGTTGTTCCGGCCTTTAACTCACCGGGTCTTTCCGTGGGTGAGGCCTCTTTGGATGTTGTGCGGGCCTTAAGGACTTATGTTGCCCGCACTTCTTCGTTTAGGAAGTCGGACGCTTTGTTTGTCCTTTATGGCTTCCGTAAAAAGGGTTGGCCTGCTTCAAAGCAAACTTTGGCAGCCTGGATCCGTATGGCTATTTCTGAAGCTTATCTTCATGAAGGCCTACCGGTCTCTCCTTCTGTGAAGGCTCATTCCACTAGGTCTGTGGGTCCTTCGTGGGCAGCTCGACGTGGTGCCTCGGCAGTCCAGATCTGCAAGGCTGCTACGTGGTCTTCTGTCCATACCTTCGTGAGGTATTACAGGTTTGACACCTTCGCCTCTCAGGATGCTTCCTTCGGGCGGCGGATTCTCCTTTCAGCACAGGAGCGTCCCCACCCTTAAAGGATACTGCTTTGGGACATCCCCAAGGTATTCTGTGGATACCCTATGGACCCTGAAGTAGAAAATATGAGATATGGTAAGAACTTACCCTTGTTATCTCTATTTCTACGAAGTCCATAGGGTTCCACAGGACTCCCGCCCTGTCGCACCTGTGCTGCAGATGGGCTTTGCTTTGGTCACCGGTTTTCCGTCTCCCTCTGGTGAGAATGTGATTCTTGTATGTGTCCAGATCTTTGTTCTCTCTCTTCCTTCTCCTCCTCCGGCCTATGGCTTGGTAACTAACTGAGGTGCCTTGGCTCGGGGGCGGGGTATAGGAGGGGGACCCAGTGCATCCTGGGAGGCTGAAAGCTTAACTCTTTGGTGCCCTGCGACTGACGTCACACCTATACCCCAAGGTATCCTGTGGAACCCTATGGACTTCGTAGAAATAGAGATAAGAGTAAGTTCTTACCATATCTCATATTATTGCATTGTCCGGGGGCGAAGGGATCATCTGCAAGATTGCCAGTCGTTCTAGTGTATACTAGAGATGTGCAGGCTCGGAGTAGTTCGGATTTTCCCGCCAAAAATCTGGTCTCTGAGGCAAAACGTCATCTTTCATGGACAAATATCATCATTCCTGGACAAAAGTCCATGAAAGATGACGTTTTCCCTCTTTCTGAGACCTGATTTTTGGCGGGGAAAATACGAACTGATCAGAGCCTGCACATCCCTAGTGTATACCCACCCTAAACCTTCCGATCTAATGAAGTATCACTCAGTCTTCATTGAACATTGTCTTTTATTAAATATATTTCTGAAAAAGTACTGTTAATGCCTCATTAGCAATAAAAGATCAATTCACTATGAAGATGCTACTTTCTGCTTTTGGTTTAAAGTTGAATCGTATTACTATCTTAAATTTTAATGTGTACTGCAGTGTACGGGAACACAAAATGGAAGGGAAGGTCTGTTTAAATACAGTGATCCCTTAGGCAGGAATGTGGATGGGTGCCAGGATATTATTGTTTCAGAAAACCGGATCCAGCAACTTTTAGGAACTCTGCTGTGTGGTGCAGACAATCTTTTATCGGGATCACAAGCATATGTTTATCACACAGGCATAACTCAGGTAAGAGTCATTTTGTCCATCACACGTCTGTTATACTAGTAGCATGTAAATGATTAGACATTTTTCTTTATACTTTTACGTAGACTGTCCTTAACCAGCTTCACTGATAGGACACTAGACCTTTCCTCTTTCTAAAAATTTTATTATGTCATGTATATTACGTGCCTTGCAATACATCAATTTCCAGCTCCCTAGATGTGTCCTGTATAGCAGTTGCATACCACTTCATATAGACATGAGGATAAATAGGCTTATATTCAGGACCAGATATATATATATATATATATATATATATATATATATATATATATAAATCCATTTGCTTTAGGAAATGTTTTTCAGTAGTTGAAATAGCTGAAAACTGAAGAGTTGCAATGCTGTTCCTATATGATAGAGATTTCATCATGCTCATATTTATGTAACTGCTCGGTTTAGCAAGCAACAGAGGAATGTTGTCCTTTTCTTTTCTAATTTAGTTTTCTTCCTTTATTTTCTTTTTTTTTAAATCTGTTAGTTACTCTTGACCAGCCACCCCAAAGCCAAGAAACGGCAGGTGGGTGTTGGGCATACAGTTTGCCATACGAATCAGTTTAGGAGAATTCAAACCGCAATACATATCAAAGTATAACTCTACCTGTAACATGTGCTGAGTGTATGTGTTACTGGTATGCTCATTAAGTAAGCATGTGTTCAAAGTACTAGAAGAGAATGTGAACCAGGGAGGCAGAGAGGGGTTACTGGAGATGTAGAGTGCGAGTCTGAGGGTGTACTGGAGTAATGACTGAGCATACGTAGGATGAGTGTGGGCTTTTCTGGGGAAGCTGCTAAAATAGAACACTGGATAGAAAAGAATTAGAGTGGGACTTGTAAACGTCGCACATCCTGCAGATTCCTGGCGTTCCATCCTATTCATCAGACCACTTTAATCTACCTGTAACTTAAGAGAATATTTTTAATTCTCCAACATCGTCATGAAGGGATATGACATGCTTTAGTCACTGCATTCCCAAACAGTCGCTATGTTCATATTCCGCAAGTTGCGTGTTCCGCCTTTGATAAAATCGCTGCTTTAAATCCTGCAACAAAAATCACAAAGTCTGTAGCATGAGGCAAGTCTACCACTTGGCTCATGTGATGATCAGTAGGGATCACTTTCCAGTTTCATCACAAGTGGGAAGGATGTATTGGACAGATATTGCTGATTGGCACGCTGCCTGTTAGTGTGGTTATAAGATGACTGGGCACAATGGCCACTACTTATGACATATGGACATTCCCATTAATGAACATATTGGTATCATACTTTGTGTTAGTTTTGAGACCACACACACAGTTACATTGGGACAAATTGAAAATATATGTGACTAGCGTTAATAATCTTAGGCAAGCTATATGATCTGAATTGATGAAGGAAAAAGAGCAAAAGGTGCAAGGAAAACGCAGGTTTTATACATTCATTTAAATAGCTTGATTTCAGAACGTAGCAAAAATAACTTGGTAGAATAACCTAATATAACAATCGGAGAACACACAGCATCGTCATCTCTAATTGGTCTGCAGAATTCATTGGTCTGCCCAGTAGTAGTTTCTGCCTGATTGGATCACAACACATCAGGTTTTGTAGGGGGAATTTATGGGCAACAGTGACCCCTTCCTATTTCCTCAGCATTTCACACTGAGGGCCTGATTCAGCAAAGATCACTCTTCTGCTAGAACGCACGCCCCGCAGTTGCTAATTATTGCCGTGAAATGCAAATGTTTGCAAACGAATTGTGATCACAGCTTACCATAAGGAGGCCCACTTCCCCTTACACACATCCGTATACTTGGGCAACATAGCAAAATAATCGGTAACATCGGAACCATACGCACAGTTAAGGCAGGTCAGATCTCACTCAGGAATTGCTAACTTCAGGTCACGCTATGAAGCCTCAGGCTGTGTATGGTATTGCAATGGATAATTTATGCACGCCCCTGCAACGCACTGGCAGGCCTGCGTTCGCCCGACACGTCACTGCCCACAAACTCCACTTCCTGTCAATCAATGTGCTCTCGGTCTGCGTAGCCTCTGCAAACGCATTTCCCATTGCAATTGCTAGTTCGCACACTGCGATGCATGCTCGGTGCAAATTAATCGACCGATTGCGTGCATCTTTGCTACTGCGATCCTTGCTGAAACAGGCCCTGAGTGCTTGATTTAGAGATGTACGCTAACACGATGGTTTGCGTACATCTCCAATGTTCAAGCGACTGTGCAATTCCATCCATCTAAAATGCTGATGCAGCAGGAGGTGTTTGTAAGAAACAAACACCTCTTCGCTGCATCTGCCATCCTAGCTTTGTGACCAAGGTCGCAGCCTGGAATTACCAATCGCGATGGTTGCTCCTTTGGCCAGGCTGTATAGGTTGAAGGCCTTGGCAGTTCCTGGTCACTTGCGAGGCCAGGAAATCTGTGCCCACCAAAGCAGACCCTGGCCTCGTCCTTCCCTGGCACCCCTCTGTTTCCGGTACTGTAACCAGCCACGCCCCCACTCTGACATCCTACGGCGTTTGGTGGGCAATCAGTCAATTATGCTGCGGCTTGGGAGGGTCACAGGCAAGATCACAGGACCCGTTCTGCACATGCGCTTGCGCAGAACGCTCACCATCGGAAATGTACGTTAACCACCGGGTTATCATACATCCCTGAATCAAGACGTGTGATACCACTTTCAGACAGAAAATGGCAAAAAACCCGGCATTTGCATGCCAGGTTTATTGCCATTTTCTGTCTGATACCCCTTTCACACTGAAAATTAAATTACCGGGTTATTCAATTTTACCCGATAATATGGTAAACAACCCGGGATTTTTCCCTGTGTGAAAGGATCATCCCAGAACTAAATTCCCGGGTCTCCGACCCTGCAAAAAACCAAGGCCAGAGACCCGGGAATTTAGTCCCGGGATGATCCTTTCACACAGCGAAAAATCCCGGGTCGTTTAGCAAATTACCCGGTTATATCATTTTCAGTATGAAAGGGGTGTGATTCCAAATACAAGATCTAAAATATAATATCCTAGCAGCATTGCAATACATCTGCACCTTTACTGAACATTAGTAATTGCGCGAGAGCTTTTCCTTTCATCTCCCTTTAAAAATCTTTAATATGCTGTTTGCAGTATAGATGCAATCTTAATGACTTGCCTGGATTCTGTATGATTCATTTGCTCACTACCATTGCACAAAATGATAATGCAGCTGATCACTATAACTTTACCCATGCTTCTCTCCTGCTCTTCGGTTTTACATGTGGGTGAAAGCAGGTCAATACATTTTTATCCGGGGCCCACCCCTCTTTAAGAAATGCTTGAAAAATGTTATATTAAACTAATTAATACAATTTAAGTTTTGCAATAATTTTATTATGTTTTTGGATGAGCAAAGCAAACAATTGCAACAAAGCATGACATTTTAAGAGAGTGCTTTTCTAATGGATGGGTGATAAGATTAGAACGGGATATTCCCAGTGACTGCAGATCAGAAGATCAGCTGTTTACAGTACTATAAATTATACTGTAAAGAATATATATATATAATAAAAAAAATGCAATATAACAGACAGGTGCGCCTCACAACATCCGTTATTACTGTGTGAATTCACTTAAGTACCCACACACTAATTACAGACAAAATGTCCCAGCTTGACTTGATCACAGCACTAGGTCTCCAACTTCTGAAACTGCAACTGCAGCTCCTCACTTCAATACTTGATATCCCTCGAGTTAAATATCTGTCAACAATAATAAGAAAGGGCGCCTCATAGTGCATAAAAGTATTTAATATTAAAAACTGTATAACAATTGTGCCCGTGCCTAAAACAAAACTGTGTGGGCTTGATACCACATGGTTTAATATATAAACATCCACCAACAACCAGCTCCTACCGCATCCAACGCCAGGGACAGTTTTCCGTAATCGCCTGCTGCCAGACACCGCAATGGCCGCTCTCTGCCTCTTCATGCTAGGACGCGTCCTAGCATAAAGACGCAGAGAGCGGCCATTGCGGTGTCTGGCAGCAGGCACAATTGTTATATGTGCACCACTGTGTTTGATAGTAAATACTTTTACGCACGATGAGGCACCCTCTTATTATTGTTGACATATATATACCCCCAGAAAGTTATTTTACATAGGTAAGTAGTTGATACTTGTTCATTGATTGTGACAAGGACTGGCAGCTCCCTGGATGTATTAGTGCATAAGCACAGATGTTTTTTTCTTTACAGCAGCAGCTAAGTATTTTAGTCCAGTCCATCTGGGGCATGTGTGCTGTGGACGTACTTGCTCCGCCAGAATTGCTGCTTCGTATAATAGAGTAAGGGTGAAAACTTTAAGTGTTTGTATCATTCTTCTGTTTCTTCTTTTTCTTTTTCTCAGCCAGAGATTACTTTGCCCGGAGTACATCCCAGGGTATAATCATAGGAATTCGTCTGACAATCTCACCCCCATCCCCCTGTAAAACCTTCTTGTTTTAGATAGAAACACCTGAGACTTGAGAAGATTTCTATAAAAAAACATAAATAAAAATACGTAAAATATTTCATTTATTTGTCAAAAGCTACTGCTCTTATAATACAATGAAGAATAACGTCACAATTGAGCTAAGTATATACAGTATTTTTTTTTTACATATAATGTACATTTAAAATTGACCTTAATAGGAAGTCACTGTGTAGCCACCAGCAAATACTTAGGAGTGCAGCTTAGGTTAGAGAGGTGTATTTTGTACAGCAGGATGAATTAGCTTGTGATCGCCCACTTCTCTATATATTAAGAATTATATACAGATTTTTATGTTGTTATATTCACCTTCTCTTCTGTTAACATTGAGGTTTATTGTTACCGTATATACTCGAGTATAAGTCGACCCGAATATAAGCCGAGGTACCTAATTTTACCACAAAAAACTGGGAAAACTTATTGACTCGAGTATAAGCCTAGGGTGGGAAATGCAGCAGCTACTGGTAGTAATCCCCCCTCTGGTACTGTCCCCAGTAGTAATCCCCCCTTGGTAGTGCCCCCAGTAGTAATAACCCACCCTGGTAGTGCCCCCAGTAGCAATATCCCCCCCTGGTAGTGCCCCCAGTATTAATCTCCCCCCTGGTAGTGCCCCCAGTAGCAATATCCCCCCCTGGTAGTGCCCCCAGTAGCAACATCCCCCCTGGTAGTTCCCCCAATATTAATCCCCCCCCTTGTAGTGCCCCCAGTAGCAATATCCCCCCCTGGTAGTGCCCCCAGTAGCAACATCCCCCCCTGGTAGTGCCCCAAGTATTCCCCCCCTCCCTGGTAGTGCCCCCAGTAGCAACATCCCCCCCCCTGGTAGTTCCCCCATTATTAATCCCCCCCCCCTCTGGTAGTGCCCCCAGTAGCGATATCCCCCCCCTGGTAGTACCCCCCGGTAGTAGCCCCCCCAGTAGAAAGAAATGTAAAAAAAAAAAAAAAACACTTACCTGTAACCCCGCTCCTTGTCCCGACGCTGCTACAGGCTCCTCCGCCGCTTTGCATAATGGGAGAGACGTCGTCATGACGACGTCTCTCCCATTACCCACTGCGGGAGCCGGAAGATGGCTCCCGCAGTGGGAGCAGCAGTAGCCGCTGAGAGTCTGACAGACTCTCAGCGGCTGCTGATTACACCAAACACATAGCTGCCGGCTCCGGCGGCTGTGTATTTAGCAGTGTGTAGTGCTGACCGAACTCCGTCCGGTCAGCGCTACACACGCGGTGCAGGCTGTGTCACAGTGACACAGTCTGCACCGCGGCCCGCATGGTAAGCTACTCAGCAGCGTACCATGCGGGCATGACTCGAGTATAAGCCGAGGGGGTGCTTTTTCAGCACAAAAAATGTGCTGAAAAACTCGGCTTATACTCGAGTATATACGGTATGTCTGTGTGTCAGCAATGGCTGCTGCATTATTGTATATAGATGATGCCTGATTTCCAGTCTCCTCTGGCCTCACTAGCCATAGTTCTATATTTGCCTTTAGGAACATATCCAGAATCTTAGCTGATCCTTTTATGGAATGTGGCCTTAATGCTTTCGTTAATCTGTCCATTTATTGATGTTGGCTAGGAGAGCAGTGAGCTGGCAGGATGCCACACTAACCCTGTCCTGAAAAACGAGGAGACATGTTCAGCATAGTCAAAAACCAACCCCAAAGATTTGTGGAATTAAAAACGATATAAATGTGCCAGATAAAGTGCAGTCCTGTAACCTAACAGACACATTATTATTTATATGGCACCACAACATTCCACAACACTGTACAGTAGCAAAATAGAGCATAGAACATGTTTGCAAAGGACTAATTATGTACAATAACAGGACATTCAATCACCATAAAGGAAAAAATTTCAACAAAGTTATACTGAACATAACGCATAAAGGGTAAAGTATACAGGTGTACAAAACATGCAGGAGACATGAAACAAGGACACAGGTGCATCTTGTGAGAGTGTACAATTTGATGGCTTATGCTGACCATACACCTTAAGTTAAAACTCCCCATGGGGGTGATTCAATTCAGCATTATGAATCATGTCGACCTTCTTCCATGTCAGCCTTTTAGTGTGTTGGTTTTTTTGTCCCTGTCGACCCTTTTTCCCTGTGACCTGTCTCATGTTCAACATCTGGTTTCTATCTAGACATTGTCGACCTTTGAACAGTCTGTCTATAGTTAGGTTAACCGGCTACCTGAGTGTTGACTCAAGAGCAGTTCTAATAGCTATTCATTTTAAATCTCCAGAGTCTTCTGTGCATTTAGATGCCGAAGTCAGGCCAGGCATGTCTTAAGCAGAAAGCGGTACTGCTTTCTGTAGTGCCACAACCCAGTATGGCAGTAGCAAGCACCAATGCAACTGGAACATGCCGTTGAGCCTGAGCCTATGTCCAAATAGCCCAAGTCACTGGCTCAAGTTTGGCATTATATTAAGGAGTGTATTCCTATTATTGCAAAACTGTATAGGTCAGAAATAGTAATAGTATGTGTATTTCCAGTACTGTTGTAGAGACTTTAGGAAAGATGATGCTTTTTCACAAGACATATACCACTTGTGATTGTATTTTCTTAGCTGAAAGAAGTGAAAATGTTTTTGCAAAATTCAACCTACAACATTAGGAAATATGCAGCCTTATTTATAGGGGTTGGGTATGAAACACCAGCAGTCTAGGTGCACGTGGTCAGGTAAGTGTACCAACCCTCCCTTCTTGCACCCTACCTCTCCCCACCCCACACCCTAACTCTCCCCATTAGTGCCTAAACCTAACCCTTCCCCCTTGCTGCCTAAACCTAACCGTCCCCCCTTAGAGCCTACACCGTGCCTAAGAAGCCTAAACCTAAACACCCCTCCCCACGTGGCTAACAGCAAAAGACGCTCTGGCTTACCATTGACCTGGATGCCGTCTGTCAGGATTCCGGTGTCAGTATGTAGGCTGGTGTTGGGATTTAGCCGCCTATGTGTAGTGTCGGTACGGGATTCTGACGCCGGGATTTAAACAGACGGCATGCCGGCCATTGGTATTAGAACTACATCCCGTTTATATTATAAGGGTTTAATTGCATGGATGAAGCAGGCTTATGTTACCAGAGAGGATCAGAATGCTAATAAAACGATTAATGTCACTACTGCTAAACTAGGGGTTTGGAGAGAGAAGTGGAAGAGATGTGCACTCAGAGCAAGATTCCTCCAGTGTTGTGGAGAATTCCTCTACATAAAATTCAGAGGAAATTGATGAAACACACAAAAAAGTGAAATTGAATGGAGACTTCTTTTTAAACTTGTGTATGTATAGATATATATATTTATCTATATATCCTTAGGGATAGATAAAACGGCTTCATTAGCATCTGAACAAATGTCTTTGTTTGAAAGACTTCCACTATGAAGGAATTAATCCTGAAATAGTGGTCGCAATTGGAGAGACATCAGTCTAATACTAACAGACTGGAATGTATGAAATGAAGACATACTGGAATAGTCCCTATAGTAGATGCAGCTGGGATGTAGTTCATATGCTGCCATACGTGATGCCGGCAGTCGAAATCCCGACGCTGAAATCTGAACCATTGCCATAAGTCCGGCAACGGAATCCCGATTCCGTTGAGATGTTGATGCTGGTTAGAGTTAGGCTGCAGACAGTAGGGGTTAGGTTTAGGCACTAAGGCAAGAGTGGGGAACGTTTTTTCTGCCGAGGGCCATTTTGATATATATATATATATAAAAGTATTTGCTGGCATGGTGCAGGTCACGCCCCCTCCGTGTGACATCACACGGGGGCAGGGCCACAATTGCTGGTGATTACAGCAATGCCCGGATCATCCTGAGGATGCTCCGGGTAGCTGTAAGGGCATTGGTGTGACCGTCTGAAGTGTCCTAAGGACACTCCAGGTGGCACTGCTGCATAGATTCTGGCAGCAGGGTGCCATTCTCAGCACCCTACTAGCCAGATGAGGCTAGCAGGAAAAAAAAAAAGCTCAGAGGGCCAGACCAAATGATTCCGCGGGCCTTATATTGCCCCCGGGCCTGAGGTTCCCCATCCCTGCACTAAAGGGAGAGGGTTAGGATTAGGCACTAACAGGGAGGTTTAGGGTTTGGGGGGGATGGTTAGTATACTTATGGGAGCCCCTGTCAGCATGCTGATCATCGGGGTGTCAGGTTTTTGACGGACGGCTTCCCGACCGCCGGTATGTCGTATCACACCCGATGCAGCTATAGCTAACTGTACTTTCATTAGAAGATGGGTAGAAACATGGAAAATGGCTTATGAAAGGCTCAATATTTCCTCACCAACAACACTGAATTCTGGCATTGCTTTATTTTCTAGAGCCCTCAAACTATGGGGAAAGTCTCTTTAGATTGATATCTGGGTTAAGGTAGGCCTAAACAGACAATGTAGCCAGCCGGGTGACATTAAGAAGTAGCTGGGTTGGCGGCAGTGTAATACTTCACAATAATGAAACTATTGAAATCATCATATAGATTTGAAATCGATATTAACAATTTTAAATTAAATATATTTTTAATGACTCTTGCAGATATTGTTACTTGCTGGCTGGACACAGATATAATTGTGTCCAGCAATGCACGCTGAGATATAGTGCATGTCTCCACTCTAGATCTATCCTCTTTGTAATGTTCCCGTCGTCCAAGTTGCACCCCGACTCTTAAAGTCGCGGAGGGATCTCGGTTACTGTGCCTGTCACCGTAATGTAAGCATAGCACAATTCTGATTTTGGCCAACAGACCCTTGGAGCAGGATAGTGCCGGGTGGCATCTAAAAAAAAGTCTGGTGGAGCTCCCATGAAATTGATCATGGTGAGAACACTGGACAATATCTACTAAAAAGTTTGCCTTATACAGAGATAATTTGAAGCTATGTGAATTATTTTTGGGCACCATAGCGTCTTCACCCAGAACTATGGCATCATCTGTAGTAGTTAGTAGTTATTTGTTAAACTCCACCAGGAGTTTAGAATAGCTTAAAACTAAAAATCTGGTTAACCGGTATAACAGACACACATGTCCTACTTCTTCCAGGCAGCTCATTTCAGCCTCTAAACTAGGGGTGGGCAATAAGCGGCCCCCCAGCTGTTGTAGAACTACACATCCCTGCATAGTCTGCCACAGTTTTGCTATTTGACCATTGCCAGATTAAGGCTTATGGGGGGCTCCAGGGCAACTTAGTTGTGGGGGTCCCCTCCAAGCCACACAGAGCCGAGCCTATCCCACCAACCCTCCCCCGTCCAGGCTACATGAAGACAGGGGCAAACACACACACACGAACAGTATACACACATACATACACCGTACACAGTATGCCTAACACATATGCACAATATCACATACACACACTAAAACAGTACACATAAATACTTCAACTTGATGCAGCTGCTGCTGCTACAGGTTGCAAAAGGACCCGGCAACACCTCGATTCATTAGGCTCTGCCCCTACGATGTAATGACGCGATTTGCGGTGATATTGGGGCAGGGCTTGACATGTTGGCTCCGCCACCAATGCGGCCAGTGGAGAGGAGCCATGCGGGAGTGTAGTGTAAAGCTGGCCCCTCTCCCCCTTAGAAAGCTGATGCAGCAGTACTGACTGTGCTGCTGCATGCAGTCTGTTGAACAGCTGCGGCTCCAGAGCCTCTACCAGGGAACAGGTGCCGCTGGACACCTATTGTTGGCGTCACATCGACCATGTGTGGGGGCCTCCGGGCCCCCCCCCCTTAATTTGGCCCTGGTAAATGAATATTGTTAGCATCAGTCCCATCTAACACCAGTAGGGGCAGATAAGCTTAATATGCATGCATTTGTACACCGTCCATCAAGGATCAGTGGGTTCTGCAGATTGTAGAAGAGGGTTGCTGAATAGAATTTCTCCAGTTCTCAAATGGAAACGTATTTATAAAATGAAAAATTCTAACAGAACTGAAACCTCTACAGGACAGCTTTCAAGAATTAACCACTTTCCTGGCATTTTACAGAAACCACCTGGTAAGTCACTTGAGCCTTTGGGTCACGGGAAGAATGGGGGAAGCTCTATTTATATACCTCCTTTTTTTTTTTTTTTTTTAAAGTCCCCTTTCTTTACCTATCAGAAGTGCACTCATACTCATTGTAACAGCTGCCATGGAGTATTTTCAATAACCGGAATTATCGGTGAGTTATTTAAATGTGAGTTGGGCTTTACCTGTAATGCGGCTTGAATCATTGTAGGAGCTTTTGAAGGTAGACCGGGGTTAGCATGGGCACTCTGACTGATCTGCGGCTACACAGCCCCACACAATGCACTGTGTGTTCTGACACCTTTTTATCAGCATAAACTTTTTCATACCTTTTTAGTTTTAGCGATGCTCTAACCCAGTCACCTAGCCATCACAATTTGGCCCTTCTCAAAGTCGCTCAGATCCTTACACTTGCCTATTTTTCCTGCTTCCAACACATCAACTTCAAGAACTGCCTGTTCACTTGCTGCATAATATATGCCACCCCTTGCCTGTTGCCATTGTAACGAGATAATCAATGTATTTCACGTCACCTGTCAGTGGTATTAGTGTCATGGCTGATCGGTATATATATATATGTAATTTATGGAATGGGATTGAAATGCCGGCGGTTCAAATCCCGACAGCGGCTGCCCGACAGGATGGAGATCCCGACAGAGGCAGGTAAGTACTCTAACCTCCCCTAACCCTCACTTAGTGGTGCCTAACCCTAACCTCCCCCCCCATGGGGTTGCCTAACCTCTCCTTACCGCTCGCTACACCTAACCCTTCCCGGGGGTGCCTAACCCTAACCAGGGTTTTTCATTTTTTGAGCGGCGGGAGTTATTTTTCTCACAGCTGCAGAACACGTCCACTTTTTCCCAAAATACATATTTTTAGGAAAAATGGTTGGGAATTGCTCTTGGATCCCTGCAGCACTCCCCCTAATGACTAATTAAGCAATTGGAAATGTGTGAGTGTGTGTATAAATTGTGTGTGTAATCCAGGGGTATCTGCTTAAAAAACCCAGCGGGCCGAGTAAAAAAAAAAAAAAGATACTTACTGGTCCAGTGACCTTGGGAATGAGGTCTTTTGCGGTGAGAACCCAGCATACCCCCCAAATCTCCATTTCACCTGTTTTTTTTTTATTAATCAGCCACAGAACCTGTGTAATTAACCTGTTTCCATAATTAAAAGGATGATATGGCAAGCCTATATATAACATATATCTGTTTGGCTCTTGGATATGTTTCATGTCGCCCCTCGTGCGGTAATCGCCACTTACTATCTGCTTACTATCATTGGTATATTATTCTAAAGCACCATTTTGTCACCATAGTTACTGTATATTTTCACTGCACCATAACATCTATTGTGTTTTTAAAACTGTGGTTGCAGCTTTTTTTTCCTCTGTATACAATATACAGGGCATCATTGAAGAGATTTCAGTCCTTGCAAGTAAAGCTTCATCTGCAAATAAATAAATGCAGAGTTTATTATTCATAAAGCATATCTAGCTCCAATTACAGAGCCTACTAATGTCTATTATATCTCTTTTCCACCAAAATCCCAGGTCTGACCCGGGATTTACCCCATTTCCACTGCCTGTCTATAATGGCATTTCCAGTTTGAAACGACAGGTGTGCATCTTTAAAATAAAAATAAATAAAAGATGAATTCTGAGAAGTGTTTGACTGTGTAATGGAGTATTGTGAATTGTAGAATGTAAGCTCTTGTCTTTTGCTTTCCTTAAGTAATTATGTCATTTGTGGGTTGTGATTATGTATATATGTTAATTTGTTAAACCTGTCTGTAATGGCCTACTTCTGGGTTTCCCGAACTTGATCCTCAAGGCACCCTAAAGGCACACATCCACTTGCCGATTTCTATGAGCGATTGAACGATAATGATATAGTTATTGTTCAATCGCTCATGAATTGTGCATGAATCGGGCACATTAATGTCGGAAACGACCAGCGATGCGCACTCCAGCTGGTTGTTTCCGCCATCAATCATCGGCCGAACATGCTGGTCAACCTGAAGATAACGTCAGGTAGAGCATGTTAGGGGATGATTGATGTTCCTACACTGAACGACTGGTCGTTCAGTGTAGGCGCAGCACAGACTGAAACGACTGCACAATTACAATGTTGTAATCGTGCAGTCATTTCAAAGTCTGCTAGTGGATGTGTCCTATAACAGTCCAGGTTTTAATAATATCCATCCTTGTTCATAGTTGGTATAATCGAACTGACTGAGGTATGTACTAAATAAGTCATGTGCTTATGGATATCCTTAAAACCTGGACTTTTAAGGTGAACCATTGGTCTACATTGTTCACCTTTTATCTATGCAATCTTGATGAATGTTCTATCCCTATTTATGATTCTTCAGGACACTTGAGGAGCCATATAAATAAAAGGTAATAATTTAAATACACCTAGGGGTAAATGTACTAAAAGTCGATTTTACAATTTGAGATTTGTGAAAGTCAAAACCAGCAGAAAATTGACAAAATAACCTGACTTTCGACCTAGATCGAACATCGGACCAACAGTGATTTTTTTTTTTTTTTCTTAGGAAACTATAAAAAAAAAACTGAGTTTTACTAAAGGTTGGTTCTAAAACCAGATTTAAAAAACACAGCTAACCAGTCCAAACAATAGACCAGTTTGGGAGAAGCACTGCATAGATCACTATGATCTCTGTACAGGCTTCTTAGGGTTACAAGTAAAGAAAGACTTAAAAAACAAGCAAAAAAAAGAAACTGCATGGTGTCCACCCGTTAAATCCATAACCAGTCCTGGACCTTTTAGCTTGGTCTGGTCATGGAAAATCGGGGTTGGGAGGACTGGCAAAGGTTGCCCCCGAATTTTCCATCAACCTGCACCAGGCTGAACCCTTTTTTTTTTTTATTATTTTTTTAAATTTCTTTGCTTGTAACCCTAAAATATCTGTACAAAGGGCCTGATTCCATAAGGATCGCTATTGCGATCAAATAGCGATTATGCACGCAGTCTCACTGCGCAGATATGACAATGATTGCAGTCGCAATGCCGTCGCAGCCTAACATAAGGGCGCCCCCTTTACCTGACACATACATAATACTTAGCAAGACTGCGAAACCATCGGTAACATCGAGTTCAATCGCAGCCTCACGCACACTTGCTCAAAGTCTGACCTTACTTAGGAATTGCTAACCTCATCGTATGCAGGAAAAGCCCAAGCTGCGTATGGCATCGCACTAGCTAATTTATGTATGCCCCTGTAACGGCGTTCAAACACACTAACACGTCTGCGTTTCTGCCGACCAATTCCCCGTCCGTCCGTCACCACCCCCAAATGGTACTTCCTGTCAATCAGTCTGCGATGAGTCTGCATAGTCGCTGCCATCGCATTTCTGATCTCAGTGGAGTCTTCGCGCACTTCGATGCGTGCGCAGAATGCAACAATCTGCCGATTGCGTGCATAATCGCAGATGTGAGCGGTAGTGAATCAGGCCCAAAGTTCAAAACTGACGGCATTTACAGCTGCAAAATCCACCTGACATAGATGACTGGTTTCAATTGAAGTTGAAATCCGACGGATGATAAATATCCTTCACTGTCTACCCCATCTGTGTCACCCCTGTCTGATGTCCGTCCCCTTTGGAATGTAAGCTGTCACGAGCAGGGCCCTCTTCCCTCAGGTGCTTCTCCTTCCCTTACTTATACTTTCATCTACTCTTAACGCTCCACAAGGGCACCTAACAGGGTTGCTGGCACCCTGCTGCTTATTTGAGTGTTATGTTTGCTAATGCATTAATGTTTATAAACCGCGTCCTTGTCCTGCATTGTTTTGTACTGTAAATCACTGTTTTCTTGTTCGCTCATTTGTTTATGTACTTTGTAAGGTGCTGTGGAACCCTTGTAGCGCCATATAAGTAAAGGATATGTGGATTGCTATCGTAAATCCTGCTGATTTCAACCGATTTTAAAATTGATCTAACATCAACCTTAATAAATGTACCCCCTAGTGGGCAGCATTTTTTGCACTTGTTTACCAGTAGATGCACTTAGCTATCTTTCTAATGACTGGTAATTAAAATACAATACAAAATTATGGTTTGCGGACTTTTGTAAACCTTTTAAGAGGTGCGTACACACTAGACGATTTTTACACAACTGATTGTATAAAATGTCAAAATCGTGAGAGTCCAATCACAATCATGATGCCGATGCGTGTCCCCGAGGGTCGTACATCGCATCTTCAAATCTTGCCTACAGCAGTCAAGATCTGCCAATCTTGTACATTAAACTTTTACTTTGTACGGTGTGTGTGTCCTGTTTATTTTAATATTGCTTTTGCTGTGGAACTACAGGTACCACAAGGCCCGCAATGCCCCGCATGCTGCTACTTGTGGTTCTCCAAGTACCAGCATGTGGGGGAGGTTTGCTGGGACCTGCAGTTCCACAGCAAAAGACAATGTTTTCAACACTTTCAAATGCACTATACTACATAATCAACCCGGCACCCACCGCGCAGGGGTGCCGGGGATTGCCCTGGGCTATCAGCCTAGGCCTGGGGTACCCTGGAGAAGGGGACCCCTTTATTGGGAGGGAGGGGGGGGAAATCCCAGCTCCCCAAGGTTTTGTTTATTAAAATCAGATTGCAACAATATTATATAAATTATAATATATATATACATTGCACATTGCAGCATAATACACAATAATAATTCTTTACTTCTTATATCCTCACACGTCACCTCACACCCTACCCTCCTATTAGACCCACACAACAATAACAAAAGAACACACCACACCCCCACCCCACACTCCCTCCCCCTCATACACCTAAGCTAACCCTAAGTAGCGGAAACTTAAGTACAGCCATCTAGATGTATGTAAAGCATTTCTCTAAATTTGACTCAACACCATTCCTGTGACAGGACAGAAAGCCTTTAAGAATTGACAAGAAATAAGATTTTCCAGCTCCCAAGGTATCCCAGCCCTAGGGTGACTAGCGGTCAGGGTTAATGCTTCGGCCGGGGGACCCGGTGATAGGATTCCCCTGGCTGTGGCATTAGCCCCCCCTAGAAAAAGTGTGGTGCTGGTTCTGGTAAATACTCATGTTTTCCCCTGTATTTCCATAACCAGGACCGGATCAGAGTGCAGTGCCGGTTGTGCAAAATACGGGGGACCCCTAAGTTGTTTGTCCCCTGTATTTTGGTAACCAGGGCTGGTTCTGACTAGCCCGCTGCTGGATGTGCTTAAATACGGGGGACCCCTACATTATTTGTCCGCTTTATATGGCTCAACCAGCACTGGGCCACTAAAGCCTGGGGCTGGTTGCTCTTTGGGGGGGTGGTGCATGCTGTCTTTTTTTTTTTTTTAATTTCACACAGGCTTTCATTTTTTATTTTTTTTAAACACAGCAGCACAGACGGATCTCACTGATCCGTCTGTGCATCTGTGTTTATTTTTTTACAGACAGATACATGCATCACGGTTATCCGTGATCCATACAAGCATCTGTCTGCTATCCTGCACGATCTAAAGATTACCAAAACTTTAGATTGTGCACGATAGATCTTGTGAATCGTGTCCTTGAGTGACGGGGAGAGTTCAAGGGAAATTGCTCACGATATCGCATCGTGAGTACATAGTCTAGTGTGTAAGCACCTTTAGACAATTTTGTTTATCTGATTCTTGGATTTGTCTGGCCTTGATTTAGGGATTATCCTGTGTGTTTTTTATTTTTTTAAACAGACATGCTAGTACATTTTGGGCTTTTATTAATCCCTTGGGATCACAGGACCTGTTTTTTCTCTCAGGATGGAAGTTATCATTTCTCTGTAATCACAAATGTATGGATCATCTTACTGAATTCTGTGCATATTTTAGAAGCGATATTCTTACCTTTCTGACTTATCTATAGTAACTGTAAATCACAACATGGAACTGTTCAAAGCTGAATAATATGGTGATGTGTACATTTAGAAAACATAAAGGTCCAACAAAATTTACAGGTTTGCCAAATGTATTTTTGAAATACATCAGAGCCTGCAGTAAGTTGTTTTTGTTTCTTTAGTAAAGGAAACTTTGGGCCTGATTCAGACCCACTCGCGAGCGGCTGTGCGCTCGCAAGTGGGTCGATGGTCTGCACTGAGCATGCGCACGACGGAGGGAGCTCCGTCGTGCGCATGCGCCAGACACGACGAGCGAAGGACTTTCCTTCGCTCGTTGTGTCCGATCAAAGGGGGCGTGCTGTCAATGTTGATTGACAGCACGCCCCCTTTGGTGGGAGTGCCGGGGGCATGCCTCCCTGACGGGGGCGTTCCCACGGGAACGCCTCCCGTCAGAAGCCGGCCCACTGACATCACTAGTGATGTCAGTGGGAGTGATTTTGGCTCTGATAGAGCCAAAATCACTCCGGAGCTTGCGGTTGAAAACCTCAACCGCAGGCTCCGGCTCGCAATTTCGATGGTCGCGATGGTCACGACCATCGCGGCCATCAAAATGCACGCTCGTATAGCCTGTGGGTGGTAACCCACAGCTATACGAGCGTCCAGGAGGACGCTCCATGAAAATGGAGCCCGGCCCTCATGCAGAGCGTGCGCTCTGCTCAGAGCGTACGGCTCTGAATGAGGGCCTTTGTGCGGTCATTTAACCAGATAGACGTTTTATGTTTGTCTCCTTATCCTAATATTGCACAGACTCTAGCTAGCTACTTGCAGATGGCAAGGCTATATTATTACAGTGTTTTGCCAGCATTATATAATTGTTATTGTAAAGTGCAGCGACAAATGCACAGATCTAATGTTGCCAACTTCTGGGTGGTGTCTGCTGTTGAAAATATGGGCATTTTTCCATCTCACCTTAGTTCCCCTGGGTACTGTGACTACACTGCATGCCTCACAGGTATAGCCAGTGTTTGTTTATTTGCTTGTTGCTACCGTTTTAAAAACCAGCTGAACCAGCTTTCATAAATGTATGAATCCCCCAACCTACGTGGTCTGGTAGGTGAGTAAGCAACAATGGTAAGTGCTAAGGATATTTGGTTTCACAAAATAACGCCATGATACACATTATTTAGTGATGGCCCACATCGGGGGGTTCTAAGCTTGTGTTACTGCATAACTTGCAGTTTAATTAATATAGAAAACAGTGGATCTATATTATGGTAATGTCTGTTCAAGGTAATGTATAGAAAAATGCTACAACAAAACATATACTGTAATCATTATATAATGTATATTCTCTTTTACTTGCATAAAAGTTTTATTGACTAATGAACTCTACTAAGCATCAGTCATTCAAAGCACTGGAAATGATGTTATTGAATGCGTTGCCTGGTCACATCTTATAAAGTATACTAATGGATTTGTGTCATGTAGCTTTGAGTATTGGGCAGGGCCAGATTGCATGGGGGTGGACAGGGCGGTTGCCCAGGGACCCCCACAATCTGGAGGCCTCCACACTACCCAAACATTGCCCCCTGGCTGGCTCCCAGCAGCGCCACAATGTATTACATCACGTCTGCTGCCGGGAGCCTGTTCCCAGCAGCGTTGCGGCATGATGCAATTTTGCTGCAACATGAGCACCTGCAACTTAGTTATCCCAGGACCCCCACAAGCTTTAATCTAGTATTGGGTAGTGTCCTTAAATGTTGGGGAAAAAATGTAAGTTAACATTTTCTTTCAGTTTGTGTGGGTCATGCTTTTGATCTTAACCATTGACCTATCTGTGTAGAGTTGGAATGTCTTCTCACATATAAGCATGGTTTCCGCCTGGTGTAGTATTGAATTTAGACTAAGCTGCAATAGGGCAATGAGTGTTGTGGATGATGAAATATTCTTTGTACAGCGCTGCATAATATGGCGGCACTATTCAAGAAACAATAACAATTGTATGTGACCTATATATCTACAATGGTTGTGATTGGTGGTGTGTCTGTCCATTTTCTTATTCTCGGCTATACTATCTAGACCTTCTTTCAAATACTACCTAGCTAGAGCACTCTGCTAATTTACAAGATTTGCCTGGGAGACATGTCACCTGTGCATGTTTGGCAGGCACCACGTGAATGTGCTGCAGCCAAGGGGGAGAGTAATGCTACTCCAGTAAGCCTTCAAAGATGTATAACAGAGTGTCTCCAGCGCTCACCAAAGTGTATTTCCTTCAGAAACCTTTAGTTATTGTGGTTCATTTATCCTCTTTGGTTGAAATATGGAGGTGGAGATAATAGTATTTTTGTATTAGAACCACAACAGAAGAACAAATTTTTCACGGAACAAAAAAGTTCAGTGAAATGGTAACTTTGGAAGTGAGTTTTATTATTTTATCTTTTATCTTGATTTTATGCTTTATTTATATAAATTTAAAGATCTAAATATAAATTGTCTTTATTTTATTTTTTTGACAAATATTTTTACAGAGGTATTAAGGTTTGGATCTGAAACTTGCATACTGAATCAATTTATTATTTATTAACGGTTACTTATATAGCTGTAGTATATTCTGTTGCTCTTTGCTATTGGGAACAAGTTGTAATAAAAACAAGGTTGGGTAATAACAGAAAGGCAATGAGGTGCCGTAAGAGGGCCCTGCTTGCAAGCTTACAATACTTGTATATAGTTTCCATACCAAGACACTGTTTAATCAATAAAGAATATAGGTTATTTTTGAACCTGGCAAATGAGTTGGGTAAGCTTGTGTTTCTAAATCATTGATTAATAGGGGCCGATTCAACTCAGCGGGCTGTGGATAGCGCCAGGAGTGAGCTCCTGGGGCTATTCAATTCAGCGCGCTATTTAGCCCCACAGTTACAAGTTAAGTCAGAAAATGCTGGTTCTCGCGACTTAACCTGGGTGTTTAGTTGCGAGAACCGGCATTCTGTGACTAAAGTGTCGGCCGCGAGGCTGCTAGCGCCGCACTAAGCCGTAAAACAGCCTTGCGGCTGGAACTTTAGTTGGATTTCTCATTTAGTTGCCCTAACAATGCGGAAATGAATAGCTCCGAGAGCTACTTCCCCGTGCTATCAACAACACTCTGAATTGAATCGGTCCCATAGGGGGGAATTCAATTCAGTGCGATGTTGAATAGCAACGGGAGGGAGCTCCCGCAGCTATTCAATTCAACACGCTGTTTGGGCGCGCTAAGGATTTCTTCTCGCACCCCCTGGGAGTACGAGGAGAAATCCGACAAATGTGCCGGGCGCACAGCTGTTTTTCTGCAGAGCGCGTTGCTAACAACTGCGCGCCCGGCATTTTGGTCAGAGAATGCCTGTTAACGCTCCTTAACACCCTTGTTAAGGCGCGATAACTGCCATTCTCCGACCACACAGCGCACTGAATTGAATAGATCTGGGAGCTCGCCTCGGCGCTATTCAATTTGCGTTGAATTGAATTCCCCCCTTAGTGAGTAAGATTGGTTATGTCACTCTCCATGTTTCAACCATAGAGGATAAATGAGCCCCAATAACTAATAGGTTCATGAAGGAAATACACTTTGGTAAACTGAAGCGATTGTCTTCGATGGGAACACGTTGTTATATACATTTCTGTGCAACTGTGTCACATACTGTGATCGGCTTACATTCTATAACATGAATGTAGAATACCTGCTGGTTATTTTAAAGGAATCCAGGCCCAATTGTTTACACACAAATATAGTGTTTACAATGTAAACGCTATACTTTAGTCTCCCTTTAAGACCTGTTGTGTGGATTGACTGTAATAATAAAGTGTAGTAATGACTGAGGGGAGTCTGTAGTGCACCCATTACCAGGACTAATCCCGGCTGGTGGCAGTAACACATGTACATTTGCTATCACTCCTATCACTAGAGTGCACTAATGGGGATGAGTGTAATAGATCTATTTTGTCTCTACATAGTGATTTAATTTATTTACTAATGGCTGATATTTAAATATAAGTATGTAAGTATAAAAAGTAAGGGTGAAAGGAGAAAAACAATAAAGTAGCAGAAACACCCTCATCTGACTCAGACCTTAATGGACAGAGTGCTAATTTAAAAGATAATATAGAGGACCTGCCTCACTGCGATCAGAAGGCTAATATATATTTATTTTAGCCTCCTGATCACAGTGAAGCAAGTCCTGTATATTATCTGCATAAAGCTCTGTTCCTGGTTATGTGCTTCATAGAGAGCGATTTCACTCTTCTCTCTGCCTCACTCCTACACTCAGTTTTCCTTCCCCTTTGTTTCTCTCTGTAACAGGAGAGTCCCTGAATCCTTATTCTCATCTCAGTGGTTTTGCTTCCAAGCTCTCAGTAATTGTAGGTGTTGATAAGGGGCTACTAGACTCCCCTTCCCTCGTCTCTAGGCGCACACGTCTCCTCCCAGCCTGCAGGTAATAGCAAAATAAAGACTTGGCGGCTATCACCCCGTCGTGTCCTTGTGCCTTTGCTAGAGAGCTCCAGCTTCTGTGTGAGGCTGGTAGTGCTGGAGTGTGATTATGAGCAGTAGGGAGCTGTGTGGGGGAGGTGGTGAGGTGTCAGGTGAGTACATGTCTGTGTGTGCGTCTGGTGCTGCCTGTCTTGTGCACGTGTTACTATATGAATATTTCTGCAAATGTGTCAAATTGTCTTTTTATTTGTATGCTTATAGTGTGGTTGTGTGGATGTTATGCTTGAATCCTCACAAGCCGCCTTTCTCCTGCAATACAAGATCCTGATTATAAAAAGGATTCTAATTGTGCCATCCTCTCCTTCACACTCCCACTATTCGCTCTTTGCTATCGCCACCTCCATTACCACTTCTCTTGGTTCATTAAACGCCTTGCTGCTTGAGACTACTGACGTGCATTAAATCAGGTTAACCTCTTCCCAGCCACTGTGCTACCACAGCATCTGAGTAGCAGAATCCACATCAGATATTACCCACTTTGACATTCAAATGAAAATAACCTTTCACAGAAAACCAATCAAAAGACACAGCCAGGCTTAATAGCTGTTGTTGAGGTGAGTGCTGTGCATCCCATCTGAAGCTAACACTGCTGTGTTGAAGAGCGCTTTGCATTTATGCCTGTCAGGTGGCTGCACACAGCCATGTCCATGTGAAAAACTAGTGTAAGCACTCTGATTGTAGTGCAGTACAACTGGAAATTCTTGATATGGGCAGCAGTGCTTAGGGGAAAACATTGGTGTAAACTGCTATGGCTTGGCATCTGTTACTGAACTGTGAAAAATTCTAAAGAGCCTTTGCCAGCAAGCAATATCCAATTTTTCTGCTATGTAAGCTCTTCTTGCAGCTAATCACTTGCGTTACTGATGAAACTTGCCTTTAGCTTTACTTGATGTAGCTATAAAGCACAGATAGATAGATGGATAGAGATATACATATATATTTGTTAATTTAATTCTTAGAATATAATACAAGCTTTAAAATGTCACATCTGTCAGTGGTATAATAATATCAGTATTTCTCAAATCATTTAGCATATGTGGATCTGACTTTGGCGAACTGCATGTGCTTCCAGGAATTCTTATTTTACATTTGACAATCTGTTAGACTTTAGGGTTTGCTCCACAATGTACATACAGCATCCAACATGACTGGCTTGGGGGACCTCAGTAGTGCTTAGCTTTGTGGCTTAGGTGAACTGGTTCAGATGGATGTTGGTTTTGCCTTTGAGGAATGCAAACCATAGAACACATAGCACGCTGGCTTCTTAGACAGAGCTTGATAGGTCATTTTTCCCCTTCGTTGAAAACCATCTAAAATCTATGGTATAAGTCACCTATCAGTCCTTCTTGTTTTCTCTATAATGGAAATGTTTAATGTAAATCCTACCACCCAATTATTAGTTGTAAGAGCAGCTCCGTTGATTATTCAGTGTGCCGTACAAATTAACATCACGACTGATCGCTAATTAGCAGAACTGCTGTAATTAAACTTCTATTGTGTTCATGCGGATTGTTTCTTTGTAGCTGCTCCACAACTATTCATTTCCTCCCCTCCTTGTGACAGGGTAATGAACTTATTCAGCCAAGAGGGATTCCCTTTCTTTTTACCACTTCTGTGTGCAGTATAACATAACATAAATATTGCCCTGGCTGAAAAGACTGTTCTTGTGTAAATGGTTATTCTCTTGTAAAACCAGTCTGTGCTTTCATGTTTGAGAGGTGCCATGGTATTACTTAGAATGCATGGTTTGCACTATTATCTTTAAGGGTTAGGGAGTCTAGCGAGGTTAGGTTTGGGGGGGGGGTGAGGGGGAATAAGGGTTAGGTACCATCCCGGGACCGTTAGGTTTAGGGAGCGGTAAGGGGAGGTTAGGGTTAGGCACCACTAAGGGAGGGTTGGGGGGGGACAGGGGAGATTAGGTTACATACCTGCCACTGTCGGGATCTTGATCCTGTCGGGCATCTGCTGATATTTGAACAGGCGGCATTTCAATCCCTTCCATTTTAAGATGTTTCACTAGTTCCCAACTAAGTGCTTTTTTTGTCATTCTCTGGTGATGAATTTTGCTTTAATGAGCTGAGCAAGTGTCCCTTTCTCAGTGTACAAGTTCAGACATTATTTGCATAAGTGAAAAATATATTTTTGACCTTCTCTTTAGGAAAATGTCAAGTGCAGGTTTGGCATAATCAAGCAATACTATTTATGGCCATTGTTGTCATCAATAAACATTGCTGCTACAAGTTGGGTGCCAGCAGTAAATTATACTCCTTTTACCCTGACCTGAAAATCCCAGGTTGATGCACGTGAACGCGCATCGACCCGGGATTTTAGTCAGTGTAAACGGATCCACCCAGGTCCTGAGTCCCGAGGATCCAACTCTGGTAGCTTGCAGGGTTGGCCACGGGTCGTTCCCATGTCATCCTGCCATGTAAACTGTGCGATCCGGGTCACGATGACACGTATAGTGCTGCATGCTGCCCGATTGGCTGGCTTCAGTGGTGCTTGGAGATGATGTCATCTCCAAGCGTCCACTGCAACGCCAGAAGAGCTGGGTCACTAGACCCGGCTTAGGTGTGAACGGTGCCGAACCTGGGATAGCCTGGGTCTTTGCCACAGTGTTAAAGGGGTCTGTTCTGGGTCAGACCCCCGGACTTTGGTGTAAGATATTATTCTCAGACACTTGGGAATTGTTCAGCCCTGCTTTATTATTACAGCACAGTACAATGAGATAATTCAAATAATAATTTTCTTAAACTTTAAGTGGCAAATATGCTTAGTACTTTCCTGATCAATTAAAGGATTGTTGAATCCTCAAAGTTTGGATTCAAACTGTAAAGATTTCCTTATATGCCGTAATAATCCTTTGTAACTGTTGCTGTAAATCAGTGCAATTTCCGCATACACAAACCAAGTTCTGTTCTCAGTATTGAACAGAACATTTGCTGCTAACTACTGTATGAGCAAGAAGAATGTTACGTCCTGTATGTGACATTTTAGCTTAGTGGTGCTCTATAATGACTTATGTGACCCAGGTATAAAGCTGTATGTTATATTTTTTGGAAACTAGCATTGTCACATAAAACTATATTTTTTATTGTTTAGTTTTTTTTTTTTGTTTTTTTTTTTGCATTAACCCCTTCACTTCAGTAACTACTCCATATTAAGCTACTGTTTGTCTTTTCATAGATGGAGTCCCCGGTGTGTGCACCTTCTGGGATACCTCTTCATCTGCTAGTCCCAATGGTGAACAATGACATCTCCGCTCCATGTGAGCAGATCATGGTGCGTACAAGATCAGTGGGTGTCAATACCAGTGATGTGGCTCTGGCTACTGAGCCTGAATGCCTTGGACCTTGTGAACCTGGCACCAGCGTTAACTTGGAAGGCATTGTGTGGCAGGAAACTGAGGATGGTAAGTCCGAGCATTGCTTTTGGGTTGTGTATGTATTAGGTGTCCATATGTGTATATTGTGCAACATATTAGTCTTTCCATTGTTTTTTATGGAATGTCCAAGGGCATTCAGCATGCTGCAATACATGTGCCTCCTGTGTACAACTGCTGCCTGGGACTGTGTCGCTCACGTGTCATTCATTGTTTTACTTCTGGGTTGCACAGTACGGCCAGAAGGTAACTGTGTAACGTGATATCCACCAGTGCCGACTGTACACATCTGCCACACGTGAACTTTGTCCACTGTGATTACAGGAGGCACTTTAAGCAGTATGCACGTACTGAAAGACCAGCCACTGTAATACATTTAAGGATGCTCACAGACAAAACAAGGTTAGATTAAACAGAAGGAGTGTGTCTTGTGGCCCAACTATACTTTTCCTGCTGCTGTTTGCCTGAGTATCCGGATGAAAGCTCGACAGTTTTTATAGGTCAACACCAAATTGTCAACATGAACTAGGTCGACAAAAGATCGACAGGTTCAAATGGTTGACACAAATGGTTACGGTTAGATTTATGCACTAGGGTTAGGCTACATTTAGGTTTAGCCACTAGGGGGAGGGTTAGGGTTAGGCACCAGGGGGGGAGGGTTAGGGTTAGGCACCAGGGGTAAGGTTAGGCACTAGCGGGAGGGTTAGAGTTAAAATAATAAAAGAAAAGTGTTGACCAAGTGTGTGGCGATCTTTTGCACTGTCGACCATTTGGTGTCGCCCTATTTATTGCCGATCATTTATACCACACCCGTTTACCTGTGGCTGTAGCCCAGAAGATTAGTAATGGATGGGTCATTTTCAGACTGGCAGAAAATATGCAGTGCTTGATTTTACACTGACATTTAGTTTTTATTAATTTATTATGAGTTGTATAATTGTATATTAGTTAAATAAAGTGCTTATTATTAATACAGATAAATAAAATAACACTGGATATTTTTGTTTTCTTGCACACACTTAATGGCACTCACTCTGAATTTGGCTCAGAAGCCATTTGGTCATGGCCCCTGCCTGGTGTAAGTGCATATAGTGGTGAGACATGGAGCCCAAATTTACATCCCAGGACAGTTGAATAAGCAAAATTTTCCATCATACTTTTATGTTATGACTTTTTTGAGTTTTAATTATTTAATGAATGTTACATTTCATCTTCAGTGTAGACATTGTATTCATTTATTTGTTGTATTACTGGCATAATCGTGGATTGAAATATACTTTACAGCAGCTGCATTTGAGGAGAAATTTAGGGTCCTGCTACTTTGTCTCCCCCACAACATGCATTTGCTTCCAAAAACAGTAGCAGACACTAAGGCGTTTTCACAGTTCCATCGATTATATACTGTCCACTATCTCCTGAAATACTACTGCATTGGCCTTACCCACTCCCAGAGCAGCTTGACATTTAGCTGACAGCTCTTTATCTCTGCTTCATCTTCAGATCACATGTACTGCCCTTGTGCCATTGTTGAGATTCCAAAAACTGTATGTGTCATATGCTATAGCTGCAAATTACCTGTGAGTTCCAGTGAGTTAATTATGATAACAGATGTTCAGTGCAGACAAACCACAGGGATCAGATTTGCAGCAGTCGGTGAGCTTCTGATCTAATGTAATATGGGATTCCGTGGAGCTTGTAACAGTACCATTCTGTCTGCAAGGCTGTACCACAGAGTACTTGAAAACCGGGTAATTCATACCTGCTAACTCTGCATAGAGCCCTCATCCGCAGCTGTGCTGCCATCTGCTATCTAAAAATAAACCTAAATGCAGGTGAGACTAGGAACTGCACTTTCCCAAAGTTTCAGAGCCGTGGGTGCTTTAGTTCCCCATTGGCACATGGATATAGACTGAAGCAATGTATGCATATGCTGAACGATTTTTTATGTGAGTAGTCTTTTTTTTCTCCTTCTTAATCTCCAGTTAAAACAAGAAGCGAACTTGTCAGTGGCTCTAAATGATCAGTGCTACTGGTCCACTGAAAGAGTAAAGTAGCAACTTTGCGCCCAAATTGAAATGCTTTATACAACCTACAGACCTGGATTGTGGGCCTTATTCACAGAAAACTGATTTGCAGAGCCGCACGCAAGCAGCTGTGCAAATCCGTCCATCCCAGATGCAAATGCAGAAGGTGGTGTCAGTCGCCTCCTTGCTGCATTTGCGATCCCATTACTGCAACCGATGGTCACTAGTTTGGTCAGACAGCGGGAGCTGAAGCTTCCTGCAGCCTGGCCGGTGCCTGGACATGTAAAAGGCCAGGAATCTGCGTCCGCCAACGCAGACCCTGGCCTCGTCTCTGGCCTCGTCTTTCCCAGAAGAAACAGAGGCGACACGAGTTCCGGGAACAGCAATCATGCTATGGCTTGGAGGGTCTGCAAGGTAGATTGCAAGACCCGTTCTGCGTATGCGCAGAACATGTCCTGTGCAGACACGGGCCCCCAAACATCTCTCAATTAGGTCCTGTATGTAGAAAATACCAGGGAGAGAACATAGTGGGAGATGTCCACTGTCTACATTTATTTATGAAGTTATTTATATAATGAACATACAAACTTCACAACGGTAGTGCCTTCGGACCCAAGACCTCAGTGCTGTGAGGCAGCAGACTGACTCTTGCACCACTGCTTTGCCCCATAAAATTAGTTAAAGTGCTATGCATTTTAATAGAAAGATTCCAGAACTTGGTAATCAGTTGTCTTTAATTTGTAGTATTACTTTTATTTAAATTATTTTCTTCTTCATCCACTAGGGGACACTGGAGTATATACCATGGAGTATAGACTGCTGATGAGTGGAGCCTGGCACTTTAAATTTTTTCAGAAGAGTAGTTGGCTCCCACGCCCCCATACCACACCATAACTCAGTTTAGATTAATTGCCAAGGGAGCCTGATGCTTTTCCAGTGCTGTCCTCAGCCATTTGTTTTCTTCATTTATTTTTATCTCTCTTCAACAGACTGGCTGTGCCAGTCTGCTTGCACTGTGAGAGCCGCCGGCGGGACCCGCCACAGCTGCCTGCGGCTCGTGTCTGGATCCCGAGGCCATAGGAGACCCGCCGCAGCTGCGTGCGGCTTGTGTCCGTGTCCCACATGCCCACCGCGCAACCGGCCGGCAAAGCAGGGGTAAGTATTCCCATCCCCCATGAGTAGCAAGAGGGGTGGGGGTATTAAAGTCGCGGACCCCCCAGCCCATGGCTATTATTCCACAAGTTCTTTCCAACCATGTTGGGTAGATTGTTCAGACAATCCAGAGATTTTCTGTTTCTGTCTCCGCTCCCTCCTTCCTCGAACAACACACCTTGTCTGAAATACACTGTAGGTTTTGGATAATTCTGCAATTATTACTAGTGATAGGGTGCAGATTCTGCCTTCTCTATCTGTTCTCCGCATCAGTTGTCCTGCGACCTGATCTTCAAGCCTTCGGCAGGGAGTTCTTGAGTCCAGTTATTTTGGTACCTCCTGCTGCTAGATGCAATTTCAACCTGGTGGAGTTTTCCTACATCAAGCCCATTTTATCTTTTCAATTGGATGGATTTGAACTCCCAAACTATATGGACCTCAAGTATGGTTCTGAGCCATAGTTCTGCGGTTGGTTCTTGCTTTCGCCTGATAGTGTCAGAGTTTACGGCTCTGTCCGGTCATTCTCCTTATTTTATTTTTCATTACATTCAGATTGTGCTTCGCATGAAGCCGGCCTCTTTTGTAACTAGATAGGCCTTCATTATTGTGGTGGTTCTTGGTCGGCTGCAGTTGCTTCTTCTAGATGTGCTTATGTTTTTTCTTGAGTCTTCTGCTTATATTTCTTCCATGCTACAACAGTTTCTTGTTGGTGCTCTCTCTCACTTTGTTTTCAGTGGTTTTCTCAAGGGTGGTCAGGTTTGTCGCCTCGGTTGGCTGTTCTTGGTCTTGGACCTTCTTAGTTGGTTCCTCCTCCTCCTTGTCTCTCCTCCTCTATTGGTCTGCTATCCGTCTCCGCTCGGCTTGCTTAATCTTAACTGAGTTCGGGTGGGGTATAGAGGTGGAGGAGCCTGCTACTCTTCTGAAGAAATTTTTAGAGTGCAAGGCTCCACTCATCACCCGTCTATACACCCAATGGTATATACTCTAGGATCCCCTATGAATTCAGAGAAAGGGATTTATCGGTAAGTACCAAAATTCTATTTTTGAATAAAACAGCTCGTCCGCAACAGAAACTAGTCACTTTTATCAGTCTCTTTGAGGAACCTCTACTTAGGGCCGTATTCAATTAGTTTCGCATCTGCGATAAAGTTTTGCATGCCGGACTTCTCACCTACATTGCATCTTTTGGCCGCAGAAACTTATCGTGTGCGTCCCCGCTTTTCGCCCTATTCAATTCCAGAAGACGCGAAAACGGCGACACACAAAGTCAGAACAGGCGGAAAGTGGTGTCAGAATTTGGGAAATCGGCCTGAATCCCCCCCAAAAAGATGCAGAAACATTCGGGATCAATGCAATAGTGCCCGAATAGCCCCAATAAAACTGTTTGGGGTACTTAAGTTGGTATAATTACCTCCAATTAGCGTCTTTGCACAAGTGGTGAAGAATGGCATAAAGCAGTATTTTTGGGAGAAAATAAATAGTTCTGTCAAATTTGGGGTACCTGAAAATGGGTGCAAGCATTTTTTAATGTCTCTAAAGTGAAGTTTTAATGAAAGTGAAATTCCTCCCTCATAAAAACACCTGCAATCCCAAAAACACTTGACCCCTTCTTAGAGCACCCCTAGAATCTTATTTCGCTAGTTTGCGAAGTTGTCCCCCCACTTTGTACTTTTTCGCCCCCAAATTCAAAGTATTTTTTTAGGGTGTACTTAAGTTTTTGTTCAGGAATTTTTTGACGCAGTTGTCATTTGGGGCTGAGTGATTTCCCCACCTTTGCACCCCAAAACAACAATTTTTAACTTTTTTTTTTTTTCTCCTGCTATTCAGAGGCAAAACTTTTTCGCTTATTACATTGCATCCACGTACGTGAAAAGCGGGTGGAATTGAATACGGAGATAAGTTTCCGATAGGCGAAAAGGCACAATCGGCGATACTATTTTGCGGATCTCAGTTTTTCGCTTCTAATTGAATACGGACCTTAGACCTTAGTCTGCAACAGGCCCTGTAGCTGTTTTTTCATTAGGTGATATAATTATAATTGTTCTTAATTTCTTTTCATTTTATGTGCAGACTGCTAATAAATTCATATTCTTGAACTCTTTGAAAATTATGCTGGATTTGATTAGAACAAAAAAATCTGATATGCGTCATCAGTTTGATCAGAGTTTGACTTTCTAACAATAGTTTACTCATCCTAGTTCTTTCTGCTTGAATATCCTTTTGCCTCTAAGTGACTTTGTGTTTCTTCTACAGGAATGCTAGTTGTAAATGTGACTTGGAGAAACAAGACCTATGTTGGTACCCTGTTGGATTGTACACGACATGACTGGGCTCCACCTAGGTGAGTCTGGTTCCTGAGATGTGGTGTGTTTGACCACATTGTACTACAGAAATGAGGAATGTTTGTGTGGGAAAGTGTAGGCATGCGTTCACAACACATGGCCTGCTACATTGGAATGAATTTTAAAACACGCTAGGTATGTCTGATGCAACAGTAATTTAAATATCTTAGAAATGTATATTTATTAGAAATGTATATTTAAGTAAGTGGACTCACTTCCTCCCTTTCTTCCCCTTCCCCCTCCAGATTCTGCGACTCTCCCACCAGTGACTTGGAGATGCGGAACGGACGGGGTAGGGGTAAACGCATACGCCCAAGTAGTAATGCTCCCATTGCAGAAGGCACACCAGCCCCTGAAAGTAAAGGCGCAAGCAGCAGCAGCAGTAATAGTAAGACACGGGCTGGAGCCAACAACAAAGGTAGACGAGGAAGTCAGAATTCAGGTGAGCATCGTCCACAGCCTTGCAACACAACAGAGGATATAAAAGCCAGCCCATCATCTGCCAGCAAACGCAAAAGTAAGACTCCTTCTGACATGGAACTGACCTCCAGCTCAGAAGACTCCAAGGGAAGTAAGCGTGCGCGCACAAACTCCATGGGGTCTTCATCTGCCCCGGTGTCTGTGTCCTTGCCTTTAACAGTGCAATTAAATACTATCAAGGTGGAACCAACTGCACTAGACCGGAATTGTTCCTCACCCATATTAATAGACTGTCCCCATCCCAACTGCAACAAAAAATACAAGCACATTAATGGCCTGAAATACCATCAGGCTCATGCACACACAGATGATGACAGTAAACCAGAGGCAGATGGAGACAGTGAATGTGGTGACGAACCTCATCTTCATCTGGACATGGGTAGCTGCAATGGTAACTTTCAGTCACAGAAGGGATCCCTTTCACCTGCCCGATCTGCCACTCCTAAGGCTCGTTTGACTGAGCCACACAGTCCTCCTCTTTCTTCAAAGTTTGGAGGTAAAGTGATGGGCAAGAAAAAAATAAGTACAGAAGGAGACACAGACCCTGGAGCACTTTCTAATGATGGGTCAGATGATGGTCAAATGGCAGCAGATGATACAAGTAATGATGGCTTTGAGTCGCAGGAAAAAAGACTGGTAGAAAAGGATGCAGTAAAAAAAGGAAACGGAAGCAACAAGTCAGACAAATTGACTTCATCTAAGAGTGTGAAATCTGCCCGTCCCATTGCCCCTGCTATAGTACCTCAACAGATATACACTATCCAAACTACCACCTTCACTGCTGGAAGTCCTGGTTCCTCCACTGGTCTCACCACTACAGTTGTCCAAGCCATGCCTACTAGCCCACAGCTTAAGCCCATTCAGCCTAAACCAACAGTAATGGGAGAACCATCTAGTATTAATCCAGCTTTAACCCCATCTAGGGATAAAAAGAAGAAGGAAAAAAAGAAGAAAGAGCCAAGGGAAGAAGAAATTCCTGGAACCTCCATGAAAGTTGGTCGTCCTGAAGAAGGGAAAAGCCCTTATGGGGATGCCGTGAGTGATTTAGTAGGCAAAGGTGATGGACTTCTCAATGGCTCAGATTCTCACCAGAGCCGCTTGGCCAGTATAAAGGCTGAGGCTGACAAAATATATAGCTTCACAGACAATGCACCTAGCCCTTCTATAGGAATGGGAGGAAATACTACAAACCGAATGGAAAACCCCAGTCCTGGTCAGCCCATGACACCACTACATGTTGTGACCCAAAATGGGGCAGAGGGGACTTCAGCTAAAACCAACAGTCCAGCTTATTCTGACATTTCTGATGCAGGAGAGGATGCGGAAGGTAAATTGGAGGGCACAAAGGTTAAAGACCCAGAGCAGCTTGTTAAGGAAAGTGCCAAAAAGTCCCTTTTTCCACCACAACCCCAGAACAAGGATTCCCCATACTACCAGACCTTTGAAACTTACTACTCTCCCAACTATGCACATTCCAGTCCAGGTGCCATGAACCCCACTGGTCAGACGACACCAGAAAGTCAGCCTCTTAAAGTCAAGAAAGAAGAAGATCTGGAGGTTACTGAAGTGAAAATGAAGGTTGAGCCTCCTGAGGATAAAAAGCCAGAGCTCAGCAGCACTAGCCAACAACCCTCAGTTATTCAGCAACGTCCTAACATGTACATGCAGTCCCTCTATTACAATCAGTATGCCTATGTGCCTCCTTATGGCTATAGTGACCAAGGATATCATGCCCATCTGCTCAGCACTAACCCAACATATAGACAACAGTATGAAGAGCATCAGAAGCAAAGACAGAACCTGGAACAACAGCAGCAACAGCAGCAGCGCAACATTGAAAAAAAAGCTGAGATGGCCATGAGAGACAGAGAGGCTACTCTGAAAGAAGAATGGAAGCACAAGTCTTCAGTACACCCAACACTCACTAAAGCACCAAGTCTGACAGATTTAGGGAAATCTGGGTCTAGTAAATCTAAGGAGCTGGTATCTGGGCCGGACACTGGCAAGTCTGTGATTATTCCTAAACCAGAGGACTCTGCAAAGATACCAGTGCAGCAAGCAGAGGGTTTGAAAGCAAAAGTTTCAGAAGGAGGAGGACATATAGGGAAGGAATCTGCTGAAACTTCGAAAACTATAGACTGCAGTAGACAAGCTGGACTGGATTCTGTCTTGTGGTACAGACAGGTAAGAATCTATATTCAGCTTTTATCTGGTTGTGAATCTCAGTTGATTTTTGAAATAATTGTATGTTCTATTGAATTGATAATCTGTCTTTTTAAATGTTGTACTTGTTGAGTAATTCCCTCATCTACCAGTCTCTGTCAACCGCGTTTCTCTCGCTCTCCGCCTCCCCTCATCTCTAGCTCTCTACTTCCCTCGTCGCTCTCGCTCTCTCCCCTGTCGCTCTCGCATTCTCATGCTTTCGCCCTCCTAGTCTCTCTCCATTCCTCCCGTCTATCTTGATTCCTCCATCACCTGTCTCTCCCTCTACCCCGTCTCTCTCTCGAACTCTCCCTCCCCTTGTCTCTTACGCGCTTTACTTCCCCCGCCTCTCACGTGCTCTACTTCCCCCTCTCTTGCGCTCACTCTTTCCCTCTGTAGCACTCCCCACCTAGCACCGTCTCTTTCCCCCTCTCTCTCTACTCCCTCCTGGTCCTTGTGTTTTTTGTTTAATGGATTTATTTAAATTTTAGTCTTGTTATGTCACTAATGTTACTGTTTTGTTTATTCCTTGTGGGCTTGGTTCATATGCTTTCTTCGGGAAGTTTGCAAGCATCTGTCTAATTTCTGTTCTGTTTGACGTTCTCTGTATCTTCTTTCTGATTTGGAGGCTTGGTGTCATGGTGTAATTGTGTAAAAGGTTTTTATAGCTTGTGTATATAGCAATTTTTGATGTGTTCAATTAAGTTATCTGTAATGACATAGTCCACCACTCTGCTACCTACATGTTATGCTGCCCATCCACTAGGCGATTTTGACAGGCGATTGCACGGTAACGACGTAGTTATCGTGCAATCGCTTGCAAATCGTCCGAAAGTCGGGCAATTTAAAGTCGGAAACGACCAGCGATGCGCATGCTGGTCGTTTCCGCCATCAATCATCTGGCAAACATGCTGGTCAACTTGACGGTAACGTCTGGTTTAGCATGTTGCCAGGTGATTGATTGAGCCTGCACTGAACGACTGCTCGTTCAGTGTAGGCTCATCACAGACATAGAAACGACAGCACATTGCAATGTCGTAATCGTGCTGTCGTTTCTATGGTCTGCTAGTGGATGGGCAGCATTAGTTGAACATATAACTCTGATGGGATAGGCTTAGGGACAATGCTTTATAGATTTGTATAGTGATCCTCTTACTGTCAGTACCCTGCCATTACTGACCACTTCTACTGGTATTTCTGAAGCGTGTTCCCTTAATTGCCTGCTTACTGGTTTTGATCAGCAGACAGTGAATAGCCTAAACAGATATAGGGAAAAGGGGGAGCGCTAAAAGCTTTTTGTCTTACAACTTCTGGCTATTAATAAAGGCCATCATCATCAATTATTGAGTCCCCTCTTTCAAACTAGGTTTCTACTATTTATTTATTGTCTAGTGATTTATTGCAATTGCTGGGGAAAAAATCAAAAGTGAGGTGACTTCTTTAGAAACCAAATTTCTACCTTATTCAGTTGTTTTCTCAACTAGAGTAATATGTGAAAAATGTGTGCATTACAAGCTTGGGTTTCATGTGGTAGGTAGTTTAGTTTTATAAATTGTAGATCTTAGCATAGTCTACTATTACCTGAATGCATTGGAAAGTATAAACGGTTGATGGGGCAAGCTATCCAGTAGGGTATCACTTTTATCATGAGACCTGCAGCTATTCACATGGGCATCACGTAAAAAGTTGTCTTTTTATGATTGAAATAGGTCAAGAACATCATTTTAAAAAATGTCCAACGCGATTTAGGAAAAAAAATAATATATATATATATATATATATAT
Source organism: Taudactylus pleione (assembly GCA_031769625.1). NCBI lineage: Eukaryota > Metazoa > Chordata > Amphibia > Anura > Myobatrachidae > Taudactylus > Taudactylus pleione. The sequence continues at coordinate 22,794,676 of JAUIMM010000018.1, forward strand.
ATATACACACCTATATACCGTATATACTAGAGTATAAGCCGAGTTTTTCAGCACAAAAAATGTGCTGAAAAAGTACCCCCTCGGCTTATACTCAAGTCAAGTGTAGCGCTGACCGGACGGAGTTCGGTCAGCGCTACACACTGCCAAACACACAGCCGCCGGAGCCGGCAGCTGCGTGTTTGGTGTAATCAGCAGCCGCTGAGAGTACTCTCAGCGGCTGCTGCTGCTCCCACTGCGGGAGCCATCTTCGACGTCTCTCCCATGCAAAGCGGCCGGAGGAGCGGACAGCGGCGGGACCAGGAGCGGGAGTTTAAGGTAAGTGTTTATTTTTTTTTAATTCTTTTCACGTCTCTCTCTACTGGGGGGGGGACTACAGGGGGCACTACCAGGGGGCGATGACTACAGGGGGCACTACCAGGGGGCGATGACTACAGGGGGCATTATCAGGGGGCACTACCAGGGGGCGATTACTACAGGGGGCACTACCAGGGGGCGATGACTACAGGGGGCATTATCAGGGGGCACTACCAGGGGGCGATTACTACAGGGGGCACTACCAAGGGGCATTATCAGGGGGCGATTACTACAGGGGGCACTACCAGGGGGGGATTACTACAGGGGGCACTAAAAGGGGGGATTACTACAGGGGGCACTAAAAGGGGGGATTACCACTGGGGGAACTACCAGGGGAGGATTACTACAGGAGGCACTACCAGTGGGGGATTACTACAGGGGGCACTAAAAGGGGGGGTTACTACTGGGGGTACTACCAGGGGGGGATTACTACTGGAGGCACTGAAAGGGGGGATTACCACTGGGGGCACTACCAGGAGGGATTACTACTGGGGGCACAACCAGGGGGAATTACTACTGGGGGCACTACCAGCTGCTGCCATTTCCCACACTAGGCTCATACTCGAGTCAGTAAGTTTTCCCAGTTTTTTTGGGTGAAAGTAGGTACCTCGGCTTATATTCGGGTCGACTTATACTCGAGTATATACAGTATATGCGTGTGTATATATATATATATATATATATATATATATACACACACACACACACACAGTGCCTTGCAAAAGTATTCACCCTTTGCATTTTTCATGTTTTGTTGCCTCACAACCTGGAATTAAAATAGATTGTTTGAAGGTGTGCATGATTTCATTCACAGAACATGCCTACAACTGTGAAGTTGTGGTGTTTTTTTATATTGTGAATAAAACAACATTTAGAACAACATAACAGAAAACTTCAGCGTGCATAACTATTCACCCCCCTAAAGTCAGTACTTTGTCGAGCCACCTATTGCGGCAATTACAGCTGCAAGTCACTTTGGATAAGTCTCTATGAGCTTGCCACATCTTGCCCCTGGGATTTTTGCCCATTCCTCATGGCAAAACTGCTCCAGCTCCTTCATGTTGGATGGTTTCTGCTTGTGTACAGCAATCTTCAAGTCTGACCACAGATTCTCAATTGGATTGAGATCTGGGCTTTAACTAGGCCATTCCAACACAATTAAATGTTTCCCCTTAAACCACTCGAGTGTTGCTTTAGCAGTATGCTTCTGGTCATTGTCCTGCTGGAAGGTGAACTTCCGTCCCAGTCTCAAATCACAGGCAGACTGAAACAGGTTTTGCTCAAGAATATCCCTGTATTTAGCACCATACATTTTTCTCTTGACTCGAATCAGTTTCCCAGTCCCTGCTGCTGAAAAACATCCCCACAGCATGATGCTGCCACCACCATGTTTCACTGTGGGGATGGTGTTCTTAGGGTGATGGGATGTGTTGGGTTTGCGCCAGACATAGTGTTTTCCTTGGTGGCCGAAAAGTTAAATTTTAGTCTCGTCTGATCTTCCTCTATACATTTGGGGAGTCGCCCACATGCCTTTTGGCAAACTCAAATCGTGTCTTCTTATTTTTATCACTAAGCAATTACTTTTTTTCTGGCCACTCTTCCATAAAGCCCAGCTCTATGGAGTGTATGGCTTATTGTGGTCACATGCACAGATACACCAGTCTCTGCTGTGGAACTCTGCAGCTCCTTCAGGGTTACCTTTGGTCTCTGTGCTGCCTCTCTGATTAATGCCCTCCTTGCCCGGTCTGTGAGTTTTGGTGGACGGCCCTCTCTTGGCAGGTTTGTTGTGGTACCATGTTCTTTCCATTTGATGATGATGGATTTGATGGTGCTACGGGGGATCATCAAAGATTTGGATATTATTTTTTATAACCCAGTCCAGAATTGTACTTCTCAACAACTTTGTCCCTGACTTGTTTGAAGAGCTCCCTTGGTCTTCATGGTGTGATGCCTCTTGCTTAGTGGTGTTGCAGCCTCTGGGGCCTTTCAGAAAAGGTGTGTTTATACTGAAAGATCATGTGGCACAAAAGCAGGGTACACACGTAAAGATTTTCTGTCCAACCATCCAACTAGTTGATTGGTTGGAATGAAAATCTGGTAACGTATGGGAGTAACTGGTGATCAGCAATTTGCTCCTAAATGCCAGAAAACAGATGAAAATGGTCGTCGGACAAGTTTGTTAAATGTTCTAAAAAATTTGTTCAAACAACAGGTTTTGTCCATTTTTCGGCATTTGGGAGCAAATTGCCGATTGTCATTTGCTTTCATACCTTACCAGATTTTCATTCCAACCAATCAACTAGTTGGATGGTTGGACAGAAAATCTTTAGGTTTGTACCCAGCCTTAGATTCCACACAGGTGGACTTAATTTCACGAATTATGTGACTTCTGAAGGTAATTGGTTGCACCAGAACTTTTGAGGGGCTTTACAGCAAAGGGGGTGATTACATATGCACATGCCAATTTTCAGAATTTTATTTATAAAGATTCTTTTTTATATATACTTTTCTCATTTCACTTCACCAAATTAGACTATTTTGTGCAGATCCATCACATAAAATTCAGATTAAAATAAAAATTTACAGGTTGTAATGTAACAAAAGGTACAAAAGCCAAGGGGGGTGTATACTTTTGCAAGTCACTGTACTATATATATATATATATATATATATATATTATATTATATTATATTTTTTTTTAGAGATGAGTGGGCCTGGTTCTCTGAGAACTGGGCCCACCCAAACAGTGCAGTTCCGAGTCTGATCCAAGACCGGCTCGGGTTTTCCCGCCTGACTCGTATCTCAAATCAAGGCAAAACGTCATCCTCCCGCTGTCGGATTCTCGCGGGTTTTGGATTATATAAAGGTCCCTGCGATCTGCACCAATTTCACTCTGGCTGTGGAGAGACGCTAGCAGACGTGTAGTCACTGTCAGTCATTCAGTGTGTGTGTCCAGTCAGGGTCTTGGGCTGAAGGCTGCTGCTGTGTTGTCCATAAAGGGGCTTAGGCTGCCAGTATATAAAGGAGGGCTTCCTTCAGTGGGTGCTGCAGCTGCTGTGTCACTTGTCCAGTCAATTAACTGTGGCTGCTGTTGTGGTATTGTCCTGTCCATCAGGCTAGGGCTGCAGTCCATAAAGGGGTGCTGTGTTGTCCAGGGGTGGGTGCTCTGTCAATTAGGGGTGCTCTTCCCCAGTGTAAAAGTGCTTTTTTTTCTTTTTTTGTGTGTTAGCAACATAGCTGCGCTATTATTGTTCGGTGACACTGCCGTGGTTTATCGTCCACGTATTTGTGACTCTGAGGGTGGTCTGTCCGCACTTGACGGGTGCTTATTTCTCCATAAAGGGGTGCTGTCTGTGTTGTTCATCAATGGTCTGCTCCCTAGTTCAGGGGTGCTCTTCCCAGTGTCAAAAAGCATAAATGGGTGAAATAAAATTATCCATCCACAAAAAAAAAAGATATATATATTATGCGTTTGCGACTTAGCAGCGCTATTATTGTTTGGTGACACTGCTGGCCAGACTGAAGTTTATTGTCCTCGTATTTGTAACCCTGCAGGTGTTCTAGCAGCACCTCTACCAGCAAGGCCACCTAATTTGTATTAAAAACCCTTCTCCAGATCAAAGATGTATTTTACGAACTGAAGAACTTGATCCTGGATTGATCTTCCCTCATAAATGTTTTTAAGAATCAAAACATTAAAATAAATAAATTAAAATCTAATCAATCCTTCCCGTCCTTTCCCTGTCTTCAGTCCATAAATATATTCCAACTCCGTTGGGCCTCTGACCGAGTTAAGGAAAACATTTTTGGCTTTTAAACTTCCTAGGGGTTGTATAGTTTATTAAACCGCCATCCTGTCTTCCACTGCAATGCCACTCTGTGCCATGTTGAAAGCTGAACTGCCACATGTTAGTGCCACCCACTGCTGTCGCTTAGCTTAGTCAGCCAGCTAGCTGGATGCAACCTTTTGGCCCTAAACCAGATGAAATCAATGTTGTGAGCTGTGAGGTGGTAAAAATTTACTGTAAATGACTGGAAATAAATGTTAATGAGGTTAATACTGTCGGAACAAAAAAAGGTCCAAATTATGTGATTTTTTCTGTTTTTTTTTTATGATTTAAAAAAAAAAAAATACAGAACCAAAACACACAAAGGGGTGGTTTTGAAAAATCCATATCCAAAACAAGAGGAAATACAGATCCAAAACAAGGGGGATACAGATCCACAACCAAAACACGGGGGTTGGTGCAAATCCCTTAAGTATTCACAGTGCTTCACTTTTTCCACATTTTGTTATGCTACAACCTTATTCCAAAATGGAATAAATTCATTTTTGCCCTCAAAATTCTACACACAATACCCCATAATGAAAACGTGTAAAAAGTTTTTTTGAGTTTTTGCAAATTTAATAAAAAAAAACAAACTACGAAATCACATGTACGTAAGTATTCACAGCCTTTGCCATGAAGCTCAAAATTGAGCTCAGGTGCATCTTGTTTCCACTGATCATCCTTGAGATGTTCCTACAGCTTAATTGGAGTCCACCTGTGGTAAATTCAGTTGATTGGACATGATTTTGAAAGGCATACACCTGTCTATATAAGGTCCCACACTTGACTGTGCATGTCAGAGCACAAACCAAGCTTGAAGTCCAAGGAATTGTCTGTGGACCTCCGAGACAGGATTGTCTCGAGGCACAAATCTGGGGAAGGGTACAGAAAAATATCTGCTGCTTTTAAGGTCCCAATGAGCACAGTGGCCTCCATCATCCGTAAACGGAAGAAGTTCGGAACCACCAGGACTCTTCCTAGAGTTGGCCGGCCGTCTTAACTGAGCTATCGGGGGAAATGGGCCCTAGTCAGGGAGGTGACCAAGAGCCCGATGGTCACTCTGTCAGGGCTATAGCATTCCTCTTTGGAGAGAGGAGACCCTTCCAGAAGGACAACCATCTCTGCAGCAATCCACCAATCAGGCCTGTATGGTAGAGTGGCCAAACGGAAGCTACTCCTTAGTAAAAAAGCATATGGCAGCCCACCTGGAGTTTGCCAAAATGCACCTGGTCTGATGAGACAAAGATTGAACTCTTTGGCATGAATGCCAAGAGTTATGTTTGGAGGAAACTAGGCACCGCTCATCCCCAGGCCAATACCATCCCTACAGTGAAGCATGGTGGTGGCAGCATCATGTTGTGGGGATGTTTTTCAGTGGCAGGAACTGGGAGACTAGTCAGGATAGAGGGAAAGATGAATGCAGCAATGTACAGAGACATCCTGGATGAAAACCTGCTCCAGAGCGCTCTTGACCTCAGACTGGGGCGACGGTTCATCTTTCAGCAGGACAACGACCCTAAGCACACAGCCAAGATATCAAAGGAGTGGCTTCAGGACAACTCTGTGAATGTCCTTGAGTGGCCAAGCCAGAGCTCAGACTTGAATCCGATTGAACATCTCTGGAGAGATCTGAAAATGGCTGTGCACCAACACTTCCCATCCAACCCGCAGCCTGAGAGTTGCTGCAAAGAGGAATGGGCAAAACTGCCCAAAGATAGGTGTGCCAAGCTTGTGGCATCATATTCAAAAAGACTTGAGGCTGTAATTGCTGCCAAAGGTGCATCAACAAAGTATTGAGCAAAGGCTGTTAATACTTATGTACATGTGATTTGAGTTTTTTTTTTTTAATTAAATATGCAAACATCTCAAACTTTTTTACACGTTGTCATTATGGGGTATTGTGTGTATAATTTTGAGGAAATAAATAAAATAATTTATTCCATTATGGAATAAGGCTATAACATAACAAAATGTGGAAAAAGTGAAGCTCTGTGAATACTTTCCGGATGCACTGTATATCTGGAATAATCTGCAGTACTCCCAAGGGATTTTCCAAACTCTCTGACTGCGTAGGAGGAGTTTATTTTTAAACACAGTATAGCATAAAAATAGCAATATTTATGATATACTGTGGAGATGGCTATTGACAGCTGTACCATCGATGGAACAACCATCAATAAACATCATTGATTGTTTGAAATCGCAGCTACCGAAGTTTCCATAACATCGGTTGGGGCTGCCAGTGATGATGCAGCTTCGGTGCCAGTCAGCGATGGAAAAACGACTAGTTATCGGTCATAGGGCCTGATTCAGAGATGAACGCACATCCCCGATGTATAAGGGTCTGCACCTGCACAGGAACTGTTCTGGGCATGTGCAGAATGTGTCCTGCGATGTGGCTGACACCTCCTTCTGCATTTGCATCTGAGATGGACTGATTTGTACAGCTGCTTGTGTGCGGCTCTGCAAATCCGTCCATCTCTGAATCAGGCACATAGACCGATGGTCGGTGGCTGTCCCTAGTATACTGTATAGCAGGGCTTGACAAATTTTTCTAAAATCTATGGGCCAGGATTAAAGTGTAGGAGCCAGACCACCGTCCCCCCCCCAAAAAAAAATGACAGGAGTGAGGAGCACAGCTGTGTGTGTTATGCAACTGTTATACACACAAAATGGTCGCAGTTTAATGGATATAGCAAAATGGAGGGCCCCTCACTGATCTGCAAAGCTCCCCTGCTCCACTCCCCTCCAGTAATAACAGACCACATTTGCACATAAAACAATGGTGCCAGAAAGTGTTACCCCCCCCTCTCCCCGGGGCCACATTCCTGAGTACCTACCACACCCTGGGCAACCAATCCCCAGAACCGCCTCCCCCCCACCCCCCGCGGCCACATCACTGAGCAGCTATTTACATGTTGGTCTGTAAGTAAACAAATTTAGCCCCTGCAACAAAAAAGCACACACATTGGGCCCCAACTGGAGAATATAAAACACTTACTCCACATAAAATACATTGCAAACGAGTGATCCACATAAAATAATGCTTTTAGAAGGAAGGAAATTGAACTTGCCTGCCATCTTTATGTTGGTAACTAGATACTACATTTGGGATCAAATAACAGCGCTTTAAAGGCTTGGAACCATCACGTTCAGGTACATAAACTGAAACGGATCTAGACACAACCACTACTAGGGGATGGGAGCAGGAAGTGAGTGATGCCGGAGAGAGGAAGGGGAGTGACAGAGTGCAGGGAAGCTGCTGCTGAGATGATAAAACACACTGCAGCCACGGACAGATAGGGGGCAGTGGTGAGGAAAAGCAAGCAGTCATTGCGAGACAGCAGCGGTGGCATTTTAAATTTGGCACCGGTCGCAAAACCTGTCTGAGCACACAGACCCGCATCCAATCAGGAGTCGTTGCTTCGTCCGCACCTGATTGGCTGCAAGTCCGCAAGCTCCTTGTGGCTTGCGGCCAGTGCTGTTTCTTCATGTCTGCCTGCCGGTCTGCACCGCTGCCACTCAAGCCCCCCTATTTCCGTGGTGGGAGATGCAACTACTGTATCTGCTCGGATGGGCCTCTCAGCGGCCGGACCGGCCCATCTGGCGTTTGCCGAAACTGCCAGATGGCCAGTCCGGCCCTGAGTGACAGACTTTGCATGGGTCCACATTTAAAGAGTCTTTGACATCAATTCTAAAAAAACATTCAAATCCTGCCTGTTCCTGCTGCTTATTTCAAATCTCATTGTAATGAGGTAATAATACACCTTGTAATTAGCTAAACTGCACAACACAAAAGGATTATGATGTATTTAGAGGTGTATGGGAGTTCATTATTTCTTCTTCAGGGTTCATAGGGATCCACAGGGATAATGTGGTTGGAGTAATCCAGGCACAAAGCAATTAAAGCTTTCAGCTCTCAGGATGCCTCTGGTCCTTCTCCACATATACCCCACCCCTGGCCACAGGCATTCAGTTTTTCGTTTGGTGTGGCAGGATTCAGACACACTTTTTTGTAACAGGGGACTGCTCAGGCAGTCCTAAGCTTTTATTTATATTTTATATTATTTTCTATGTTTTTGAAGCCGCTGCAGTGAGGTTCCGGAGCATCCGCGTCCTCACGAGACCACCAGGGCATTATCGTCTGACACCGGGGATCGGCAGCAGACGCTTCTGCTGCCACGCGGCCAGCGTACCCGGCTGGTTAATGCAGCTTAGGGGAGGTAGGCTCTCCCCCCGGCAGCTCCGACCCAGACGCAGTTCCTTCAAAGGTTTTTGCATGTCTGGGTGGCTCCTCCTACCCGTTTTGTGTATACGAGATGCTCACAGTCCACTATCGGTGCGCTGCTGTAGCTGTTGGTCTCAGGAGGTTTTGGGGTCAGTCTCCCTGTATACCTCTCCCATGGGCCAGGTATATAGTGCTCTATATCCTACCAAGCATCGTGTTTTGAGTAGTTGATTCAGAGCCCATTGCAACTAAATTACATATGCATTGTATGTGACTGTTTGCTAGCTGCTGTGTTGATACTACCTTTTATTTCTGACTGTCAGTAACTTATAACTATCACTGTGTTTCTCCTCATCCCTGTATTGCAGGTGCATGGGGATTGTTTTCTTTATACTTCACATTTACTTGTTATTTGAGAAGGCGATCACATTACATTAGTTTGCATTGTTACCTTTATAATTGATATGTCAAAAAGTATAGGGATTCAGGAGGGGGAGGCCCCTGTGCTGGTTTCATGTAAATCCTGTTTGGTGGGCTTGTCTGTTATAAAGAGCCACCCCACCAGTCCAGTATACCAGTCCCTGTACAGGAGCCATCTTGGGTGTCGTCCTTGTCTCGGGTAATGAAGCAGTTTGTGGATCGTATGGCTACTCCCATGTTGCCTCCTTTTATGAGGTACCCACAGCATGCTATGTTTGCACCTCCTATACATCCTTCCTGGATGGATGCTTATGCCCACTCAAGTCAGTCAGCTGTTGCGAGCAGACCGGTAATCACTAAATCGCCTAAACAGAAGTTATCTTTTTATCTGTCTGTTCAGCATATGGATTCAGACGTATTATCGGAGGGATCAGATGATGCGCAGGGTTCTTCTCCATGGTCTAGCTCGGGAGATGTTCCTTCTTAGGTGGGGGCGGTCAAATCAATCCTAGATATACAGGATGATGAAATAGCTCCTAGTAAGAAGGCTCCAGTGTTTAAACACCAGAAGGTGGTAAAAGCTGAGTTTCCTAAATCTGAGCAGCTCACTGAACTTATGGAAGACACATGGGGTAACCCAGATAAACCGTTTTCCCAGCTTCCTAATTTTACTAAGTGGGAAATCCCTCCTACTAAGGATGCCCATGTGACACACTTAGTCAGGAATGCTACGTTGCCTATTCCGTCAGCATCTTCTATTAAGGATCCTACAGATAGGAAAATTTAAACATGTCATAAGGTAATATTTTCATCACCTGGAGCAGATACTCATCCAGCTATGGCTGGGGTAGCCAAAGCGGTTGAAGAATGGATGGGGGTATTGGAGGATTCTCTACCAGATGCTACCAGAAAACAGCTCGCGTATATCTCCCACATACGGGAAGCAGCCTCCTACTTGGGAGGAGCTGCAATAGATGCAGAACTCTTAGCTTCTAAAGCATCAGCAGCCTCAGTGGTGGCTCGTAGGGTCCTTTGGTTAAGGTCCTGGAAAACTATTCAGGGTCAAAGAAGGCTCTGGAAACCTTACCTTTCTATGGGTATACTTTTTGGGGCAGCGTTAGATAAGATGGCTACTCTGGCAGCTTCAAAATCTGCAGGTCTGCCATCTACGGCTACATTAAAGTCTAGGCAGTTTTCTTTTCGGTCCTTTCGTCCCCAGAGACAAGCAAAGGAACAGTCTTCTTCCAGGCAGTCTTTTCACAGGCCAATCGCAGGCTGACTAAGAGCTCTGTGCCAGCCAGACATCCAGCTTCTAAGCCAGAAGACAAACCTTCTGCCTTATGGGGTGGTCCTCCTCCTGGGGGATCCCAGGGTGGAGGCCGACTTCTTCAATTTGCGGATTACTGGCATCAAACAACAGACACCTGGGTCCGAGAAGTGGTCTCTCAGGGGTATACTCTTACTTTCCGAAGGCATCCTCCTCAGAAGTTTTTGTATACAAATCCCCAGATGCGATCAAGGCCTTGGCTCTTCAGGAGGCCATTTACTCCTTGCTGCAGGCAGGGTTGATAATCCCGGTTCCTGGGTCTCAGCAAGGAAGGGAGTTATTATTCCACTCAACAAGTTATCTTGTTCCCAAGTTCCGTATGGAAACTCTTTGGTCAATTTTTTTGGCAATGGAGCCTGGGGATTTTATGGTTTCCCTGGACATTCAGGATGTGTATCTGCATATGTGCTTTATTACGCCATCCCACCAACAATTTCTATGGTTTGCTGCCCTGCAACAACATTACCAAATTAGGGCACTACCTTTTGGTCTGTCATTGGCCCCTCGGGTCTTTACCAAAATAATGGCGTTATGACTGCCTTCCCCAGGCGTCAGGGACTCAGAATACTACCATATCTAGACTATCTTCTGACATTGGCACAGTCTCCAGCTGTTTTACAACACCACCTCCAACCAACCATTGCCTGCCTACAGAAGCACGGCTGGATCATCAATTGAAAGAAATACTCTCCTTCTCTTTCATCTACAGGGGACACTGGAGTTAAGACTGTAGGGCAGCATTTTTCAACTGCTGTACCGCGGCGGTTCCCAAGTGTGCTGCGATGATCCGATCCCAAGTTCCCAATTGTGCTGCTGCAATCATTATTACTGCGATATCGGACTTGAACAGCACTGGGATTTACCAGGCGCCCAGACGCGACGCGGCCCACAACCTATGACTCATAGGTCACGCATGTCACGTCGCCTTACCACCCGCCCAGTGCTGCTCCTCGCCTGCCTACCCACCCACCCAGGCCAGCGCTGCTCCTGCTCCAGCTCCAATGCTCCGTAACATAGAAAGACTGGCACTCTGACACTCCCTCTGCATAAACTTCTGCTGCTGAAGGAGGGAGAGGAGAACAAAGCTCTTTCAAAGTAGGGGCCAGTGAATTTTTATTTATTTTATTACTGTGGGGGACAATGTGGGTGTAATTGCTATGGGGGCCAAAGTGTTTATTTTATTACTGTGGAGGCCAATGTGTGTGATTACTGTACTGTGGGGGCCAATGTGTGTTATTACTGTACTATGGGTGCCAACGTGTGTAATGTCTGTACTGTGGGGGCCAACGTGAGTGTAATTACTATGGGGGACAATTCTTTATTACTGCAGGGGCCATTTTTTGCTGTAGGGGCAGCAATGTGTGTTTGTTTTTCTGTGGGGTCCAATGTCTGTGCTTTTTTTCTGAGGGCCAATATGTGGGTATTTTTTTTCCCGTCGGGGCCAATGTGTGTGTTTTTTTTTCCCCATGGGGACAATGTGTGTCTTTTTTCCCTGGGGAGGACTGATGGTGTGCCCCAGCAATTTTAAAATCTTGTTCAATGTGCCGCGGTTGAAAAGGGTATAGACGAGTGGAGTCGGTACTTTAAGAAATTTAGACGTGTGACTGGCCCCCCTCTATGCCCCTCACCTCTTCAGTTTTTAGAAAAGTGCCTTGAAGGGAGCCGGTCCCTGGGCGCACTCCTTAGAATTTTTTTTAATTTATTTTACATTATTACAACAGGCAGACAGTTCGCCCCTGTCTGCCTGCAACGGGGGAGCCGCCGGAGGGACCCACCACCACTACTTGAAGCTCGCACTCGGGTCCCTGACCTTTCATTACTCAGCCATACAGGCTGCTGTTATATTAGACAGGGGACCCGCCGCAGCTGCGTGCGGCTGGGTCCGGGTCCACCGCCCCCCCCCCCCCCCCAGCTGCATGGCGGGTAAGTAGTCCCAGCCTTCCCAGATAGCAGGGAAAGGACTGGGTTTCCCCAATACGCGGATGATAGGAGCTGGTTTCGTACTCCGACAGCTCACAGGAGAAAATCACACCGCTGCGCTGTCAGTGGTCTTCATTCCAGGTGTCGACAACTGGGAAGCGGACTATCTAAGTCGCTAGGATCTTCATCCAGGCGAATGGGCTCTTCATCCTCATGTTTTCCAGGACCTACTTCAGCGCTGGGCAAGCTCCAGATCAATCTTATGGCGTCCAGACAAAACCATCTGCTCCCTCTTTATTGCTCCCACATCCGGGATGCGGAGGCATTGGCGGTGGACTCGTTGATAGCTCTGTGGCCGTTCCAGTTGATCTGTTTCCATCTTTTCCCCTTCTACCTCAAGTGCTCAAACGCATCAAGCGGGGGAAGGTCAGGGTCATTCTTGTGGCTCCGAACTTGCCTCGCAGGGCCTGGTTCTCAGACCTAAAAATGCCTCTTCGTCCAGACCTCCTTCATAAGGGTCCTTTTATTTTACCCCGCCTTACACAGACTGCATTGACACATGGTTGTTAAAACCGTGATCTTGAAACGGATGGGTCTTGCACGAGCGGTTAGCCCTACTATGATCCAGACTTGGAAACCTGTGACCTCAGCCCACTATTACAGAATTTGGAAGGCCTATGTGGCATGATGGGAAATCTGGTGTTTCATACCTTTCGTTTGGGTCATCTTTTGGGTTTCCTTCAGTCGGGCCTGGATGCGGGCCTTCACTTGGGATCATTGAAGGTTCAAGTTTCGTCTCTGTTTTCTTCCAACGCAAATTGGCATTGTTTCCCGAGGTTCAGACTTTTGCAGTGAGTCCTTTGTATTCAACCACCCTTTGTTCTTCCGACAGCACCTTGGGATCTTAACTTAGTTCTTTCTTTCTTTCTCCTTTCTTTCTCCTTTCTTTCTCTTTCTTTTCTTTCTTTCTTTCTTTCTTTCTTTCTTTCTTTCTTTCTTTCTTTCTTCCTTCCTTCCTTCCTTCCTTCCTTCCTTCCTTCCTTCCTTCCTTCCTTCCTTCCTTCCTTCCTTCCTTCCTTCCTTCCTTCCTTCCTTCCTTTTCTTTCTTTCTTCAGTCTTCCGTATTCGAACCTTTGGAGACTATTGATTTAAAATATCTTTCTTGGAAGATGGTTCTATTGCTGGCCTTGGCATCAGCCAGGAGAGTCTCAGAGCTTGGAGCGCTGTCATGTCGCTTTCCTTATCTAATTTTTCATGCGGATCGGGCAGTCCTCTGTACTTGCCCTGCCTTCTTACCTAAGGTTTTTTCTTCTTTTCATCTGGACCAGCCTATTGTGGTCCCGATGTTGCAGGAGGACCTTCCGTCCTCTAGTTGTTTGGATGTGGTGCGTGCCTTGCGTATTTATGGCGACCGGACTGCTTCATTGCGCAAGTCTGATTTTCTTGTATGTTCCGTATGAAGCCGCTAAAAGAGTATGGCCTGCTTCTAAACAAGTTCTGGCACGTTGGATACGTCTGGCTATTCATCAGGCTTATTTAGCAATTATCTCTGTCCCCTCCTGCTTCCATTTCAGCGCATTCTAAGCTCTCTGTTGGGTCATCTTGGACGGCTGCCCGAGGAGTTTGTGTCTCAGCTCTGCCGAGCGGCCAATTGGCCGGGGACTCATACGTTTGTTTCTACCGGTTTGACACTTTTGTGGCTTCTGATGCTCAGTTTGGCCGTTCAGTTTTGCAGGTGTCATAGCGCTCTCCCTCCCATCTGGGTGGCTTTGGGACGTCCCAACAGTATTGACTCCAGTGTCCCCTGTTGATGAAGGAAAAAACAGGATTTTGGTACTCACCGTCAAATCTGTTTGTCAGATTCCACAGGGGACGCTGGACCCCCTCCCTGTGCTGCTATGTTTTGGTTGTGGTGTGACTGCTGTGTTCTTGTAGTTTGTTGCTGTTATTACTTTTTATTCTGCATGTTCACATTTTTCCTCCTTCTCTAGCGGTTCTTCTTCTCCATCTCCTCTCAGCTCTTTTCTATAACTGAAGAGGTGAGGGGAGATAGAGGGGGAGGATCCAGTCACATTTCTACACTCTGCACCCATCTATACCCCAAGGTCTTGACTCCAGTATCCCCTGTGGAATCAGAGAAACAGATTTAACGGTGAGTACCAAAATTCTGTTTTCTCCAACACAGCAGGTGGTACATCTTGGGGCACTTCTGGATTCTCAGGCACAAAGTGTATTTCTGCAGAGGACAAAATTGTGGCCCTACCTTTGCATATACGCAAGTTGCTATGCAAGCGAAGGGTATCCAATCTATTAACGATGCAGGTCCTGGGGTCAATGGTATCCACCTTCGACATAGTGGGATATGCTCAGTTCCATTCCAGGCCTCTGCAAAAATTGATTCTGTAGGCGGAACGGGGACAGTATCATCTAATAAAGTCCCAGAGGATTCTTCTCACTCCAGAGGTTCGTCTCTCGCTTTCTCATGGTGGCTACAAAAGGATCACCTGGACAAAGGTCGCCCATTCTGGATTCCAAATTGGGTGCTTCTCACCACGGACGCCAGTCTTCGTGGATGAGGGGCAGTGACAGGTAATCACACCTTAAACTTCCTAAGTCGTCAGAACATACACGCCGGAGAGTGGTCTCTGCCCGGAGTTTTTTCAACTTTTGGTGAACAAATAGGGCCTACCAGAAATAGACCTCATGGAAAATTTAAGCAGGAAGGTGGAACAGTAATACTAGTGGCTCCTGCTTGGCCCAGACGTCATTCGCCCACCGACATACGGAATCTATTCATAGGCAGTCCGTATCCTCTTCCCTTATGGCTGGATCTGTTAACGCAGGGTCCCTGCCTGCCTCTGGACTTACCTCGCTTGTCTTTGACGGTGTGGCTCTTGAGTCTTCCATCTTAAGAGCCAAGGGTTTCTCCAGCTCTGTGATTCAAACGATACTTAGGGCACGAAAGCCTTCCTCTGCTCGCATCTATTACAGAGTATGGCATTCTTTTGGACAATGGTGTTCCCACAGATATGATAATGTGTTTAGGGTTTCCCAGGTACTGGCTTTTATCCAGGCTGGATTGGACCTTGGTATCCGCCTTTCTCCTCGCTATCAATTCTGCATGCAGAGTCTCTGATTTGGCAGTGCTCTCTTGTCGCTCCCCATTTTGATTTTTCACCAGTTTAGAGCTGTTCTCCGCACAAAGGAGGGTTACCTTCCTAAGGTAGTGTCCCATTTTCATGTGAATGAGAGATTGTGGTTCCAGCTTTTCAGTCTTCAGACTTTTTTGTAGGTGAAGCCTCCCTTGATGTAGTTCATGGTGACAGCACATTCTACTCTCTCTGTAGGGCCATCATGGGCGTTCAGTCCTGGTGTCTCTGTTGAGCAATTGTGCAAGGCAGCCATGTGGTCTTCTGTTCACGCTTTTTCTCAGGTTCTACGCCTATGATACTTTTGCCTCTCAGGATGCTTCTTTTGGGTGACGAGTTCTCCTTTCTGCTCAGGAGCAACCCCACCCTTATGGGAACTGCTGTAGGACATCCCCATGGTATCCCTGTGGATCCCTATGGAACCTGAAGAAGAAAATAAGACTTATGGTAGACTTGCCATTGATAACTTTCTTCGAGGTCCATAGGGTCCACAGGGCACCCACTCTGACGCACCTGGCTGCATTGGGTACATTTTATTTTGGTCCCGGATTCCCTCATCTTGAATGAGAGTGTTTCTGGTGTATGATAGTTCTTCCTTCTCCTCTTTCCTTCTCCTGCCTTGGGCTTGTTTACAAAACTGAATGCCTGTGGCCAGGGTTGGGGTATATGTGGAGGAGGACCAAAGGCATCCTACGAGCTGAAAGCTTCAACTGTTTGGTGCCTGGGTCACTCCAACAACATTATCCCCATGGTATCCCTGAGGACCCTATGGACCTCGAAGAAAGAGTTATCAATGGTAATGGTAAGTCTACCATAACTCTTAATTTTTTTATTATTTAAACTCTTAGAGGGGAATTCAATATGAAATGTAAACTTCGCTGTCGAAGTTTACGTTTCATATCGGAGCTTTTACCTGGGATAAAGTATCGGGCGCGTGCCCGCTTATCCCGTATTCAATATGAAACTAACGAAAACTGGAGCCTGCGAAGTGGGATTTGCATAGTTACGAAATTTTCCTTAAAAAAATTGTAGGACCCCCCTAAAGTTGTAAAAACATGGGGGATCACTATGGGTACCCCAGTTTTAGCCTTTAAATGAAAGTCGGGGATTTAAGTAGCCGCAGCAGGTGTTTTTTCCCGACATTGAAGAAGTGTTGTAGAAGAGCACTTAGGTTAATTTTTTTGTTTTTTTAAGTGGTCCCATAAAATTTGGGGTGCATGAAAATGGGTACTAGCATATTTTGATGTCCCTAAAGTAAGTTTTTAAAAATTCTGCAATTGTGCACCTGCCGCTATAAATTTATTCTAGAAAACACCTGCTGCATACTTGCAGAATAGCCCTGAACCTATTTCCCTGTTGTTAAACAATTTTTTCCCATTTTTTTTTTTTTCACCCCAATTTTTAAATAAATTTTTTGGGGTGTCCCTATTGTTTAAACTTTTTTTGACACAGTTCTTTTTTAAATGTCATTCCAAGGGGGTGCAGGCTATTTTTTTTAAATACCCCAATTCTGCACTTTTTTTCGACACCTATTCAATGGTGAAAAGTTATCCCCGTTTTTTATCAAAGACTTTTCGAACCTGCGAAGTCTTTGAAATTGAATACGGTGTAAAACTAAAACCTGCGATAATGACGTCATAGGTGCGATATTAACGCAAAAACTGAGTTTTCTCTCCCATATTGAATACCCCTGTATATCTATCGCAAAAATGTACTGTTGACATTGTGACCATGTCGACATTAAGTATGCTGACCCGTCACATGTTAACATAACCTCCATATTGACATTCTGGGTTGTAATGTGTAACTTGGACTTCTAGTCCAGTGTTTCCCAAACTCATTCGTCAGGTCTCCTCACAGAATCACAAGGGAAGTAATTAACTACGCCTAGAGATCTTTTAAAGTGTGTCAGCCATTAATGACTACACCTGTGCATCAACTAGGAATAATGGAAACCATGCACTGTTTTGCTGGGTACACACTAGACAATATGTTGTCCGATCCAGGTGGATCAGACGACATATCGGGCTCATTGTGTAGTGTGTACCCGCTATGTTGTTGACGATGCGCGCTCTCGAATGCAGAATGGCCCGTTGCTTTGTCGCTGCCGGCATCGGCAAGTGTGTACGCTTGCCGATGTAGATGCTGGCACCCCGCCCGGGTGCAGTTGCTTACGAGGTAAGTACACACTAGGCGTAGTCTAGTGTGTACCGGCTCTTAGTGCTGAGAAATGAGTTTGGGAAACACTGTTCTAGACTGCTGTTGGACTAGTTGTCTCCTTTGGTGCAGCCTTCACTCTGATTCACATTATAGGTGAAAATTATTTTTGGATTTAGCTTTAATTAGGTTTTTAGTCTTTGCAGTGTCTGCAAGTTTAGTTAAAGTATTTATCTGTTTGGAGATATCTATTAGCTGCTTTGGGAAGTGGTCAACTCATTTTTTATGTGGTTGTACATGTGTATGGAATCATGTTGTTTTAATTGTGTATTGAATTTTGAGAAGGGTTGGTTGCCAGCTCTCTTGCCGTATGTGGTTCCTCCGTTGGAAGCCAAGAGGATATGTCTGGGGATAACTATAGCTCTCACTGTCTGTTATAGCCTCTTACTGTTACGGAGGTTATTTGTACCTGTGTGCATTATGATCTGTTTTTGGTCTCTGAAGTATGTTAAGGACATCTGTTGCTCGTTTATAGTTGTGCAGCATATTTTGGTCTCCATTGTTTACTGTTTTTCACATGTCTCAATATCTTCAGTGGTTTTAAAATTGTTTGAAGATTGCCCTGAATGGGTTTGTGTTGTGTTTTTGTTCCTGTTTGGTATGTTCTGCACCGTTTTGGGTACATCCAATATGTCTGTGACCGATGTCGTTCACAGACACTATATGTCGTTCCCCCGCTGCATCAAATGCATGGCATCGTCAGTCACATCTTCAGATTGAGCAGCATGTACGGCAGATCTGAAGATGCGACTGACGACGCCGCTGGAGCTCGCATAGTGCTTACACACTGGACAATTAGAACGATTTGACGCTCTGATCCGCTGGAAAACGACAAATTGTTTAAATAATCATCTGTGTACCCAGCTTTAGTGTGATGTACATCACATTGTATATCTTGTAGCTTTACCATGTATTCAGTTTTCAAGTTTCTTGTCTCTTCTGTTAGAGCAACAAAAGGAAGATGTTTTATTATCACAGAAAGTGTAGTTTTGATTGAGAATTTACAGTCTGCTTATTGAAGTATGTATATAATTATTTGGGAGACTAAAAGTAAACTGGAGATCCCATTACTATAATGCGCTTTCTATATCCATTTCTAAAATGTTTTTCTACCGCGTGTCATTGTTCATTTGCTTGGTAACGCAATTAATCTGTTTTACACCATCTCCAGCATCAGGAAGCAGAGTCACGGATGTGGTCCTACGTTTATCCCAAGTACACAGATGCCCTTAAAGCTGATGATGAAAGGTGGAAAGAAGAGCGGGAGCGGAAAGTCAAGGAGGAGCGAAGCCGGAGCAAGGAAGTCTCTTCCAAGGAAGATGGCAAAGAGGCAATTAGTCTAGATGTAAAGGGACCACAACTAAATGACGATCCTCGTGTGATGCCCAAGGACCCCCGTACTAGTACTCATGTGCCCGTTTCCTCACCGCTTACACAGCATCAGTCATATATCCCATATATGCATGGATATACCTATAGTCAAGCATATGACCCCAGCCATCCAAGTTACCGTGGAATGCCAGCAGTCATGATGCAAAACTACCCAGGTATTCGATAGCATTATAATATGTGCTGGTGAAACTACACATACTGAAGAGACCATTCACTATAATACACAAGTTCATATGCATGCTTGTAAAGCCAATGCCATAATGTTTTGCATAAATGTATATTATGTTACACTGCTTTTATTGAGGTAATGTGTATGTTAAGCCAGGGCTCGACAAATTTTGCAAATTCTAGGAGCCAGGACAAAAATGTAGGAGCCAAACCCCCCCTTCCCTCAGGACAGTATTACTGAGCACCTTCTCCCCCCCCCCCCCCCCCACCCGCAACCAACCCTCACGGCCACACCACTAATGCTGGCCCTTTTTTTGGTAAGTGGGTATACATTTTGGCGCCCCTCTCACTCCACATTTCATCACAGTCCCCTCAACGTAGCCCCTCTCACTCCCCCTCATCACAGTCCCCTCCATCACAGTCCCCTCCATCACAGCTCCTCTCACTCCCCCTCATCACAGTCCCCTCCATCACAGCCCCTCATATCCCCCTCATCACGGCTCCTCCAACGGTCACCTCCATCACAGCCCCTCATATACCCTCTTCACAGCCCCTCTCATTCCCCCTCATTCACAGTCCCCTCCATCACAGCCCCTCTCCCTCCCCCCATAACAGTTCCCTCAATCACAGCCCCTCTCCCTCCCCTCCATCACAGCCCCCACTCAGACTCAGGGCTGTCGAGAGCCGTGCAGGGCCCAGGGAAGGGGGCGTGGCTGCGAGCTGGGGAAGCGGGCGCTGTGAGACCCTCAAGCCATGGGGGGGCGCGATCAGTGTGATCGCTCCCCCCCACAGGCATATGAGACTGTTGTGGCTGCTGCTTAGCAATTCCCAATGGAGGCTGACACTTAATGGCCATGGCCGCGCTGTCCACAGAAAGCAGGCAGGGTATAACACTTTACTTCTGGCCGGACATTACCTCTGCTGAAAATGGGACCAGCCAGCGCTGCATCTGTCACTACCACCCCCTACCCCCACTGTCCAGCCCGCCGCTGACTTCTGCTACTCCTTGTGAGCCGGGTCTCCACTTCCAAACAGCAGGAGGGGCGGCAGCGAATTACATTTTCTCCAGCTTTTAAAGAAATAGACAGGACAAGTTTCTATTGGCCGTAGTACACAGCATCTCAGCCAACTCAGATGCCCATGGATTGGCCACCATTTTTTTTTTAAGCAGCTCTCCCCCTACTGTATTATTTGCAGACAGACACTCCGTAGCAACTTGATGCCAGCCTAACTCCCGCCCCAGCCACTGTTCAATGCCAACACCCAAAAAGAAGGCCTTAGGCCACCATATTAATATCAAATCAAAACAATTGAATTTACATGCATATATTTGATTCAAATACAGTCTCTCAGAATACTGTTTACACAATTTGCTGTAAGATTTTCCACTCTCAAGGTAGAAAAAATTCCATCCTTATTTTAGGGGTACAGATTTTAAGTGCATGTTTAACGTGGATTCTACAGGTTCTTTACTCTACACGTTTTATCTTCTTACGAGACTTCATCAGGGGTTATCGCAATTATATAAAAAATAACCAGAAGATGTGTATAACACAACCATTCCACAATTTCTTTTCTGCTAGAAACAGCCCTTTTTGGTGCTGCTTGGCCACCAGACACTTCACCAACTGTGAGTGGCAACTGAGCTCCACTGTAGTATCCTCATTTGTCAGAGAGAGTAGTTGTTGCCATCTCCAGGCTCCTCTGGTACTTGGAGTTGATTACTACTTGGTGGTGTGTGCAGTTGCTGCAACACCTTGCTGCGGCACTGCAGAGTAGAAGGCAAAGTGTTGACCCTGGCTTTAACAAAGGACAGCCAGAGGGAGGGTTGCAATATATGTTAGCTCCTAATTGTTGATCACAGAATTTCAACACATATAGTTATATTGCTGGAATAGTGCATGATCTTTGTAGCCATACGCACATGCTTTACATGGTATTTTACTGCCTTTCTCATATGCAGATTTTACACACAAGTTGCCTGGAAGTGTAATCCAGCTAACTACCACCACTAGACCACAAGGGTGACCTTTTGAGAGCTGACATTCATCGTATGGGGGATGTGGCGGGTGAGGGTCATGTGGGAAGGTGGTTCCAGCCAATGACACACAAATAGCACAGCAATACAGGGTTTGGGTCCTAGTTATGCATTAACAACAATATTTGAAACCTAAACTATATTAGCAAATTATTTTTAAAAACATTATCATTCCACATGTAGATAATACTGATGTATTTTCTCTTATTCCCCACTTCAGGTTCTTATCTTCCCTCCAGTTATTCTTTCTCTCCATATGGTAACAAGGTTGCTGGCAGTGAGGAGCCTGAGAAGTCACGAGCCAGTCCGAATGTCAGCTGCAAACCCCCCTCCGACTCTAAAGCCCTCGATTTACTACAACAACATGCAAGCCATTATAAGAGCAAGTCTCCCACAGTGAGTACACCTTGTGTCTTTCAGCAGGGTCCATTCATTAAAGAACACAACAGGTTGTCTAGATGTTCTTAATGAACAGTTGCAATAATCCGTAAAAGATCAGCGAAAACGTCTAAAGGAAATGTAGTAATTATTAGCTCATGGTTTGAAACGCTAATTTTTGTACAAGATACTGGATCATTTCTAAATGTTGATACAGTTAAGACATGATTTCACAGATCATTGTAAATGATGCTCCCATGATTACAGTTATTACAATGTTAATCTCAGTGCAGTGTTTCCCAAACTCATTCTTCATGGAGCACGAACAGTGCATGTTTTCCAGGTCTCCTCAGAGAACTACAAGTGAAATAATTAGCTCCACCTGTGGATGTGTCAGCTAGTAATGATTATACCTGTGCACCAACTAGGAAAGAAACCATGTACTGTTACGCTCCCTGAGGAATGAGTTTGGGAAACACTGTCTTAGTGGAAGGGTGTTGAGTTAAAGGGAAAGGTCGCTCAGGTCAAACCACTCATTACACTTGATACTGGAAGAGTCTTTCGCAGGTGAGGTATTAAGTCACAGTATTAGTTAACCTGGTGGGTAGGCAGAAAATGTCTTCAAGTAGTTTTGTTTCCACCTCAATGTGTGTTCCAAAAAGCAAATAGTGAACAGCAATAGTATACACTGTATAACTGACATAAATAACAGAAAAAAAATGTAATTGTGCCAGTGCTTTCACTAAATATAGGAGGCTATCACACTTTGGACAGTTATAATGGGGTCCGTCTGTAATTGTTAAATGTTGTATGTGGATAATTTATTTCTGACAGACTGCTGTTCAAAGATGGTAGCTTCTCATGAGGCGATTCAATTGTTCAGCCAGGAGCAATTCAGTTTTTGCTCCGTGAATAAAAATAGTGAAATAAAATCATTCATGAAAAAAATAATGTAACATGAATAAATGGCAAATGGTAACGTAGTAAAAAATGTACCAAGCCCTCTTTTCACAGCTCAGGTCTGCTTCTTTAGGCAAGTCATCTTGAAAGTGATTCCATTAGTAAACAATTTTTACCTAAACCTCTTCTTCTACAGCCAACATTATAGTAAACTATTATAATAATCATCAAGAGTCTTTAATAAATAAGTATTTGCATGACTGTTAGGTAAATATGTGCTGTAACATAAAATCCTGACAACATGACACATAATCCTATTGGTAAATATAAGAAAGTGTAAGAGTCAAACCCCACTCAAATATTCGCTATACTACTGTATTTAATAAGTAGATGTTCTCTATTAGATTGTGCCTTTTTGCTACTGCTTGTGTAAGGTTTCATCATTTTTACTTCTCAGTCTGTTTTATTTTTATGATTAATAAAGTTTGTGTCAGGTTAAAAATAGATCAATTCAAACTAGCAACCATACAAAGGACTAGTGCTCTGTGACATCTGTATTTTCCGTTTATATACAGATCACAGACAAATCACCGCAGGAACGAGATCGTGGTGGCTGCAATGTACCTGGAGGTTCATCAGGAGGTGGCTGTAGCAGCATGGGTGCACCAGATCGAGGAGTTGGTGACAGGAGCTCTGAAAGGCCCCGTACTTCTCCTTCCCAGCGCTTAATGTCCACACATCACCACCACCACCATCTTGGCTACTCTCTGCTACCAGGCCAATATCAACTGCCCTACACCACAGGTAAAGTCATGGACTGAAGATTTAAATTGTTCCTGGAAATAAACCTGAAAGTGTTCTCATTTGGACAGCATGACCAAATTGTCAGTAGACAAATTGGTGGGGGTGTACACTCTACCAGTGCGGATGCCATTACCACACCAGAGTACATAGCCATTAGTGTTAGTTTGCCGCACATGGTAGGATATGTCTTCATATTCTATCTATCTTTGTGTTAGAAGGCACTTGCCAGTCTTCATGTGGATTTACATTTATTGAAGAAACATCTAAAAATCTCTGTCGATGTTTCAGTGTGAACATACACCCTTTCCTTTTCCAGACATATCCAGACATGCACATGTTACCACCACCACAGATTCATGAGGAATAAAAAATATATATAACCTCGCTTACAATGTATTAATGTTTGTCTCCCTTAGAGACCTGCTGTGTGGATTGACTGTAATAAAGTGTAGTAATGACTGAGACAGGTCTGTAGTGCACCCATTACCAGGACTAATCCCGGCTGGTGGCAGTAACCCATTTACATTTGCTATCACTAGAGTGCACTAATGGTGGTGAATGTAAAATGTGTTTTGTTTTGTTTTTTCTCTCTCTACATAGTGATTTGATTTTACTAATGGCTGTTTTTTCAAATAAAAGAGTGTAAGGGTAAAGAAAAAAAATAAATTAAAGTGGCTAATTTCTAATTTTAAAAAATATATCACACACACACCCACACCCCCACACCCCTTTTGTTATGGTCCCTGAGAAATATCTCCAATTTAGGAGGTTGAAACGTCGGAAGGAATAAACCCGACCAGTTGGTGATTATTTCTACATTGAAAGTCCTGTGAGTGCCGCTCGAATCTGGGTATATTGTGCAGTGAGATTTTTTTTCTACCTGGGGAGGGCACCTAGGCAAGCATTATTTATTTCAGCAGGTGGAGTGCCGGTCAATTCACTTTTTTTTATACATAGATATCTATCTATCACACTCTTATGACATTGATACTTGCGGTACATCCATACAAAGTAATAGTCCACACGCATCTCTTGAAGCCCAAAAAAATCGGGATCAGGATGATAAGGCAGAATATAGTTTTATTTAGTGGAAAACCACTAGTGTGGTGTTGAAACGGCTGTCGCTGACACTGCGTACTGCATACAGATGTGTCCTAATACCCCTTTCCTCTTTTGCTTCACTTTGCACGACATGCCAGCACGGCTAAGATGCACCACGACGAGTAGCAAAGTATTTATATTAAGTATCAGATTAAAGTAGCAAACGTTAAGAAAAATCACAAGGCGTGGCACATTTGCCCATATGGCTAGATTTTAGGAAAGGTGTATGTGGACACACTGTATATATTATTTATATATAGCCATCTAATCACCCCTGCACAACACACAGAGCCAGAAGTCACCAAATATACCATTGACATTCCGGCTCTATATTAACAAAAGGAATGGTTGCTTCCACATTATTAAGCTGAGAAACTCATGTCACCCCCCTTTATGGTCAGTCCTACACGATAAATCAGAGTAAAGCTTGTAGGACAAATGGTGTGTACATATTTATCAAATATATAAATATTTCAATCACATAAAAAGTTATGGGGAAAAAAATATAAACCTTAAAACAACTGATGGTTAGACCCGTGGTCAACTCCCCTGGATGAACTCCTATGCTCCTTCCATCTACTATTGATAACTGAAAAATATATATAACCATGTGTTATTGGAAGCTGCGCAGATAATTATCTACGATCTTCCTAAAGCTGGCCATACACGCTACAATTATCGGGGTGATCCGCTTGATATCGGCGGATTGCCCCGATAATTGTAGAGTGTGGGGGGGGCGACCAAGGGTTAAATATTGCTCGGTCGGGCGTGCCGGATTATCCAGCATGCCCGTCCGATGCGATATTTACCGGTAAACTGTCGGCCGCATCGGGCAGTGTATGCCCTGTGTTTCCTGTGTTCCTTCCTATGGAAGGAACAGGGAAATGTCTCCTCCCCCGGGAGCGGAGCGCGGATGTCTGGCTAATACACTGTGAGAGAAATCTCACAGTGTATACCGGCGACATCTGCGGCTGGCAGGCTGCCAGATAAAATGTCTGTCGGTCTGACAGACATTTTATCTGGCCGTGTATGCCTAGCATAAGTATTATTCCATGGACATAAGTAACATTCTAACATTTCCTAAGCTGGTTAATTAAATAGGCTAATGTTATATGCAGTGGTGGATTCTACCTAGGGGCTGTGGAACTGCAGCCCCCCCAGCAAAAATTTGCCACTGTGAGTCCTTAGTGAGCTCCGGTCCTGGGGACTACACTGCTCCGGAACCCCCCTCATGCATCGGCATTAGCGCAATCATCCTTAGCACAGCAGGGAGCAGGAGACAGTCTGCATGTGTTGGCAGTGTAGTGGCTTCCTATTGGAAGCCCTACCTGCTAATCTCACACAGGGCTGGCAGTCTCAGGGGAGGAAACTCCTCCCCCTGTGGGACTGCCAGTCCAGAGTGTGATAGCACAGTAAAGCCTGGTACACACGGAACGATGTGCTGCATCAACAATATCGCTGAGCGATATCCCTTGAGCTCAGGACAAACGATATTGGGTGTACACACTGAAAGATATCTATGATGGATATATTTCAGTGAAGTCACCCTGCCACATCTCTGAACAGGCAATTGTTGACGAACTCGTCAGAATTGGCCTGCATGTACGGACGGACGACCAGATATCGTTATAGTCCAGCGGGAGCGCGCATTGTTGGTTGTTCATTCATACACACGGAACGATATATCTTTATCGTTCAAAGATATCGTCTCGTGTGTATGCCCCTTAAGAGCTTCCATTAGGAAGCCTGCTCTGTGCTGATTGCTGGCTGTAATGTTCATCTGTGCAGCCCTAGAAGCTGTTATACTCCAGCTGCGCATGCACAATTTTTTATTTATTTTTTTCTAAATTCCCATCTATTTCTTCTCGGAGCCCGGCTTCTGCGCATGGCAATACTAGGGAGTCTGGGTCAGCGCTGACCTAAGCTGCAGCCCCCCAGACTGGCAAAGGTAGGAATCGCCACTGGTTATATGTGTGGGAGATGCTAATTTACATCATTTCTATTCTTTGCAGGTCTGTCTTCTACGGCCATCGTAGCAAGTCAGCAGGGCTCAGCCCCATCGCTATATCCACCCCCCAGGAGGTGAGAACGGTAAGTTGTCTATACAGCATATTTTATTTTATTCCAACTATTTACATTCATATTGATCCCCTTTAGTTGCTATAATGTTCACAATGCAATATCTGAGTGGTTGTCATGTCCCCTTTGTTGCATAATCCTTGGAGTTGTACATTTAGCTAACCTCCCAGCAGTCACCATACCGCAACCACTCATCTATCCATATAGTAGGGTAAGCACAAGAGATGGAGAATTGAGTCTGACGTTCTGCAGATGGAAGCCAGCCCTGGAAAATTAGCACTAAACTTTAATGCCATGAAAATTCACCAACCTGAAAATGTTAATTTTAAAATAAAAAAATTGTAGCAATCTCAAAATGTAGGCCCCTTTTGTGAAAGTGTCAGAGTGACTGTAGAAAGACCCTGTCTTGCTGGCAGAGGTTAAATGCAGACATAATGGTGAATGTACAGTTCTCCTTCAGCTGTTAATAAACACTATAAAAACCTTGTGCTTGAGGCATTTGTCTATTCTGTCTACTCCATGTCCAGCGTACATGAGAAACTACCACGTTTATGACCAGACTAGTTTTCCCATTCCTTCATGTTGCTCTTACCCACTCTCAGAACATGCATGTGTAGTTTATTTTTTAGTAGGTATGTTCTAATGTTTCCCTTAATCTTCTTTCTGGAAGGAAATGGTCCCCGTCTACACGTCGTCATGTGACTGGATCACAGGACATGTCTGGAATGAGCCAATACATCAGTTGAATGGTGTTATTTCTTCAACCAGAGTTTTCTGCCAAGTTCCCATTCTGATACAGGAGACACAAGTCCAATCCTTCCCCCTCGATGAACTCTGCTCTCCTCTTCCTACACTCGGAATATCTGATATTGCAGAATGGGACGGTATTTATTCAGAGCACCCTCCAGTGGACTTGACAATGAGGGGAAGACTTGGGATTTTCCTCCTCACTATGCGCCTGAGGGAAATACTGTTGTGCAGCATTGAACACCTCATTCTTATAATAAAACTTTCTGGGTCAGGATTATGTATCCTGTACCTACAGACTTTGTTAAAATGTTATTTTGAAGTTACAAGATGATTCTTTTTTTTTTTTTGTCCCTTTGCTGGCACACTCCATCAGCCATGGCTAATACGTTTATGGAGTCATGGATATTATTGACCACATGTGACCTGGTGTCTGATGGTCACAGCAGTCGTGGAATGGCATTGCTCCACTTTTGCCCTACAGGGTTTTGTGTGGGAGAGGGGGCATTTGGACTCTGCGCAGTATAGTTTTGTGTTTGTCAGATGCTGTGGGAGTGACTGTTGGAGCTGGGTTCAGTTTTTGTTTCCTTATGCCTTTCTTCTGACATTATACCTGAGTTTTGTCATGGTTATTGCCAGGTCAAGATGTTTGCTTGGTGTCTGACCGGAACAAGGGCCAAAAAGCATGGGAAGACAGAACGCTTAATTCTTTCTTGTATCAACCGTCTCCATATGTTTTGTGTTTTTGTTTTTCTTCTTAATCGTTAAGCACCCACTTTTTCTTTTAACCACAAAGCTCTTAGCCACAACTTTTTAATAATCCTCTTACAAATAGGCTATGTGATACAGCTGTGATACATAAAAAGTACCAGGATGCCAATAATATAATAGTACTGGGCTCACACAGATGCCCTATGACTGTGTATAATGTATATAGACCTGGCAAAGGTTCTTTTATAAGACACTAATCTGGAAAAAAAAAAAATATGGGGATATATTTCACATGTGTGTTTTTAAATCTGTTTAACCACTAAATATTTTGTGCCCTCGTGGCAGGATCTGTCATGGTTTAGCAATTACATACCTTAGTCTGTTGCTGATTCCCCACTTCAGAGAATACAAAGTACATTGTGGACCCATGTAATTGCAGGAAGGAGGGGTTCTCCTATAAGAGAATGATACAATATGCAAGGATTGTGTACCTCTTGACTAAAATGCACTTTGTCTAATTGCTGACTGTATACAGTAGACACACAGACACATTGTGGATGAGATGTCTTGTCTAGGAAAACATGGCATTTCCTTCAGGAAGCCGATTTTTAAAAAAAAAATTAACTTGCCCATTAGGTGGAGGAATACAATGATTTAACCATCATTACTCGGCTCTTTCACAGTCATGAAGTGTCTTATTGTATTTAACATATTATTATGTAAAATATCAGCAATGGGAATTCACATTATTCACATCCTAGAAAATAGATTTTTATTGGTCTAAAATTAACTATAGAGATGACAGTTCTTGCAATGTCCGATGTCAAACAATGGTCATCATGGGACCATCAAGGCTGCTGCTATTTATCAACAGTTGGGTGGGATTATAACCATCTTAGTCTTGTACTTTATCTCCTGCCAGCAAATATATCTCAGACCTCTGTCGTATAAAATTCAGTTTATATACTGCTTCTCCTCTGATGCTGAGCAACAATTACATGACCTGGTCATCTACCATTATTTTATCTTCAAGTCATAGTTCAAATTCCCAAGGCCCTGCCCAGGTGCACAATGCAAAATGATATTTCAATGTTTTATTTTTTAGGTATCCCCCCTCTGCTAGTTTCGCCTCTTCCACACCAGGAGGTGACCTGAAGGAATTTTCGTTAAAAATGGAAGAAAAAAAAAGAGCCCTTTCTGAAAGTTTTACAATAAAGTTCTTTTCTATTGCTTGGTTGTAAACAGAACTTATTGTATATGGAATAAACATTTCCCCACCTACCTTTGAACTCCGGTAAATGGGGAGCTTTAACCCCATGGGCTCACCTTCTCAAAAATCCTTACTTAATTGTATAAATATGTAAAGTTATATTTGTTATGTAGCTTTTTTTTGTTTTTCCTTCTTCTTTTTGCAATCTCATTTGATGTCTTTGTGGCAAAGTTGAATTTTTATTTCTTGCAGTTTAAAAAAAAAAAAAAGAAAAGAAAAAAAAAAATACATCCATTTGTTTTACCAGAGTGGTGGTATGACTTATGACCTATAATATATCAGTATACTATGGAGATTGTGAGTGTACTAATGTAGCAAATATCTCTTCATTTGCAGTATGTTTGTATGTTCACTACATGGCTATGGGGGCTTATGTATCAAAGCTTGATGAGAGAAAATTGTGAGAAAGTATTAACTAATCAGCTCCTAACTGTCATTTTTCAAACACAGCCTATAAAATGTAAGTTAGAAGCTGATTGGTTGGTGACTTATATCTCACATCACGCTTTGATACATAGGCCCCCTGGACATCACAACAATATTGAACATCTCATTCCAAAACCAGGGCCATTAATATGGACTTGCACATTCCTCCCCCCCCCACGCCAGTTTTATGTATGGCTTGTAGTCTGGTGTTTGACAGGGTTTGCTGCAATAAACTTAGCGATCCTTTTCTGCTTCCAAGGGTAGGGTTCATTTGGAGGGCGTAAGGAATGTAAAATGAGGTGTATATAGTACCTACCTCCTGCTGCTTGATGGATGGAGATAAATCCATTTACTGAGTAAATATTAAAATGTACACAGTTAACTTTTATACATAAATCTGGGTACGCATTATACAATGTGTGTACCCAGCGACAGAATGACGAGATATAACGATACATCCGTACACACTACACGATCCGATGTACGATGGCGCAATGTATTGTTCCATGCTGCATGTAGCAGCATGGCGTGTTTCATTGCATCGCCCCATCTGCTGTGCAGAGCAGCAGATGGGACGATGCGATGAGCGTCCAACGCGTACGACGGCCCGGATGCACACACTGCATGAACCATACGATATAGCCCTCTGATCTGCAAAGGGACAATATATCATACGTTGGCTTTAGATAGATTTGTCATCCACCATACAAAATTGCATTTTCTACTTCAGGGTCCATAGGGTATCCACAGGATACCTTGCGGTATAGGTGTGACGTCAGTCGCTGGGCACAATAGAGTTAAGCTTTTCAGCCTCCCAGGATGCACTAGGGTCCCCCTCCTATACCCCGCCCCCGAGCCAAGGCACCTCAGTTTAGTTTGGTGCCCGGCCGGCGTCGGGTGCACCTGTCGGAGTGGGGGCTAGAAGAGCCCCTGAAGCTTTCTTCAGTGCAGCTGTGGCTGCACATCTGGATGTACAGCATGGACAGTCAGTCCTGACGTCCATGCTGTCTTCCCTACACCCCCGCCGGTACCGATCCGGGGATGCTGGTGAGCATCTGGGGTCACAGCTAGCGGTGACCCCAGATGTTCCGGACCATGGCCGGATCCAAGGGGGACAAAGGTAAGCAGCGGGGTCCCGCGGTGGGTCCCCGCTGGTCACATGGTCCTAAGCCCCCAGGCAGGGGGCTCCCTGGGGACTGGCTGCAGCGTGGAGCCAGGCGACCAACCTGCGCTTTCCACTACCCCCTGGGACAGCGGACCGCAGCAGAGCGGTAGCGCTGCGGCGTCCCAGGGGTTAAATGCATGCCAGGGGAGCGCGCCTTCCCTGTCTCACAGCCGGCGCCTCCCCCGCTGCACACAGCCCTCTCTGCACGCTGCCGACTGGTCCTGTGGCAGCGCTCCTCACCCAGGCCAGCCTCCTCTCTGCTCCTCGGCGGCCATCTTCTCCAGAACGCATGGTGAACGCTGCTGGAGGCGCTGGACGGAAGCATCGTGGTCTGGGTCCCCCCGCATACCTCTCATCCGCTGTGGTCAGGTCTGTGTATGCAGCGCTGTGTCCTACCAGGCCCTGTGTTTGCGTAGTTGAGTGATCAGTGCTGTTAGTGCAGGAATTGATTTTCTTTGCATTGTATGTGACTGTGCTAGCGCTGCTGCCTGTAACTTTTCTCTAAACTGTCAGCTTTATTACTGTCCCTGTTCTTTCTGCTAAGCCCTTGCGGTGCGGTGCTGCAGGGTGGTCTCTCGCCTATTTAAGTTATAATTGGTGAGAGAGGTCACATACGTGGTGCCATCATGTCCGAAAGTGATTTTCCCTTCCGGCTACAGTGTACTACGTGTAAAGTACCGTTAGCGGAGGGGGAGGGTAGCGCGGAGGGCCTTTGCCGGCAGTGTTTGTCCATGGCGCGGCCTCTTACGGTTACAGCACCGGTACAGGAGCCGCCCTGGGCTTGTTTCGCTCAGGCGCTTACAGCCTTAGTGGGCCAGTTAGCTCCGCAGCCCGCGTTTACACCGATGGGTTTATCCCAGCAGTCAGTGGTGTCGTCACCCATGCAGGGTTTCCCACGACAATTGGTGGTACCCCACAGTCTCCCTATTTCCCCGCTCCCAGTTTCTCAGGAGCCAGCGTGGGTTAACTCCCTGACGAGTTCTGTACAGCACTTGTCGGATGTGTTGCAAGGGGAGTCTGTGATGCAGCCGCAGAAACGGCCAGTGGCGTCTCTGTCGGCTCCTTATGAGGATGACGAGGGGACGTCTGATGATGGGGAGATTCTGGATCCTTACGATCAGGAACCTCTCCATACTAAGGACGCTGATGCTAAGTCCAAAGTATATATTCCTGGACCTATTCGGGCGGTCCGCACAGCCTTGGTGATTGAGGACGAAGTTCCCCCAGCGGCTAAATCTAAGTATGCCTTTTTCAAAGATGTGAAGGGCGATGCCACAGTCTTTCCTCTTTCGGGTCAGTTGGTGGACCATTTAGAGGAGGCGTGGAAACAGCCTGGCAAAAGGTACCAGCCGCAGAGACGCCTGGCGGTGGCTTATCCGTTCGCGGATAATTATTTTGCAAAGTGGGAATCCCCTCCACAGGTGGATTCTCACGTGACCCGTCTTGTCCGTAGTGCCACATTGCCGATGCCATCTATGTCCTCCCTTAAGGATGCTACGGACCGCAAGGTGGCGATCTGCCTGAAGTCCGCTTATTCCTTTGCGGGTGGGGGGGGGGGGCAGCACGACCGGCTATGGCCATTTGCTGGGTTGCCAGAGCGATGGAGCGCTGGGCGGATTCATTAGAGGCTTCTTTTGATTCCGACTGTCCGGCCGAACAGGCGGAGTTGATTGGTAATCTCCGTGATTCGGCCACTTATATCAACGAGGCGGCCCTAGACATTACTCTGGTGTCTTGAATTTCTTCAGCAGCGGTGGCTGCTCGTCGCACCTTGTGGCTGCGATCCTGGAAGGCGGACGCAGATTCCAAAAAGGGTCTGGAGGCGTTGCCGTTTACCGGAGAAGTTCTCTTCGGTCCGGATCTGGATAAGATTGTGGCCACGCTGGCGGCAGCCAAATCGGCTTGTCTCCCGTCGGCCGCTGCTCCTTCTGGTTCTGGACCATCGTCCTTTCGGTCATCTAGGGCCCAGGGCAGGCCCAAACCACAGTCGTTTCCTCGACAGGCTGGTCCTAAGAAATCGGCCAAGCCCCGGAAGCAGGCATGGAGTACCAGACGTCCGGCCCCCAAGCCAGATGACAAGCCTGCGGCCTGACTGTCTGGGCCTCCCTTTGGGGGATCCCAGGGTGGGAGGCCGCCTGCTGCAGTTCGCCCAGTGTTGGTCGGCCACTACGACAGACACTTGGGTTCTGGAGGTGGTTTCCCACGGATACGCCCTCTCCTTCCGGCACAGACCCCCGGCTCGATTCTTCACCACGGGTCTACCATCAGACCGGAACAAGGCTACGGAGCTGCGGAAGGTATTGCACACTATGCTCCAGGCTGGAGTTATAGTGCCTGTTCCATTCTCCCAGAGGGGCCAGGGTTTCTATTCAAATCTATTTTTGGTACAGAAACCCAGTGGGTCATATCGTCCGATTCTCAACCTCAAAGCACTCAACAAGTCTTTACGGGTCCCGAAGTTTCGGATGGAGACCCAACGGTCCATCATTCTTGCGCTGGAACCTGGGGACTACATGGTGTCATTGGACATACAGGACGCTTACCTGCATGTCCCTATTCTTTTGCGCCATCAACAGTTCCTCAGGTTTGCAATCCGCAGCGACCACTTCCAGTTTCGGGCGTTACCTTTTGGCCTGGCGACAGCACCACGTGTTTTCACCAAGGTGATGGCGGTCATGGCGGCTTCTCTGCAGCTGCAGGGAGTCCGCATGTTGCCGTACTTGGACGACCTGTTATTGGTGGCAGGATCTCCAGAGCTCCTGTTACGCCACTTGGACCTGACCATTGCACTGCTGCAACGGCACGGCTGGCTAATCAACTGGCAGAAGTCCACTCTAATCCCGTCCCGGAGGATTCTGCATCTTGGAGCCTTATTGGACTCGGGACAGCAAAGGATCTTCGTGACGGATGACAAGATCTCTGCTTTACAGTCAAGGGTGCGCAGTTGTCTGCACAGCCGCCGGGTGTCCCTACACTCGGCGATGAGGTTACTGGGCTCCATGGTGTCAGTGTTCGACATGGTGGAATACGCCCAGTTTCACTCCAGACCTCTGCAGCACCTGATCCTGTCCAAGTGGAACGGGCTGCCTCAGTCTCTGAAGTCCCAGACGATTGTGATCACCCCGGAGGTTCGCCTGTCCCTTGCTTGGTGGTTACAGACGACCCACCTCAACAAGGGACGTCCGTTCTGGGTTCCAAATTGGGTCCCGTTGACAACGGACGCCAGTCTTCGGGGCTGGGGAGCAGTTTCGGGTCCACACTTGTTCCAGGGCAGGTGGACGCCGACAGAAGCGGAGCTTCCATTAAATATCTTGGAACTCTGTGCGGTCTTCAATGCTCTCCAGCAGGCACAGCGGTTTCTCCAGGGTCACCCGGTGCAGGTCCAGTCGGACAACGCTACCACCGTGGCCTACATAAACAGGCAAGGAGGAACTCGCAGTCGGGCGGCTCTCGTAGAGGTCTCTCGGACCCTGGTTTGGGCGGAGCGCAATCTTCCGGCCATATCAGCGGTCTTCATCCCGGGAGTGCTAAATTGGGAGGCGGACTTTCTAAGTCGCCAGGACGTTCATCCGGGGGAATGGTCCCTGCACCCGGACATTTTTCAACTGCTGGTGGACAGGTGGAGTTTTCCAGAGATCGACCTCATGGCGTCCCGGCACAACAACAAGTTGCCGGTGTACGTGTCTCGCACAAGAGACGAAGGGGCGTCTCTGGTGGATGCTCTGTCCGTCCGGTGGACGTTCCGGTTCGCATACCTGTTCCCTCCGGTCTCCCTTCTTCCACGGGTAATCCGGAAATTCAAACAGGAAGGAGGGACGCTCCTGTTGATAGCTCCCGCGTGGCCCAGACAGCACTGGTTCTCAGACCTTCAGGGTCTGTCCGTGGACAGTCCTCTGCGGTTGCCGCTACGACCGGACCTTCTGTCTCAGGGTCCTTGCCTTCACCCGGACCTGACTCGACTGTCTTTGACGGCGTGGCTGTTGAGACGGCCATGCTGAGGTCCCGGGGGTTTTCTAGCTCTGTGGTGCGTACCATGTTACGAGCTCGGAAACCGTCTTCCGCGAGGATATACCATCGCGTGTGGCATACGTTCTTCCAGTGGTGTCGACCGAGAGGTTATGCACCGCGGGAGTTTCGTCTGTCTCGGATTCTCGCCTGCCTGCAAGCGGGACTAGATCATGGACTTCGCCTTGCTTCTTTGAAGGTACAGGTTTCGGCCCTATCTGTCTGGTTTCACCGTAGGATTTCTACAATCCCGGATGTGCGCACCTTTATGCAAGGTGTTCTCCGCATTCAGCCGCCCTTTGTTCCACCTGTGGCGCCTTGGGATTTGGCTGTGGTCCTGAGGGCTCTCCAAGGACCGCCGTTTGAACCACTGGGCTCAGTGGATCTTAAATGGCTAACAGCTAAGACTGTTTTCCTTCTGGCCATTGCTTCGGCCAGACGTGTTTCTGAGTTAGGGGCTCTTTCTTGTAGACCCCCTTTCTTGGTTTTTCATGGGAACAGGGCAGTGCTCCGCACTCGGCCTGAGTTTCTTCCCAAAGTTGTTTCCCAGTTTCATGTTAATGAGGAAATAGTTGTTACGGCCTTTAACTCACCGGGTCTTTCCGTGGGTGAGGCCTCTTTGGATGTTGTGCAGGCCTTAAGGACTTATGTTGACCGCACTTCTTCGTTTAGGAAGTCGGACGCTTTGTTTGTCCTCTATGGCTTCCGTAAAAAGGGTTGGCCTCAAAGCAAACATTGGCAGCCTGGATCCGTATGGCTATTTCTGAAGCTTATCTTCATGAAGGCCTACCGGTCCCTCCTTCTCTGAAGGCTCATTCCACTAGGTCTGTGGGTCCTTCGTGGGCAGCTCGACGTGGTGCCTCGGCAGTTCAGATCTGCAAGGCTGCTACGTGGTCCTCTGTCCATACCTTCGTGAGGTATTACAGGTTTGACACCTTCGCCTCTCAGGATGCTTCCTTCGGGCGGCGGATTCTCCTTTCTGCACAGGAGCGTCCCCACCCTTAAAGGATACTGCTTTGGGACATCCCCAAGGTATCTTGTGGATACCCTATGGACCCTGAAGTAGAAAATATGAGATATGGTAAGAACTTACCCTTGTTATCTCTATTTCTACGAAGTCCATAGGGTTCCACAGGACTCCCGCTCTGTCGCACCTGTGCTGCAGATGGGCTTTGCTCTGGTCACCGGTTTTCCATCTCCCTCTGGTGAGAATGTGATTCTTGTATGTGTCCAGATCTTTTTTCTCTCTCTTCCTTCTCCTCCTCCGGCCTATGGCTTGATAACTAACTGAGGTGCCTTGGCTCGGGGGCGGGGTATAGGAGGGGGGACCCTAGTGCATCCTGGGAGGCTGAAAAGCTTAACTCTATGGTGCCCAGCGACTGATGTCACACCTATACCCCAAGGTATCCTGTGGAACCCTATTGACTTCGTAGAAATAGAGATAACAAGGGTAAGTTCTTACCATATCTCATATTATATCTCCTCAACCAAACTTTACTGTTGGTATTGCATTCAGGCAGCAAGGATTATCATTGCATCTGCCAAACCCAGATTAATCTGTTAGACTAGCAGATGGTGAAGAGGGTTTTGTCATGCCAGAGAATGTATTTCCACTGCTATGGAATTCATTGTTGGTGTGCTTTACACCACTCTATCCAGTTGTGCATGGTGATCTGAGGCCTGTGTGTGTCTGGTTAGCCAATGAAACCCAGCCAATGAAGTTCTTGTGCTGACATCAATCGTGAGTGTTGCAACTGAGGACAGATTTTTGTGAACTACACACTTCAGTATCCTGCAGTCCTGTTCTGTGATTCCACCGCACAGTAAAAGCGTTTACAGTTGGCCGTGGCAACTCTAGCTCACTTGTTGTATAGGTGTCATTCTATGACAGTCTGTCGTTGAAAGTTGCAGAGTTCTTCAGTACAACCCATTTTTATTGCCAGTGCTTGCCTGGGCGCTAGTTATGCCCAACATTGCAGGGTTTTTTTCTCCCCTACCTTCCCATCTCTGACCCTCTCTCACCCTTATCCCTGTCTCTTCTTCCCATCTCTCCCGTTCTTTTTGCCCTTTCTTTGCCCTCTTTCTGTCCCCACTCCCTATTGCCCTCTCCACGTTTATTCACACTCTACCCCTATTTTATTTTATTTCTTTCCCCTCTAGCTGCATTTTAGTGTCTCTCCTGTAGTTTGTTCCTCTGATCAGCCTGTGTATCCTTATATTTTTATTCTGTCACCACCCCAGCCGAGCTCCTTCACCTTCTCTTTTATCCTTGACTTTATTTTTTTATTTAACTCTACTGCATATTTTTTTTTCTCTGTAAAAATAAGTGATTTTGCTCTTTGCTGCCCATCTCTCTGTGCTGGTCTGTGTGTATTTGCTTATTACCACTAATGTAATGCATTGGCAGCTGTCTTTTTTTATTTAATTTTTTTAAATCATTGCAATGCATGTTCAGTGCCCGCGGTCTTGCCCATACCACCTCATCATGGAGGAGCTGTCCCAGCATTTGCTGCTGATGGAGAGACACAATGGATCAGTTTGGCTATGCAGAATTGCAGTGATGTGTGGTGCTATTAAACAGTAGGGTGTTAATGACAACAGAATGTTGTCTATCAGACAACTGATGGCACAAGAGAGCCATCACTGTGTGTGTCACTGACAGACTTTTCACAGGATTATAATGTATGTATGCATACAACATGGTTATTAACACACTTCACCTATTCATAGCTGTCTGCGGTTCTAACGAATAGGTAGGATGACACCAAATATAGTAAGTACAATTTCCAAGGCATGGGGAAAGGGATTTTATTAACAATTAAAAAAAAATAGTTCCATCATCTGCCGATAGGGAAATAATGCTGCCATAAAAGGTAAACCGTACAGTTTTTCCCTAACAGCAGAGAGCTATAAAGGTACAGTGTGGATATCACATGCATATCCTGTAAATTTATTAGTCGAAATGGGTCTCATTCTGCCTGATTATACTTTAATTGTGAAGTTTTTCTATGATAATGGCAGTACAGCAGCTGTTCTGTGGTAACTTAGACACTGTATGAACTTACACAAATGTCCTGTCTCAATTGGGGCAGAAGACATTTGAAGATACTGGATTATTATTATCCTTTATTTATATGGCGCCACAATTGTTCTGCAGCGCCTTACATAGAACTAATAGGTAAACAAGAAATAAGTAACTTACAGTGCAGGACACGGACTCGACTTATATACATTGCTGAAATAGTGATTAAAGCACTCACAATAAGCTGCCGGGAGTTGGCAGTCCCGTGTTAGGTGCCCTAATGGGGAGTAGAGAGTAGAAGAAAATTAAAGAGAAGCACATGAAGGAAGAGGTCCCTGCTCGTGAGAGCTTACATTCTAAGGGGAGGGGCAGACAGACAGGTGTGACACAGAAGGGGAAGATAGGGAGGAAAGAGCATGAGGTGGGTTAGGATGACAGCTGAAAGGCCTTGAAGAAGTAGTGGGTCTTGAGAGCCCGTTTGTAGAGAGGTGGAGAGTCTGATGGGGAGAGCATTCCAAAGGTAGGGAGCAGCATGGGCAAAATCTCGGAGGCGGGAGTGGGAGGAAGTAATCAGTTGGCAAGAGAGGCGGCATGCATTAGTTGAGTGAAGTGGACGGGCGGGAGTGTGAAGGGAGAGAAGGTCACAAATGTATGCGGGAGAGGATTTGGTGAGGGCTTTGTAGGCGAATGTAAGAACCTTGAATTGGCTTCTGAAGGGGAAGGGGAGGGGAAGATGAGCCGAGCAGCAGCATTGAGAACCGATTGTAGTGGAGAGAGGTGAGAGACTGGGAGGCCAGCTAGGAGAAGGTTACAGTAGTCCAATCTGGATATGACCAGTGAGTGGATGAGGGTTTTAGTGGCATCCTGGGTGAGGAAGGGTATAATCCTGGAGATATTTTTTAGGTGAAAACGGCAGGACTGCGAGAGGTGCTGAATGTGCGGTTTAAAGGAGAGGGAGGAATCTAGGATAACTCCAAGACAGCGCACTTTGGGGCTAGAGGAGATATTTGTGCCATCAATAGATAATGAAATTGTGGAAAGTGATGTAATGGAAGAGGGTGGGAAGATGATCAGCTCAGTCTTAGACATGTTATGTTTAAGAAAGCGCTGGGACATCCACGAAGAGACAGCAGAGAGACAGTTGGAGATACGGGTAAGGAGCGAGGGGGAGAGGTCAGGGGTGGAAAGGTAAATTTGAGTATCATCTGCATAGAGATGATATTGGAGGTCAAAGGAGTTAATGAGTTCACCTAAAGAGGTTCAAGAACAGAACCTTGGGGAACTCCAACTGTTAGTGGATCATTGGAATACCTCTCTGAATAGAGAAACTAGGCACTACCACCTTCAAGATGATACTTACATTGTATTTTGGTGAAACAACTATGCAATTTATTATCAGGATCTCACACAATGTGCAAACACGCATCCAATTTTCCCTTGGCAATCACTAGCACTAAGCTAATTATGTTCATCTCTTTATTAGATCAGCCATCTTGTCTATCAGCAATTGCCCCATCCACAGGAACACAGTGCACAGCACTCTTAAACCCTAAATCTATCCTAATTAGTTGCTTTTAAATGCTTTTATAGTCTGAGAACTCCCTCTTTCCCTATTTAAGGCTGACTAGATCAAGTCTTCCATTTGAATACAGCACCACCCTGAAGTGACAACACGGTCCTTTACTTTGCAACAATATAATGTGTGCAGACAACACGATCATGTTATTAATTTAGGCATTCATTACAATATTCGCTCTTTCAACATTCCACAATCTTGCTCTAATTCGGTGCACCTTTTACTGGAAAAGTAGAACACATTATCCTCTGGAGTGGTCTACATAAGGGAACAGTGAAAACCAGTGTGGCTGGTGCAGAGTGAGTACTACACTAGTTAGCATGTCGTATACTGAATAAGTTAGCTGATGACTATGCAGTTTTCAGTGCTTCCCGCTGTTTTGAACACTCCTGGGAAAGCCATATTTATTTCTGGGTGGTCAGGAGCAGGTGAAAATAGTAGCCGTGATTGCTGGCACTAGCAAACTGTTTATGATTGGCTGCTTATGAATGGGCCACTGACTGGTACTTTCTTTGCTGCTTGGGTATAGATTATGGTTTGTGACCATGTTTAACAATTATTATTTTTTTTCATCTTATACGTGACCTAGTTAGTTGTTTATGCTGGGTACACACTGAGATGATGGATCAGGCGAGCGGCCCATTGGTAAGCTATATACACTTGTCAATCAGCCACTTCATATGTCTGAGCTGATATAACAACTGGGTGGGCATTTAAATTCTCCCTGTTGTAGGGATGGACATTGGAAATCAATGGTTAGAAACTGTCGATGTTTCCGATTCAATGGAAGTACCTTTTCCATTGAATACCAGGAATTCGATGGTTGCCAGCCATCCAATGGCTAGCTGCGGGGGTAAAGCGCACACTGCTGCTCTGCATAGCGGGTCAGCAGTGGGAGAATAGATGCTATGCGTATGCTCACGGCATCTGTTCAGTGTTCGGGGGAGTCTGGGGGCAGCCCAGCATCTCCAAGAGTGCTGAACACGTCCCCACAGTGACGTGGGCAGGGGAGCTGCGAGGCTCTGCCCCCATTCAGTGGATTCTGCCACCAGCCCTTTAAATAGTTTTTACCATCGAATACTTTTGATGCGATTGTTAGTTACCATCTTATCAAAAGTTTCAATGGTGGAAGCCCAGCCATCATTTGATGGTGGGCTTCCGATGTCCATCCCTACCATGTTGTGATGGCGGTGGTCCCTACAGCAAGAGTACAGATGGTCGGCGGGTCGCTCGTACAAACATGCTGATGCACCGTTCTAGCTTTCATATACCTGTATATCCATATTGGCTGTGCTGTGGGCCGAACCAATATGCCTGTGATCAACGTCATTCACAGACATATTGTGTGTATAAACCTGCCGATGCAATTGGTGGATCGCTCGTCGATCAAATTAACAACATTGGCAAGTGTGTACCCAGCATGAAAGAGGTGGATTTTGTTTTATATAGTTATTATTATGATTTATTTATAAGTGTTCCACAGCGCCTTACAAAAGTTATAGTTTATGCCTAAACTTTAATACTTTTGTTGCATAAATAAAATAAATGGTTTGCAACAAATGAAATGTAAGTGTGTGTGACATGCTTGGCATAGACTGGATGCCTATGCTACTGTTGCTGACTAAGGGCATGATTCAGAGTTGGGAATAGAGTAAGTAACTGCATCTTGGTAACCCCACGTGCTGCAATGCAGGTGGGGTTACCAAGATATAAAATGTGCAGAGAGAATTAGATTTGGGAGGGGCGTGTCCTAACAATGCTAATTTACAGTGTAAAAATAAAGCTGTCCAGCATTTGTGGGCTACATGGAGAAGCAGCCAGTATTTACCCCACATGCAAAATTCGCACCCCTTGCTTTGCAACATCGTTTGTCCAGGTACACAACTAACTTATGCTCACTTTGGCTAATGCAGAGTTGTCTGCAATCTATTGAGACTATTTTGTTTCTAACAGTAGCAATATACAATTACTGCTCTAAAATGTGTTATCACCTCTGCCAGACAGGACTTCTAACGTGACAATTCTATATACTTAAGGATCATGCACAAGAGCATCATTTTGTTGATAAAAAAAAAAAAAAGTAGACTTGCATTCATTTACTTTAAGATGCAATTTAATGTATTGTTAACAGACCCTAATAAGTTGTTTTGTGAGAATTTGCAAATGATCAGGTTATTACATTGGTACACTGCACCTTAATTACAGTGAGAGTATGAAAAAAGTGCAAGAAACAGAACAGGAAGGAAAGTAAAGAACGGATAAGCTTGGAAGACATTGATTTGCCTCAGACAAAGAGAACATCTGACCTAACTGAAAGTAGGAAAAAAACACTAAAAAAAAGGTTCTGACACTGGAAACGTGTAATGTGTTCACAGAATGTTAATGGGCCAAGGACCCCCACATACTTCCATCAACTAGAACCGGATCACATGATGTTCTAGGCAACCCCCACCCACCTGAGGTCATATTCATCTGTATCCCTATTTATTTATGCAGGTTTCTATAATTAATTATCTTTTTTTCCCTCCTCATATTTAACATTATAACAAAACTAAACATGTTAATGCTTTTATTTCTATTAACACTG
Organism: Taudactylus pleione; assembly: GCA_031769625.1. Lineage (NCBI taxonomy): Eukaryota > Metazoa > Chordata > Amphibia > Anura > Myobatrachidae > Taudactylus > Taudactylus pleione. Next base: position 22,836,490 of record JAUIMM010000018.1, read on the forward strand.
GATACAAAACACTTTACACCCAAAACCAAAAAAAGATGCTGCTGCACCCTCTAAGTGCACCGATTGTCAAAACAGATATAATAAACTCTACAAATAACATGACGTATAATTGAGGTTTTTAGTGCATATCTTCCCAAACAAGAACCCATCAGATGGGTCAATAACACTGCTAATGCTGGACATACACTATTCAATTATCAGTCAGATATCTGTCCAATCTGGCTGGTTGTAATGAAAACCTGGTAATGTATGGGAGCCAATGACAATCGTCCATTTGCTCACAGATACTGGAAAACAGACAAAAATGGTTGTTCAGACAAATTGGTTAAAAAACACGAATTTAACCAATTTGAACAATTTTTTTTTTGGTCCTTTTTCCAGTACTTAAAACCATATGATGGACTGTCATTTGCTCCCATAGATTACCAGGTTTTCATTCCAACCAGCCAGATTGGACAGATATCTGACATATAATTGTATAGTGTATGCCCAGCATAGCATCCTGACTGCCGGGATGCCGCAGGTAATTAATGGGGTTGGGCACTAAGGGAGGTTAGATTTAGGGTGTGGGGAGGGGGAGGTTATGGTTAGGCACCAAAGAGTGTATTTCATACCGATTCCATACTGACATGCTACCAAGCTGAGACTTGTAGTGACATGAAAAAAAAACACGATGCTTTTGCACACTCTAAGCCAGGGGTTCCCAACCACGGTCCTCAAGGCACACTTATGGAGCATACACACGGTCAGATTTACGATTTTACCAAAGATTTTAACGATTTTTGACTGCATTAAAATAAATGGACCGTCCAAGTCTGACTGCAAACACATCAGATGTCAGATATCGTTATCTGACCATCGGGAACGCACATCGTTCAAATCGTTCATCTGACAGATATGTCAGATTTTCCTTCAGATATGAACGATTGAAGGATTTTTTTAAATCGTTATTGTTCAGATCTGAAGAAAAGTCTGACCGTGTGTATGCACCATAACAGTTCAGGTTTTAAGGATAGCCATAGTTGAGCCCAGATGACTTAATTAGTACGTTAGTTATTTTGATTTAACCATCTGTGCTTAAGCATGGATATCACTAAAACCAGGACTGTGCCTTGAGGACCGAGGTTGGGAATTACTGCTCTAAGCACTGATAATCAAACATATAATAAACTGCAAATAACATGGAGTGTAATTGATGATCTTGGTGCATATTTGGGCAAATGTGCTGTGGCTTCCACTGCCCATGACATAGAAGGGGCAGCTTATGGCATGATATAATAGATACAGTACACAAGGCATCCCAGTGACCACCATAAAATCATTTTATGAACACCACACATTATCCACTCACCATTGATTAACCCCTCTGCAAACTTAATTTACGCCTTTCACTTCATCATAAAAAACTCAACATAATTAACGCCCTTATCTCCATTAGTAATATTAACCCCTTCACCCTCATCATTAAACCCTGTTATACTAACCCCTTCTAAACATCTGTACCTCCTGCTACCCCCTTACCTCCACTCAACTGTTGCTGAGTCGGTTTTCCTGTGCGTGCTGCCCCCACAGCCATGGAGCAAAGGTAGTATAACTAGTCCAAATGTAAACAAAAATAGTCATATTACAAGCCAAAATAAACTCACATCTACAGACGTGGACAAATTTGTTGGTACACTTCCACAAAAAAAAAGAACCCAAGGTTTTCTCCGCTATAACTTGAACGTGACAAAAGTAATTGGCATCCATCATTGTATATTCCATATTTTATAGAAATCAGACTTTGCATTTTATTTTTGATTAAACAGAATATTTTAAAACAAATGAAAATGTCATGGACAAAAATGATTGGACCCTTAATCTAATATATTGTTGCATAACCTTTAGAGGCAATCAAGCAATTTTTGTAACTCTCAATGAGACTTCTACTCCCTGAACAGGTAGTTTGGCCCACGCTTCCTGAGCAACCTGCTCCAGCTGTCTCATGTTTGATGGGTGCCTTCTCCAGACTGCATGTTTCAACTCTTTCCGTAGATGTTCAATAGGATTCAGATCAGGGTTCAGAGTTGTCCAATGTTTTATATTCATTTTTGGGTGCTTTTAGCTGTGTTTTTGGGTCATTAGCCTGTTGGAGGACCCATGACCTGCGACTGAGACAGATATTTCGGACACTGGGCAGTCTTTTTCGCTCCAGAATGCCTTATGCCAGACGTAGCCCCAAAACCTAACCGAGCCTCCTCCATGTGTCACAGTAGGTATGGTGTTCTTTTCTGTGAAAGATTTATTTTTTCATCTGTGAACATAGAGCTGATGTGGACTTGCCAAAAAGTCCCAGTTTTGACTCATCTGGCCAAAGAACATTCTCCTATAAACTTAGTGGCTTGTCAGTATGCATTTTAGAAAATTCTAGTCTGGCTTTATTATGTAGTTTTTCTTTTTTCAAATGTGGAGTCTTCCATTGAGCCCATTGTTGCTCAAAAGGCGTTGGATGGTGCGATCACTGACGTACCTTGACTTCGGAGTTCAGCTTGTACCTCTTTGGGAGTTTTCCTTGGATTTTTCTATCAATCTCACTATCCTTCTGTTTAATCTGGGGTCAATTTTTCTCTTGTGGCCGCATCCAGGGAGGTTAAACTTCATAATAATATTTGTAACTGTAGTCACAGGAACATTAAGCTGCTTATAGATGTCATTATAGCCTTTACCATTAACGTATGTGACTATCATTTTCTTTCTGATCTCAGGCAACTCTCTCCTTTGCTTCCTCTGGCCCATGGTCAGTGGTTCACACGATTATGCCACATCATGGTTCACACGATGATGCCAAAAAGCAGGGTGACTACATTTCTCTATTTAAATAGGCTGAGTGACTGATTAGGAGATTGAAAATATGAGTGATACTAATTCAAGAAAGCAATTAGTTTGAAATATCACTATAATTCAATTCATTATTATATTTTCTTAGGGGTACCAACAAATCTGTCCAGGCCATTTTAAAATATCATTGTAGAATAAGCAATAATAGCTCTACTATAAGTTTCTGTGCTTTATTCTATGACATGTCGAAGGCATGCAGGTATACATGAGACAAAAGCTTTTAATTTAATCACTTTTCAGGAGGAATGAAGCATTGTTTCTATGAGCTGTGAATACCAACAGTTTTGTCCATGTCTTTATATATACTGTTTTTGTGGAAAAAGCAGATGTAGGTCTAACAAATTTATACCTAACATCGATGAACAAAGCAGAATTCTGAAAATCATGAGGTACACTCGGGGCCGGACTAAAGGGGTGGGTGACCGAGACGGCAGGCTTGGGGCCTCCACACTCAGAAGGGCTCCCATACAGGGTCAGTGTGGCCCTGCTGAGAACAGGTGCCCAGTGGTAACTGTTCCCGGATGGGGGCTTTGTTGCGGCAGCTGTTTTCTGCTGCATATAGTGCAGAGCGGCTCCCGACTACTGAGTTCCCTCATCAGAGACATCAGTGATGCTGATGAGGGAACTAGGGAGCACCATAGCAGCTCTGCCGGAATCGGGAGCATGACAGGTAATTTTACAGGGGAGAGGATGGAGGCATTTAGAGCACTGTGTGGCTTAGGGGGTGGGGGAAAGAGCGGGGTTTGTGGGCTCCGTGAGGCCTGGGAGGGGGGGGTAGGTCCGTGTTGCTTGTAGGGGCCCCCACAACTTAGTTGTCCTGGGGCCCTCACAAGCTTTAATCCAGCCCTGGGTACACTTATCATACACAAGGTGCGTGTGAGGGGACAGGGCTCAACCTTACCTATTTATTTGTGGCTAGAGGAAGGGGGTTGCAAATGGCGATCCATTCCTGGACTGGTGGTAGGACCTAGGTCTGTGTGATGCTTAGCTGCAGTAATTTTAACTTGTAACTTCAGTGCACATATTAGCATTGTGGGAAAAAATGGTCCTCCCAGGTACAACCTGATTCTAGATGGCTGCCTATACTGCTTTTTCGATAATCCTGCCCTGCCAAGAACTTTTTTCAACAACCCTAATAGCTTTGAAAATAACCAGATATAGGGGCATATTCAATGAGAATAGCAAAAATCCCGCACCTGCAGGGTTTTGACTGGAGGTGCAGGATTTTTCCTATTCAATTAGGTGTGGTTTTTTTTACTTTTTTGCGCTCCAGGAGGGTTTTTTTTTTTTTTGCGCACCTCCAGAGCATGGCCAATTTTTCCTAAAATCCCCAATTTTACGAAAAAAAGGTCGGTATGGGTGCTGGGAGATCTACATCTCCCAGCAGCCTGTGCCCCTCCCACCAGCCCCCAGGACTCCCAGCAGCCCCCTCTCCAGTGAGAAGATAGAGGGGAGGCCATCAGGAGCCGCGGAGACCCCCGGGCAAGTGCAGAATTTTTTTTGTATTTTTTTTTATGCGGCGCAGGGCTTTCAGAGCTAAAGCCCAGCGACCACTGTTTGTAATTGGATATCACGGGTATCAGGAGCGCGCATACCTGCGGTAATCCAAAATTGGGAACGAGGGGCGCAAGTTTTTTTCCTCGCTAAACCTCACGCCCAATTTTAATATGCCCCATAGTCTAGCCCATATTATAGAAATAAAAATGCACAGTGCGCTGCATAACTTGTCAAAAGCTTTACATATAGACAATGGGGTTACCATTACAGACAATGCTCTGCATTTACAGACTTAAGTCACCACTGGCAATGCTATAAATTGCAGTTAGCCATGGTCATCAAACAAGTTGACACGTCAACCACAGTAAATGCACAGAAGCAGAGCCAGTACTCAAGCACGTTCTGCAGATATGCCAGTCTGCGTCAACAAGTAAAGCATAGCAGCGTGATGCAATGAAGTAGAGGTGTCGATTTAATAAGAAGTGAGTTTGCAAAAGCGAGAATCACATCCGCCGCGTCATTTGCATACAAAAGAAGGAATGTCGGTCGTACATCGAACATTTGAGCAACCCTGCATGTCTGTGTTTTTCTAGTCATACCCCACTTCCTCTCCAAACACTGACTACCTGTCACTCACTTTGCAAAAAGATTCCTCAGTGTGACTGCCATCTCAAAATCATCGCCGTACGTGCATAATGTGGCTTTGGCGCATGCGCAGTTGCCAAATATTGCTCCATTACGTCTGACTTCAACACTGCGTGCACCTCTGAATCAGGCCCATGTCTGGTGTAGTACTAGTTGAGAAATAGAGACAATTCCATTAAACAGTATGTACCAGCTCAGACCATAAGGTAGTGTGGAGCTCTTCATTGATGAGATAACACATTTTTCAATTCCTAGATGATAGTATTATACCACTTTTATACCAAAGGGTTCCAATCCGGAACAGACCCTGAACTTACCCCTTTCATACAGCAGCACCGACCCAGTATATTCCCGAGACAGTGCCGGTCACAACTGAGCCAGGTCTGCAGTAACCCGCCTCTTCCGGCGTTGCAGTGGACGCTTGGAGATTGTCCGGCTTCAGTGGCGCTTGTAGATGACAATCGGCGGCATGCGGCATGATCTGGGTCATCGTGATCTGGATCGCACAGTTTATAGTGAAGGGTGCCAGGGGAACTATCAGTGGCCAACCCTGCAAAGTACCTGAGTTGGATCCCTGGGTGGATCCATTTACACAAACAAAAATACTGGGTTGATGCGCAACAACCCGGGATTTTTAGGTAGGTGTAAAAGGGGTATTAGTGGTAAAGGTGGAAAGTGTCCTCTTTACATTGTATACAACAGAGGTTATATTAGTATAATGGGGAACTGATCCAGGTCTCCCTCTACACCTAACCTATGATTAATCTTTTACAATCAAGTTATCACAAAAGTGAGGGTGAGACACAGGGAGAACGAGATCTGAATTCCAGGACTTTTGTTAAATGCAGGCCATTTTTGAACCAAGAAATGTGTAATTAGCAGGGCCGATGCAATACGTCCAGAGGGCTCTGCAATGTAGAGAGCTGTGGGGCTACAGAGGCGCCGCCACTGCCTTCTTCGTTTGCCAGGTGCCCGCTGAGATTTTGTTACCAGCGGGTGCCCGGCGGCTCCTTCCCTGCAGCCAGAGCTCACTCCTGAGCTCCGCCTTCCGGCTCCTGCAGTGGGTGTAGGGAGAGATGTCATAGTGCTGGGTGTGAGCAGCTGTCAGATGGGCGGTGGGCACAGGAGTGGGGTTTCAGGTAAGTATAGTGTTGTGTTTACCATTATGTGTAAGGGGCACTACTACTGTGGGCATTAGGTGTAAGGGGCACTATTACTGTGGGCATTGTATAAGGGTCACTACTACTGTGTGCATTATAGGTATAAGGGGCAATATTGTGTGCATTGTGTATAAGGGGTACTACTGTGTATCGTAACGTGAATAAGGGACGCTACTCTTGTGTGGTGTAATTTGAATAAGATGGTGCTATTGTGTGGCGTAATATTAATTGGGGGTACTATTGTGTGACCGCGACTCTTTCTTGTGAGACCACACCCCTCCTTTGTGAAGGTGCACAATGTCCCTTCATGGAAAATGGAAAGGAGAGTGCAAATTTATAGTTTGCAGTGGGCTGCTGAACACCCTAGCACCGGCCCTGGTATTTAGGCATTGTGCTTTTGTATAATTATGAGAATTAATTTGAGAGCAAATGTTTAAGCTGCTTATTTCTTAATGTGCACATGGTGGCAGCAGTGTTCTACTGCATTCTGCAAGATAAAAATATAATACAGTACAAAGTAGCTATGGCAACAGTCATGGTATATATTAGGAATGGCCGATTGGAGAGCTCAAATTGATCTTTTGGATCGATGCGTGATTGTCACTATGGAACCTGTAGGGTGCAAATGAATATTTGACCAATTTGCACATGTGTACTGAAGAACGCTTCTCTAACTGCAATTATCAGTACAGCAGGTATATTGCTATATAATCTCAGTATTGAACCAAAATATTGATAATCAGATGCAACAGCAGCGCCGTATCTAGGGGCATGCGACCGGTGCCGCTGCACAGAGTGCAGGACTCTGTGGGTGGCACCATTGCCGCCCCACGGCCTTTGTTTGTGGCTAGCCTGGAACGGGCACCCTGCAGTCTGTGCAACTGAGCAGAGCATCCTCAGGACTCTCTGTTCAGCTCTGCACTTTCCCAATGCTGCTGGCCCTGCCCCCTCTGTGTAACATAATGACATCATGCATGCAATGTCATGACATCAGGCGCTTAGGGCATAGGCTGGCACAGGGCGAATCTTAGCCTTGTTATGGCGCTGCAAAGCAGTATGTATTTATACCCAGAAACTGGCTGGCAACTTTTAGCCTGGGGGCAGACGCATGCACAGATTGCTGGAAAAATGGCTGCGGCCGCCATTTTCCGGCATTTGAACAGCGCTGGGAGACCCGACGCAGGACTTCGGAGAGGTAAGTAATACAAAGTATGGGTGCAGAGTGTGCACCGCACACCCTCCAGCCATTATAGATACGCCCCTGGACTAAGCTGAGACTATTCTAGTGACCAATACACAGTGCAGGGACCACTCTAGTGACCGTTAAACACTGCAGGAACCATTCTAATGCAAAGAAGGAACTATTCTAGTCCATATGTAGTCCATGTTTCACGTAAAAAAAACCCTAAAATTTATCAGATATACAGCAAAAAATGTAAGTGTAAAATAGTGACAACTGTATATTTGTGTAATAAATACTAATTATTACCATTTGTTTTCTTTTAATTGTTTAAAGTAAGAGCCTAAATCTGCTCCCCCCCTCCCCTTACGCCATACTTGCCTACTCTCCCGAAAGTTGCTGGAGGTTCCTGATTTTTTTGGTTAGCCCCCGCACCCCCAGAAGATAAGGCAGGTCTCCCGCATCCCGCACACTTCCTAGTGATTTATGCAGGATGGGGAGATTTTACGTGTAATTTGGGGTCTGTAGGGAGGGGGTGGGCTAAAAAAAAATAGCAAATTGCATCATTTAGCTCCGCCCTTTCCTTGCGGACCTGCAAATCATGGCCTTTTCCCGTGAAGGGGCAGGGCCTAATGACATCTACAGTCCGGCCCTGCCTCCCGAAGCTGTCAGCAGCATCTCTTCTCCAGGCTGCTCCTGGAGAGGAGTTTTGGAAAGTCGTTAAGTGTGCATTACGCATTAAAAATCAGATCCCAGAACTGACACCCCACCACCAGCACCTCCCTCACTGACACCCTTCCATTGCCACCTGACTCAGTGACACCCAACCATCACCATCTCCCTGCCACCACCCTCACGGACACCCCACCACTGCCACCTCTCCCACACTGACACCCCACCACTGCCACCACCCTCACAGACACCCAACCACTGCCACCTCTCCCACACTGACACCTCCCTCACTGACACCCCACCACCATCACTGACACCCCACCACTGCCACTTCCCTCACGGACACCCCACCACCGCCACCTCCCTCATTGCAAAGTAGTCCCTAGATCGGATCTTCTCCTGCTTCAGAAAATATCATACCCCAGATAGGAATTCCTCACACACCGTTAAAGATACCCCATACCCTAGATCTGGACAAACTAAATAAAAATAAACAATGAAGAATCTAGGAATGGAAAACCCAAAACCTTGCTAAAAATCCCTTTTCTAGAAAAACTGGTGCCTCCTACTACATGTGAATACTAGTTATATTATAGCTATACATACACACTATAAATTTACAGCTGCAGTTGGATAGATATATATTATTTTTATGCCAAAAAAGACTATGGGGCTTATGTAATAAGATGCGACTTGCAGCTGCTGTGGGAACTCCTGCGAATCTACCTGTATTTTTAAAGTGCCAATCATTAAAAAGCTAAATCAGCTTGGTTTTTACTTTAAAATGATTACTGCTTTAAAAATATGGGAAGACTCGCAGGAGTTCCCGCAGCGGCTGTAAGTCGCACCCTATTACATAGAGGTGTGAACCAAAACATGAAACTAGGAAGAATTGTGTTTGCATAAACAATAAATGACACATATATATATATATATATATATATATATATACACACATAATTGATATCAATACAATATTATTGTATATTAATTGCTAATTAACAAAATGACATATGAGTTTATGGATATTTTGTTATTGGGAAGATTTTAAGAAATGTAATAGTTGTTTTTACTGACAGATATCTGTAAATCTCACTCAGGGTTTTGTGGCAAAATGTATCAAATGCAATGATAATATAATGATGTACACACCTCATGCAATACTTGGATTAGCTGTGGTAAAACTTGTTGGACAAATGGGCCAAATACAAAATTTTAGATAAGAATTCCCTTTAATCAGGAGCAGGACTAGTAATAAAAAAGCACTAGATGACCATAAAGTCCAGATTCGGAGTGTTTGTACTAAAGTGACTCCACTATTTCCCTGGAGAAAGGAAGTCCTTATATTTACAGGAAATGTACACATCTAATTCCAGGCTAGTCTATAAAATGCTGGAAAGTCCATTAAGCAGGCTGTATCTACTGCAAATAAGAAATACAGTATGGGCCAAATGAAATAGGGTGAGAGTTTAGAAGATGTGAGAGTAAACCCTCTCACTATTACATTGGTCGAGTTGTATTTTCAAAACGGGAAAACATCTGGATGAGAGTTTAAATTGTGAGAATTATTTTAGTCTGAAAAACATGCGAGTTTGCATGTTCTCGGACTCTGGGCCTGATTCAGCAAGGATCGCAGTTGCTAAGATGCATGCAAACGGACGATTGTTGCGAACTGCGCATAAGTATACATCGCAGTGTGCGTGTGCAAACCAACCCATCGCAGCGTGATTGACAGGAAGTGCTGTTTGTGGGTGGTGACGGGGGGTGGTCGGCCGAACGCAGGCGTGCCAGTGCATTTCAACGCCATTGCATGGGCATGCATAAATTATCCACTGCGATACCACTGCGCTGAAGCAATTCCTGAGAAAGGTCTGACCTGCCTTAACTGTGCGTATGGGTCCGATGGTACTCAATTGTACCGATGTTTTTGCAGTCTTGCTAACCATTATGGATGTGCGTGTAGGTGAAGTGGGCGTCCTTATGTAGTGCTGTGGCGGCATTGCGATCTCTACGGATTAGCATACTATTGCAGTTGAACTGCATGTGTACGCTATATTGCATTCCACAGTGAATCAGGCCCTCTATTACTCTGGGCGAGTTTAAAAAGTGAGAGAGTTTTCTCTTACATTTTCTAAACTCTCACCCTATTACATTTGGCTCTATAGATCCAAAATAATTTCTTGGCATCGCCTGATTGTTGCGTACTGCGCCTGCATCGCAGTGCGTGAACTAGCTAATGCGATCGGGACTGTGATCGCAGACCCCTCGCAGGTTGATTGACAGGAAGCACCGTTTGTGGGTGGTGATGGGGGGCTTGTCGGGAAAATGCAGGTGTGCCGTTGCAGGGGCGTGCATAAATTATCCACTGAGACGCCATACACAGTTTGAGGTCTCATAGCATGCATAGTTAGCAATTTCTGAGTAAGGTCAGGGCTTGTGCAAGTGTGCGTGAGGCTGCGATAGTACTCGACTGTACCGATGGTTTCGCTATTCTGCTAAGTATTACGGATGTGTGAAATGTAAAGTGGGGGTCCTTATGTAGTGCTGAGTTTGCATTGCGATCACAGTGGATTAGCATACTATCACAGTTGAACTATGCGCGTACGCAATGTTGCATACCGTAGTTAATCAGGCTCTGTATCCATAATATTGGTTGGTTTTGTGATACACAAAGCTTGAAAGCTTCGATGATATTACCAGGTATAAGTGAAGTTAACCACAAATTGCAGTAAATTAGTAGATTAGGAACATAACAACAAAATGTGTATGATGAAAAGCTCAAATAGTGTCATAAATGAAAAGTTTACATTGCACAAAGGGGCATATTTATTACAATTCGCATCTCAGATGTGGATTGGCTGTGATAAATTTGCCCAATATCGAAATGCGACATTTGAATACATCACAAGGATGTATAAAATATCGCATGTAGGGACAGCGATAAAGCTCTGTCCCTGCGAATCCACTTCACACACTTTTCACAGTCAGGGACTGCACTTTATAGCAATAGGCTGTACAGCCCCTGCACTGCACAGAGGAGAAAGTGTAATGTGCGGTCTTTTAACTTAAAGGAGTCTATGTACAAATAATGGCGGGACTGCTGCGATTATTATGTATATCGCCGGGGGTGTTTTCATTTATAATGAAAATATTCCAGCTATGTACAAAGGGGAACTGTCCCTGCAAGTTATGGCCCCAGAAAATTGTAGAAGTCTTTTACAGAAGTGAAAGACTTCTTTAGGGGAAGCTGAGAGATCGAAAGCGCTCTCTCCTGCTCTTGGAAACTCCATAGGCTTATAGCAGTGTACACCAGGGGCTGGCTGGCAACTTTTAGATTGGGGGGCAAATGCATGCAGGCGGCCCTGGCAGAGGAGTAGCGTGTAGCTAGGGTGCCCGAAGAACGTGCGTGCTACAGCGCCCCCCCCCCCCTCAAGTGTTCCAGGGAGGAGGCTGGCCATATGGGATTAATGTAAAGTAAAAATAAAGATTAGGGACAGCCCCATCATGGTGCCCATATGCAGTGCCCCCCTGTGCCCCAGGAGAGGATCCCCTTATGCAGGCCTCCAGTAGTGCCTCCAGTAGTGATCCCCCCTATGCACTGCCCCTTATACAGTGCCCCCAGTAGTGGTCCCCCCTGTGCAGTGACCCTTGTGCCCCCAGTAGTAAGCCCCTTATATAGTGCCCCCAGTAGTGGTACCCCTTATGCAGTGCTCCTTATATAGTGCCCCCAGTAGTAGTCCACACCCCATGCAGTACCCCCAATAGTGGTAACCCTTATGCAGTGCCCCTTAAATAGTGGCCCCAGTTGAAATCTCCCCCCTATGCAGTACCCCCAGTATTGCCCTTTTTATAGAGCCCCCAGCAGTGGTCCATCGATGCAGTGCCTCTAGTAGTAGTCCCCTCCCCCCTATGCAGTGCCCCTAGTAGTTGTCCCCTCCCCTTGTAGTGCCCATAGTAGTAGTAGTCCCCACCTTGTAGTAGTAGTCCCCCCCTTGTAGTGCCCCCAGTAGTAGTCCCCCCCTTGAAGTGCCCCCAGTTATAATCCCCAGTAGTGATCCCCCCTTGTAGTGCCCCCAGTAGTGATCTCCCCCTTGTAGTACCCCCAGTAGTGGTCTCCCTCTTGTAGTGCCCCCAGTAGTAGTCCCTCCCTCTTGTAGTGCCCCCAGTAGTCCCCCCCCTTGTAGTGCCCCCAGTAGTAGTAGTCCCCCCCTTGTATTGCCCCCATTAGTAGCAGTCCCCCCCTTGCAGTGCCTCCAGTAGTGGTTCCCTCCTTGTGGTGCCCCCAGTAGTGGTCTCCCCCCTTGTAGTGCCAGCCTCCCCTCCAGTAGACACACGTAGTAAAAAAAAAAAAACCACTTACCTTAATCCCCGCTCCCGCCGTCGCCATCCGCTCCTCCGTCTGTCCTTCCCGGGCCGGGCTGCTCTGCATTATGGGAGAGACGTCATATGACATCATGACGCCTCTCCCATTGCCCACTGCGGGAGCCAGAAGATGGAGCGGCTCCTGCAGTGGGCGCAGCAGCAGCTAATGAGAGTCTGACAGACTCTCATTGGCTGCTGATCAAAACAAACACACAGCTGCCGGAGCCGGCAGCTGTGTGTTTGTCACTTGTGTAGTCAGGGCTGCCATAAATTATGGAGCCCGGGACTACCAATATAGGCAGAGCCCCCCCCCCCCCTCCCCACAACCCCAGACACTTAACTAAGTTACCAAACTCCTCTTATTATTAAGTTCTAGCTGCTCCCCAGTCCTCACATGCTGCGGCTCCTCGGGGAGAGGCAGTGGCTGGCAGGAAAGATAGGTGAATGGTAGATATAGTGTGAGATGGAGAGGTAGTGGGTGACAGGAGAGGGTGAAGGGGATAGGCAGTTGGTGATGCCAGGGAGAAAATTACAGAGAGAGGCAGTGGGTGATGCCAGGGACAAGGTGACAGGGAGAGGTAGTGGGTGACGCCGGGGATAGGGTGACAGGCAGTGGGTGACAGGGAGAGGCAATGGGTGACGCCAGGTAGAGGGAGAAAAGGAAAGGCAGTGGGTGATGCCAGGTAAAGGGTGAAAGCCAGTGGGTGACAGGTAGAGAATAATGGGGAGAGGCAGTGGGTGAGATATAGGGGGGCACTGGGCTGGATGGAAAGAGGGCAGTCAGATGGTGGTGGGAGGGGGGAACACTAGGCTGGAGAAGGTGTACACTGGCTGGGATGATGGCGGAACACTAACTAGACTGGCTGGGGTTCTTGCTGAGGGGCAGTTAGATGGAGGCAGTGGGCTGGTTGGGCAGGAAAGGGGGTAGACACTGGGATGGGGGAGTCAGTGAGATGGTGGGGGACACTGGGCTGAATGGGGTGCACTGGACAGGATGAGAAGGGGGATCACTGTGACTGGACTGTTTGCATAATACCTGAGCCAAATAGAGTTGCACATGGTACATGTGCTGGGGTTTTGGAATTGCAGAGAGAGAACAGAGCAATCATCTGCAACACAAAACGTGTAATCTGTAGAACTGCTTTTCCACATTTTTTGTTTTGCAGCTCATTGGACTCTCTCTCTGCAATTCCAAAATCCGGCACATGTACTATGTGCAATTCTAATATATCTGGCACAGGCACAGCATGTGAATATGAAATAAAAAATACACCTGACCTTACCTGTATGGTGGTTTCTCTGTGATGGGGAACCTCTGAAGAAATTGATCCTCCCTGGGCAGATGGTGTCTTCAATCGGTATTCACTATTCATGTAGGAAATCCCATTGTCCGGAAAATGCCTGTTTGTGTAGGAATATAACTAATGTCATTATCATACAACAAAGGTTCAACCAGACTCGTCACCTGTGTCTCCTCCGGCCTGCTGCCCATGTGTCACTCCAGCCTCCTGCTCCATGTCCTATCTATCCCCTTGTCTTTCCAGCTACATACCCCATGTTATCTCCAGCCTCCTGCTCCCTATGTCACCTCCAGATCCCTGCAACATTCCAGATTCCTGTCCCGTCTCCCCTCCAGATCCCTATGTCACTCAAGCCTCTCTGCCCTGTGTCATCTCCAGATCCCTGCGCCATTCCAGCCTTCTGTCCACTTTCCTCCCCGTCTTTCAAGCCACCTACCCCCTTGTCTTTCCAGCCTGCCACCCCCTTGTCTTTCAAGCCTCCTGCCCCCTTTCCACCCCCGTTTTTCCAGCCTTCTGCCCCCTTTCCACCCCCATTTTTCCAGCCTTCTGCCCCCTTTCCACCCCCATTTTTCCAGCCTTCTGCCCCCTTTCCACCCCCGTTTGTCCAGCCTTCTGCCCCCTTTCCACCCCCGTTTTCCCATCCTTTTGCCCCTTTTCCAGCCTTCTGCCCCCTTTCCACGCCCGTTTTTCCAGCCTCCGGCCCGATCCACCCCCGTTTTTCCATCCTTCTGCCCCCTTTCCACCCCCTTTTTTCCAGCATCTGCCCCCTTTCCTGCCTTCTTTTCCCTTTCCAGACCAGCCCCTTTTCCACCCCCGTTTTTCCAGCCCCCGGCCCCCTGTCCACCTCTGTTTTTCCAGCCTTTTGCCCCCTTTCCACTTCCGTTTTTCCAGCCTCCGGCCCCCTGTCCACCACCGTTTTTCCATCCTTCTGCCCCCTTTCCACCCGTTTTCCAGCCTTCTGCCCCCTTTCCACCCCTGTCTTCCAGCCTTCAGCCCCCTTTCCACCCCCATTTGTCCAGCCTTCTGCCCCCTTTCCACCCCCGTTTTTCCAGCCTCCTGCCCCCTTTCCACCCCCTTGTTTTCCCAGCCTATGTTCCTTCTCTTACCTTTTACATGATCCTCCATTAGCTGGTCCGGGTCTCAGTCCCACGCGGCCGGCGGCTCCTCTCTTCAGCAGGGAGCGCGACATGACATCACAAGGTCAGCGTCGCGCTCCCAGCAGTCCTTCAGGTAGGAACTGTGTCACAACAGGAACTGCCGCTGCGCTGCCGAGCAAGACCATATAACTCGGCGGCGCAGCGGCAGTTCCTGCTCTGACACAGTTAATAATAGTGATGGATGTATGGCGTGGGAGAGCTGCCGGCAGTACTAGGAGCGCCGCGGGCAGGGTCCCCACAGTGTCTGACTGCTGCCATGGCTTGTGCAGCAGCAAGGCTTAGCAGCAGGCGGGCCCCCAGAGTGTCTGGCCGCGGCTGTTAGGGTGCAGAGCAGGAGGACTTTCCTGGGCTTGGGCTGCAGCGGACGGGCGGGCCCCCCGAGTGTCCGGGCCCGGGACTCCAGTCCCGGCAGTCCCCCCCTGATGGCGGCCCTGTGTGTAGCGCTGACCGAACTCAGTCCGGTCAGCGCTACACACGTGGTGCAGTCTGTGTCACAGACTGCCTCGGCCTGCATGCCGCTGCGGCCCGGGGGGCACATGGCACCCTGCCCCCCGGCCCAGCCCGCCACTGGTGTACACCATCTGAAGATGATGTAAACTACCAGGGCTAAATTCCGAAGCGCTTCGCTTTTTGGAGTTTAGTACATAGGGGTCAGATCGTTGACCCCATTGATAACAATGCGGACTGTGATCTGGAGTGCTAATTAGCACTTTGCCAGAGATTTCTGTGAAATTCCTGCATTGTGCCATTAGTACATAGGAACAATACTAAAGTCTCTGCATCATTTTATGTAACAGCTTGATACATAAGCCCCAAATTACACCTCCTCCTCTGTGCAGTGGACATGCAGCCTATTGCTATAAAGCACAGTCCCTGACCATCCGCGGCCGCTGCGCCTTTCAAATGGTTAGAGGGTGTTGAGCTGCCCCCTTGCCCCCCCCATTCTGACGCCCATGCCGCAGTTGAGTATAAGAGGCCAGAGATCCTTGCCTGGGAAAGGGAGACATTTGCCGCCCCCGCCCAGAAACGCCAGCAGACTGTCAATTGCTGACAGTCTGCATATGGACTGCTTGCGGGTACGCAACCTGTACTGCACATGCGCAATACGGGTGAGGCGCATACGCAGATTCCCGATAATCGGGAATCTGCATGAATCCTGTCACTGTGTCTGCAACTGAATCACCACCTGAAATCACTCTGCACAACAACATTGAAGACCATGTCTAGCAAGCCTGGCTTCAGGGGAGTTAATGGTCTGAAGTCTTGTTCCTGGACAGAAGGGACCCGCCCACAGTGGCACTGTGTGGCTGAGATCAATGTCCCCTGCTGCTTCCCAGCCAGGGGCAGCTGAAGGTACAGACTGACAGGGTTCCCAGCTGCCGTCTGTTGCTGATAAAATAGACTCCCTGGCCTTGCCTATGATGACTTGGTGGACCAGTGGAAGTGGCGGAGTCACAGCCCTTTGAGGGCCCGAGGGGCCTTGTGAGGGGAAGACCTGAGGAAAGCAGATCACAGTGTGATATGAGGGGGGGCTGCTGTGTGAGAGGTGTCAATGAGTTTCAGTGTGATTTGTGAGGGGGAGGCTGTGTGAGGGGACTGTCACGCTGTCTCAGGGGACAGTGTGATCTGTGAGGCGGGGGCTGATGTGTGAGGGGACACTGTGATCTGTGAGGGGGGCTGCTGTGTGAGGGACAGTGTAATCTGTGAGTGGGGACTGCTGTGTGAGGGGACAGTGTAATCTGTGAGGGGGGCTGATGTGTGAGGGGTCAGTGTGATCATGGAGGGGGGCTGCTGTGTGAGGGGACAGTGTAATCTTTGAGTGGGGACTGCTGTGTGAGGGGACAGTGTGATATGCGAGGGGGGGCTGCTGTGTGAGGGGCCAGTTTGATCTGTGAGGGGTGGCTGCTTTGTGAAGGGCAAGTGTAATCTGTGAGGGGGGGCTGTGTGAGGAGGCAGTGTGATCTGTGGGGTTCAGCTGCTGTGTGAGAGGACAGTGTGATCTGTGATGGGGGCTGTTTTGTGAGGGGCCAGTGTGATCTGTGAAGGGATGGGGCTGCTGTGTGATGGGCCAGTGTAATCTGTGAGGTGGGGTTTATGGGTAAGGGGACCCTGCTGTGTGAGGGGCCAGTTTGATCTGTGAGGGAGGGGGGGCTGTTGTGTGAGGGGACAGTGTGATCTGTGAGGGGGGCTGCTGTATGAGGGGCCAGTGTGATCTGTGAGTGGCCAGAGTGATCTGTGGGGTTGGGCTTCCGTGTGAGAGGACAGTGTGATCTGTGAGGGGGGGCTGTTGTGTGAAGGTCCAGTGTGATCTGTGAGGGGGGGGGGCTGTGTGAGGAGGTAATGTGATCTGTGAGATAGGGTGTCACAGAGCCGCTGAATCCAGGTTGCCCTCACCTGGTCTGGTGACGCTGGAGTCCGGGCCGGTGTGTGAAAGCGGCCGGGAGATCCCTGGCACCCGCTGTCAGCTGCTCTCCTTCTCCCCCGGCGTATGCAGGCGGCCACGGCTTCCTTAGAAGCGCGCGCGCCGCTCTGTTAAATATTTAAAGGGATAGGCACCTGTAATGGAAGCGCTGATTGGGGACTAGTTGAACTCTGACAAATAAAAGGAAGTTCCTGGGAGAACTCCAGTGCCAGAGTATAGGCTCCATTACCATACTCCAGCGTTCCTGTGCATATCCTGATTATTGGTTCTGACACTTGGCGAGTTTTGTGACTCTGATTCTGCCTAACCCCTGGTTCTACGTTGATATCTGGTTCTGACCTCGGCTATTCCCTGTGACCCGTTTACGTCTGCTCCCTGGTACTGCTTCGTCCGTTTGGTTCTGACCCGGCTAAGTCGACTACGCTCAAGTCTCCCGTATACTGACCAAGTGCCAGCACCTGTATAGGGAAACCTAACCTGAGGGCCTCGACCTGTGTGTCAGGCACAGCCAAGTCCATACCTTCTTGCGAGGGTCCCTGTGAAAACCGCCGGCACATTAGACTCCGCGAATCAGGAATAGGTCTAGCCAATTCCCTGAATACGGGTAGCATCCACTATCCGCCCGTGAGTTTGTGACAGAATACTCTGGCCCCAAAAGCATGGATGCTGCTGGTAACCCATCGCCCCGAGACTTACTCGAGAACCTATTTGCTAGAGTCGAGAAGCAAGAACAAGATCAAGCCCAGATTATGCAGTGTCTCCAGACTTTAATGCAACAATTCAGTACCGCTCAGCCAGCACCGTCACTATCAGTCCCACCTCCTACGGTGACTGTACAGGTCGCAAGTGCTTCTGCACCATTACACATTCCGGATCCCACGAAGTACAGTGGGGACCCAAAGGACTGTCGAGGGTTCCTGAACCAGTGCTCACTCCAATTTGAGGTTCAAGCTGCAAATTTCACCGTCAGAAAGGACGAAAGTGGCTTACATGATCTCGCTGCTGTCCGGTCAGGCCTTGGCTTGGGCCTCTCCTTTATGGAAAAGAAATGATCCTCTGGTTAACAATAGCACCGAGTTCCTGAAGGTTTTCCGGAGGGTCTTCGATGAGCCTGGTCGAGTAACCTCTGCGGGATCGGCTATCCTACAGCTGAAACAAGGCAATCTGCAGGACAATATGCTGTGCAGTTCCGGACCCTTGCTTCAGAATTGGGATGGAACAACGAAGCTTTAGTAGCCGCCTTCATGCAAGGTTTGTCCAATCAGATCAAAGATGTACTCGCATCCAGGAAACTGCCAACATCTTTGGATAACTTGATCTCCCTGTGTATCTGGGTAGATATTCGCCAAAGGGAGAGAACAAGAGAAAAGGAACAGTCTCGTCGGTTTACCTTTAAGCTCGCTCCACGTTTCATGACACCAGTGGAACCTCCAGAAGAACCCATGCAGGTTGGGAAATCTCGTCTTCCTGTCGCAGACAGAGAAAGGAGGTTTAAAAACAGACTTTGTATTGTCATGAAACAGGTCACCTTCTCTCTGGCTGTCCTAAACGTCCGGGAAATGAAAAGGCCTAACTGATCGAGGGGTGGTCAGATTGGGTACATTTCAACACACCCCAAAGAACCATGTAGTTCCTCAATTCTCCCTTGACGTGACCCTGGTCCTGGGAAAGTCCTCTGAAGTCATTAGGGCTTTCCTGTACTCAGGTGCTGATGGCAACTTCATTATGGCTAAGAAAGTTCAAGAGCTGGGAATTCCTATTATGCCACTTCAAACACCTCTCAGCATCATCGGAGTGGATGGGAATAAACTTCCTACAGCGTCCATCCACTCGCGGACGTCAGAAGTTATCATGCAAGTAGGGGCCCTCCATCGAGAATCTATAGCATTCTACATACTTCTATCAGCTGAGAGTCCTGTCATCCTGGGTCTTCCTTGGCTTCGCAAACATTCTCCTGTGCTAGATTGGGAGGAACCTCAAATCCTGGCGTAGGGCCCTCGATGCCATGGCTCCTGTTTGTCATCTGTCAAACCTCCCCAGCGAGCCATTCGGAGTTCAGTTATCTCTCCAGAAGTTCAGCTTCCAGCTGCATACCAGTCCTTCCGACATGTGTTTAGTAAGAAGGCCGCTGAGACACTTCCTGCTCATAGAAACTGGGATTGCGCTATTGATCTATTACCTGGGAAAAAGCCACCTCGGGGAAGAACTTTTCCTCTCTCACTTCCCGAGTCCCAATCAGTGACTGAGTAAATCCAGGAGAATCTGGAACATGGTTTCATCAGGGAGTCCAAATCACCCGCGGGTCCCGGTCTATTCTTCATCAAAAAAAAGGACGGAGGTCTGAGACCATGTATTACCGGGGCCTGAATGCTATTACCATCAAAGACCAGTTTCCATTACCTCTGATATCCAAACTTTTCGATTGAATTAAAGGAGCAAAGATTTTTACCAAGCTAGATCTTCGCGGGGCCTACAATTTGATCAGGATTCAGGCTGGAGATGAGTGGAAGACAGCCTTCAATACTCGTGATAGTCACTTTGAGTACCTAGTCATGCCTTTGGGTTAAGCAATGCTTCCTGGGATTCTGCAATTTCTATCGCCAGTTCATCAAGAATTACTCAATCATAGCAGCTCCCATTACTGCACTCACCAAGAAAGGACAAGATACTCGTATATGGTCTTCCGCAGCTGAGGAGGCCTTTGTTCTTTTATAACAGTGCTTCATGTCAGCCCCTATTCTAAGACAACCTGACTGCGATCTGCCTTTCTTCTTGGAGGTGGACGCCTTCACGGTGGGAGTTGGGGCAGTACTGTCACAGAAGGATGAGTGGGGCAAGTGGTACTCCTGTGGGTTCTTTTCCCGTAAGTTTTCTGCTCCAGAGAAAAATTATGCAGTTGGGGATAAGGAATTACTAGCCATTAAGCTAGAGTTGAGATATTTGCTGGAGGGGGCAAAATTTCCGGTGACAGTCTACACAGATCACAAAAACCTCACCTATCTCAAAACCGAGCTTTGCCTGAATTATCGCCAGTCCAGGTGTTCCCTGTTTTTTGATTGTTTTAACCTGGTTATTACCTATCATCCAGGTTACAAGAATGTAAAAGCTGACGCCCTGTCTCGAGCATTCAATGTGGCCCAGGAGGATGAAGTAAAGGAAGACAAACCAATTTTAAATCCTGGGTGCTTTGTTGCAGTCACTAAGGACAAAATCGCGCCACGGAAAACATTTGTAGCACCCGAACTCCGGTCTAAGTTACTCCAGTGGGCCCATTCTTCTCGTTTATCAGGTCATGCAGGAATGGGGAGAACTTTGGAACTGATCCTTAGGAGTTTTTGGTGGCCGACTGTACGTCGCGATGTCAAGGACTTTGTGGCAGCCTGTACTATCTGTGCTCAGCATAAGGTGCCTCCTCAACTTCCATTCCCTGGTGGGCCCTTCACATCCCAGTCCGACACTGTATGTGGCTGTGGGAAAAGTGGTATAACACTTTGCGGCTGCCAGTCATAATTCCGACGCCGGAATACAGAACGCCGCGGGCCCGATCAAGGTAGGTACAGGCGCCCGTTCTCTTAGCCGCGCGGGGGGGGGGGATTTGGTTTAGGGCCCCCTGGGGGGACTTAATGTTAGGCAGGGGCGTTTCTAGAGAGAAGGGGGCCCATGTGCAGTTTCCGACACGGGCCCCCTCCTCTCCGCCCGGCAGCACACTGAGCTGTGCGTGGCCAGTGCCGGAGTTATAGACTCTGGGCACTAGAGTGTGCCCAGAGTCTATAGTGTATGCACCAGATCACCGTGAAAATGGCCGAGACTGCCATTTTCCCTGTACTGCGAATGCGCAAACAACGGGAAAATGGCCGCTGTGGCCATTTTCCAGTCGTTTTACAGTGCCGGACGCCAGCGCTGACGTGGGACTCCGAAGAGGTAAGTAATATTATGGGTTCAGGGCCTCCCTGGACCCAGGGGCCCGTGTTCCCCGCACCCTTTATAGATACGCCCCTGGTGTCAGGTACCCCCCCCGGGAAGGTTAGGTTTAGGCACTAACGGGGGAGGTTAGGATTAGGCACTAGGGTGGGGAGGTTAGGGTTAGGCACCCCTAAAGGCAGGCTAGGGGGGGATTAGAGTACTTACCTCAGCCTCCTTGTCGGGATTTGAACCAATACCATTCCCACCGGGACAGTGCCTGTAAAACAGGACTGTGCAGCTGAAATCGGAACAGTTGGGAGGTATGTATCTTCTTCCATCGGGCGTCGAGTCAGCTGGGATGCACATCTATACTGATGTGTACACGGCTTTTCGGAACAGCAAATGCTAGGACTGGTACCGACAGCATGCAGTGCTGAAGAAATAGATAGCAGCTATACATTTGTACTATCACACTGCTGCAGGTTTATGTGCCCACTTCAGATGCAACAGAAGAGGATATTGAACAATTTTATGCAGACCTCCAACAAGCAGTTGATCAAATTCTTGCTAAAGACATCGGGCCTCATTCAGAGTTGGTCGAAGCGGCCGCACGGAAAAAGGGGCCGGATATTCAAATGATTAACTCTCAAGTTGCGTCCCTAAGTTCGGATCGGTAGTTGGCCGACCAAGGGGAGGAAGCGGTCGGAAGACAAAAAAATACGCCCCCTTCTCGTACGCATTGCACGTCATCTCCGGGCATATATGGATTAAGCGAGACCATCGGGAAGAATATAAGGATTAATCGAGACCATCAGGAACCGTCGGCACTGGTCGTAGAGCTTAAGGTTGACCATACCCTCTCTTAAGCTCTACGATCATGTCAGTGTAAAAACCTCCCATGTCACATGTGCTATGACGCTACTTTGTTAATTATGCACTCCCATAAACCGTATGCACTCCCATAAAACGCCGTTCACATAATTAGGCACGCCTGCGTTCGGATTTCCACTCCCCCGTTTTCAAGCACCTTCCCGTTACCACCCACAAACGCCTCAATCTGTCACTCAAACTACCGACCTGGCTGTGTTCAAGGAGAGAGAAATTTCTGATCGTAGTGGCTAGTTTGCGCACGCGCATTGCGAACTTTACGCATGCGCAGTATAGCGAACATCGGTGGCGTACGACCGTGCGGCCGCTTCGACCGATTCTGAATGAGGTCCATCATCTTTATTGCTGGAGATTTCAATGCAAAAGTAGGCAAAGGAGAAGAGCCACTGGTCACAAGCAAATTCGGATTAGGAGAACAGAATGAGGCCGGGGAGCGACTGGTTCAGTTCTGTCAAGAAAATCGGCTACTGATCATGAACACGTGGTTTGAACAGCCTAAACGCCGTTTATACCCATGGACATCTCCTAACAGTCAATATCGCCATCATATCGACTACTTTCTCTGCCAACAACAATGGAAGAGCTCAATACAAGCAGTTAAAACACTCCCAGGTGCGGATTGTGGCTCTGACCATCAGCTACTCATCGCTAAAGTGAAACTCCGGTTCAACACCATCAAAAGGACACCTACAATGCGACGTTTTGATACCAACAATATTCCAGCACAATATGGAATAGAGGTAAAAAACCGATTTGAACTGCTGAGTACAACTGGAAAAGACCCAGACGATCTGTGGGAAGAAATGAAAGCAATCATAGTGGATGAAGCGAAAAAATTTGTTCCGTACAAAGAACCAGCAAAGAAATCGCAATGGTTATCAGATGCGTCGATTGAAATTTCAAGAAAGAGACGAACAGCCAAGGCCTCTGGCAATAGTATCAAATTCAAATTGCTAAATGCGGAATTTCAGAGAGAAGCGAGACGAGATAAGGAATGTTACTGGAATGAACAGTGCACAAAATTGGAAGAGTCAAACAAGCAAGGCCACATTCGTGAACTGTTCGCCTTTGTGAAGCAGACACGTGCACCATTTACGTCACGCAAAGCAGCGACCATCAAAGCCCGGAATGGTAAAATCCTACTGAATGAAGACCAAATCAAGCACAGGTGGAAGGAATACACAATGGAATTATATGCAGGCAATTGACTAAATCAGCCCATCGGCCAGGAAAATCCAAGCGAGTATGAACCAGATGTTCTAGAGGAGGAGGTTGCCTGGGCTTTAAAACAACTACCAAACAGGAAAGCCCCAGGCGTCGACGGTTTACAAGCCGAATTACTCAAGCCAGTACCTGTCTCAACACTAACAGCACTTTGCCAGCAGATATGGAGAATGAACTCATGGCCCAAAGATTGGATTAGATCAGTCTTTGTCCCGCTTCCAAAAAAGGGCGATGCACAGGAATGTGGCAACTATTGGACTATTGCACTCATATCACACGCAAGCAAAATATTGCTGAAGATTATTCAAAGACACATGGCCTACTTTGTAGAGAAGGAGCTCCCAGACACGCAGGCTGGATTTCGCAGGGGTCGGGGGACCAGAGATCAAATCGCAAACCTGCGATGGATTATGGAAAAGACACGAGAGTATCAAAAGGACGTGTACGTTTGCTTCATTGACTACAGCAAAGCATTCGATTGCGTTGATCACGACAAGTTATGGAAATGTTTACGGCAGATGGGCATTCCGGAGCACCTGGAGAAAGTGATGCGATCGCTCTACATGAGTCAAGAAGCCACAGTCAGGACAGCTTTTGGCAACACGGATTGGTTCAAGATCGGAAAAGGTGTTCGACAAGGCTGTATTCTCTTGCCAGCTTTATTCAATCTTTACGCCGAAATGATCATGAGACGATGCAGTTTGGACGAGTCTACAATTGGAGTAAAAATCGGAGGGAGGAACATCAACAATCTACGATATGCCGATGACACGACTCTGCTTGCTGAAAGTAGAAAAGACCTAGAATATTTGGTCAGGAGTCAAAGAAGCGAGAGCAAGGGACTGTACCTCAACATCAAGAAAACAAAGATAATGACTACGGCAAGTGACGATGCAGTCCATATTGCAATCGATAATGAGGAAGTCGAAACAGCACGAGACTTCCTCTTTCTGGGTTCTAAGACTGATCGCAGTGGAGAATCATCTACTGAAATAAAGCGATGAATTGCACTTGGCCGCAATGCTATGCTAGGAATGACGAAGATATGGAAGAGCAACAATATCAGCAGCGCAACAAAAGCACGGTTGTTCAATGCAATTATTTTTCTGATCTTTATGTATGCATGCGAAACCTGGACACTCAAGAAGGCAGATCGCAAGAGAATTGACGCTTTTGAATTGTGGTGCTGGAGGCGAATGCTGCGCATACCATGGACAGCAATGAATACGAACAAGGCAACCCTAGAGCGGGTCAAACCAAAAGTATCTTTAGAAGGCAAGATCACCAAACAACGACTCTCGTATTTTGGACATGTCATGTGGGCTAATTCCCTAGAAACAGCGCTAATGCTTGGATTCGTCAGCGGGCCCAGAAGAAGAGGACACCAAAGAACTCGTTGGCTGGACACAATAAAGGCTGACACAAACATGCCCATAAATGACCTGAAGATAGCGGTCAGAGAAAGAGAAGTGTGGCGTTCACTGATCCATAAAGTGTCCGAAAGTCGATGTCGACTAAACGGATAATCATCATACATTTGTAATTATACCATTGCCTGGTGCCATTACCTCCTCTGTCTTTTCATTTTGCAAGCACCGAGGGATTGTCTGCCCGCAGCCTGTGTAAACTCACATCGCAACGCTATCACTACACGACGAGCACCACTGAGCAGCAGGTTGGGTGCACCAAGATGGCGGTCACCTGCGTACAGGTGCTCAATGCTCATGCGCCGGACCTCGCGGAGGACGTCTTGCCGTTAGGCTTGGCGTGCGCCATTACGTCAGATCAGTTGCTTCGTTGTGTGTCGGGAGGGGCCTAGTGAGGCTTGGAGGTTGTAGTGAGACGGAAACGGAGGGGAAGCTGGGGCGGGCGGCGAAGTGGCCATAGGAGAGCGCGGTGCCGAGCGGCCTGCAGGCTGACGGGATGGTGGAGAAGGCCGACTGCGGGAGAGAGTCGATGGTGAGGGCAGAGAAGGGCCTCCTAGTACACACCGGGCGGGCGGCGGGGCGAGGGTCATCAACCACCAGCACACCGCACCCTGGGGTCCCACACCGGCGACCCCCATGCAGAGAACGCATCGCCGGCTCCCTCTCCAACACTACGGCTGCCCGCCGCCACGTACTCAGTGTAGTTGGAGATTTGGGATCGCTGGTTGGCGAGACCACCGGGGTGTCCTGTGGTGCGGGCCATCCGCTGCATGGCTACATGGGCGGATGTCATTATACATGTACAGGATAAGTCGCATGTGCCAACATCATCAGCCCCCAGTAGTGTGACCCCCTCGCCCTGTAGCCCCTACACGGCATATAATGTGCCTGTTATGAAGTAGGAAGGGTCTATCGTTTATAAAGTACTCATACATATTTTTAAATGGGCCCTCATCTACCATATTAATTTTACGAGTCAAAGTGTAATGTCCCCTTTACATGGTGGCACTCAAAATATTTACAGTCTGCTCATGTATTCAATATCACCAATACTCTTACTACTTCACAATTCGAAGAACATTCAGTGGTCTCAGCTGTATGTCCTAGTGATTAATATTATAGGATTGCTGTCTTTTAAAAGCTGACTGGTCTATAAGCTGTATGTATATTAGCAAATATATATATATATATATATATATATATATGTATGTGTGTGTGTCAGGTAAATTGGTCGTCTCACCTGGTTTGTCTTTCATTAAGAAATGTAATGGTTCTTGGAAGATAGAAATGTTTCTCTTATTCAGAGCCACTGACCGCACATGATCTTTTTTAAAGGTTTAATATATATTTTACCTTGTGATATGAATGTATTTGTCTGCATGTTCACCTAGAAGTTCATTTGTAATGGTAATTATTTGAAAAGTAAGTTTTCTGTTAAGATGTATAATATCCTTTCAAACACAAAGCACCTACATGTGGAGTTTAGATAATAGTTTATATGGCAGATGAGCTAATGGTAAAGGATTGTATTTCAAAGGAAAGGGCTTATAGATGTGACCGTTTATTTGGTTCTTTGAACGTACTTGTATCCATAAGATAGTTAGGTTCTGCTCCCTCACCCCAAACCTCCTGGTTTTGTTTCTAGTTCATGTATTTGGAAAATATATATATTTTTTGCTTTTGTAACTTTTTTGTATAATTGAAGCTATAAATGATTCTCAGATGCTGTGAATTTTAGGAGGGTAACATATAGGTGTCTTATTTGTTTTTTGCACACAGAGCCATTATACCATATGCAAAAAACGCATCAGGGTCCCATCTGGTACTAGTACTGTGCTATTCATGGTAGTTTTACCTTTGCTATCCTTAATTCTGCTTCTGACAAGTGTGTGCTTGCATAGTGTTGTTAACCAAACAACCAGATGTGACAAATGAAACATAGTTCTTAATCTGAACCAGTTAGTGTACTAGGGATACTTGTCCTTCTGCTTTTTTATTTCGTTAATCTTAAACCAAAGCAGAATCTGAAACAAAACTTCCAATATTTTTGAGCGTGTAGTTGCGACTATCCATGCAAGAGTACTTAGAGAAGATTAAGTCAATAATGCCTGCTTTTTGTGTTTATGCCTTGTTTTTAGCCCTCGCTGATTCAGAGTGGATTAAACCCCACCCTTTCGGGCACTTCTCAGATGCACACCAAGCAGGGCATGAAATTGGAGGCTGTGATGGAGCAACTCCAAAAGCAACAGCAGCAAACGGCTCGCACTAAGGAGGAACGTGAAAGACAGATTAGAGAAGCGAGACGGCTCTATGCCCAACAGCTGGCATCACAGCATGCATTGAAATCCATGCCTGGTCCTGCCATTATGTCATCTGCTAAAGCCCGCCCGCCCATGGCACCTCCACAGGGTGCCAGTGATCCTGATGATGAAGAAATGGAGGATGATGTAAGTGATGGAGGAGATTCATTTGGAGATGAGGGTGATGACGGGGAAGGCCATGCATCCATGCTAGCACAGAAGTATCTTCAGGCTCAGAGGGAGCAGCAGGGAATAGTTCCTCCCAATTTGCAAGGCAACTCCAGTCATCGACACCCAACTGTGAAGGAGGAGCCTCAAGATGAAAACTTTAACCCTTCACCTTCTAAATATCCCAAGCAAAGTTTGGAAGAGCACATTAAGCCGGTAAGATCACCATTAGCAGTCTAAAGGGGCAATTCAATTAGTGGCGATGGCTGAGAGTTGCTGGCATTCTGACACATTCTCCGACATCACGGGACCACCAACATCGAGTATTTTTCCTCGCACCCTATAGATGTGCGCAGAAGAATCTGTGATTTTGGGGTACCATAACTAGTGATATGAGCAGTCTCCCATCACACCTAATTGGATACGTGCCAAAATATTCTATAAATCAACAAGTTAATGTATTTAAAGTTTTCAACTTCCAGTATATGGCTAGAAATGTATATTAGTGTTGCATTTATCCTCTGCCAGTACCATTAAGGTTTTGTCTGTCAGTGTTTTCCATTCTACCCATGGGAAACATAGAGCATTTTCCTGTGGCACCTAAAGTGCTCTTTTCTCTTGTGTGACCCAAACTGCTATACAATTTACAAACCACTATGCACATGGAAGACAGCTGCAGCTAAGCCAAGTCTGAAAGGTGTGAAAGCTACAGAGAGCAGGCTCCAAAATTGTCGGGTGTTTTTATGATTGAATTAGGTCAAGAACATCTTTTTAAACGTATTCATTAGTATTATATTTGACTTTTTTTTTTGTTTAAAACACAGTATACCATAAAACAGCAATTTTTATGTTATACTGTAGTGATGGCCATTGACAGCTGTACCATCGATGGTTCAACCATTGTTAGAAACCATCGATTGTTTAGTGATTGGTCAAGATCTGTGTAGACCACAACTGCTGATGTTTCCTAAACATTGAGGGTTGCCATCCCTAATCAGAGGCTCAGAGATATCTATCTCGATAGATATATATAGATATATATATAATCAATATCTATCTCTGTTCCAGTATTCTCCCCAGGCTATTTTTTGCGGGTGCACCACCCGGCAAGAAACAGCCTACCACCCGGCACTTTGGGAGCCTGTAAATGGGGACAGTATCTGGGAGCTGTATTAAAAGTACCAGATCCTACAGACTTTGCAGCTTTATCATAATCCGATGACTGGGCCTCTAATAAGAAGAGGAGAATTAATATATAAAATATTATTTCAAGTTTAAATCATTTTATTATTGCGAAGGCCCTCACAGAATGCTTGATAGAACACCGGCACTCAAGAAATAAATCCAATATCCTGCTCCGGTGCCTTCCTAGCGGGATAGCATTGCCAGCGCTGGGTTTCCCAATCTCAGTGATCGACACACATGGAGAAGCCGCGAGTACAGAGGGACAAGGAGGTCCCTCTGAGATTGGCTGCTGCTGTAGGATTGTCATTTGTGTCTGTCCACAATCTATGGGGGGCGATTCAATCCAGTGCTATGTACCGAGAATTTAGATCCACGATGTGCTTTTATAGGTAATCTCCACGCAATCTTTCCTCTTTCCACACAATTCAATTAAAAACTCTCTGAAAAGCTTCACCGCAAAATCACATTTGTTCCCTTGCACCCCCAAGGGTATGGGAAAAAATGGGGAAATTTATTAAATTTATTTATTTTTTTTAAGTTAAAAGTGACTGGTCACAGCGCAGTACCTCTGACATACTTCTGACAATAATCAGGCCCTTGGAGATATTTGAATAGCACAATATGGACAATACTGACATGACCGTTTTTAAGTGAATTTCGGTAAAATTCTTAAAAATGGGATAAATGTCGGAGTGTTGCATTTATGGGGAAGTGTGTTTGAACTTGCAGGTTGCAAACTTGTCTTTAAACACTGAATAAAAACATTAAATACATTTTTTCTGTACTCCAAAATATTTTAGTTTGCTGAAAAACACTTGCTGCCTACCATTTTTCTATCATTACTGAAAAAAAAAATTATCAACAATTTGACACCTTTAAAGAAGAACCAGTACTTTGCTTATGTCTGCTATCCGCCTTCTGATACTGTACTGCTGTGTTGTTTGGCACTTTTGGAGGGTTCAGGGTGATTTCCCCATTTTTTTAATCATTTTCTCCCACGTCACATGTAGAATTAAGGTGCCATATTGCCACAATTTACGGGAAGGGCTTTTTACAGTTGAATTGCAACCGATGCGGGAGCGCGCTTCATGAAAATGAGTTGTAGTGCGTGTAATATTTAATTTGCGAATTCGTGCTCCCAAAGTTCTGTTGAATTGAATTGCCTCCAAGATATCTACCTCATGGACACACGCCACTATCAGAACAGCTTTAATGTACAAGTGTTTTTTGATTTGTGGGAGGAAACCCACCCATATAGGGGCTGATTCCGAGTCGCATGCTGCTGCAACCACATTGACTTTATGCAAATTCTAGTATCAGTCCTTCCTCTGGTGTACAACCGTTCATAAGAATGCACATTTACAGTTGCAACCATCACAAGTTGCACCAACCCCATGCTAGGTGCAGAATCTGTCAGAGTATGACCTCCAGTGTACGTGATTAAGCGCCTGTGTCCGCAACCACTTCTGCGACACTCCCATCGCACACCCATCAAACAGAATATCTGTGTCCTTTTAGTCACTGTCCAATACAAACCAAAGTCAGTGCGGCTTAATTGCTCCTCAGTCTGTGCACAGGCACTGTGGAATGCATGCACTGTGACTTTTTAGGGATTTAGACGCATGTGCAGTTGCAAAAAAAAATGCTAATTTACCAGAACATCTGCTTTGTGTCCCACTCCGAATTAGCCCCATAAACATATTTAGGTCCCTATTTTGGATGAAACCCACGACTCTAGTACTTTGAAGCAAAATAGCAAACCACTCTTTCACCATGGTGCTATTATACTGATATGCAATTGTTAATTTCATTTGGGAGATGAGAATGTGTTTGGGCAGTTAAAGGGGCAGATTCAATTACATGCAAGCTGCCATCGGCCAGTTACGATAGGCTAATTCTTGTAGCACCTCTATAGACTGCAAGCAGAACCAGCTTTCCTCGAGGTACTGTGCAAAGTCGTTCTGGTGGCTTCTCCGCTTAATTGAATTAGCCCCTGTGAACCGGTTTGGTTGGTTTCATGTTAGTCTGATGCCAATAGAATTGGTACAATCAGACCTATATGTATGAAGAGAACACTTAAGAGGTGAATTCAATTATTTTTGCGCACTTGCTCAGCCATCTATCCCCCCTAAGAATGAATCTAAAATTGTGGTTGTAGCATTTCATCCAAACAGCAAAATTTTACTACACCTTCAAGGGCTATGTGAACACTGTTCATTTATAGGGCTCGATTCTATTCAGCGCGATGTAAATAGCTCCGGGAGTGAGCTCCCGGAGCTATTCACTACACCGTGCTGACAAGTCCGACAAAAGTCCCGACGCGAGGCTGTTTTCTGCCCTTAGCGCCGGGAAAACAGCCTCGCGCCGGGAAGTTAGGTCGGGGAATGCCCGTTATCGCGCCTAAACACCCTGTTTAAGGCGCGATAACGAGCCTTCCCCGACCTAACAGCGCGATGAATTGAATAGCTCCGGGAGCTATCTCCCGGCGCTATTTACATCGCGCTGAATTGAATTGTGCCCATAGTTTGCACATTTTGGAAATAATGGTGGGACAGGTAATTGCAAAAACCAGTGACATTTGCTTTCATTTTCTAAATAGTGCTAGGACTATTTCATACAGATCACAGTTCGTAATCAAACTTTGTGCAGGCTACAAGTCATATTGTATTAAATTATGTATATCTATTAATTTAGATATGCCATATATTTAAAAAAAAAATGGAGATTTATGTACTTTACTAAGATTTATGTTCATAATTTTTATGAACACAAAGATTCCTACAGTACTGTAGTGCCAACTAACATAAGTAATCTGGAATACAATGTTCGGAGAGAGAGGTATATGTATATATATGTATATGTGTGTGTGTGTATATGTGTATATATATATATGTATGTGTGTGTGTATGTATGTATGTATGTATGTATGTATGTATGAGAGAGGCTTCAGAGCCTAAGTGGGGCAGCTAGTGGTTGATTTTATAATTGTTTTTGGATTAGTTCTTATTTAAGTGCCATAAGATGCTGCGTTTTGTTTTAGGTAATGACAGAATCTGCTGCTTGTTGGATTTATCACTTTTTTGCCAGTTACCTATTATTCAGTCTAATAAATGTTCTATCTTATATGTAATGTGTCCTTTTATCTGGTTTCTCATTTATTTATATAAGAACTAAGAATAGGTTAAAATGCAATGTTTATGCTGCAGTTGTGGGGACCTTCCAGGTTCCAAGAGCCAGCCATGATCCTTGTAGCTGTGTCACTGGTGTGGCCATGTTTTATGTGAAACGCTTAGGGTTGTGACCCATTAGTGCAGTGGTTCTCAAACTGTGTCCTCAGAACCCCACACAGGTCACGTTTAACAGGTCACCCAGCAGGTGCACAGGTGTATTCATTACTGACTGACATTTTAAAAGAACCACAGGTGGAGCTAATTATATTATTAAACTTTAGCGGGGGAGGGTTAGGGTCAGGCACTAGGGAGGGGGAAGTTAGGTTTAGTCACTAGGAGGGGTGGTTAGGTTCAAGCACAGAGGAGAGTCGGGGGAAGGTTGAGATAATTACCTACAGGTGTCTGTATCCTTACCCGGGATGCGTTCAGCATCCCAGCGCCGGGATGCCGAAGGTAAGTAGCGGGGTTGGGGCTAGGCAGTAAGGGGGAAGTGTTAGGTTTAAGGTGCGCGAGTTTAGGCACCAAAGACAGAAGGTTAGGGTAGGGAAAGGGGGAGGGTTAGCAAACTGACCAACAAGTGTCGGTATGTTAACCCTGTCGTGATCCCGGCATCATGATTCTGACCACCAGAATCCCGACTGTCGGTA
Organism: Taudactylus pleione; assembly: GCA_031769625.1. Taxonomy (NCBI): domain Eukaryota; kingdom Metazoa; phylum Chordata; class Amphibia; order Anura; family Myobatrachidae; genus Taudactylus; species Taudactylus pleione. Next base: position 22,868,675 of record JAUIMM010000018.1, read on the forward strand.
TTTCGTACGAATCCCTCCTTACACTACTGGGATTCCGGTGTCTGGACCGCCGGGATCCTCAGCGCCGGCATCCCGTACACTTCCCAGCCATCCAACTAAAATGTAGACTTATAACAGAGAGACTAGTTATAACACCACTTTTGAGTACATGTGGGACATAAAAGGAATTTCTTTCAAGGCATGTACTATATACAGAGCAATGTATACAGGCAATTTTTAGAGTCCATTATTTTTCAGTTTGAGAGAGGACGTTTTTTTTTTTTTTTTTTTTACTTTTTTACCAAAGATTCTTCTGGAAGTTTAGCATCCACCCTTGCAGCGATTGGGAAGGTGATCTGTATATGGAGGTAGCAATAAACCACAGGAAATGACCTATGCCTTCTATGTTAACATGTTTTCCAGCAGCCTGATGTTAGATTATCTGTACCTTGGCCAATGTATTGCCACCTAATAAGATTGATCTAGTATACATAGAGCATGCTATAGTGACCTTACATTAGTATATTTAATTTCCCTTGTACTAAATATTCATGCTTTCAGCTAAACCGTACATCTCAGAATATATTTAAATGTTTACAGCATATTTACTATCCCTGTAAAATGTCTATAGTATGGCATTATGATCTCCATAGTGGGCTATGAAAAGACCATTATGTTGTACTGTGTAACCTACAACATAGGGAATTGCTGTGCTGGAAGTGTTCTGTTTTAACAACCAACGAAGGAGTTTAACACACGAATATTTTTTTCCTGCCCGACTCCTCACTTGTTTCTGCACAAATCCTGACATAACACTAGTTATTTCACTAATGTATGTTTCTACAATTAGGTACCAAATATACAGTGTTTTTGTGCAATGTTGGGTATTTTGGTAAATGAGGAGTTAAGTTTTGCAGCTCTGTAACTCCTCCCCCATTGTAAGCTGCCACATGTTGGCTATGCAACCCCCAAACTCATTAAATGGAGAGACCAGTTTAGCCTGACCAACTGGCCACAATAACACATAAGAATCTGGTTTTACTTCTTATTCCTTGTTCCAAAATCAGGTCGCCTGACCTCCCAGCATGAGACACTTGAAGGCCGAATTTGCTTGCTCCATGGTTATATGTGCTTGCTTTTTGCTCATTTATATTGTTTAGCTCTTGTTTGTAGGAATTTGAACTTAACAGTTTTTCTGGTTTAATATTCCCATTTATTCACACTTTATATGATTCCCCAGAGGTCTTTTACGTTCTTAGAAATGAATATCCAAGATATGCAAATATTATTGTTTCTGGTAGTTTGCAAGTGTGTTTCTTGTTTGGTTTTTTAAATGAAGCCCACACCTGCACATCTATAGGCCCCCGTACATCAGCAATTGATTGCAGCAATCGTGCAATTTGCAATCGATTATGTATAAAAATCTTTCCCTTTTTCCATCGATTGCAAATTGCACGATTGCTGCAATCAATTGCTGACGTATGGGGGCCTTATGTTTCACATATTCTTTAGTGTAGATCAGGGGTATTCAGCTGGACAACCGCATGTTGAATACCCCTGTTGTAGATGACTATTGGTTTTTTTTTTTGTTTTGTTTTAATTGTACACACTTTTTTCGGATGCAGTAAACCTCAAAGAACACAGTTAAATATTGTACCTATACTGGTTCTAGGTAATAAAACACTCTTTCCACATATGTGGATCTTATACAAAGCACTAGATGTAATTGTTTTCTTTGCTTTCCTCTCCTTACATTTATTACTTTTTGTTTGAGTGCATTGCATATGGTGGACACAGTATGTGCTAATAATCACGGTACTGCCGCGATTATCATCTGTCCCGCTCACAGGAGAAATGAAAATATCCCCGCTATGTACAAAGGGGAACTCGCATGGTCAGCGGTTGTGGTAACCGCTGTCCCTGCGAGTTATATCCCTGGCAAATTGTGGAAGTCTTTCCCAGGGTACGCGGTCACTGCGCATGTGCACAGTGTCTGCTTCCGGGACTGGCTGGGGGCTGGGAGATCTCTCTCCTGCCCCTGGAGCCTCCATAGGCTTACAGTAATGTACACCATCTGAAGATGGTGTAAACTACTGGAGCTCAACTCTGAACAGCTTCACTTTTTGGAGTGTAGTACATAGGGGTCAGTTCGTAGTCCCCATGGGCACTGCGATCTGCAGCGCTAACTAGCACTTTGCTGGAGAGTTCTGTGAAATCTCCTGCATTGTGCTTTTAGTACATAACTACACTACATAAAATTTTGCAGAAACAGCAGATTTTTATTTTGGGGGGAGGCGGCTTGATACATAGGCCCCTTAGTGCTAATTAATCTCAAGACAATGTCTGCCATTTCTATAATTTATTTTTTCCTTATATATATATATATATATAAATAATTTTTTGTGACTATGGTTTAAAATGATCCATTATAAGAATGGCAGTGATAGAAAAGAGAATCTTATTTGTGCTTGTAGCATTCAACAGTGTACTTGCAACTGTCGTCTTTCTGCAATGTGGCACAAATAATCAATGCTAATGTTGAAAAAAAACATTCATGGTTAGCGTTACTGCCTCACAGCACTGGTGTCTTGGGTTTGATTTGCACTATGGCTTTTGTATCTCTGTGCTTGTGTGGGTTTCCTCCAGGTGCTCTGGGTTCCTCCCACAAGACAAAAATATAATGGCAGGTTAATTGGCTCCCGACAAAAAAATAAAATAAAACTAATGTGTATTTGTGTACATGTGGTAGAATATATTTTGTAAATTCTGACAGTGAAAAGCATCACCTGGGCCAAGGGATTAGGGAGTGGCAATTGTCACCTCTTTGTTTACAGTGTAATGGTAAAGGGTCATTAAGGCCGCCCCATTTCTTTATACTGTCATAATGATAAATGCACACGATTGTTATAGGTTTTTAACAAATACCCATTTCTCCTTCATCCACTAGGGGACACTGGAGGCTTCATGACAGTGTGGTATAGATGTGTGCTAACCGGGAGTTGGCACTTTACATTTAGAAAGTATGACTAGCTCCTCCCCCTCTATACCCCACCTACAAGCCTGTCTTAGTATTGTGCCCAAGGCAGCTGGTCATACTTTGGGCTTCTTCTCAGGGCATAGTTTAGTTTAATAGGTAAAGAAGATGCTGAAACAAGCGTTGAAGACCTGACAGGCAGCAGCTGCTTGCGGCTCGTGCACGGGTCCTCGGCTACAGAGACAACTCTCTCTGGGGTAGTACCAGGACGCACCGCGTGCGGAACACGTCTAGGTCCCCCATTAGCCTCACCGCCACTGCCAGCCTCGGCAGTTATTGAGAGTATTATCCTGGCTCCCCGATTAGTGGGGTTGCCAGGCACAAAAAAGGTGGTGCATACTAGCAGCGGCAGTCCGCGGGCGCCATATACAGTATTTAAAACAGGAGCCATAGCGAGGGGCGGAGCGTAAAGCTGAGGTGTGCTCCTTGCTCCCAGCTTGCTCGGCGTTTCCATAGCACAGCCGACGGACATTACCGGACTACTGCTGCTGGGCTGCGCTGATCGTTTTGACAGCGCTGAGACTGAGACAGCCTCCCCAGGATTCGTGAGTGACCAGTGGGGTAAAGCTGGCCACACACTAGACCAACTTTCATCCAACCATCCAACTAGTTGGTTGGAATGAAATCTGGTAAGGTGTGAAAGGAAATGACAATAAGCAATTTGCTCCCAAACGCCGGAAAATTGACAAAAACTGTTGTCTGAACAAATTGTTTAGATCAAACCTGAATGACCATTTTCATCTGTTTTCTGGCATTTAGGAGCAAATTGCTGATCATCAGTTTCTCCCATACCTTACCAGATTTTCTTTCCAACCAATCAACTAGTTGGATGAAAGTTGGTCTAGTGTGTGGCCAGCTTTAGACTTTATAGGAGCACAGTCTTATAATATTGCTGTGATTTATGCATAGCGCTTTTGGCACTGTTAACAGTGCTGTTTGGGCGGGTATGGCTCTCCTCCCTCTCTGCCCTTATCTCCTATTATATATCTGTCTCTACTCTTACTGTCCACTACACTACTGTATTGTTTGTATGTCAGTGTTGTGTACCATGGCCGGAAGAGGGTCTAAAGCTTCACAGAAAACTTTTTCTTGCACAAAGTGTGCAGAAAAGTTTACACAGGGGCAATCCTCTAGCTCCCTGTTGTATGACAATTGTATTCAGAGCAGCAGGCTCAAAGCTCACCCCAGATGCAGGAACCGCCGGCTTGGGCGGCACAGTTCACTTCTGTTATGTCACACCTGTCTGCAGAACTGGAGGCCTCTCGTAAGGATAGAGCGGTTTCTACTCTCACCCCCTGAACCAGCCTGGGCTCGTTACCTAGTTAAGTCGGTGGAGGGGCTCACAAAAGCCATGACCTTTCCTGTGCCCCTTCCGCAGGTACTTCACCACAGGTTCCCAAGAATAGGCTGTTACCCTCAGTCCTACAGTCAGATGACTCTGAGGTTGAGGATATGGCCACACTAGAGGAGGGCGAGTTTCATGATTGTGGGGACGAATATGTTCCGGACGATCCGGAAACTTATTCCCAGGGGATAGAAGCTCTGATTTTAGCAATATGTCGGGTATTAAACATTGAGGAAGAGGACTAGGGTTCTGCTCAGCCTTCTATCTTTCTTACGAAGCAAAGACAGGATGCCTCCTTTCCAGCATCTGAAGAGCTGGATTCTATCCTAACCACTGCCTGGAAACACCCGGATAAAAAATTCCAGGTAACCCATCAACTTTTGTCCTCCTACCCTTTCCCTACAGAAAGCAGGAAGCTATGTGATAATCCACCCTTGGTAGACCCCTCAGTGTCTCGTCTGTCCAAAAAGACGGTTCTGCCAGTACCAGGGGCCATTTCCTTAAGAGACAGGAAGTTGGAGAACACCCTAAAGTTCATTTACACAGTAGTGGGCGTGATTCTTCGCCCTGCGCTAGTGGGCTGCTGGGTCAATAAAGCGATTGAAGCCTGGGCTAAACTACTATCCAAAGGATTACGGACTGGACTCCCAGCTGAGAATCTTATTCCTTTAGCAGAACAGATTGGGGAGTCGGCTGCTTATGTTGGCGAGGCTTCAAAAGAGATATGTAATCTCATTTCTAGGTCTTCCGCTCTAGCAATATCGGCCCGCAGAGCTCTTTGGCTGTGACAGTGGCAGACTGTTGCAGAATCAAAGAGGGCGGAGGAAGCACTTCCATTCACTGGTAACATCCTGTTCGGACCCAAACTGGACAAGTAGATCTCCCAGGCTATGGGGGTAAATCTACTTCTCTTCCGTCAGCTGCTCTGGCTTTCCTGTCCTTTCGTGCCCCAGGAAAATTTAGAGGCCATTCCAGAGGAGGACCTACCACTTCTCGTGATTCCAGAGGTAGTGGTAGAGCCGCAGCAACCTCTACACACCAGGACAATAAGCCCTCCACCAAACCCAGTACATGACTGGTTTTTCTCTCACCTGGGGTACCCCAGTGTGGGAGCTAGTCTTCGAGATTTCAGGACAGTGTGGGCACAAACTTGTCCGGACACCTGGGTTCGGGACCTCATCACCCAGGAGTACAAACTCTATTTCCAGATCCAACCACCTCCTCACAGGTTTTCTAGTCTCCAACGACAGACGGGTTGTGATACAAGAAGCTGTAGACAAACTTCTGAACACTCGAGTGTTGGTACATTTCCCCACACATCATTTAAAACAAGGGTTCTACTCCAGCTTGTTTTTGGTTCTGAAGCCGGACGGATCGGTCAGACCTATTCTGAACCTGAAAGATCTCAATCCCTATCTGAGCGTATTCAAGTTTAAGATGGAGTCACTTCAATCTGTCATCGCGGGGCTCGAGGAAAACGAGTTTCTGGTGTCTTTGGACATAAAAGATGCCTACCTACACATTCCCGTCTGGCACCTTCACCAAGCGTTCCTATGATTCGGGACTCACATTTTTCCATTCCAGGCCTTACCCTTTGGCCTATCTTCTATTCCCAGGGTATTCACCAAAGTAATGGCAGTGATGATGGCTCTCCTTTGGACTCAGGGAGTCACGATTGTCCCTTACCTGGACGATCTCCTCCTGAAAGCTACTTTGAGGAACCAATTATTACAAAACATACTGTTGACTCACTGGCTCCTCATACAACACAAGTGGATCCTGAACTTTTCCAAGTCCCTTCTGCAGCCAACACACAGGCTTCAATACTGGGGATGATTCTGGACACGGTAAGTCAGAAGGTCTTCCTACCTCAGGAAAAAGCATCTTCCATTCAGGAGATGGTGCGGCTGATCTTACAACATCGACTAGTATCTGTGCACCTGTGCATACGACTCCTCGGGAAGATGGTTGCGACCTTTCCATACGGCCGCTTCCACTCCAGGCCTTTTCAACTGGACCTCTCCCAGTGGTTGGGATCCCATCTATTCCTTCACCAACGAGTGAAGCTGGCCCTAGAACTCAGATCTCTCTTCTCTGGTGGCTGAATTAATCTCACCTGTTGGAGGGCAAGAGGTTCGGAGTGTGGAATTGAATTCTCCTCACCATAGACGCGAGTCTGAGGGCAGTGACTCTGGAGAACCATTTCCAGGGCTGCTGGACTTTACAGGAAGCGAGACTGCCCATAAACATTTTGGAATTACGAGCAGTGTTTTATGCTCTTCAGCTAGCGCATGACATGTTGCGGTTGTCAAGCCGTCAGTCCAGTCGGACAACGCCACGGCGGTGACGTACATAAACCGACGAGGTGGCACCAGAAGTCAGGCAGCAATGAAGTAGGTAAGTCGCATTCTTCTCTGGGTGGAGGAATTTGCTGTAGCAATATTTATTCCAGGCGTGGACAATTGGGAGGCAGACTACCTCGGTCATCAGGACGTACATCCCGGGGAGTGGGTGTTTCAGCCCCAGGTGTTTCAACAGCTTGTTCAGAGGTGGGGCCTTCCACAAGTCGACCTCATGACGTCCAGACGCAATCAACTGCCTCTGTACCCGGAGGCTGTGGCAGTGGACGCACTCACAACACCCTGGCGGTTCCGATTAGTCTGTTTCCGCCAATTCCTTTTCTGCCTCTGCTTCTGCAACGCATCAAGTGGGAAAGGGCCAGGGTTCTGTTAGTGCAGTGGTCAGGGAACAGGGGTATATTACCCCACATGGGGTAAAAATTAAATTCCTGGGGGAAATGGACGGACAGCCGGGCATGCATATGAATCATTCTATAATTTAGAATGATTCATATGCATGCCCAGCTATGCCGCAGGGAGGCTCTAAGCCGGCCGCCCGCTGAGATGTTATTACCAACGGGCGCCCGGCTCCTTCCCTGCAGCGCCGCGTTAGCCGGAGGCTGGAGTTTTTTTCTGAGGGGCATTATATGGGGCACTACTACACGGGCACTATATGGGGGCACTACTATGAGATTTCCTTCCTTTCAAATCAAGGGGGTAACCTCTGCATATCTAAATATATTTTGGGGTAAAAGACAAAAAAGTTCCCTGACCCCTGTGTTAATGGCTTCAGATTGGCCCCGCAGAGCTTGGTATTCCAACCTGTCTACTGCTGATAAACGATCCGTGGCTTCTAATGCTGTGAAAGGATCTCCTGCAGCAGGGTCCTTTTGTCTATCCAGACTTAAGGCGGCTACGTTTGATGGCATTGCTTTTGAAAGGGCAATCTTAAAGGGGATCCCATCTACTGTAATCCCTACCATGCTCCGTGCCTGGAAGGAAGTTACTTCCAGACACTACTATTGTATCTGGAAGGCTTATGTGATCTGGTGTGAACGTCTGGGATCGCCCCCTACAAGGTGTCCAAGCTCTTCCTTTTCCTGCAGTTACTATTCTCAGTGGGCCTACATCTTGGAGCCCTGAAGGTTCAGATTTCAGCACTGTCCATTTTCTTCCAGAAGAAACTGGCCTTACTCCCAGTTCATACCTTTTTGCAGGGGATTATCAGATTGCAACCTCTCTTTGTCCGTCCCCACGGCTCCGTGGGATTTGGATCTCGTCCTCTTTCTTGCAGTCTTCACTGTTTGAACCATTACAGACGGTTGAGTTTAAGTACCACTCGTGGAAGGTGGTACTTCTCCTAGCCCTGGCTTCGGCCAGGCGAGTGTCTGAGCTCGGGGCTCTTTCCTGTCGTCCTTGATATTCCATGCGGATAGGGCTGAACTCTGTACGCAGATGGCATTCCTTCGTAAAATGGTCTCTGAGTTCCACATGAAACCAGCCTGTTGTGGTGCCAGTTCTTCCAGAGTACTCGCCAGCTTCCAGATCCCTGGACGTCGTTAGAGCCATCAGGATCTACGTGGATCTCTAGGAAAACAGATTTTGTTTGTCCGGTATGATGTCGCTCGTCCTGGTTGTCCGGCTTCCAAGCAGACTGGATCTGACCATCAGGCAGGCCTATGTGGCCTCCTCCAAGGAACCTCCGGCTTCCATCACAGCGCATTCCACGCGCTAGGTGGGTCCCTCTTGTGTGCGGCTGCCCGCGCGGTACCCATGACTCAACTTTGTCAAGCGGCCACTTGGTCGGGCCAACATATCTTTGTCCGATTTTACCATTTGATACTTTTGCGGCCTCTGCCTCGCAATATGGCCGTGCAGGGTTCTCAGCGCTCTCCCTGTCGGGGTGGGAGCTCTGGGATGTCCCCACTGTCATGAAGCCTCCAGTGTCCCCTAGTGGATGAAGGAGAAAACAGGATTTTGGTACTTACCGATAATCCCTTTCTCCGATTCCACAGGGGACACTGGACACCCACCTAGCGCTGTTCCTTCCTGCCATGGTTGGTTGTCTTTCTACGTTATGACTGGTTTATTTTTCTTTGTTCTACTGTTTTTTAGAACCTTTTTATACATGTTCTGTTTTGTTTGTCGTCATGTGTACTTGCTTCACCTCCTTCTCTGCAGTTTCTTTCCAGCTCTCCTCGGGGACAGACTGGCTTGTAGGGGGGTATTGAGGGGGAGGAGCTAGTCACACTTTAAATTTATAAAGTACCAGCTCCCGATTAGCACACATCTATACCCCACTGTCATGAAGCCTCCAGTGTCCCCTGTGGAATCGGAGAAAGGGCTTTATCGGTAAGTACCAAAATCCTGTTTTCACCCCCGCCTTGCCAGATCACACCTTGAATTTTGTACACTGGTCCATCACGGGTGTGAACCGGTTGAGACCCCTTTTAGACTGGCTACCCAACCCGGCTTATTGACTGGTCAATAACCTCACCGACTTCATGAACCGAGCCGGTGTTTGGAGATGAGATCCTCTCCAAGCGCCGGCTCTTCCTATGGTGTGAACGGATCCTGGGTCTCATCGACCCGGGTTACCTGTTCACACTGCACCGCGAGCCATGTTGAACCCTTCTCATTACCCAGGTTGAAATGCCGGGTTGCTTGACACCGGTTATTTCAACTGGGCCCTTTCCCGGAGCTATTCAATTCAGCGCGCTGTTAAGCCTGACTAAGGATTTCTTCTAGCACCCCTCACAACTCTTGGCATGATGCGTTTTTCTGCCCTTAGCACGGCGGAAACAGTGTCGCGCCAGGCAGTTAAGTCAGAGAATGCTCGTTCTCGAGACTTAAACACCATGCTTAAGCCGCTAGAACAGGCATTCTCCGACATAACAGCGTGCTGAATTGAATAGCTCCAGGAGTTCCTTCCCGGCGCTATTCAATTCGCGTTGAATTGACTTGTGCCTTTGTGTTCCAAGGGGTTATCTAGTAACCTATTGGGAAGTTTTTATTGTACTCCAATGCCTCTTGGTCATGTAATTCATGTGAATACTTTTAGGGGGGAATTTAAGTTTTTTTTTTGTTGTTTTTTTTTTGGGTGCTGACCGCTTTTCAATTATTGCTTCAATCAGGTGCAAGTGCCGCGAACGGTCGGATTTGTTTGTACTGTTCTGAGGTGACAAACAGAACTCCGCAAAAAGCTGACTGGGCGCACTCTGCCGCTACTTTAAACTGGTTTAACAGCGATAACTAAGTCACTCAAGTTTAATCGAAGCAACAATTGAATTGCTTTGTTGGGTGCCCATTACTAATGGGTGCCCAAAAAACAATTAATTTCCCCCCTTATTGTCCACGGCAAATGGGGGGGAAAAACATATGACACAAGCGGCTTGGCAGGATAAATATTTTGATGGAGACAATCACAGGCAGTTTCCCATGCCAGCAGTCGTGATTGGCTAGTGGTAAGGGTAGTCCTGGCACTCCTTGTTTTGGTCACACATTTATAACTGTTTGTAGGTGTACACAGTGCACTGATTGGACTTTCAAATGACATTCTTTGACCTTATTGTGTAGGTGTAAGCAGTATTGGAAAAAAGTGAATCAACAGAAGTGCACCAAGACGTAAGTCTGAACGTAAATGTATAATTACACACGCAATAGTGATTGTGATTCAGTGATTACAGTGACCCCCTGCACCAAAAATAGAAAAGTTTGTACTGTATACCATCATTCACTGCTCACTATGCACTGAGTAACGGATATGTAATGTGTTCATTGGGGACGATTCAATTGTTTAGCCGCTGGCTATTTTTTTTTTTTAAGGCGCCCGACTGAGCAATTCAAGTGTTACTCCGTCTGAGCGCGATAGCCGCTGGCATTTCTGCTCGCACCCTCAGGAAGGTGCAAGCAAAAATGTGCAAAGAAACCCGTGGTTAGGGCGCCCTAACTAGGACTTAAGACAGGTTTTACGTGGCTAAACCCGGTCTAATATGGCGTCAAGAGGACGATAATGAGCGCCAGAACAATCGAATTGCAAAACTGGGCGCTCATTAATTATCGCCCACGCAACAATTGACTCGCCCCCTTTGACTGAGCCAAGTCTTCATAGGAGTCTAGGGGTGACCGCTGGTTATCATGATTTCTCTGTAATGCGCATCTAGTTCTATTATGCATTTATACAGATGTGTCCTTCTACATATGCCATGCAGCATGACATGCCTGGTGTGAGTGATCCTCCAGGTCCCATGCATCTCTGTTAGCGTCGGGCATCTTTTCTTTTTTTTTTTTTCTGAAAATTCATCTTAGACGCTGTGGAGACTGTGCTGATTAATGTGATATGTGACATTTGTATATCTGTGTGCGACTGAGTCTGTAAACGGAACTTTGTGGAAAAGAGCTGCACCGTAGCACTTTGTACACTGATTCTGAGAGTCACTCGCACATAGATATACAAGTGTCACACATCAAATTAATCAGCGTAGTCTCCTGGTGTGTCTTAGTTGCATCACATTGTGACTTAGACCCGTATTCAATTTGAGCCGAGCCAAGTTATCGCAGCCCGGACTTAACGCCGACTTCGCCTGTTTTGTATGCGTTAAAGTATCGCGCGCGTGCCCGCGCATCACCGTATTCAATTTCAAAGTACGTGTAAACGGCACCCGGCGATACTCTAACTGGCAGAAAGTACTGTCATTTTTGGGGAAATCAGCCTGTCACCCCCCCCCCCCCCCCCAAATGATGCTCTGACATGGGGGTTCACTATGGTACCCCCCGATTTGGCTTGCTTGAAGGTATTTGGTGTTTTTAAATGGGCTCAATAGCTGCTAAATAGCGTTTTTCTATACCTGATGCAGAATAGTATTTAGGAGTATTTTTTCCAGAAAATAAGTTATCCCAGCAAATTTGGGGTACTTGAAAATGGGGGTCAGCATATTTTAAAGTTGAAAAAGTGAACTTGAAAAAATCGTGAAAGATCCACCTGTCGCAAACACCTGCAATGAAATAAACACCTGGGGCATACTTGGGGACCCCCCCAGAGTCAAGTTCGCTAGTTTTTAACTTTGTAACCCAACATTTTTTCTCTTTCATCCACTAGGGGACACTGGAGGTGCTTACGCTGGGGTATAGAGGTGTGGATAACTGGAGCCGGCACTTTAAATAATTTAAAAGTGTGAAGCTCCTCCCCCTCTATGCCCCATCAGCCCTCAGTTTAGAAAAAGTGCCTCATGGAGCTGGTCACAATCTGCTGTGCTCCAGCAGCACATATGTTTATTATTTTCTTTTATTTAGGTTTATTTATTTTGTACACTTTTTTTTACACTATATTAGGTACCCTTCGCCACCTCTCTAAAGGTGGGGTCCGGGTACCTGGTGCCCTGTCCTTATAAAAGGCAGGAAGGAGTGCACAGCGCTTATATGAAAAGCACTGACAGCTCCTTACCGCCACAGCACATTCTCAACATGGAAGAGGAGAAGTGCTGAAGCTGCAGAGAGACTCCATCGGGGACCACGCAGTGAGTAACACCTGCGCATCCCCCGGCTCCCAGCCCCGCCGCTGTCAGTGGTTTTACATAATTAGAATGCTGGGCAGCTATTGCAGAGCACTATGCTCTCCTGCTGGTAAGCGCGGCACCCGGCTCAGCCTGGTGCGGGGCAGCTGATAAAGTGCGCTACCTGCTCTCCCTCCTCCCGCCCGGCTATCCCTCTCCCCGCTGTTTCAGTAGTGCGGGGCAGGGGATAAGTGCGCTACAAGCGTGACCAGGCGCCTGCTCTCCCTCCTCCCGCCCGGCTATCCCTCTCCCCGCTGTTTCAGTAGCGCGGGGCTGGGGATAAGTGCGCTACAAGCGTGACCAGGCGCCTGCTCTCCCTCCTCCCGCCCGGCTCTCCCTCTACCCGCTGTTCAGTAGCGCGGGGCAGGGGATAAGTGCTCTACAGGCGAGACCAGGCGCCTGCTCTCCCTCCTACCCGCCGGGCTCTCTCTCTCCCCGCTGTTACACACGGGGCAGCTGACAGGCGCCTGCTCTCCCTCCTTCCGCCCGGCTCTCCCTCTCCCCGCTGTTACATGCGGAGCAGAGAGGCGGTAAAGCAGTCCGCTGTACACGCGGTGTGGCGCGCCTGGGGGAGGTTAATGGCCACAGAAGCCATCTTGTAAAGCCCTTTAGGGCATAAAGAAGGGGGGCGCAGGTTAAAGGCAGCGTGGGTCTCTCTCTAAGGGGCAAGCAGCTGTATACAGCAGGGCTGCCGCTCTTCATTACACAGCAGCTCATACTGCATCTCTATATAGGAGATTGCAGTGTAAGACACAGAAGGCCGGATTCTTCTGCTGCCATTCCTGTGCTGCAGGACAACATCCCCTGATTACATCTCTGGTAAAGAGGCTGTAAGTAACTGAGGTGTATGTGCAGGGGAATCTGATCTGAGGGAGGGGGGTTTCTCCTCCTCTGTGTCCCACAGCCTTCTTGTTTTTATATGTCTGTGTCTTTTCTGTTTTATGCTGTTTCTCTGAGTGACTGTGTACCATGTCCAACAGAACCAAGGCTTCTCAAAGGCTGTTTGTCTGTTCCAAGTGTAACAACAAACAGACCAAGCCACATGCCACTGGGTCCACATTGTGTGATGCTTGTATAACAACGGATTCACAGATGGCGATTACTAGCTCTCCTGCTCCGCCATGGGTCACTGACATGGTAGGAGTTATGTCAAATTTAACATCGGAGTTGGCTGAGGCGCGCAGGTCTCAACCTCCCTGGGTAGCGGACTTAACCAAGTCTCTAGACACCCTGGTTCAGATGATGGGTACAGCGGTGCTTCACTTCCTACCAAAGCCCGTCTCAAAAGCGTACTCTGACTGTTCTCCAGACAGAAGAGTCGGACGTAGATTTCCTCGCCACAGAGGATACCGTAGAGGGTGAATTGGAGGAAGTTTTACAAGAAATTAACAGGGCCTGGAAACAATTCCAAATTTCAAGACCTGGGTTCAGATCCCACGTCCACTGACTAATGTGTATCCAGAAATGGTGCAGAGGGTAAAGCACCCAGATGTTCTGCATCTGGGCGTAGTTTTCCGTCTAGCTTCCCTTTTCCATCATCCATGATGGAGGAGTGGGAAACTCCTCCTCCTGTAGATGTCTGTTTCCCGTCTCACTAAGAAAACAGCACTTCCGGTGCCGGGAGCTACTGTTTTAAAGGACACTTCGGATCGTAAGTTGGAGACAACACTAAGATCTATATATACCGCAACGGGAGCTCAACTTAGTCCTAACCTTGTTACCGCCGGGGTTGACAAGGCTGTGGTTTGCTGGGCTGACCAGCTGATTTCAGGTTTGGACTCTGGTACTTCCAGAACAGAATTACGTCTATTAGCAGAACACATCCGTGAGTCTGCAGTTTACTTGGGAGAAGCTTCAAAGGATATTAGTCAGATTAGTGCTCGCACGCAGAGCTCTGTGGTTGCGCTAGGCAGGCGGACACAGAGTCCAAGCGTGCGGTTGAGGGTTTACCATTCACGGGTGACATGCTTTTTGGCCGGAATTGGACAAGTGGATATCCCAAGCCACGGGGCGGTTAGTTCTCTTTCCTCCCGTCTACTGCTCCAGTTCCCAGAAGACCTTATACTGGACCTTTGTTTCATTCCTTTTGAGCCCCTAATTCCTTTCATGGTAGAGCCAGAGGTGCTCCTACGCAACCGAGAGGAGGTAGAGGTCGTCCACACACGGTTGCACGTAGACCAGAGTCTAAACCAGCTGAGAAACAGGTGGCATGACGGTTTTCCGTCCCACCTGGGGTCTCCTGCGGTGGGAGCCCACTTGCAAGAATTTCAAATTCTACAGGAGGCTATCAGGTCTCTAGTAGTGTCATCTGTGTTAGTTCCGGTTCCGGAGCATCAGGGAGGTATGGGGTTTTACTCAGGCCTGTTTGTAGTGCCCAGACCGGAGGGGGCGGTCATGGCCATCTTGAACCTCAAGTCATTAAACCTGTATCTAAAGATGTATCGTTTCAAAATGGAATCTCTGCAGTCCGTTGTTGCGAGCTTGGAACCAGGGGAGTTCCTATTATCCCTGGATATCAGGGATACTTATCCCCATTTTCCCATGGGAACCACACAAAGCTTTTCTGCATTTTGCCATATTGAAAGATCATATCCTCGGCTCCCCGCATATTCAACAAACTCATAGCAGTCATGATCGCTCTCCTTCGGTCATCAGGAGTAAACATAATCCATTATTTGGACGATCTGTTGCTTCAGTATCTCTTCTATCAGATCAAGCACAGAGGTTAGTCCAGCTGGTCCTCAGACCAAAGAAGGTGTCAATGCTTCTTTGTCTGCGTCTCTTAGGAAAGATGGTAGCTGCTTTCGAGGCACTACAGTTCGGCTGGTTTCACTCCAGGGGTCAGGGTCTCATCTGCTTCTACAACGACAGTTCCGTCTGAGCACAGTTACCAGAGTGGCCTTCTCTGGTGGACGCAATCCACCAATCTTTTAGCGGGCCGGAGATTCGGAGTGTGGAACTGGATCATCGTAACTACGGATGCCAGCCTCCGAGGATGGAGAGCAGTAGTCCTCGATTACCACTTTCAGGTTCAAAGGGTCCCCTCTAGAACGGAAGTGGGCCATAAAGGCGTTGGAACTCAGAGCGAACAATGCTCTGATAGAGGCAACAGAGTTTCTAAAGGGCTCATCCGGTAAGAATTCAGTCCGACAGCGTGACAGCAGTCGTTTTCATCAACTGCCTGAGTCGCATTGCTCTGCGAGAAGTAACTGAGATCTTCCGGTGGGCCAAGAACCAGTAAGTAATCCTGTCGGCGGTATTCATCCAGGGTGTGGACAACTGGGAAGCAGATTACCAAAGTTGACAGGATGTCCAGAATGGAAGCTTCATCCAGACGTGTTCAGCGCGCTGATACGTCGATGGGGATGTCCTCAGGTGAACCTCATGGCTTCACGACTGAATTGTCAGCTCCCAGTATACGTGTCAAGAACTCGAGATCCGCAGGCGGAAGCAGTAGCCGCTCTGACAAGTCAGTGGATCTGCGACTTTGTTTATCTTTTTCCTCCGATTCCGCGTCCTCCTTGTCTTCTAAAAAGGGGAATAAACAAGAGACAGCCTCTGTAATTCTCGTGGCTCACAACTGGCCTCGGAGAAGTTGGTTCTCGGACCTTCGGTCCCTATTGACAGAAGATCTGTGGTCCTTTCCTATGCGCCCGGATCCTCTACAGCAGGTTTTGTTTTCATACACCCCAACTTAGCACAACTGTGTTTAACGGGGTGGCTCTTTAAACCGATATCCTAAGTCGCAGTAGCATCCCAGACACGGTTATCCCCACCATGATACGTTCCAGGAAGCCAGTTTCGGCTGCGCATGATCATCGCTTCTGGCGTGCTTATATCTCATGGTGTTCCGGTCGGGGTCTTCTGTCTAGGACTTTTCGTTTATCCACGGTTTCTGCTTTTCCTTTATACAGGTCTGGATTCTGACCTTCGTCTAGGAACCTTAAAGGTGCAAGTCTCTGACCTTTCCATTTTCCTTTCAAAGGAAATTGGCCTTCTTTCCTGAGATGCTGACATTCTGTAAGTGGTCTTGTGCGCGCAGCACCCGTTTGTACCTCCAATAGCTCCCTGGGATCTAATCTTAGTGCTTCTGTTTCTTCAGTCACCCATGTGTGAACCTTTGGAGGATGTTGATCTTAAGTACCGGTGTTGGAAGACGGTCCTCCTCCTGGCTCTTGCTTCGACTCGTAGAGTTTCAGAATGGGGGGGCTATGTCTGTTAAGCACCTTACCTTGTGTTTCATGCTGATAGGGTGGAACTCCGGATGGTAGCCGCTTTCCTTCCCAATATTGTGTCGGCTTTTCATATCTATCAGCCTATTGTGGTACCGTCGTTGCTGGAGGACTCTGGTGGTTCTTCTGCCTGGACGTGGTTACGGCTTTCCGCACCTATGTTGCCAGGACAGCGTCCCTCAAGTTTGAGTCGTTTTTTTGTCCTCTATGATGTTCGGAGGGGTTGTCCATCGTCTAAGCAGACTTTGGCACGTTGGCTTCCCTCAAGTTTGAGTCGTTTTTTTGTCCTCTATGATGTTCGGAGGGGTTGTCCATCGTCTAAGCAGACTTTGGCACGTTGGCTTCGGCTGACTATTCATCTGGCTTATGTTAGTGCCGACCGTCTGCCTCCTTCGTCCATTTCGGCTCATTCCACACGTTCTGTGGGTGCGTCATGGGCGGCCTGTAGAGGAGCCTCCTCGCCACAATTGTGCCGTGCGGCCTCTTGGTCTTCAGTTCACACGTTTGTCAAGTTTTACAAAGTGGATATGTTTCCTTCTTTGGCATCCCGGTTTGGCCGCCTAGTTCTGCAGGCACCTCAGAGTGCTCCTGCCCATGGGGAAAAAACTTTGGACGTCCCCAGCGTAAGCACCTCCAGTGTCCCCCTAGTGGATGAAAGAGAAAATGGGATTTTGGTACCTACCGGTAAATCCTTTTCTCTGATTCCACAGGGGACACTGGACACCCACCTCTGCGCTCTTTGCCTGCCTGTTCGGCTTGTTCCGTATGTTGTATGATACAGTTATTGTGTGGTGTTCTCTCCTTTTCTTACTCCGCTTGTTCTCCATCTCCTCTCGGTCTTCATTTTCTAAACTGAGGGCTGATGGGGCATAGAGGGGGAGGAGCTTCACACTTCTAAATTATTTAAAGTGCCGGCTCTAGTTATCCACGCCTCTATACCCCAGCGTAAGCACCTCCAGTGTCCCCTGTGGAATCGGAGAAAAGGATTTACCGGTAGGTAGCAAAATCCCATTTTTTCCCCCTTTTTCAAAGTCAAGTTTTGGGGTGTCCTTAAGTTTTTAAAAAAAACAAACAAATGTTGATACAGATTACCTTTGGGGGACTGTCTGAAGGCTGCACGGGGGTTCCCGAAACGTTGCACCTCAAAACCCCAATTCTGCACTTTTTTCCGCCTGCCATTCATAGGCGATACATTACCGCCTATTACATTGCATTGACTTAACGCCTAGGCGGAAAGTCTTTCAAATTGAATACAGGGTAAAACTAAAACAGGCGATAATGATGTCATCGGCGGTAACTTAACGCGGATCCGGACTTAACGCTTCAAATTGAATACGGGCCTTAGGCGCATGTTTGGTAAAAAAAAAAAAAAAAAAAAAGATGCCGGGCGCTCCAAGAGGGGCTATTTGGCGCAACTGCAGCAAATATGGGCGAGGACACATCTGTACATACAACCATTGGTAGCTGGCATTGAATAATCTTCAATACTCGTACATTTCATAGTAATTTCCCCTGTATCTGTAACTGCTTTTCTGGGAGAATCATTTTGTTTCTAAGCAGCTGTTCTAATCTGAGTTTTGTACTGAAGTTATGAAAACTGTTGTACAGCTAACCATGCAGCTTTGTAGCTAAAAGCAAATGTCTAATTGCTGTGTGTTTCAGGATATTTTATTTAATCAATTATCATTCAAGCAGTTGTTATAAATTAATACTCCTCTGTGCCCCACCTGCATTGCATAAAAACCCCAAACTTTGAGTACTTTTTTCGGTATCCCTTCTCATAAATAGTATGGTCATTGAGACTGATGCATTTCATTTTTGACTCCCAAAAGGGTGTAGCTGCCTAACCACCTAGGTCTTTTTGTTTTGAGGCATGAAGAGCAATTTATATAATTCAGTCTGAGAGGAGGGGAAATGATTGTAGAACCTATGAAAGGACAACAGGGATGTATTGACCTCTGATCTCAGACAAGGGTGAGTGTAGCTCATGGAAAGACTGATTAGCTGCAGTCATTATGTAAAGAATAGCTGGTTAAGTCCACACCCTTTGAATCACAGTGGCACAGCTCTTGGTGCTCGGGAAAATATAGTAATGCACATAACCAACCAAACATGTGATCTACATCTATTAATGTATTTTAAAGAACAATTATCTTGTATACTTATTTTTTATTGTTTGCTTTTGCCTACTGGGAACTGCCAAGTAGTAACCTTATTTAATTGAGCATAACTGGGATATAGAATTTAGTTGCACAGTAATATTCTAGCATATATAATAAAAGTGCAGTTCACCCTCCTCTGCAATAATACTGCAATAAAAAGTGTAATTGTTGCTCTTAGTTGCTGTCAAAAATGAATGTTTCAACCCATGGCATCAACCATACATTATCTTGTACTCTAGTGAGCTCTTAACTGTACATGATTCATCCATCAGGACTAGTTTCCTTTTTGTTTTTATATAAATACTATAAAGCCAGGCACAATTAAGAGTTTGGATGAAATAAGTAGGGAGATGGTGCACAGCAGTACAACTGGTGTAACATATGACTATAGCCCAAATGTAATAGCCAGCGATTTGTGGTCACTGTCCCGATTCCGTTAACATGCTAGATTTAAAGCGCCAGTTTTGTTTTAATGCAAAACAAAGTTGATTTTGCCCTAAAACTAATTGTTGCTTTAAAGTCAGCGGGTATTTAATCATAAGTTACAGAACCAGTATGAAAATAAACTGCCATAAAATGTATGAGATGCCAATGGTCAAGACACCAAAAGCTGCAGAAACCTTTCTTTCTACTTCACGGTCCCTAGGGGGTCTACATGGTTGTCCTTGGAGGGTATAGCTGGATCTGGATCCATGGGCACCACACAGTTAAAGCTTTTGCTGCTCCCAGGATGCACTGGGTCCATCCTCCTCTATACCCCACCCCCGAGCCACAGGCACCTCAGTTTAAGTTGGTGCCTGGCCGGAGTCGGGTCTCCCTGTGCACAGGGGGGGGGCTGCATAGCAGCCCCCTAAGCTTATTTTATTTTTAGAGTTTAATTTTATTATTTATTACACTCTTCAGAGCGGCAGTGTTAGACTGACTGTCCATTGGACGTCCAAGCTGCCGCTCCTACACCCCGCTGGCGCCGCAGCGCCAGTACAGATCTGGGGATCGTGGCGAAACCCCAGTCTAGCCAGGCTCTGGAGAATGCCACGACTGCTGCCGGAGCGCCGGGGATCAGGTAAGACGCTGTGACCCGCGGGTATATGAAGTCGGCTGCCTCCAGTCTCTGGGGACGGACCGGAGGCGCTAGCAGTGGCGGCGGGCTCCCCCTCTACGGAGGAATACCCGTAGGACCACTAGACCACCAGGCAGTAATTTGCTAGCAGCGTGAACCGGCGTCCCGGGGGTTAAATGCTAGCCAGGGGAGGACCGGACTAGGTCCATTCGGAAGTCGGATTCCATGTTTGTCTTCTTTGGTTTTCACAAGAGGGGCTGGCCTGCCAACAAACAAACTTTGGCCTGTTGGCTTCGTTTGGTTATTTGTGAGGCTTATGCACAGTAGGGTTTGCCTGTTCCGGCCTCTATTAAGGCTCATTTTATCTGTGGGTCCCTCATGGGCTGCTAGCCGTGGCACCTCAGCTGTTCAGCTGTGTAAGGCGGCCACGTGGTCCTTCCATCCAGACCTTTCTGAGGTTCTATGCTTTTGACACCTTCTCTCAGGATGCATCCTTCGGGCGCCGGATTCTCCTTTCAGCACAGGAGTATCCCCGTCCTTAGTTGAACTGCTTTGGGAAATCCCCAAGGTCAACCTTGTGGACCCTCTATGGACCCTGAAGTAGAAAACAAGAGATATGGTAAGAACTTACCTTTATCTCAGTTTCTACGAAGTCCATAGGGTCCACAGGGCGCCCACCCTGACGCACCTGCCTTCATATGGGTTATGTGGCTGGTCACCGGTTTTCCGTCTCCCTTTCTGTGAGTGGTTCTTGTGTGTTCCAGTCTTCCTTCTCTCTGTTTTTTCCTCCTCCGGCCTTGGCTACTTACCAACTGAGGTGCCTGTGGCTCGTGGGCGGGATATAGAGGAGGATGGACCAATCCTGGGAGCAGCAAAAGCTTTAACTGAGAGTTGCCCGTGGATCCAGATCCAGCTATACCTCAAGGTCAACCCTGTGGACTTCGTAGAAATGGATAACAAAGGTAAGTTCTTACCGTATCTCTTGTTATTAGTAAAACACAGATTGATTGATAAACCTGTGAAGCCTTTTCTCCTCTATTGCATGTTTCTTCCCATTATTATTGTTCGGCCGAGATTCAATTGTTCTTTGGGCGCCCAACGGAGCTATTCCATTATTGCTCCATTTGGGTGTGAGTGCTGCTGGTGCCCATTATTTCTTTTCTGTGGCAAGCAGAATCGTGCGAAAAAGTCGCTATTTGCGGTTTGGGCAGCACTTTCAATAGTTTAGACGGGTTTAATCGCTTTGTATGGCTAAACCTGGTGTGCTTGGGCGACAAGTATTGGTCACCCATGGAACAACCATTAAGTAGCTCCGTCGGGCGCACATTACTTTTGAATGTGCAAAAAACAATTTGATTTCCCCCAAAACACTTTAAGCCCATTTGCACAGAGAAGATGCTCCTTTTATATTTCTTGTACTGTAATTCAAAATGCCATTTTTGCTTATTTTCTTTCCATCCAGTGGTCTCCATATCTCTAGGACAACATTTTTGGTACCCTTCCAGGGATAATGAAGAATCCATATTTTGCTCTGAAATAATGTGAAAGTTTACTAAAGTAATTGCATCCATCATTGGGCTCAATCCAATTATTTGCAAGTTTACAATTGTGGGTTTGTTTTATGAAACTCGCACACTTTGCACTAATGCGCGCTCCAGAGAAACGCTCAATCCAATTAGAAATGCCAATTTGCACTACTCACGGTGAAGTTGCACAAATGTTGTACAAAATATAGCAGGCTGCTAGTGGCCATAAGTTAAGTACTGGAGGCTCTTAAAATGTGTCAAATGTGTTATTTGCAATTTTTAATAATGGTTGAAAAATGATAGGAAGCAAGTGGTTTTCATCAAATTAAAGCCTGTCTAGTATTTTTCCTTCAACCGCTAGGGGACATTGGAGGCTTCAAGACAGTGGGGTATAGACGTGTGCTAAGTGGGTGCTGGCACTTTAAATTTTGAAGTGTGACTAGCTCCTCCCCCTCTATACCCCCCCTACAAGCCCAGTCTAAATTTGTGCCCGATGGGAGCTGGTTGTGTATTACACATTCTCCCTAGGGTCTTTTAAATAGAACGCTGCTGCGCTGAAGATAAAGAATTTTCAGCAGCAGAGAGAACAAAGGGGCAGCAGCTGCACTGCCTGTCTGCAACGATGGAGCTGCTGGGGGGACCTGCTTGCAACTGCACGCAGTTCGCCTGGGGTACCCGACTACTAAGACAGCTGTCTCCATATAGGACCGCGTGCAGCTGCTTGCAGCCTTCATAGTGGTCCTCCATTAGTCAGCCGGCAGCAAAGCATCGACCGTGAGTATACCCTGGCTCCCCGGCTAGCGGGGTAGCCAGGTTAAACGCTCAGAGGCGACATATACAGCAGCAGGCTGCTCCGTTTAGCTGGCCAACACAGCAGAGCACGCTAATAATTCGTTTTAAGCGCCATAGCGGGGGGCGTAGCTTAGCTCAGGAGCGTGCTTTTTCCTCCCAGCAGCTTCAGCGCTGTCCTCAAGGTGCACTGGCAGCCATTACACAGTCTGCTGCATATTAAGAAACACTGCTGCAGGAAACTGATAAAGCCTAACCTGGTCTGTGAGTAAACAGTGGGGTTTAGGCTGGTCAGGAGAGCAATTAAGGCAAGACTCCTTACAGTGGTTACTTCCTTTATATGCCTAGCGGTTTCTGGCACTGCTAGGAGTGCTATTAGGGCTAGCGTGACTCTCTCCTGCCTCTCTCCTGCCTCTCTGTATCTGTTTCCTCTTTTGACCTTTTTCACTACACTATACTGTTTGTATGGGTCTGTATATATCATGACTGGTAGGGGCTCTAAGGCGTCCCAAAAGTTATTTACCTGCAAAAAGTGTGGAGAAAAATTACACAGTCCTCCAATCCCCTGATGTGACAATTGCAATCCTGAACAACAATCTTCAGCTATGTCCGGTCCGCCGTCTTGGACGGCGCAGGTTACGTCAGTTATGTCACATCTCTCTGCTGAGCTGGAGGCTTCTCGGAAAGAAAGAGAAGCTTCCAGGTCAGTGGCTCTAGAAGAACCAGCATGGGCTAGGTCCTTGGCTAATTCTATTGATGGGATATCAAAAGCCATGGCTCTTTCCCGTACCACAACTGGATCCTCTCCACAGGTCTCAAAAAAGAGACTGTTGCCTTCAGTCCTCCAATTGGAGCAGGAGGATATGCCAGTGTTAGAGGAAGGGGAAGATTCGCCTAAGGAACTCCAAGAGGAGTCTGAGCCGGTGTCCGATGGGATAGAGGCTTTAATTTCTGCAATCCACCAGGTATTGCAGATACAGGAGGAGGACACATGTTTCTAAAGAAACATAGACGGGCTATTGCATTTCCAGTTTCAAAAGAGCTGGATTCTCTTCTAACATCAGCTTGGGAACATCTTTTTATATTTTTCCTGCAGATTGCAGAAAATCTTGTGAGACTCCCCCTACAGTAGATCCTTCGGTATCACGGCTGTCTAAGAAGACTACGCTACCGGTTCCTGGGGCAACGTCTTTGAAAGACACATCGGACAGGAGATTGGAGAATACACTCAAGTTCATTTATACAGCGACTTACCTTGGAGAAGCGTCCAGACGTTAACAATATGGCTTCCAGAACTTCAGCTCTGGCGATTTCGGCACGTATGGCGCTGTGGTTTAAACAATTGCAAGCGGATGCAGAATCAAAGAGCTGTGGGTGCACTTCCATTTACGGGAAGCGTATTATTTGGAGCGGAGCTAGATAAGTGGATTTCTCAGGCTACTGGTGTAAATCCACTTATCTTCCGTCTGCGGCTCTTCCTCCTAGAAGATCTTACACTGGACCCTCATTTCGGTCCTTTCGTGCTCTGGGTCGTTCACACAGTCACTTCAGAGGAGGACCATCAACATCCCGTGGTTCTAGAGGACGTGGCAGAGCCGCAACAACACCTGCTCAACAGGAGGTTAAGTCCAAGCCTAGTGCATGATGGGCTTCCCTCTCACCTGGGGGACCCCAGAGTGGGAGCACGTCTTTGGGACTTCAGAGATTATGATGAAATCTTGTACGGACGCTTGGGTCTGGGATCTCATCACTCGGGATACAATCTCGACTTTCGGTTTCAACCTCCACCTCGGTTTTTTTATCACAGGTTTACAAGTTTCCAATGACAGGAATGTCGTTCTGCAAGAGCAATAGACAAGCTTCTATCCACGAGAGTTTTGGTCCACGTTCCCAGAAATCAGACCGGAAAGGGTTTTACTCCAGTCTCTTCGTGGTTCCGAAGCCGGACGGCTCGGTCAGGCCTATTCTGAACTTGAAGGATCTCATTCCATACCTAAGGATTTTCAAGATGGAGTCCCTTCAGTCGGTGATTGCAGGACTAGAGGAAGGTGAATTCATGGTATCTCTAGATATCAAGGATACCTATCTTCACATCCCTATCTGGCCACCTCACCAGGTGTTTGATATTTGCAGTTCAGAATTTACATTTCCAGTTTCAGGCCTTACCCTTTGACTTATCAGCCCCCAGGGTATTCACAAAGTTCATGGCTGTGATGAGTCTCCTTCGGAAATAAGGGATCACTATTATCCCTTACCTGGACCATCTCCTGCTGAAGGCCAATTCCAGGGACCAATTACTGCAGAACACCACAGTGACACACAGCCTTCTCATTCGTCATGGATGGATCTTGAACTTTCCCAAGTCTCATCTGCAACTGACGCAGAGGCTACAGTTTCTAGGAATGATCATGGACACATTATCTCAGCCGGTGTTCCTCCCTCAGGATGGTCCTTCGACATAGTCAGTGATCAGTGCACGTTTGCATTCGACTCCTGGGGAAGATGGTTCTGGCATTCGAGGCCATTCCTTACAGACGTTCTCACTCCAGGACGTTTCAGCTACACCTCCTCTCACAATGGACAGGATTCCATCTTTTCCTTCACCTTCGGGTAAGTCCCAGAACTCGGATATCCCTTCTCTGGTGGTTGAACTCTGTACACCTAATGGAGGGAAAGAGATTCTGAGTGTGGGATTGGACTCTTCTCACCACAGACACGAGTCTGGGAGGCTGAGGGGCTGTGATTCAAGAACATAATTTCCAAGGCCGCTGGACATCACAGGAAGCGAGTCTGCCGATTAAACATATTGGAACTAAGGACAGTCTTCTACTACGCTACTCAGACAGCAGATCACCTGTTGTGGGGCCGAGCAGTCAGGGTCCAGTCGGACAACGCCACGACAGTGGCATACATAAACAGACAAGGCGGCATCAGAAGTCGAGCGGTTATGAAAGAAGTAAGCCGGATTCCAATCTGGGCGGAAAAGTTCGCAAGGGCGATTTCAGCAATCTTCATTCCAGGTGTCGAAAATTGAGAGGCAGACTATCTCAGCCGGCAGGACATGCATCCAGGGGAATGTGCACTACATCCTCAGGTGTGTTTCACCAGCTTGTCCAATGGTGGGCTCTTCCGCGGGTCGACCACATGGCATCCAGACAAAATCATCAACTGCCTCTTTACTGCTCTCGAACGAGAGACCCAGTGGCAGTGGACGCACTGTCAGCGCCGTAGCAGTTCCAATTTGTCTATCTGTTCCCTCAGTTTCCTCTTCTCCCTCAAATCCTACAACACATCAAAGGGGAGAAGGCCAAGGTTTTATTGGTGGTTGCGGGTTGGCCTTGATATCGGAGGTGCAGACTTTTCTGCAAGTTATGATTCTGTTACAGCCTCCCTTTGTTCCTCCTACGGCTCCATGGGATTTGGATCTCGTCCTTTCCTCCTTAGTCTTCTCTGTTCGAACCTTTGGAGTCTGTGGAGTTAAAAAAATACCTTTTGTGGAAGGTAGCACTTCATCTCGCACTGGCATCAGCCCACATCATTTACACCTTCACTTACCTATCCCACATCATTACCACCTTCACATACCTGTCCCACATTATTTACACCTTCACATACCAGTCCCACATCATTTAACACTTTATTGAGGTTTTTTAGAGAAATTCACCTACAAAAACGGTCATGTCTTTTATTGGATAAATTTCTGCTAGTTAAACCCCTCCAGGTGTATGATCATTCACTAGGGGGTGTGTGCCAAAGGTTCTGCACTGTGTCCCAACATTTTTATCTTAAAATAGATTTTCCCTACCTTTTCACCTGCTCATGGGGTGCATACAAAAAATGTACATTTCCTCTGAAAAATCAATGCAAGTTTGGAATTGGGAGGAATGAAGCATTGTTTTAATGAACCATCTGCAACCGACGATTGCCAACAAGAGTACCAACAAATTTGTCCACATTTGTATACTGTCTTTATATAGTCCCCAACTTTCATTCATGTATTTATAAAAATAGGGGGAGCGATTCAATTTATAGCATTGGTTGTTGTCATTGCTGGGCGCCTGATGGAGCAATTCAGTTGTTGCTCTGTTCGGGTGCGAGCAGGTGCTGACAATTCTGCGCACTCCCTCCCGAGGAAGCAAGCTAAACTGTGCGAGAAGCCGTGGCTTGGGCGCCCAAACGGCAGTTTTGGAGCCCTAACCAGGACTTTAGACTGGTTTAGCTGTTTTACGCGGCTAAACCCAGTCTTAGGCACGACAATCACTATAATTAATGGGTGCCCAAAAACAATTAAATTGCAATATTGGGCGCCCATCAATTAGTGAGTCTTAAAATTAACAACTAGGGGACGATCCAATTGTTTTTTGAGAAAAGCAATGGCTTTGAGTGCCTAATCCTAAGAGAATAGGAATTACCCATAAAAGGTGTTTGCAACCTGGGAGGTAGGCAGTATGGAATGTACACAAGCTCCCAACTTGAACCACAGCAATTTTTATTACCCACCAGATTGTATATATGTTTTGTGCGCTAGTCTTAATTAGGGAATTGGCTTTCAACGACTATTCTACCTGTATGATGAGCCAATTTTTTTATATGTACAGCTCTAACTAAAATACGTTCAATCCTTGTTTTCTGGAGCTGATAATGTCTAAAATGTTACTGGAAAAGCTGCATGTTGGGGAAAGGTCCCGAAATTTCCTGTATTGGGGGGTCTGCATGTTTGGGCTCATGTGTGCTATACTTAGTCTGCCTTACAATGCCTCTATAGTATGCAAACATTCTACTTACTGTATATTTCTGCACATCTACAGGTGATCTATTATTGTTAATTTAAACCATGGCTTTAATGTGACACTTTATTACTATTTGTACAATAGTAAATATTCTGTCTCCGTGCTTAGCTTTCCTTGTTGGGCACAGAATGGAAGGTGATTGAGGAGAGGGGGTTGGGAGATTTCCAGACATCTGAGATCCTTTCTAAGTAGATGCCAGGTGGTATGGTGGTAATCCCAGCTGTGTGCTCATCTCCTTAATTACTAGGAACATCTCTCACTTCCCTTCATTTGTAGTATATATGTGACTGTATAGAAGGATCAGTGTTTATGGCATACTGTACCCGATATACTCCTGACTACACACTCCTTTTCTGATTAGCAAGTAGTTTAGGAATTTCAGAGTTCATACAGCACTACTATAATTTGAGACACAATTTGCAACTTTTTTTTTTTAAATAATCCAAATACTACTTATCTGCTTTTATGATAAAAAAAAAAAATCAGACCGCAATAAATTTTCACTAGTCGCTGAAAAGAAAGAAATCTGAATTTGTTCAAGGTAACGGAGTTGCTTTGTGGATGTTTTTTTTTTTTTTCTGTCTAAATAGTAGTTTTAAGCACATTTGAGTATGAAATCCGCTTTATAACGTCAATGTGATTTAAACCATTTTACAAACACATCAAAGACATTTTATGGCCTATTTGGGGATATTGACAGATGTAGTTTGGATTTAGTGAACAATTGTGGGTGCTAATTTGTCACGGTCTGAACTGTAGCAATCAATGCTTTTGCAGTTTTGGCCTATCTCCCTTTAGTGTCTTTAATTATAAATGTGCGTTTGAACTCTCTTCACACATCCTGGCGACTGTAATACATGTGTGATGCGTTATAATTACAATACTGCTTAATTATAAATGGACTGCACTGCTTTTTCCCAGTACATAAGTATATTTCATCATTGTCTCCTGTAAGAAAACTCTCCTACTGAATTTTATTTGACTTTGCAAAACACCAGGGGCTGATTAACCCTGAAAAAAAAACAATGTTAAATGCAAACCATTGCTGCCGCTGAGTAAATAGAGCTTGGAAAATTAACAATACGTGCATCATTTTCCATGTGCATTGTGGTTACAGAAATGCAAAAATATTATGGGGGAAGGCTAACATTACACTAGCTAAATATTACTTGTAGCAATATAGTAAAATAATGCATAACAAAGTAAATCTGGATGTTGAAGTTTGAGACTGAGGGAGATGTGTCAAGAGTGGTTATGTTGCCCATAGCAACCATTTGGCCTATAGTTAGCATTTATCACGTACATTCTATAAAATGATAGGTAGAAACTAATTAGTTTCTATTGAGCAACTTCTCCACTCCCTTACACTCTATACATCTCGCCCTATGAGGAAATTCAATTCAGTGCGCTGTTGTAAGCGTGCTTGTCACCCCCCCAGTTCTTTTGGGTTGGGCATGATGAGCACAGTAATTAATGGGCGCCCAAAACAATTGAATTGCTCTGCGTGCGCCTATTAATTATCGCTGTCCAAAAAAAAAAATTGTGGGGGGGGGGGGGGGAGGCAGCTAATTGCCCCCATAAGCTTTTTTTATTTTCTTTTTTCTTAATGAAGTGTGTGTTTTGCTAGTGTCTTATTATTTTGTATTTGACAAGTTCCTAGGTTTGGGTTGCCATAATGTACATGTATTTGGCTTCCTCTGGATAGTGTTATTGGAATTTTTTATTTTTTTTGAAGTTTGATTTTAGTTATGTAAAAATTGCCATTCAGTATCCACTAATGAACTGTTCAGATGTGTCCAGGTTACTTCACTGGAATGGCCTTTACAGCTCTGATCTTGATCAATTGAAATGGGGGTTGTAGAACAATGAGAGGTTGATCTTGATGGACATGAGATTTCTTTCATCCTGAATTAGTGTTATAGTTCTGTATTGCGTTTTCTTCTATTATGGTGGCATACCTGGGAGATGATTCCTACTCCCACAAAAGCTGTACTTAAATATATTAACATTTATGTTAACAAAATGTAAAATAAAAATAGTGTAGTAGTAAATTCAGTTTAAATGTATGCCACCTATATAAAACTTGTTATATTAGTGTTTCAAGTTTTATGTAACATACACCAGCATAGTAGTAAATCAGGAAATTACACAGCACAGTGCTTTTTCATTAGGTGTGCAGGTAGAGCACCTAAAAGATAACCAAATGAAATAAAGGTAGAAATATTATAGATTGGGTGACTCAACCCTGATTGTCTCCATATAGTTATTGCACATTTCACTTGCTTTGAATATCCTTGTCTTTGTTATTGGATGCCATTACATCTTATGTGAAGACCTATAGGTTTGACCAATTATACAGTTTATTCAGATCTTTGGATGTTCTCATCAGAGATACCTCCAGGCTGTACTTTAGATCTAGACAATTTGGCTTCCTTTCTTTGTGATTCTTGATCTGCCAAAGGGCAAGCAGTCTGCAGTCTTCCATCTGTTTGTATGGAAACACCCACATTGCTTTAGGTTTAAGGCTGCCTGCTCACTACCCTTTCAGATGCATTTTTCAAAGTAATGTTGGGTACACACTGAGACGACCAGCAATCGTTACGACTTTCCAGACTATTTCCCTTCAGCCTAGAACTAGTGAAATTGAGCGTACACACACTGCAATCTTGCAAACGACCGAATGATATATCATATTGTTTGTTCTTAATAAATTTATTGTTGCTCCTGTACACACCAGAACAACAATCTTTACGTTCACTGGCTGGGAGTAGCAAAGAGGTGTTGTCTTCAGAGGTAAAATCGGAACAACCTATAGTCAGGAAGTCCGGTTGGCTGTACACACTAGGCCATGTGCCCCATTTCGCTGGCGATATCGTCAGGTTTGATGTGAGCACGGAAGCGTGCATATTCAGCATACACACTAAATGTATTTGCATGCTGAACAACTCTTACAGCATTTTTAAGCTTTTTAAGCTTCAGTTGCGTTAATGTATTGCAAATATGCTGTGTAGCATTTTCCCGTATAATTCATACTTTCATCCAGGCCAGCCATCAAGGCACTCACTGGGGGAGATGTATTATCGAAGTAGGAAGCACTAACTATGAGCTGTATTAACATCTCATCGGCCTAAGCAGGGGAGTGATAACTCCCCCCTCTGGCGATCCCTGCCTGAGTACGCAGCGCATCAGCCTAGTGCTGATGTGCTGTGTCTCAGTCCCAGCCGGCTCCACTGAGCATGCGCGGGATCTCGCAAGTATCGCATTAGTCTTTGCATTAGTCTTTGCAGCTGCCAGACTGAAGAACAAAGACTGCAAACTACAGCCCCTGAAGGAGTGGAAGCCGCAATCGGGGAAGCGCACACAGCCAGCCACGACCAGAGAGCCTTTGCAGTAGACGTCCATGGTGTCTGGCGGAGGCTTGGACACTTCCGGCCTCAAAATTTAGCCCGCGTCTTCAGCAGCGTGACAGGGCTGCGGCTATAGATGGCTCACGTAGAGACCGGAGACCCACGTATGCCGATCAGCAGGTGGTATATCGCAAGCAGAGCGGGTTCCAGGACCAGATGGTGAGTGGAGGGCTCATCCTAATTGGGTTCAGGAGTGCTGCTAAGGGAGAGCTCAGTCGTCCATGGCTCCCAAAGTGCTCAGTCTTTTGTGAAGCGGGCAGCATGGAGCGGCGAGGCTGCTGGCTGTGTCCATCACATATTGCCGCAAGGCAAGCTACTGCCGTAAGGTGAGCTACCAAAATTACAACAGCGAGGTACTGGTAGCTCGTGAGCAACAGGTTGGCGACCACTGCTGATTGATTTTTTTTTATTTATTTATTTTTATTTTTTTAGGGTGGATTGACCTTTTTTCCCCAGTTGTCTTAATAAAGAAGTCTGTGTAGAAAAAAATACTACTTCCATATTTTAGCCACGCTAAGCGCTAAATCCATCTCAAGTACTGCTTTTGGTGTCCAAACTCCCGATATCCCACATTTTGGGCAACACAGACGGTGTAATGGTTAGCATTTACTGACTCACAGCACTGAGGTGGTGGGTTCAATTCTCCCTGTGCTTGCGTGGGTTTCCGGTTACTCTGGTTTCCTCCCACACTCCAAAAAATACACTAGTAGGTTAATTGGCCCCCAACAAAATGTAACCCTAGTGTGTCTGTGTGAGCATGTGGTAGGGAATATAGATTGTAAGCTCCATTGGAGCAGGGACTAATGTGAATGGCCAGATATTCTCTGTAAAGCGCTGCGGAATGTGTGCGCTATAAAAATAACCTAGTAATACATTTCTGCTTGCCACCTCTGAAAGCCGAAAGCAATTGAATTGGTCCATTGGGAGCCCATCAGTCAGAGACGTGGGCACAAACAATTGAATTGCTCCCTAATGGAGGTAATTCAATTGTTTTTGGGCGTCTGGTGACTGCGAACTATTCAATGGACAGGAGTGCTGTGGCCGTCCATTATTTCTGCTCGCACCCTCCTGAGGTGGCAAGCATAAGTCCCCAAAAAGTAAGGCTTTTGGGCGCCAAAACTACTATTGTGCGTCTAAACCAGTGCATTTGTGTGCGATATTCGTGGTAAGTAATCGATGCCGGCGGCAGTTGCGCCCATCGGCAAAATAATTGTCTATCGCATGTCAGATGCTAGTAGACAATTGAATCCCCCCCCCATGCGTCCGCACACACACTCCACAATTTCCTCTGTTGAAGTCCATTGTGCTTCAATTTTAACCTAGACTTCTCCTTAATTCCCCCAACATTCAGTTGATGCTTCCATTTTTGCAGCATCATCAGGATTAGAACCCTTCCTCTACTCCACAGAAACTCTTATCCACTCCATATTCATCTCTCGCCTTGTTTGTTACAACCTCATTGCCTCTCTGTCTGTCCATCTCATTGACTTCTGGTCTCTTCTTAAAGCCGTTGCAATTTTGCTCTTCATCTCCCTCCCCTATGCCAATCCCTATACTGGCATCCTACAAGCCCATGTCCTATCGAACACTCCCTCTATCTTAACGTCATCTCTCTCTACATTCAAAAAATGAGCCCTGCCTTACCTCCCTTCTGATGACCACTTCACGCTCCTGCCTTCAGGACTTTATCCGTGTTGCTCCCCACCTCTGAAATGCTCTTATTCATTCTAGCTCTGGGGCTCTGCCACAGTCATGCATGCCCTTATAGGAAAGCTGAAGCATGGCCGCATGATAAACTTCTGTTCTAGCTGATCCCTAAACACTCACCTGTTCATGAAATGCTTAACCCCTTCCCTTCAGACCCTCCTTTACCAACTTCTGTCCCCTTTCCCACCTCCCAGACTTTCTTACCCTCAATCTGTTATGTTATTTATGCTGTTTCTGATCTGCACATTGTCTATTTCCCAGTGGTTCTCTCAGCTACTCATGTTAGCCTTGTAAATTACCTTTTGTAATGCTACTTGTTTTTTACTCTCATAGTATCTTTGACACTCGTTATGTAATGCAGCCAGTGTTCTTTTAACAATTGTTTTACAAGCACTCTGCATGTTGCTGCAGAATTGTGTGGCGCCCTAGAATTCTGCAGATTATAATTTATTAAATCTGTAGCATATGTTACACTTTATTTCCCTTCAGTTTATTTGATAGTCCTTTTAGCTTGTCAGAACTTGATATGTCCACATACATCATACGACTGCGGATGTATCTGTATGCAGAATACTACGTTAGTGTCAGCAGCTGTGGCACTGTAACGTAGCGTTTTGCAGGCAGATATAACCCTATTTGCATTTGTGAATAAGACTCATTTGAAGGTAAACAGTCGCATGAAAAGACGCATGGTGCGACTAGAAGGGCTGTTCAATGCTCAATGTATGTGGACACATCTGTACATTTTGCTGTGCAATTGAGAGCAAATTATTAGCTATAGCAGACTAAAGCTGGGTACACACGTAAAGATATTCTGTCCAATCATCCAACTAGTTGATTGGTTGGAATGAAAATCTGGTAACATATGGGAGTAAATGATCAGTAATTTGCGCTTAATTGCCAGAAAACAGATGAAAATGGTCGTCAGACAAGTTTGTTAAATGTTTCATCTAAACAATTTGTTCAAACAACAGTTTTTTGTCCAGTTTTTGTCCATTTCCCCCAAATTGCTGATTTTCATTTGCTTTCATCCCTTACCAGATTTTCATTCCAACCAATCAACTAGTTGGATGATTGGACAGAAAATCTTTACGTGTGTACCCAGCTTTAGGGTCAGATTCAATTAGCAGCTGTACTTACCATGGGCTTGTAGCCTTGGACTGTAACGCTCAGGGCTATTCAATTACAAGCCCATTTCCTTGTGCCGTAAACCCTATAGCCTAGAGCTGTCGGTTAACACGCTTGTCACAGTAAGCGCAGAAAGCTGTACTTCAGATTTCTGTTCGAGCCTCAGGAGGGGTCGAACATAAATCGGTGGTGCCTGCAGGATTACTGCAGGCTGCAATTGAATAGCCCTGGGCACTGCTACAAGTCTGTGGTAAGTACTGCAGCTATTTGAATCTGGCCCTAAAGCTATCCACACAATACTGTCTGACCCATGCATCAGGATGGCTTTCTAGTTTGGCCACACTTAGGTACAAGAATATTACACAGAATCTTATAAGATGCATTGGTCTTTACACAGACCTTTTTGTTTCTAATAGTAATATGGACACACAATTTTAATGACGACAATACTACACAAATCAATAGTGTAAATCACTAGAACTGTCTGATATGATTTGAAGTCTGCAGTGTTTGTTTCACACTGGAATGCTAAGCCATGTCAGGAATTAATTTTCACCTCCATTATGCAGTAACAAGCACTGAAAGTGGGTCCGTCTTTCCCAGCCGTCCTCTTTCTTTCACCAGGATAATATATATATGTTTGTTAATGCCTGGAGGGAAGTGACTGTTGAACAAAATGTTTAGTAGAGATATCAGTCCATTTACTAGCACTAAAGCTAAAAGGGGATTAAAAGATGCAATTTAAAGCTGATCCCTTCTAAAGTCTGATGGCAACTTAATGACATAATGGGAATCCTAATTTAGCAGCTCTTCAGTCTCCTATAGCACAACATCATAAGGAGTTGTATAAGTAATTGAATTGTTTTTTTCATCCGGGTGGTTTCCAATGGCGACATCATGTCCATTTCACTAAACTAGCCTGTGACCAAAAATTTAAACGCTAATCATCTATATTTTGCACGTTCCTACTTAAGATTGTTTAGTTCCATGTATTTGTTTAGAGAAATGTGACCCTATATAATCTAGATGGAACATCACATTAATGTTTTGAAGGTATCTATGGTCTCTATAGACGTTCTAGCTATGCATTTTGTCTTCTCTTGGACATGAACAACTGCTTAAGAACACATAGACGATATACTTGACTTTACTTTAGAACTCCTAAAATAATCATCTTCCTAAATGACAGCGCACCATGCGATTCTGATTTATATTTACCAAAAATTACCTTATATGGTATGATTTAGAAAATTTAATTTTTATCGTTTGTATTTAAAACTAAATTGACATTTAAATTGTTTTGTCATTGTTCCTTTTATTTTTTCTAGGAAATGCACCACAAACTAAAGTTATTAATCATGTCGGCATATTTTGTGCGCTCATTTCTTATATTTCCTGTTGCAACCAAATCAGTTTAATTTATACATGTTTATTTTAAGTACTATAATAGCAATGATAATGTGACATTTTGTATAGCTACATTTGATCTAATGCCAAGTCTCCCAATAAAGTACAATCAAACTCGTGCACACTACGCTTTTCACATGCCACCTTCACAGAACATGTTCTGCGATGTGTCTCTAGCCGTTTCTGTTGGCAAGGCAGGCTGGTCTGCATCCACAACCTCTCCAGGCCTCATCTGGTGTTTGTTATGCACTGTAATTAAAGACTGCACTGAATGGAGGCATCCTAATTAATTTGTGCTCTGTTCACCACCCCCACCTATCTGGTTGATTTACAAATGTTCAACATAAGCAGCAAACATAAAACAATTTATTTATAGTCATTTCCAAAGTTCTGGCTAAGAGGATTAATGCTATGTTGATCTACTGTATTTATCTCTGCCTTTGCCTGGGAAACATTTTCTGCTACACCTATAAATTCCTGACTATATTTTGAGTGATTTAATGATTAATCCCAGAAAAATGTTTTCTCCAGAGATCATAGCAGCCTCATATGTTAGCAATTTCACATGTATTTTGATATTTGTGCACTCTACTTTATTAAGGAGTTATTTTTAGTTGTTCTGCTATCCCTCTCATTTGTCTGCTTTGTATCAGAAGCTGCATTTCCCTCTTGTTCTGCAGCATAACATGTTCGGTGGGTCAACTATTTTTATTTCCTCTTCAGGAGAATACTTCTTGGTGTGATGATATGGATGGACGTAGCAGAGAAGCGTCGAGGGATTTTGCAAAGGTAGTGCTAACCTAATCATAAATTATGTATTGTCCTCACCTTGCATGATGTAACAAGCTATGCATATATATGTGTGTATATATTGTTCTCCCCAGAAAAAAATTCTAGCTGGGTGGGGCCTTCGCAATAATAAAATGTTTTAAACCCTGACCTTATAATGATTTAAACTTGAAATAACATTTTATATATTAATTCTCTTCTTATTAGAGGCCCAGTTGTTTGATTATGAAAAGCTGCAAAGTCTGTTGAAACTGTTCCTTTTCATACAGCTCCCAGATTCTGTCCCCACTAGCAAGCTCCCAAAGTGCCGGGTGGTGCACCTGCAAAAAACAGCCTGGGGAGAACACTGATATATACATGCTTTATTGCTTGACAAAAATGCTACAAAGCGCTGAAACGCTGCATGAAGCTTGAGCGTGTTTAGCATTATAACATATACCAGAGTGCTGCCGGGTTTTCTGCATTATATATATATATATATATATATATATATATATATATATATATATATATATATATATATATATATATATATATATATATATTAGACACTGAGAACCAGGCTCAATATTTGTTTTAAGTTAAAAATCAATTTAATGTATAGCACTCCTCTGATTTACCAAGTGGCCAGTCGTTCATACTGTTGTATACAATACTTGTCTGTGACCTTACAGTAGGGAGGGTTATGTGGCTCATTTTACTGGCCTGGTTTCAGTTCACTCATTACCTCAGAAGTCAAGTTCAATGCTTAATGGTACCAAGTAATCATCGCTGCATGTTAAATAATTTCTTTCCTAAAAGGATGTTTGTTCCAGGGTGACAATGCCCCCATCCACAAGGCATGTGTGGTCACCCAATGGTATGATGAGCATAATACCGTTATACAGGTAATCGCTATCTCAGTCAACAGATCCAGCCAATCGCTTACAGCATATTCAGGAACAATAAACTTTTAGACTACATTTAAACAGGTGTTGCTTTAGTGACACTCATGTTGGAGAATGATGTTGGACTCAGTATCTATATTGGTCAACACTTTTAAATAACTTTACGTTGGTGGGGCCATGTTATTTTGCTCACTACAAGTACATTTTTCTAGCCAGTTTATGATCACTACCATTATCTCATAGTACTGAAGTGTGCAGGATTAAACTTCCAGCTGTGAATTCTGTGTAATGGAGCCCAAACACCAATTGCTCAATTCTCCGATCAGATATTTCAAGAAACGGCACAAAAAAATGACATGTTAGAAATCCTCAATTCGCTGATTGCGGTAATTTTGGGGTTGAAATCAGCAAATCGAGGATTTCAAACATGTTGGATTTTGCCTTTTTTTTTGTGTGTGTGAGCTTCTTAAGTATATGAAATGTATCTTCTTTGCTCCTGCTCA
The DNA here is from genome assembly GCA_031769625.1 of Taudactylus pleione. Lineage (NCBI taxonomy): Eukaryota > Metazoa > Chordata > Amphibia > Anura > Myobatrachidae > Taudactylus > Taudactylus pleione. The sequence goes on from JAUIMM010000018.1 coordinate 22,905,311, forward strand.
ACACAAGAACACTACGACTAGGGTTTGTTTGATGAAATCTGTAGTGCTATTTATGCAGTTGAGCCACGTATCCACTAGCCGATATTAATGAGCGATTGCACGATTACAACATTGTAATCGTGAAATCGCTCATGAATCGGGCATGAAAATGTCGACCAGCGATGCGCGCTCCCGGTGGTCGTTTTTGACATCAATCATCGCCTGCACATGCTGGTCAATCTGCCGATAATGACAGAATGACCATGTTCAGGGATGAGGGAGGCTGCCTACACTTAACGACACATCGTTTAGTGCAGGCACTGCAGGGGAAGAGGAACGAATGTATGTTTACGATGTTGTAATCGTACTGTCGTTTCACTATCTGCTAGTGCAAGGGGTCTTCAACTTTAAAGGTAGTGTGGGCCATATTAAAAAATTCAACGAAGCCGTGGGCCACTAAGCTATACTGCGGTATTTAGACTCTGCCCCCTCCTCACACAATTATGACCCATAACTTCCCCCTTCTACAATTTTAATTATGTCCCATAACTGCCCCCCCCTGCAGTGCCCCCAGTAGTGGTCCCCCTCAATGCCGTGCCCCCAGTAGTGGTCCCCCTCAATGCCGTGCCCCCAGTAGTGGTCCCCCTCAATGCCGTGCCCCAAGTAGTGGTCCCCCTCAATGCCGTGCCCCAAGTAGTGGTCCCCCTCAATGCCGTGCCCCAAGTAGTGGTCCCCCTCAATGCCGTGCCCCAAGTAGTGGTCCCCCCCAATGCCGTGCCCCAAGTAGTGGTCCCCCCCAATGCCGTGCCCCAAGTAGTGGTCCCCCCCAATGCCGTGCCCCAAGTAGTGGTCCCCCCCCCAATGCCGTGCCCCCAGTAGTGTTCTCCCCCCCAATGCCGTGCCCCCAGTAGTGTTCTCCCCCCCAATGCCGTGCCCCCAGTAGTGTTCCCCCCAATGCCGTGCCCCCAGTAGTGTTCCCCCCAATGCCGTGCCCCCAGTAGTGGTCCCCCCCCCCAATGCCGTGCTCCCAGTAGTGGTCGTCCCCCCCCCCAATGCCGTGCTCCCAGTAGTGGTCGTCCCCCCCCCAATGCCGTGCTCCCAGTAGTGGTCGTCCCCCCCCCCCCCCCAATGCCGTTCTCCCAGTAATGGTCCCCCCCCCCCCAATGCCGTTCTCCCAGTAGTGGTCCTCCCCTAGTGCCGTACTCCCAGTAGTGGTTTCCCCCCCCCCCCCCCCAATGCCGTGCTCCCAGTAGTGGTTTCCCCCCCCCCAATGCCGTGCTCCCAGTAGTGGTCCCCCCCCTAATGCATATAGTGCCCCCAGTAGTAGTCATCCGTCCCCCCCCTTGCAGTGCCCTTTATATAGTGCCCCCAGTGGTAGTCCCCCCCCCCCTCCTTATGCAGTGCACCCAGTAGTGGTCCTCCCTGATGCAATGGTCCCCCCCCAGTAGTGCCCCAAGTAGTTGTCTCGTCTCCCACCCACTGATGCAGTGCACACACATACGTAATAGAAATAAAACGCTTACCTGCTCCCGCCGCCGTCCGCTCCTCCGTCTTCCCGGCCGGCCCGCATGACTTCTCCCCCATCACCCACTGCGGGAGCCGGAAGATGGGGCTCATGAGTGAGCTTCAGCCCGGCTCCTGCAGTGGGCGCAGCAGCTAGTGAGAGTCTGTCATTGGCTGGCTACCAAAGCAAACGCACTGCTGGCGGCAGCGTGCTTGTTTCTGCGTGTAGTGCAGACTGCATTCACTGCGGTCTGCACTACAGTAACCATTGGCGGGCCACGGAGAACGGCTTGGGTTGTGCTAGTGGATACACACCTTTAGATTGTCTCAAGCTACCTTGGCTTCAGACGACAATATCAGTTACTTAGCAATAATACAGTTGCCAGTTTGTTTTGGGTTTGTTTGATTAAATTTTATTTTTTATTTCTTTTCACTGACGTTAAAAATGTAGAGTTTTATATGTTTACAAAAAAATGTCCTGTGCTTTTAAACATAAATGACTCAAAAAAATGTTTCTAGTGTCCCTTTTATAACGAAAATAAAATCTTATACAGAGTAAGTTTGTGTTTCCAACTTCTAATTTATGAATATATTTTTCATCTTGCAGCTCTATGAGCTTGACAGTGATCCAAAGCGGAAGGAATTCCTGGACGATCTTTTTGTGTTCATGCAGAAAAAAGGTGAACTGAGGACATACAAATTCTATATTGCCTATTCTTTATAGCCATCGATTTCTGTGTTGGGCAGGCTTTGTCTCCACAGTAAAGTGGCAGCCATATATATTTTATTTATGACCAATTATTTATATAGCGCGCACATTCTGCAGCGCTTTGCAATATTTGGCCATTCACATCAGTCCCTGCCCCGGTGGAGCTTACAAACTATTACTCTACCTCATGAACACGCACAGACATACACACTAGGGTTCATTTGTTTGTTGGGAGCCAAGTAACTTACTAGTGTATTTTTGGAGTGTGGGAGAAAATTAGAGTACCTGGAGGAAACCCACGCAAGCACAGAGAGCAAACTCCATACAGTTAGAGCCGTAGTGGGAATCGAACCCATGACCCAGTAGTATGAGGCAGTAATGCTATTACACCTTCTGTGCTGCCCAGTTTGACTCTTTACTTTTCTTAGCCAGGCTACTCCATTTTAGATAAGGTTGCATATTTTAGATAAATATTTGTTAATTTATAGCTAGCGATGTGAAAAATGTCAGCATGTTTGCTAAAGAGAGCTTTATTTTTAGAGAAATATGTATTTAATGTTTTTTATTGGCAAAGAAAAGAAGCAATTTGCATTTATGTAAAATTTTATCTGAAATTCTGAACACGCATTACACTGTATCTGATTACATTGCAGCTGCATTGTGCTCTGGGTTGCCCCTTTCACAGCTGACACAGGTAGTATCTAAGGGTCCTGCCCTGCCATCAAGCCATGGGGCAGGTGCAGCAGCAGCAGGTGAGTAGTAGGCTAGGTACATCCTTCTTCCCTGCCGGCAATTCACTGCTTAATAGTGGAGGGAATATATTTATGATGCTGGGTCAGGTGATGGCAGCCTTTTCTGTGCTGCATTCGGTTTGTAGTTACAGCAGAAGGGATCATAGGAGCTATTCAAGGTCAGGCCTGGTTAGTACTTGGAAATGCCAGGCATAGAGCTGGCTGCACATGCCCTAATTGTAGGCAATGAGACCTATGTCTCTACTTTTACTGATTCGCCAGTGAATTCCCCCATGCATCTCAGTACATTCTGCTAAAGGTTAGTGGATCTCTTGAGTGACACCTCGAGATGAGCTGGTTCAATAGTAGGACAAAAAGTAAACCCTTGTGGCACTAAATGAGATGGGTAAAGCTGCCGTTAAGAGGGGTTGTCCAGTCCCTAACTTGGCGTAAAGGCAAACAATATAAAACTAAGCAGTGCTAAGATTCAATATATCTATATATGAACATTAATAAATATATGTGCACTGTTTAGTTATATGTTCTATGGGAGACCCTTTATCACTGATAATTTCCATCGATTGAGTGATTGTCTAAGGCAGTCACTATTCACTTTCTGAATGCTGCAGCCTTTGAGAATGGAACAGACGGAAAATGCTAAATTATTTTTAACTTTATTAAATAGTGGCTGGTGCTTCTTCCAATTTAGTCTTGGCATGGAACGACAAGGTGATCGAGTGATCAGAGAAACTTAGAAGGCATGCAGGACGACAGCATAGAAACCTTTCCTTTGTCCGCTCACAAACTGATGACCAAGCCCTCAGACAAAATGTCTAAATGGCGTGCATTCTGTCCACCCAGCAGAGACTGCAGTGGAAACCCATGTGCTGCTTTACTAGGGTCAGCGGTTCAGTTCCACTTCAGATTCTTTGTTATGGGATGAATCAGGCATTATTTTATTGTTCTCCTCAGATCCGTTTTCACAACAGGTCTTCCTGTAGACCAGGAATAGTGCTTGGTCATGCAACTAGCCATTTACACAATACTTGCCATGGGTGTGGTTATAATGAAAGAAACGCATGGAGGTGGCGTTGTGCTCGAGCCTTTTCTTTATTCAGAAACCAAAACTGGTTGTCTCTGCCCATTTTGAATATCGATGCTTAACGCTCATGTATGGATAAAGAGATTCAATCAGTCATCAATGGCATGGAAAGGGAAAGGTATGGGGTTAACCATTGATGTCCAAGTTGCTTATTTGCATGTTCCATGCTAGGAATGTCACCAATACCTTCTCAGATTTGCAGATCAGTCCCAACAGTTTTTAAAAAAAAATCTATGGTCATGACTGTTCTCCTGGTGATCAGTGGTAACGATGTGTATTGCCTATTTGGACTAGATCTTGATCCAGGTTGAGTCTTCAAGTGTCTTTTAGGTGCACTGCACAGATACTAGTCCCATTATCAATTTCGAGAAATCCAATCTGGTTCCAACTGAGAGTCTGGTCTCTCTGTCTGTTGTTTGATACTCAACAGCAGAGGGCTATTATTTTATGTAGCAAAATAGCTTCTACATGGAAAAAACTTAGGTGTTCGTCTTTTTGCTCAGATGGCTGTCAGCTCTTTCTGTAATTAGAGTCCAAGGAATGATGGTCTCAACATTGAAAGCTATGCAATTCCCACGATTCTGTTCAAGGGCTTTTGAAGACTAACTTCTCTCAAAATGTTGTACACTAACTTAGACAGATAACACATTTAGTCCATTTTCAAGAACATGGTCGCTCCCATGGTGGATAGGAGACAACATCCTTGTCAGAGGCTATCCTTCTTTCATATGAAATTCAATAATTATAATGACAGATGCCAACATCCAGAGTTGGGGCTGTCGTCCTTTATATTCTGTTTCAGGGTCCTTGGTCTTCTGTGGAAGCCAAGCTTTTGATAATGTTCTCTAATAGAGAGTGGTCCTAAATTCCATGTTCCCTTCTGGTTAGGGGAAAGCCATAAGGTTTTTAGCCATTGCATTGGCATATATCAAGCATCAAGGAGGCACAGAAGGCTCCCATGTATTGAATGACAGGATTGGTTGTTTTGATAACCAAGTTGGGAAACTGGGAGGCCCATTAGTTTAGCACAGTGGTTCTCAAACTCTGTCCTCAGGACTCCACAGAGGTCACGTTTTCCAGGTCACCCAGCAGGTGCACAGGTGTATACATTACTGACTGACATGTTAAAAGATCCACAGGTGGAGCTAATTATCTCACTTGTGATTCTGTGAGGAGACCTGGAAAACATGCACTGTTTGGGGTCCTGAGTGCCGAGTTTGAGAACCTGTGGTTTAGCATGTACATCCTGTAACCTGGAGAGGGATCTCTCATCCTGGACATGTTGCAACCCCTTCATCCGGTATCCGTATGATGCGGCCGGCGGTTCAAACCCTGATAGCAGAAGCCGGCAGTAAAAATCCCGACAGGTGGGTATTTTTTCTATTTACTAACCTAACCCCCGCCAAGTGTCTAAACCTAACCCCCCCCCTTCCCCGCAGCCTAACTCGAAGTCTCCCCTAGCCTTAACCCTAACCTCCTGGGGGGGTGCCAAGCCCTAAGTCACCAACCACAACCCACCCCCGTGGCTGTCGGGACCCGACTTACCTTCGATCGGTAAGCTGGGCGTCGGGCTCCCGGCGTTGGTCTAATGACAGGCGTCGGGATTTCGACGCCGGTTATTAGACACTTGCCTGGGTTAGACAGTCTGGATGCCGACAGTCGGCATTTAGACCATCGGCATCCCGACCACATCCCCTTCATCCAGTAAAGCTCACTTTCTAATATTTTTGCAGTGTGGCTTAGATAGCTGGTTAACAGGGTGTCCCTTTTTAAAAAATGTAGATCTCTGCTTTTAACTCTATCGGAAGTGCAGATGTTATCTGCAGAGCATTGATTAATTGTATGAACCCTTCAGCCCCCCCACAACTCCCTTGAGACTTAAATTTAGTGTTGACTGCTGTACATTAACTTTGTTTTAGTACTGGCTAACTTCAGTGGTACTAAAAAGTTTTCCAAGTGGCAATTTCCAAGGCCCACTGGGCTCTGTCATGGAAATATACCAATCTATTTACTATGAGGAAAGGCTGGCTATCCTGGTGAAACAGTCTTTTCAACCTAGTCTTCTAAGTTTCACTTGAATCATCATATGATTTTTGCACTAGATCAAAATCTATCTGTGAAGTAATAGGGATCTCTTATTTGTGGTTGTTATAGTATGTCAATAGGAGAACATGAGTTAAGGGAAATTGATGATCTTAAAGGTCTACTTGAGTCATAACTTAGCCAAGTAGATCACATCACATCAAGATTTTGATACTTTGGGGAATATTTACTAAAGTGCGGGTTTTTAGGATTGGAGATGTTGCCCATAGCAACCAATCAGATTCTAGCTATTATCTTCTAGAAGGGTATAGATAAATGTTTAATAATCTGGTTGCTATGGGCAACATGTCTTCTAAAAGCCAGCACTTTAGTAAATATACCCCTTTAAATCATTTTGAGTACAATGAGAAATTCTGAGGGTGCTTTTTGAAGGATCAGTTTGTCAAAATTTTATTTTGTTAAGGGCGCGTTTTATTTAGTTTGTGTTTTCAATGTAGTGGTGTAACATAAAGGCGAATCCAATTCTGTGTGATGTGCTGCTTTTGCCGAAATGCCCGGCTACGCGCTTATCAGTCAGTTACAGTAGTGCCGACTTCACAAGTTTTCCGTTGCACCTGTATGGGGGTGAAAGAGAAGCTTGCTATGCAGACGGATGCGATATACCGTTCCACATTGATAATGATGAGTTCCCCCCTTTGTGATTTTTTTCTGGTTCTAAGCGGCAATTTACATTTTTGTTTGCGGCTGCAGCTCCCATCTAAACTGATGGGAGCTATTCAATTGTTTGTGCAACTGGTCGCTAGTGCTGCAGAAGGCTATCATTTATCGCCCAGAATGCAGAGATTTAGGGACAAATCACATCTGAGGAGACCCAAAAGCCGCGCATGATGAAGTTAAAGTTCCCAAAAGCCCTACCTTGGTCGGATTTCTGCTTGCACCACAGGATGCTGCGAGTAGAAATAGACACCCGCAGCACCTCCAACCTGCGACACAATTGAATAGCTCCCATCAGTTTAGACTGTATCCCCCCTTCCCCATGAGGGAGTGGCACAAATATTTAGAATTAAAGTGCCAACATCATAAAAGGAGGATCTATAACCCATAGCCAGTGTCCAGATTTACTTGAGTATACTCTCAATAACACCTGTAATATGAAAGCTGTTAAGGCATAGTGGTTAGCATTACAGCCTCACAGCAATGAGGTCTTGGGTTAAGTTACTATCGAGGTCAAATGTGTGTGGAGTTTGTATTTCCCCCTGTGTTTGAGTGGGTTCCCTCCAGGTGTTCCTCCCACAATCCAAAAAACAGAGGTTGGTTAACTGGCTTCTGACAAAAAATGAACCCTAGTGTCTGTACATGTAGTAGGGAATGTAGATTGTAAGCCCCACTGAAGGAAGTACTGTTGTGAATGATTAAAATATTCTGTAAAGCACTGTATAATATGTATGTTATATAATTAACTTAATAACGAAATATTAAATAGCCTTTGGAAAAATGTAGTTGTAAGCATTCAGTTTTTCCATGTAATGTTAGACAAATGTAGATAGTGGCACTTGACTTTATAAGTGCTATTCTGTGAGGTATATATGCATCACTGTTTTTAATGAGATGAAAAAAATATATTTTAATATATCCTATAGAGTTTACACATTGGACGTGCGCCCTATAGACAAATACCTCACACGATAGCACTAGTAAAATGTGGTGACCACAAAGGGGTCACATTTGTCCAAGCCTGCGCTCCAACCTCACAAAAGGTAAACATAGTAAGGCTAGTACATCAGTTTACACTACATTGGTCTGTTTAGAGGAGCGCGAGAATCATATCCAAGTTTTACAATTCCATTCAATTTGATTTACTGTATGCTGGGTACTTGTTTACGAACACCAGCTCGATGAACCATGCACTGCCCAAACTCGCTCGCTACACATCCATTTTTTTTCTGGCCATTTCTATAATTTGGATTGAGCATGATCTTTGTTTCACACAGATGCTACAATGTTTGTATGATTTACATGTTTGATGATAGTGAGCAAGAGATTACTAGTTACACGGCTAATATTACTAATAATAACACAAGACACTGGGGAGAAATGTACTGTACAATAATACACATTAAGCCATTACTTTACTGTTCCTCAGAGAATGGAGATTAGAAGATTAGATAGTAGCACATTTGGGTGTGATGTGAGGAGTTGAACAAGACATTGCATATCCTTGAATAACCTGTATAATATGTGGGACTGACTAGATAACTAAATAGCATTTGAACACCTCCCCGTCATTAGTTTATAAATAAGTCCACGGCAATTAATCTCTTTAATACTCCATTCCATTGATGTGGCCCTTTCTCTTTACATTTTTTTTGTTTTACGCTGTAATTTAAAAACGTGCTGTATATACATAAGTTCAGATACAATATAATAGGATTCCTAAATAAGTGTCAGCTGTCTATTCTGTGTGTTTCAGAGTGGAATGCAGAACACATGAAAATGCTAACAAAATTCAGAGTGTACATGTGTGCTTTTATGACAGGATATGCCATGCAGATGTGGCCTGTAATCATTCCTCTCCATAAATGTTTTTTTTTTTCTTTTAAACATTGTTGCTTGCTACCTATTTGAGTGACTGTGCAGAAGCCAATCCTGCCCAAGTCTATCAACAAATGTCTCTTAAGGCCCCCCTTCCCCCACATGGTACGATTTTTTTAAACGATCTGGCCGTTTTCGACCGATTTGGAACAATATCTCTTTTAAAAAGTGTAGTGTGTGAGCATAACTATGCCGATGCGCGCTCCAGCTGTTGATCGTGATCGCTGATCTCTTGAACTTGCAGAAAGATCTCGACCTGTCTTTCACGATTTGGCACACATCGTACCGTGTGTATGCATGCTGAATGATGTCATAGACGATACAGATGCAGGCACGGATCAGGGAGATCCATGAATCTGTGTGGGAAAAATAGACGCAACGGACAGATCAGTGAAATACGTGTGTAGGCCCCCCAACGGAAAGATATATCAGCCGCATCGCTCTGTGTGTACAGCCAATATGCGCATGGCTGCTTGTGACATTGTCCAGTCGGCAATGCTGCAAGTCCAACCGGACAATATCACAAGCGTCCCCGTTGCAGGTAATGAAGGACAGGTCGAGTGAACTTTCTGTCGTTCATTACCTCGTTCTGATGTGTACCCATTATCCCATATGTCGGCCTGTCACTAAGTGTGTACCCAGCTTTTCACATTAGGAAAAATTGTATGACCACGAAAAACAAATAAAATCCTTGTTTATTGAAAGTTCTGGTATTGGTAGTTTTGAGCACCTGGCTCATAGTTTAAATATTTTAAGCATTCTTTCATTTATTTTATTTATTTACTACAAGTTATTTATACAGCGCACACATATTCCGCAGCACTTTAAAAAGAATATTTGCCCCAGTGGAGCTTACAATCTATATTCCCTACCACAGGTAAATTTTTTGTTGGGAGCCCATAAACCTACCAGTATATTTTTGGAGCGTGGGAGGAAACCGGAGTACCCGGAGGAAACCCACGCAAGCAGAGGGAGAATATACAAACTCCGCACAGTTAGGGCTGTGGTGGGAATTGAACCCATGATTTCAGTGATGCTCATATCATGTGTACGATAGAATTTTTTAATTTTTTTTACCTTCTTATTGCTTTGTATGGGTATTTGTGTTTCACTGCTGGTGACCCTTAAGGTCTTCTAAACCTTCCCCTCCTCAAGGTCACACTCCTTTATTGAAATAACCTGGGCTGCTGTGAGGATTCCATTCACCAATTTGGTTCTATACCCCTTTTTCTACTGCAGGCTCCATAGTGCTCCACAGGAGACCTTGGGTTATAGGTTGATGACGTCAGTCGTTGGGCACCTCATAGTTAACTTTGTGCTCCCAGGATGCATCGGGCCCCTCTACTATACCCCGCCCCCAGGCCAAGGCACCTCAGTTTCTTAGGTGCTCGGCACGGAGTCGGTTCACTTCAAGGGGGGCTGCAAACAGCCCCTGAAAATAGTTTTTTTCCTACAGAGTGGTCAGCATGGGCTGTCCAGCAGACTCCCATGCTGCCACTCCAACACTCTGCCGGCGTCGAGACGCTGGCACTGCGCTAGGGTTCGCGGTGGCTGTCTGGGGGTTTTGGCTAGCAAAAGCCCCCAGATGCCCAGAACTGTGGCCGGACATCACTGGGGACGTAAGGTAAGCAGCGGGTGCCCGCTGATAACGCAGTTTCTCTTTCATCCACTGGGGGACACTGGAGGTGCTTACGCTGGGGTATACAGGTGTGGATAACTGGAGCCGGCACTTTAAATAATTTAAAAGTGTGAAGCTCCTCCCCCTCTATGCCCCATCAGCCCCCAGTTTAGAAAATGTGCCCTTTGGAGCTGGTCACAATCTGCTGTGATCCAGCAATACATTTATTATTTTTTATAGGTTTTTTTTATTTTATACATCTTTTACATACTGTAGGTACCCTTCATCACCTCTTCAAAGGTGGGGTCCGGGTACCTGGCACCCTGTCTTATTAGAAGAAGGAAGGAGTGCACAGTGCTTATATTAAAAAGCACTGACAGCTCCTTATTGCCACAGCACAGGAAGAGTGCTGAAGCGATGTAGAGAGAGACCTCAGCGGGGACACGCAGTGAGTATCAGCGCTGCACATCCCCCGGCTCCCGCCCCGCCACCCAGCGCTCTCTCTGCACTTAGTAAGAAGTGCCTGCGCTGGGTTAGGAAGAGTAGCGCTACAGCGCGGCTTCCTGCTTCTCCCTCTCCCCACTGACAACACGTGCGCAGCGCGGAGGGGGGAGGATATTACGAGCAGCCATCTTTGAATCCCTCGAGGCAGAAATGGGGGTTGAGCTTAGGCAGCGCGGGCTCTCCTCCAAGCGGCTGTGTAAAACAGCGTGGCTGCCGTTTATTATTACTAATGCTGCATCTCTCCTTCAAACAGGAAGTGTGCAGTTTTTTAACAGGATCCTTGGCAAAGGATTACACAGAAGGCTGACCTGACTGCATCCCTGGTACAGAGGCTGTGAGTATCACTGGGGTGTAAGCAGGGATTCTGATCTGTGGGAAGGGAGTGGGGTGTACTCCTCCTGTGTCCCAAACCAGCCTTCTGTTTATTCTGTTATTCTGTCTATACTCTGTCCTTCTGTGTGGAGTGACTGTGTGTATCCATGTCAAACAGAACTAAAGCTTCTCAAAAAATGTTTCTGTTCAAAGTGTAACAACAAACCAAGCCGCATGCCGCTGGGTCCACGTTGTGTGATGCTTGTATAGCAATGGATCCATCTATGGCTATTACTGCCTCACCTGCTCCTCCATGGGCCGCTGACATGGTAGGAGTTATGTCAGACTTAGCGTCAGAGTTAGCTGAGGCACGTAAGTCTCAACCTCCCTGGGTGGCGGGGCTAACCAAGTCTCTAGACACCTTGGTACAGGTTATGGGTACAGCGGCATCTGCACCCTCCACTTCCTGCCAGAGATACTCTGACGACTGTTCTCCAGTCAGAGGAGTCGGACGAAGAATTTTTCGCTATGGAGGATACCGAAGAAGGGGAATTGGAGGAAGCTTTACAGGAGGATACCCCTCAGGAGTTAGAGTCCACCTCTCCCGGGGTGGAATCTCTAATTTTGGCGGTCAGAAGGACCCTGTATTTACCTGAGGATATAATTCCTGCACCACAGGAGCTTGAATTATTTCAAGAACAACCTAAGATCTCTGCGGTTTTTCCGTTCTCACAGCAACTTCAGCAACAGCTCTCGGTGGCCTGGAAACAGCCGGATAAGCGGTTCCAGATTCCGCGACTGTTTTCGTCTAGCTACCCTTTTCCATCATCCATGATGGAGAAGTGGGAAACACCTCCTCCATTAGATGCGTCTTTCTCCCGTCTCTCAAAGAAAACAGCACTCCCAGTACCAGGAGCTACAGTACTAAAAGATCCGTCGGATCGTAAGTTGGAGACAACGCTAAGATCTATTTATACTGCAGCGGGTGCTCAACTTAGGCCCACCCTGGTTAATGCTTGGGTTAACAAAGCGGTGGTTTGCTGGGCTGACCAGTTGGTTACAGGTTTGGACTCTGGTACTTCCAGAGCAGAGTTACGTCTACTAGCAGAACACATATGTGAGTCTGCAGTTTACATGGGAGAAGCTTCTAAAGATATCAGTCAGATTAGTTCTCGCATATCTGCTTCGGCGATTTCGGGCCGCAGAGCCCTCTGGTTGCGCGCTTGGCAAGCGGATGCAGAATCCAAGCGTGCTGTGGAGGGTTTACCATTCAGTGGCGATATGCTCTTTGGCCCGGAATTAGACAAATGGATATCCCAGGCCACGGGGGGGTAAGCCTTCCTTCCTCCCGTCAACTACACTGGCTCCCAGAAAAGCTTACACAGGACCTTCGTTTCATTCCTTTCGTGCGCCACATTCCTTTTGTGGTAGAGCCAGAGGGGCTTCCTCCCAAGCAAGAGGCGGCAGAGGTAAAGGCCGCCCACACACTGTTGCACGCAGACAGGAGCCTAAGCCAGCTGAAAAACAGGTGGCATGACGGTCTTCCGTCCCACCTGGGACCACCTACAGTGGGTGCCCGGCTGCAAGGATTTCAACATGTTTGGAACCAGACGTCTCCGGAACCGTGGATCCGCAGACTAATTTCCCTGGGGTACCGAATAGACTTCGAGACAAGGCCAGTGTTCTACAGGAGGCTATCCAGTCTCTAGTATCATCTGTGCTCGTTACGGTTCCAGAACATCGAGGTATGGGGTTCTACTCGGTCAGGCACATCTTGAACCTCAAGTCATTGAACCTGTATTTGAAGATGTATCGATTCAAAATGGAGTCTCTGCAGTCCGTTAATACGAGCTTGGAACCAGGAGAGTTCCTATTATCCCTGGATATCAAGGATGCCTTTCTCCACGTTCCCATCTGGGAACCACACCAAGCCTTTCTGCGTTTCGCCACATTGAAGGATCATTATCAGTTTCGGGCATTGCCGTTCGGGTTATCCTCGGCTCCTTGCATCTTCACCAAACTCATGTCAGTCATGATTGCTCTCCTTTGGTCATCGGGAGTGAACATAATCCCTTATTTGGACGACCTGTTACTCAAGGCGCAATCGGTATCTCTTCTTACAAGTCATGCCCTGCTGACATATCAGACTCTTAACACAACATGGTTGGATAATCAACTTCAAGAAATCAAATCTCAATCCGTCCCAGAGGCTCCTGTTTCTGGGCATGATCTTAGATACGGCATCCCAGAGGATCTTTCTTCCACTAGACAAAGCCCGGGATATCCGGTTGTTAGTTCAGCTGGTCCTCAGGCCAAAGAAGGTGTCCCTCCTTCTTTGTCTGCATCTCCTGGGGAAGATGGTAGCTGCTTTCGAGGCACTACTGTTCGGCCGGTTCCACTCCAGGGTGTTTCAGCTGGACCTATTGACACAGGGGTCAGGGTCTCATCTGCTTCTACATCGACAGATCCGTCTGAGCCCAACTACCAGAGTGGCCCTTCTCTGATGGACACAATCCAACAATCTTAGCGGGCCGGAGATTCGGGGTGTGGGACTGGATCATCGTAACAACGGATGCCTGCCTTCGAGGATGGGGAGCAGTGGTCCTCGATTATCACTTTCAGGGTCGATGGTCCCCTCTAGAACAAAAGTGGCCCATAAATGTGTTGGAACTCAGAGCAAATTACAATGCTCTGATAGAAGCAACAGAGTTTCTAAGGAATCGTCCGGTAAGAGTTCAGTCCGACAATGCGACGGCCGTCGCGTACATCAACCGCCAAGGTGGGACTCAGAGTCGCAAGTAACTCAGGTCCTCAGGTGGGCCGAGAGCCAGTCAGTAATCCTGTCGGCGGTATTCATCCCGGGTGTGGACAACTGGGAAGCAGATTACCTAAGCCGCCAGGATATCCATCCCGGGGAATGGAAGCTTCATCCAGACGTGTTCAACACGCTGATACGTCGATGGGGATGTCCTCAGGTGGACCTCATGGCGTCACGATTGAATCGTCAGCTCCCGGTATACGTGTCAAGAACTCGAGTTCGGCAGGCGGTGGCAGTAGACGCTCTGACAGTTCCGTGGAACTTCGACTTAGTTTACCTCTTTCCTCCGATTCCACTTCTTCCTCGACTACTAAAAAGAATAAAACACGAGTCAGCCTCTGTCATTCTCGTGGCTCCGAACTGGCCTCGGAGAAGTTGGTTCGCGGACCTTCGGTCCCTATTGGCAGACGATCCGTGGCCCCTTCCTCTGTGCCCGGATCTGCTACAGCAGGGTCTGATACGCTTTTGCACAGCCGTGGACCTTGAATCGTATCCATATGTGCTTGTTGAAAATCTTTTTCAGATACAGTACCATGGTCATTAATATGGACTTGTTCTCCCCATTGCTGATATAAAAGCCTGTACTCTTCTGGGAAAACTTTCCACTGGAAAACCATTGAAGTTGGGCAATGATGTTGGGTGTTGAGGCTTGGCTCGCTATCAGTTTTCCAATTAATCCCAAGGTACTTGTTAGGGTTGAGGTTAGGAATCTGTGCAGGCCAGTTAAGTTCTTTCTAGCCAAGCTCAGCAAACCATTTTTGGATGGACCTCACTTTTGTGCACAGGGAGATTGTCATGCTGAACAGTAAAGGGTCTTCCCATAACTGTAGCCACAAAATTGGATACATACAGTTTTAGGGCAGTATGGATGATGTAATGGTAAGCATTACTGCCTCACAATACTAAGGTCTTGGGTTCCATCAATACCACAGCCCTATCTATGTGTGTGGAGTTTGTATGTTCTCCCTTTGCTTGTGTGGGTTTCCTATGGGTACTCCGGTTTCCCCACCACACTCCAAACACATACTAGTAAGTTAGTTGGCTCCCAAACAAAAATTAAGCCCCGTGTGTGTCTGATATGAATGGCAAAATATTCTCTATTAAACAATGCAAAATGTGTGTGCTATAATAAATAACTGGTAATAAATAATGTCAATGTATGCTGTAGCACTGAGATTTCCTTTCAATGGACCTAAGGTGCCCAACCTAAATGAAGGAAAACCAGCCTCAGGTCATTATTCATTCTCGACCAACCTTCACAGTTGGCAGTACTTATTCAGGCATTGAAGCATTCTCCTGGCACCCACCAGACCCAAATTCAGCCATCACACTGCCAGATAGTGAACTAATTTCTACTGCTCGGTGATGAGTTTTACACCACTCTAGCCACTGTTTGGCTATGCACATGGTGACCTGTGGCTTGTCTGCCATTTGAAAACCTAACACCTAAAGCTCCTAACAGTTCCTGTGCTGATGTTGCTACCAAAGGCAGTTAGAACTCTGCAGTATGCATTGCACTTAGGACAGACTATCCTTATCTGCTGCACGTTTCAGTACTCTATCCGTTTCTGTGTGAGCTTTTGTGGCAAACGCTTTGCATCTTAGCTGCTGTTGCTGTTAGATGTGTCCATTTCACAATAACTGTTCTCACAGTTGACTGAGGTATTTCTAGCAGGACAGAAATAGGACAAACTGACATATTGGAAAGATGGTATCCTATGACAGGGCCACTTTATAAAAAGCTTTTCAGTATGATCCATTTTACTGCTAATGTTTGACTGGAAATTGCATGGCTGCGTGCATGATTTTATACACCTGTTAACAATGGCTGTATCTTAAATTGCCAATCACACTAATTAGGTGTCTCCACATACTTTTGGCCACAAAGGGTAGATCAGGGGTATTCAACATGCGGTCTTCTAGCTGCTGTGAAACTAAATATCCCAGCATGCATTGCCACAGCTTTAGCATGGGCTAATAAAACTAGGGCAAGGGCATGCTTGGCTATGTAGTTCCCCTGCAACTGAAGGGCTGCAAGCTGAATACCCCTGGTGTATATGATATGCTCTTATCTGTATGCTCTTTAATGATAACTGGGTAAATCGCAAGTGGTCATGTCAAGTGACACAATTTTGACGATTGTCCCCACCTGCTGATTGTGGATTGGAGATAGTTGCACCCACCTCCACTTTGAGGGCCATAGTCTTGCTACTGTGCATATTTTGAACTAAAATTTTCCCAAAGTTAAGCTGGCCATGCACTGGACCAACTTTCCAATTAGTTGATAGGTTGAAATTGAAAGCTGGCAATGTATAGGAGCAAATGACAATTGGCTATTTCCTCCCAAATGCCTGGAAACAGACAAAAATGTGAGTCACTCACATTTCGCATCAAAAAAATGGGTCGACGTTTCGGTTCATCCGGACCTTTGTCAAGACATCCAGTAGGTGCAACACATACAATAATCACCAAATGTTTTTTGATGCGACATGTGAGTTCATTCATATAAAGAACTTTACCTTTATTGATTACTGGTGAGTGCCGCCTTTTTAATTTTGATTATATTGCGGGACCCACGGATGTGGATTCCCCTGTGTTGGATGTGAGTGCAGATTTGGATTATATATATATATTTATAAATATATATATATATATATATATATATATATATATATATATATATATATATATATATATATACACACACACACACACACCTGGTGTGCCCTTGGTATGTGACCACACCATCTACATAAAAATATCATACAAACTTTGCACTCGCTTTTCAAACTGCAACTCCTTTGAATACAAGGAATGTTGGTTCCAAAATATTGCAATAATTTGTTAAGCTGACCACCACTTCACGGTCATTCCCATCTGGCCAGTCCCTACACTGATCCTCAGATAGATGATCTTGGTCTGCTACCTCAAGCTTGCATATGTTTTAAACATGAATATGGGTCCTGGCTTAGAGACAGGACCACACCCAGGGATATCACTTAAGAAGCACCTGGAGATGTACAAAAAAAGTTTCTTATATTTGAAAAACAGGGGTGCCCTAGCAAGTGTGACGACAAAATTTAAATAAATTAATCCACGGTACTCAACCAATATTTTGGAACCAACATTCCCTGCATTCAAAGGAGCGCCGAGTTTGTATATTTTTTTATGTAGATTGTGTGGTCACATACCAAGGGCACCCCAGATGGTTGAGTGCCGTCGATTAAGCCTGAGATAGATGGATATCTATCTCTATTATACACACTACCGTCAAAAAGCTTGGGGGTCACTTAGAATTGTCCTTATTTTTGAAAGAAAAGCACAATTTTTTTCAATGAAGATAACTTTAAATTAATCAGAAATACTCTATACATTGTTAATGTTGTAAATGTATAGAAGCCCATTTCCAGCAGCCATCACTCCAGTGTTCTAATGGTACATTGTGTTTTCTAATTATCCATTAGTCTTCTAACGTGCTTAGCAAACACTTGAAAACCCTTGTGCAATTATGTTAGTACAGCTGAAAACGTGTTTGCTCGTCAGAGATGCTATAAAACTGGCCTTCCTTTGAGCTAGTTGAGTATCTGGAGCATCACATTTGTGGGTTCAATTATACTCTCCAAATCGTCAGAAAAAGAACTTTCATGTGAAACTCGACAGCCTATTCTTGTTCATAGAAATGAAGGCTATACCATGTGAGAAATAGCCAAGAAACTGAACATTTCCTACAACGGTGTGCACTACCCCCTTCAGAGAACAGCACAAACAGCCTCTAACCAGAGTAGAAAGAGAAGTGGGAGGCCCCGGCGCACAACTGTGCAAGAAAAGTGCATTAGAGGCTCTAGTTTGAGAAATAGACACCTCACAAGACCTCAACTGGTACCCGCAAAACGCCAGTGTTAATGTCTACAGTGAAGGGGGGACTCCGGGATGCTGGCCTTCTAGGCAGAGTGGCAAAGAAAAAGCCATATCTGAGACTGGCCAATAAAAAGAAAAGATTAATAGGGGCAAAAGAACAGACATTGGACAGAGGAAGATTGGGAAAAAAGTGTTATGGACAAACTAATCGAAGTTTCGGGGGTTTGGATCACACAGAAGAAGTGAAAAGATGCTGGAAGAGTGCCTGACGCCATCTGTCAAGCATGGTGGAGGTAATGTGATGGTCTGGGGCTGCTTTGGTGCTGGTAAAGTGGGAGATTTGTACAAGGTAAAAGGGATTTTGAATAAGAAAGGCTATCATTCCATTTGCAATGCAATGCCATGCCATACCCTGTTGACAGCACTTGATTGGAGCCAATTTCCTCCTCCAACAGGACAATGACCCAAAGCACACCTCCAAATTATGCAAGAACTATTTAGGGAAGAAGCAGGCAGCTGGTATTCTGTCTGTAATGGAGTGGCCTGCGCAGTCACCAGATATCAACCCCATTGAGCTGTTGTGGGAGCAGCTTGACCGTATGGTACGAAAGAAGTGCCCATCAAGCCAATCCATCTTGTGGGAGGTGCTTCAGGAAGTGTGGGTTGAAATTTCTTCAGATTACCTCAACAAATTAACAGCTAGAATGCCAAAGGTCTGCAATGCTGTAATTGCTACAAGAGGAGCATTCTTTGACGAAAGCAAAGTTTGAAGGACAAAATTATTATTTCAAATAAAAATCATTATATCTAACCTTGCCAATGTCTTTACTATATGTTCTATTCATCTTGCAACTCATTTGATAAATAAGTCAGTTTTCATGTAAAACACGAAATTTTCTGGGTGACCACGTGTATGTGTGTATGTGTGTGTGTGTATATATATATATATATATATATATATATATATATATATCTATGTGTGTGTAATTATAATTCAACTTACTAAACCGTATAACAAGACAGCGCCAAAGCGACTTCAAGAATTGACATCTTTTGGGTCATAGAACTGCGTTCTAATCTAGTATGTATAACAATTCTTGATAAGGTAACTCGTATATCCATGGGCTAATTGACCTCCACATACATAAAAACAAGACCGTATCAATGTCAGAATTAGCCTGACACTGTGAAAAGATGGCAAAGGACGGCAAAAACGGGAGTGTAAAAAAAAAGACGGAAATACGTTAGAAAAGACGGAGATTAAAATAAGACACCTGCTTACTCAGAAATTAGAATTAATTAGCAATCTCCTGTAATAAGTAATGAATAAGGCTGGGTACGCACTAGAACGATATCTTCACAATTTGTAGTTTCCAGCATATTGGAACGTCAAATTGTGAATATCGTTCAGTATGTACCGGCAATTGTGCGCTCCTGTGCGTCGTTTACAATATCTTTTAGTTGACCGTGTTGCACGGTCAATCAGAAGATATTATGTGCAATGCCATGCTGCTAAATGTAACATGTAATTGTACATTGCGCCATCTTACCACGGCTTTGTGCAGTGTGTACGCACAGTGCGAAATGTCAGCTGCCGGATCTTTGTAATGTGTTCCCGGCTTAACATTCTCTTAGGAATTTATAACGTGTCATGATTGGCACATAACCGCATAATTCATGTAGCAATATAATATTCTGTGTGCATGTTTCAGATTAAAATACCAGAAGCCAGGCACATATATTAAAGGGTCACCTCCAAGCCCCAATAATCGACATGCCCACATAAGAAATAGTAACAATCTAATATAATGTAGTATGAGATGCCGTTGGTCAGAATTACGATATTGGCATTCCAACAGGCACTTGTCGGTCAGTATCCTAACCATCTCTCCCCGGGTGCCTAAACCTAACCTTTCAACCCCCCCAGTGCATAAGCTAAACCTTCCCCCCCCTAAATCTAACCCTCCCCCTAACCCAAGTACTTACCATCGGGATGCTGGTGGTCAGGACTCTGACAGGTGTCCGGTTCCTAGCGCCGGCATTCTAAGTCCTGCATCCCGTCTGTCGGGATTTTGACCGGATCCCTATGGGACAAATATGCCGGGTGAAGTGCGATTAAAGTAAAGAGCTTCTGCTGTTTTTCCCATTATGCCATAGGAGTGAACAGGAAATGGTAGAGTAAACACAGGGGCTCGCAGAAATTGGTAACAAGATGTACTGTACAGTGTATATTTGAACTATTGACTGCAACATGGGTGTTCTCCATAGTGTTCAGTGATACTGTTAACTAAACTGTGTCCAAGCTGAGCTTACCATGTGTCAGGATGCAACTCAGTGCAGTTGATCATGTGGGTTTTGGTTTTTTTAAACCAGGAATTCTATAGAAGTTTATGGCACAGCTATTCCTCAGTAACATAATTGGTTTTAATCTCATTTTGTCTTTGCCAGGTGAATTCTTCAGGAGTATTACACGAAAACCTAGCTTACTTTTTACAAAACCATGTAAATATAACTTGTTAAACTATGAAATTGCACTGTGCCCTATAGAAATCCGCTCCTGTGCATGCATTTCTAACTTTGGTCTGCGTCACCTTCTTCACAAGTTACTGTATCTTCTGAATGTAACTGCATGTGTGTATGTGAGGGGTGCCTTCCTAAATAAATTGATACAAAAGCATTTTTCCTATGGCAAGAAAAAAGAAAGGCGGCACTCCCAATGATGAGGTATAAACAAGTGTTTAAATGGATAACAGCATGAGTACAGCTAATAAACAACATTTCAAAGCTCTAAAGCCTTTACATCAGGACTGTACATGCAAAAAAGCATGTACAGTCTTATCTGTACTCATGGTGTTATCCATTTAATCCAAAGAGCTGTCACTATCAGTGACGCAAGCCATCATTAGGCTGAAAAATCAAAACAAACCCATCAGAGAGATAGCAAAAACATTAGGTGTGGCCAAATCAACTGTTTGGAACATTCTTAAAAAGAAAGAACGCACCGGAGAGATCAGCAACACCAAAAGACCCGGAAGACCACAGAAAACAACTGTGATGGATGACAGAAGAATTATTTCCCTGGTGAAGAAAAACCCCTTCACAACAGTTGGCCAAATCAAGAACACTCTCCAGGAGGTAGGTGTATATGTGTCAAAGTCAACAATCAAGAGAAGACTTCACAAGAGTGAATATAGGTCCTGATTCAGAGCCGGACGCTCTGACCAGAGCGCTCGCTCTGAATCAGGGCAACCCTACCTAAACTTGGAGCGGCCTCATGGACGCTCAGCGCTTGCGAGCGGGGCTGAATCAGGCCCATAGACTGTTCACCACAAGATGCAAACCATTGGTGAGCCTCAAAAACAGGAAGACCAGATTAGTGTTTGCCAAACAACATCTAAAAAAGCCATTACAGTTCTGGAACAACATCCTATGGACAGATGAGACAAAGATCAACTTGTACCAGAGTGATGGGAAGAGAAGAGTATGGAGAAGGAAAGGAACTGCTCATGATCCAAAACATACCACCTCATCAGTGAAGCATGGTGGTGGTAGTGTCATGGCGTGGGCATGTATGGCTGCCAATGGAACTGGTTCCCTTGTATTTATTGATGATGTGACTGCTGATAAAAGCAGCAGAATGAATTCTGAAGTGTTTCGGGCAATATTATATGCTCATATTCAGTCAAATGCTTCAGAACTCATTGGACGGCGCTTCACAGTGCAGATGGACAATGACCCGAAGCATACCGCAAAAGCAACCATAGAGTTTTTTTTTAAGGCTAAACAGTGGAATGTTATGCAATGGCCAAGTCAATCCCCTGACCTGAATCCGGTTGAGCATGCATTTCACTTGATGAAGACAAAACTGAAGGGAAAATGCCCCAAGAACAAGCAGGATCTGAAGACATTTGCAGTAGAGGCCTGGCAGAGCATCACCAGGGATGAAACCCAGCGTCTGGTGATGTCTATGCGTTCCAGACTTCAGGCTGTAATTGCCTGCAAAGGATTTGCAATAAAGTATTAAAAAGTGAAAGTTAATTTAGGATTGTTTAGTTTGTCCCATTACTTTTGGCCCCTTAAAATATGGGAGGCACATATAGAAACCGTTGTAATTCCTACACCGTTCACCTGATTTTGGATGTAATTACCCTCAAATTAAATCTGAAAGTCTGCATTTAAAGCACATCTTGTTTGTTTCATTTCAAAGCCATTGTGGTGGTGAACAGAGGCCAAAATATGAAAATTCTGTCAATGTCCCAATATTTCTGCACCTGACTGTGTGTGTGTGTATATATATATTTATATATATATATATTATTTTCCCCGCTAGGCTGTTTCAGCGGGGCGCCATGCCCTGCCCTATTTCTGAAGGGCAGAAGGCACCCTGCCCTCCAGCGCAGCGCCCCGGTTCTGTCTCCACACGCGGGTTGCTGTGTCCCGCGGGTCGTCATAACGGCGGTGTGGCGGTCACAATCGGTGAATGGATGCCGGGCGCATGCATTAGGTTTAGGGTTCTCGATGGGGACTTAGGGTTAGGCTAGGGGATGGGGGGGGGGTTAGCGTTGGGCACCCCGCGGGGGACTTAGGGTTAGGCACCCCCCCTCCCCTGGGGTACTTGGGTTTAGGCGGCGGGGGGTTACGGGGTAGAATTAGGTTAGAGAATACTTACCTTGGACGATTAGGTTTGAGAATACTTAATTTCCTCCTCTCCCGGGATGCCACTGTCAGGATTCCAACCGCCGGGCATGGGTCCGGCGGTAAAGCATACAGATTCCTATATACATACAATACAGTGCCTTGCAAGAGTATTCACCTCCCTTGGCTTTTTATCTTTTTTGTTACATTACAACCTGTAATTTATTTATTTTTTTTAATCTGCATTTTATGTGATGGATCTGCACAAAATAGTCTAATTTGGTGCAGTGAAAGAAGAAAAATATATATAAAAAAGAATCTTCATTAATAAAATTCTGAACCTTTTGTGTGGGCAAAAAAGAACTTTATGTATTTGGGAGTTCAGATCACCAAAAATCCTGCATCTCTTTACAGTATAAACATCACTAGAGCTCTAACGGTACTCCACAGAGAGTTGGGAGGGTGGGGTTGTCTCCAGCTCTCTTACTTGGGCAGGGCTAGTCTGCTAAAAATGGTGTCTTTTCCTAGGATAATGTATCTCCTGCAGTCCCTTCCTCTCCTGCTGTCTTTAGAGGATACCAAGAAGATAAATACAGAGTTTGTAAATTTTATTTGGAGTAAGGGGCGTCGTAGAATAGGCCTTGTCCGTTTACAACAATTGAAATCGAATGGAGGAATAAACTTCCCTAATGTTACTCAATATAACCACGCGGCTATTTTACGTCATCTCCGAGATTGCCTGCATTGCACAGACACATATACTAACTCTGATTTTGGAGGGTGGCTTCCTCCCTGATTGTAATTTGGTATCTTTCCTACATGTCAGACCATGATATTCTTCCCAACTTGAGGGAAAATTCTCTTCTATGGAGCACGCGCAAACTGTGGTGTATATTGAGACACAAATCAAATTTAAATGCTAACAGATCAACTTTTAACTCTTTTGTGCTTAATCCTGAGTTTCAACGAGGTCAGGCTGGCCACCCATTTACCACATGGGCGCCAAACGGACTTGGATCAGTTGGATGTTTTAGACTATAATACAAAGAGGCCTCTCACGTTCCAACAGGCGGTGGGGAAATATGATTTTCTCATCTTTTCCATTTGCATACTATCAAGCCCAACATTACATTAGTGAAACTATTAGGTTCTTTTCTGCACAAGATTGGTCCAATTCTTTAGACCCCTTATTGGCCAATCCTCCACCCATATCTAAGGCCATCTCTATTCACTATAATTTTCTACGAGTAAAGCTTGATTATGAGAATATTCAAACAGGGCTATCACGTTGGTTGGACCATTTTCCGGAACTGTTAACTGATGATTTACTTAATGCATTAGAAAAATCTTATTTCATACCAGCTAGCTCTTACAGAGAATTATTTTTGAATATATTTCATAGGACATATATAAGCCCTCACAGAAGTTTTTTGATGGGGTCTTCCTCTTCACACAGATGTTATAGATGCCAGGAAGACAATGCAGATATATTTCACTGTCTCCTGGCGTGCCCTCTAGTGAGAATCTTCTGGTTGGGGGTCAGGAAATTTGCAATTGACCACCTAGTGAACTTTTTACCCTTGACTGCGGAGTGGGCCATATTGGGCATATTACCAGCAGATCAGAGGATATCTAGGGGAGGGTGGAAACTTATTTTGGTAATAAGTGCCGCAGCAAAGAAAACTATCCTTCAGATGTGGATTCAGCCAGAAACCCCTCCTTTTAGTATGTTTCGAGAGAAGTTCTATCTTTTCAGGATGGACTGGATAGAGGCATCCTTGGAGAGGGGAGAGTAGGGTTGGTAGGTTTTTTGAAATGTGGGAGAGCTATGTGAACACTCTGCCACTGAGTACATGGCAGCTGCTTCACAAATGCTTTTCTCCTACATCATGGTTCGGACTAAGAATGGTGGATAATGAACCGCCGATAGTGATATAAAGGGAGGGGGCCTCTATCCGCATGGTGGCAAGATTTAATAATTGTAATCTGCTAGTATAGAAACTAAAAAAAATTAACTATCAAAGTTATGTGCTATGTTTTACTGTTGGAATTTTGTATGGTATCAAAATTTTATTATATGCTGTACAGGGATGTTATATGTTTTACTTATATAAATGTACAAAATTGTATATTACTTCTCTTTGTGTGCTAAAGAGTCATAATAAAAATATTTTTGAAAAAAATAAAATAAAAATCTGAAAATTGGCAAGTGCATATGTAATTGCCCCCTTTGCTATAAAGCCCCTCAAAGTTTTGGTGCAACCAATTACCTTCAGAAGTCACATAATTAGTGAAATGAAGTCCACCTGTGTGAAATCTAAGTGTCACATGATCTGTCAGTATAAACACACCTTTTCTGAAAGGCCCAGAGGCTGCAACACCACTAAGCAAGAGGCATCACACCATGAAGACCAAGGAGCTCTCCGAACAAGTCATGGACAAATCAGTTGAGAAGTACAATTCTGGGTTGGGTTATAAAAAAAAAAAAATATATATATATATATCTCTCCAAATCTTTGATGATCCCCCGTAGCACCATCAAATCCATCATCATCAAATGAAAAGAACATGGTACCACAACAAACCTGCCAAGAGAGGGCCGCCCACCAAAACGTACATACCGGGCAAGAAGGTCATTAATCAGAGAGGCAGCACAGAGACCAAAAGTAACCCTGAAGGAGCTTCAGAGTTTCACAGCAGAGACTGGTGTATCTGTGCATGTGACCACCATAAGCCGTACACTCCATAGAGCTGGGCTATGTCTGTCGCAAACCCAGCACATCCCATCACCCCAAGAACACCATCCCCACAGTGAAACATGGTGGTGGCAGCATCATGCTGTGGGAATGTTTTTCAGCAGCAGGGATTGGGGAAACTGATTCGAGACGAGGGAAAGATGGATGGTGCTAAAGACAGGGATATTCTTGAGCAAAACCTGTTTCAGTCTGCCTGTGATTTCAGACTGGGTTAAGGGAAAACATTTAAATGTGTTGGAATAGCCTAGTCAAAGCCCAGATCTCAATCCAATTGAGAATCTGTGGTCAGACTTGAAGATTGCTATTCACAAGCGGAAACCATCCAACATGAAGGATCTGGAGCAGTTTTGCCTTGAGGAATGGGCAAAAATCCCAGGGGAAAGATGTGACAAGCTCATAGAGACTTATCCAAAGCGACTTGCAGCTGTAATTGCCGCAAAAGGTGGCTTGACAAAGTACTGACTTTAGGGGGGTGAATAGTTATGCATGTTGAAGTTTTCTGTAATGTTGTCCTAAATGTTTGATTCACAAAATAAAAAAAAAAACACAACTTCACAGTTGTAGGCATTTTCTGTGAATGAAATGATGCACACCTTCAAACAATCCATTTTAATCCAGGTTGAGAGGCAACAAAACATGAAAAAATGCAAAGGGGGTTGAATACTTTGCAAGGCACTGTACACACTGCTTCACTTTTTCCACATTTTGTTATGTTACAGCCTTATTCCAAAATGGAATAAATTCATTTTTGTCCTCAAAATTCTACACAAAATACCCCATAACGACAACGTGTAAAAAAAATTTCTTGAGATTTTTGCAAATTTAATTAAAAAAACCCCAAAAACTAAGAAATCACACATACATAAGTATTCACAACCTTTTCTCAATACTTTGTTGATGCACTATTAGGCTGCCATAGCAGAGGCTGCTTCAGCAACAGTGCCTAGATTTCAAGTGCTTATTTTAAAGTGTAAATAGAGCATTTAAGTTAAAGCTGGAGTTATTCAGGAATTATTACTTACTATACTAGTACCTGGAAAGAACTGTGATGTGATTTTTCATTTCTTATCCACAGGTAATTAACTACTGCACCCAACCTATTGCTGCTTGTTTTTTATTTGCACAGCCTTTAAATCTGTTAGGTAGTTAACTACAACTATTGCACCCAACATACTGATTAAACAGTATTTCATATTATTTTAAAATCTGTATCAAGGCAGGTAATTACTCTGTATCTGTGTACGTATATAGTCCTCTCACCATTTGTTTATTTTACTGCTGACCCTTTGTTGTGTGAGGGAGGGTGTTAGGGGTGGGAGTGGAATCAGTGTGGACACCTGGTTTGAGTCATACTTATTTGTCGCTATTAGGCTGCCATATCCGAGGCTGCTCCAACAACAGTGCCTAGATTTGAAATGCTTAGTTTAAAGTGTAAATAGAATATTTAAGTTAAAGCTGGAGTTATTCAGGAGTTAAACAGGAGGAGAACAGAAGGAGAAATTAACAAATCAGGAAATTTCTGCTATTAAGAACTGCTTTTATTTACCACCACATTTCCATCATGCCTATGGATTGTGCCTGCACCTGGATTTCCAATGCTGCCCTCATCCCTCCTGATCTCCCCATGTAATCTGCTTATCCACTCCAACTATGCCTTACCGAACGACGCAGCAAGGTGACCTCTCAAATGGTCCTTGGTTGTGGCCCCCAAATCATGAGGCTTGGTGCAATTTTGCTGAACTTATTGTTTTCTCTTAAGTTTAGAATAACCTTTCCATAGATGTTAGATTACTGTGACCCTTGTATCCAGCCTATCTGTCACCCATGTTTGTCTGCCCCCTCCCCTTTAGAATGTAAGCTCTCACGAGCAGGGCCCTTTTCCCTCATGTGCTTCTTCTTCACTTAATTATACTCTAATTTACAACAGCACCCAACCCTTGGTTACAGACACCATGCTGCTTATCTAAGTGTTATGCAGCAATGTATAAATCATGTATCTGTCCAGCATTGTTTGTACTGTTAATATCTGTTTTCTTGTATGCTTATTTATGTACTGTGTAAGGCGCTGTGGAACCCTTGTGGCACCATATAAATAAAGGATAATAATAATACACCTTTGGCAGCAATTACAGCCTCAGGTCTTTTTGAATGTGATGCCACAATCTTAGCACACCTATCTTTGGGCAGTTTCGCCCATTACTCTTTTGCAGCACCTCTCAAGCTCCATCAGGTTGGATGGGAAGCGTCAGTGCACAGCCATTTTCTGATCTCTCCAGACATGTTCAATTCGATTCAAGCCTGGGCTCTGGCTGGGCCACTCAAGGACATTCACAGAGTTGTACTGAAGCCACTCCTTTGATATCTTGGCTGTGTGCTTAGGGTCGTTGTCCTGCTGAAAGATGAACCGTCGCCCCAGTCTGAGGTCAAGAGCGCTCTGGAGCAGGTTTTCATCCAGGACGTCTCTGTACATTGCTGCATTCATCTTTGCCTCTATCCTGACTAGTCTCCCAGTTCCTGCCGTTGAAAAACATCCCCACAGCATGATGCTGCCACCACTATGCTTCACTGTAGGGATGGTATTGGCCTTTTGATGAGCGGTGCCTGGTTTGCTCCAAAGATCACGCCTGGCATTCACGCCAAAGAGTTCAATCTGTCTCATCAGACCAGAGAGTCCTTCAGGTGCATTTTGGCAAACTCCAGGTGGGCTGCCTTGTGCTTTTTACTAAGGATTGGCGTCTGTCTGGCCACTCTAATATACAGGCCTGATTGGTGGATTGCTGCAGAGATGGTTGTCTTTCTGGAAGGTTCTCCTCTCTCCTCAGTGGAATGCTGTAGCTCTGACAGTGACCATCGGGTTCTTGGTCAACTCTCTGACTAGGGCCCTTCTTCCCCAATCGCTCAGTTTAAACGGCCTGCCAACTCTAGAAAGAGTCCTGGTGGTTCCAAACTTCTTCCATTTACGGATGATGGAGGCCACTGTGCTCATTGGGACCTTCAAAGCAGCAGATATTTTTCTGTACCCTTCCCCAGATTTGTGCCTCGAGACAATCCTGTCTCGGAGGTCTATAGACAATTCCTTGGACTTCATGCTTGGTTTGTGCTCTGACATGCACTGTTAAGTATGGGACCTTATATAGACAGGTGTATGCCTTTCAAAATCATGTCCAATCAACTGAATTTACCACTGGTGGACTCCAATTAAGCGGTAGGAACATCTCAAGGATGATCAGTGGAAACAGGATGCATCGGAGCTCAATTTTGAGCTTCATGTCAAAGGCCGTGAATACTTATGTACATGTGATTTCTTAGTGTCTTTTTTTTTTTTTTTTTTTATTACCAAAAATCTCAAAAAACTTTTGACACGTTGTCATTATGGGGTATTGTGTGTAGAATTTTGAGGACAAAAATTAATTCATTCCATTTTGGAATAAGGCTGCAACATAAAATGTGGAAAAAGAAGTGTGAATACCTTCCGGATGGACTGTATATATGTGTGTGTGTGTATTTCCTGCGATTTTGTTGTTTTTTGGGCACCCAATGGATCAATTGAATTGTTGCGCCGTTTGGGCACCTATGTCGCTTGCGCATCCAAAGCACGGGGTTTAGCCGCATATTGCAGCTTACCTCGTTGAAAGACCTTCTTTGGGTGCCCAAACAGCCGACCTATTGCACATTTCTGCTTGCTACTTCAGGAGGCGGTGAGCAGAAATGTCTATGCATGCCTGAATGGAGGAACAATTGAATTGCTCCGTCAGGTGCCCATTAGTTTCGGTGCCCTATAAAACATTTGAATCCCCCCCCCCCCCCCCAAGAATGTGGAGAGATATAGATATATATATATATATATTTAATTTTAAGACATTATAGATAAATCGATCTTTACAGATATATCAAAGGGGGGTATTTATCAAAGTTCGGGGAGAGAGAAAATTGTGATACATACATTTTACATGCTGTGTTTAAAAAATAACACTTAAGCTGGGTACACACTAGGTAAACTGACGATTGGTAAGTGCATACACACTTAGTGTTCACTATAGGTCCGGCAGCAGACAGGGCGCCGGACCTAGAGATAGGGCACTTCTGCCCGCGGCCAAATAAAAGGGGGCGTCTCTTTGACTCGTCCCCTTTTTGACACCCCTGGGTACGTGCCCGGCTCTTACGGACATGCTGGGCAGCCCCCAAGCGCTGTGGTCACTGTGAATGGATGCCGGGTGCATGACTGCTGCACCGCCATTTTGACCCGTGGGTGGAGACAGAACCCGCAGGCTGTCTCAGTGGGGCGCCGCGCTGGAGGGCAGGGTGCTTTCTGCCCTTCAGAAATAGGAGAGGGCGCGGCGCCCCGCTGAAACAGCCTAGCGGGAACACTACACACTTGCCAATCGACGGCCCAATTTGTCGTGGCTGATGTTACAACTGCGCCCACCCAGTTGAGCTGTGTTCGGGTGGTCATCGTCTGTGCACACGGGCCAACACACACATGATATAACTACCATCCAACTGAACAGACAATATATGTACCCAGCATTAGGAGCTGATTGGTACTTTCTCTTGCCATTTTATCTTCTCCCAAGCTTTGATAAATACCCCCCTTAATCTGTTCAATTCACAGTCCACTCTGCTGCTACCCCCCTCCCTCTTTAACAGATCTTGAAATCTGATAAGCCTTGAAGAACCTGTCTGTATCATTTATTGAGGAAGTTGTTTGTGCTGGGGGAGGGGAGATACAAGGCAAAGCAAGCAGGACTGGGCGAGTTGAAGGTAGGGGGTGGAATCTGTCGTTTGAATGTGATTAATGAGCCCATTAGCTCCTGTTGGGTGTGATATGCATCTAAAGTCTGATTTCCTTCCTGGAAATGTAAAGAGGTCTATCTTGGAACACTGACAGAAGCTGCAAACATGCAACTTTTTTAGGGCATAATTGTAAGGAAACGTATGACCATTGTTTTTTGTTCCAGTATATAGCCACCCAAACTAGAAGTATAATCTAGCATGATCACATCCTACCCAAGTTCTGCTTATTGTAGGAGGATTTTCTATGCGAATAGGCAATTTATTTCCTTTTCGGGCTGCTTTGTGTGTGTGTGTGTATATGTATACAGTATGTATGAACAAATATATATATATATACGTACACATATATATTATTGTGTGTGTATATATGTGTGTATATAATATATATATATATATATATATATATATATATATATATAAAAAAAATGTAACAACTTATATAGCACCAGCACTTCACTATATATTTATTTATGTGCGTCTAGAAATGTATAATTTTTTAGCTGGAGCCCTACAGTCATTGCATCTTTTTATGTGTAAAAGCTATGCAGCCCTTAGTTAGGTGTTGGTGTGTACATATTGGATACTTAGCAAGAAATTGTGTTCAAAGAAACCAGAAACTGAGTTTCTACTCCCAATGTTCTGTTGTGTTACCCGACTCCGGAAGACCGGCATCTGAATATCCTGACAGGTAAGTATTTTTAACTATAGCTAACCTTACCGCCCCGCCCCCTCCCCAAAACCCTCCATAAGGGGTGCCTAACCCTAACCATAACCCCCCCTGTGAGTGCCTAAACCTAAGTCTCCTGGGTGTGTGCCTTACCTCGCCCGGTTGGGGTGCCTAACCCTAAATCACCCCTGGGAGCCCCTAACCTAACCCTCCCGCGCCCGCAACCTGGCTTGCCTTCGATCAGTATGCTGGGTGTCGGGCTCCCAGTGTAGGTAAAATGATAGGCGTCGGGATTTCGCCGCCTGTTATTAGGCCCCAACCGGGATTAAACAGTCGGGAAGCCGGTAGTCGGCATTTCAACGGTCTGCTTCCTGACTGCATCCCGTCTAATGCAGTATGGCTTTCTGTGTGCGGCACTGCGGGTCACCAAACTTTTATTTTATATATTAGCAATTTTATACAGTACACACATTCCGCAGCATTTTACCGAGACTTTTTGTAGTCTTTGAATACATTCCATGACAGCGTTTCAGCGGATTTGCCTACTCACTTTTGGCATTGCAGGGGATCACATACTGCAGCTTACATGCTAAGCCCTTAAATTCTGTGTGATGTGCACTGACACATTCATTTGTTCTTTTTTTGTGTTGTTTTTCTGTCTACATTAAGTAAGGAATCCTGTTTTCCACCTTAATGAATTCCTTCATTGCTTCCTATGTCATGCCCGAGTGTACAGTGCAAAGTACACATGCAGCACCGGGCTGAATTTGCCTAGTGACACCAAGCTACAGCTGTGATTGTCACACACCCTCCCTTCCCCCACTAGCCCCAGGTCTGAAAATAATGAGGAACAGAGCAGACACAAGGGAGTCCATGAAACCCTCCCCCAATCCTCCCATCTTCATTGCAGGAATTAGCTGCTGTCACCTCTGTGATGGATGATTGTCATAGGACACTCCCCATGATTTGTGTCACTAGGGTCAGATGGCTATATTACACAAGGGACTTCTGGGGGTTCAGGGAATCGGGGAATGTGATGGCTACAGATAGCAATAAGGAGGACTGGTGACTATGATCTTTGTGACAGATGTCAGTATGCATATTTAAAGATGTAAATACACAATAGACACGTATTTCTGAACCTGCTAATCATAGAAAAAAACTGCACTTTGGCTAAGTTTGGTCTTTATCTTCTACATTGCTGTCCTCATCAAGTTTCCGGTTAGAGGTGCATAAAGCAGACACAGAATTAATGGTACAGTAAGTGTATGTATTAAATGCTTATAGTGGTATTATGGATGGGGCTACAGATGTGTCCTCATACGTTTAGCTTCAATACGCCACGCAGAGCTAATTTTCTTGCGTGAGTGAACCGCCAGGTCCCGTGCTACTCTGCTCGCTTTGGGCGTTTTTTTTTTTGTTTTTTTTCACCAAAAATGTGTCTTAAGTCACAATGCGACTAGGTAGCACCAGCAGACTCTGCTGATTAATTTGATGTGCAACACAACAATACAGATTGAGACTCAGTCGCTCACAGATACAGAAGTGTCACATATCAAATTAATCAGCACATTCTGCTTCCTAGTTGCATCGCATTGCGACCTGAACGGATTTTCAGCAAAAGATTATGCCCGGCACTAGCATAGTCTCACAGTACCTGGGGCGTTGAGAGCGGCTTTTTATCGTGACTGCAGTAGAGATGTGTAGGGACACATCTGTAGCTTCAGTTCATCTGTGTCACTGGCCTGAAGTATGTGCTCCAATGGCTAAAGTTCTCTGAAAATAATGCTTAATATTACCTGTATAATGTCCATATTTTTTTATTTTTAACAATAAGCAACTCATAGAATTTTATTTTCTAGTCCTAGTATTTTTGTTTTTATCTGGTAAGCCCCTAGCATTACACACAGAGTACATGGAATGTGTGTTCTCCTTGAATGTTCTTGATGCCCATCCTGATACTATGTTTACCCCTTTCTTACCATGTTTAATGTAAGCATCTTCTCTCTCCACATTCATTTTATTTCCCTAGGCACCCCAATTAGTCGTATTCCCATAATGGCCAAGCAATTGTTGGATCTTTACATGCTCTACAAACTTGTGACAGAAAAAGGAGGTCTCGTGGAGGTGATCAATAAGAAAATATGGAGAGAGATTACAAAGGGGCTGAACCTGCCAACCTCCATTACCAGTGCTGCCTTCACCTTGCGCACACAGTAAGTAGCTGTTGCTAATGTCTCTCTTCTTGCATGATCTCATGCCCTATAAACTCAGCAAGCAATTGCTATGTTTTCTATTAATTGGAAACCGCTTTATTTTCTGCCTTTATGACTCCTTTCTCTGCTGACTTTAAGTAAATTTTGTTTCATAACCGCTCTTATATTGTCTACAAAGTTTGCATTTAGGTGCTATAGCATATCTATTATTTTTGAATTGACAGTGGGGATTAAATAAGAATGAAAAATAGCTGGGAGACTCAGGATGTGTTCTGGCCAGTCAGCAGTGCTGTTTTGCACGATCATTCTTATGCTCCAATGAAATAGGAAGGGGAGGAGGCTATGGCGTGTGTGCGCTCCAACTTTTCTATCCTTCTCAGCTCTGCACATGATCTAACTTTGTGCAACCTGCTTTGTGACTGTAATGGTCATGGTCTCCTATGGGCAGGGGATGAGGCTGGTGACATAACTGTTATAGAAGCCGAAGATGCCCTGCCTGTGGCACATACAGGATAAAACTGTGTTGTTCCGCAGGACTGCACTTGGACTGGGGAGGAGGCATTATGTGGGAATCATGCCCAGGGAATACACAGCTGAACTGGGAGTGGCTGGGAGGGATACAGAATGAGGCTGCCATGGACAGGAAGAGGAGAGACCGGATGGGGAAATATGTTGCAGAACAGAAGACAGGAATTATATCAAATATAGGAGGGTGGCACATTTCCTACATGCACATAGGGAGAAGTACATCGCTCAGAGTGGGCAATGCGCGAGTGGGTTCAATGTAATATCTGAACACGATGATGACATGACACAGGGCAGTGTCATATCACTGGGGAGGGTTGCCAAGTTGGGGTATTGTGTGTGTTGTCAGTGAGGGTAATACAGGTCAGTGGAAAGCAGTGGAGTGGTAGACCCTGGGGCATTATATATGTTATTGGGCATAATACATGTCTTTGGGGTAATGCAGAGTGGGCTACAGCTGGGGTATTTTATATGTTATGTCAGTGTTGGTAATACAGATCAGTGGGCAGCAGAGAAGGGTTAGCTGGAGTATTATATGCGTATTGTCAGTGGGGGTGATACCACTTGGAAGCAGCAGAGGGAAAGAATTGGGGTAGTATATATGTCAGTGGGGGAAGGGCTGAGGTGGTATTTGGCTCTGTGCACTAAGGACAGAGACAGTTTCTATATGACACTGCTGCTGTTGGTGGTATCTCTATATATTCTATACTGCACTTCCGTGTGGTCCTCCGAGCTCTGTGTAGTGTAATAATTACACTACACACACAGCAACAATAACCCGATAGTGCAACATCCACAGGATGCATACTGTTATCTACTAGCATAAGTGGCAAGCAAGGAGGTCTCAGAGCATGTTGCTGATCTGATGGCCATATTAACATATAGGTGGTTTGGGGGCATATGGTAGGATCTGATAATCATGTGGATCTTATGGGATATTTAAGGGCATGTGGGGTGGTCTAATGCCATGTGGGAAATTCAGGGGCATATGAGGTCACATAGGAAGTCTGATGGCATGTGGAAAGATCTGAGGGACATTTAAGGGGCATGTAGAGAGGTCAGGTTATATATAAATATACAGAGTTAGTCTTCACTTAACGACCTACCTGTTTACCGGCCGTTCGCGCGTTTCCTGTGGCCTCGGATGTACGATCTGCGCAGACCTTTAAGCGACCATCTCTGAGTTGCAACCCACCCAGACTCTTTAGCTACAGGCAGCGTGCGTGGGTCTCTCATAAGTCAGAGAGAAGGAGCGCATAGGAAAGGAAGGCTATTGATCTGGACTTGAAAATGAAGATCATAAGCGACTATGAAGCTGGAAAGAAAGTTAAAGAAATAGCAGGTGACTTGGAGCTGGCACATTCAATCATTTCAACAATCTTGAATGATAAAGATGCAGTGAAAGCATCAACAGGATTTAAAGCCATCATAACTAGGCAGAGAAAAGGCCTTATTCATGAAATGGGAAAATTACTGTCTATTTGGTTTTACGACCAAATGAAAAAAATAATGCCACTGAGCCTTTCAATTATTCAAACCAAGGCATGCAGTATGTTTGAGACTTTGAAGACGTGTGAAGGGGATGAAACAATTGAAACATGTATGGCAAGACATGGATGGTTTTAACGGTTTAGTCAGAGATTCAACCTGCATAATCGCAGTATCAGTGGTGAGGCAACAATCGCTGACATAGAAGCAGTGGAAAAATGTGTTGACCAATTTGATGAAATCATCAAGAAAGTCGGCTACCCTTCCGGTGGGCGGGGCACCCAGTGTGGTCGCTTTTTAAATGAACTCCAGACCTTGCTAGCTTCAACTGCTTTAAACCTAGTTTTTGCTCTGAGATTTACTGTTAGCTGTGAGTTACAGCTGCACTGATACTTTGGCAAGAACTTTGGTCCTGATCTTAGGTCTGGAGTCACCTTCTACACCACGGAGTCAAGCCTACAAAGTGTAAGGCGCATATGACTGCCCTCGGCCATCTTTGGGCGCAAAAGCTTGGATTGACTGAGCATCTCTCCTGCTGTGACAGCTATACTTCACGCTGGGGGCTGCTGTGATCGGTGGTCTCAGTAAATGTGAGCAGCACCCTTGTGGATCTCCTGGAGACAGTTCTCACTTACCGTGCTGCCTTCCTCCTCCAGTGTTGTCTGGCTTGCCTCCCTGCTGGACTGTCTGAGGTTCGGTCCATGTCCTGGAATGGAGTACCTGTGGTGCTCTCTGCAAAAGATCTCCATCCCTGCACCTTGTGTATATACCGCAGCTCTGGTGTCTAATGGGAGGCTCATCATTGGACAGTCTCTCCTGGTGCTTATTGTCCCTGCGGGATTCTGCCTTACCTTGCACAGAGGGCGGGTGTGGCTGGGAGATCGTGGCTCCTCTATCCTGCTGGTAGTTCTCAATTGCCTGAAGCTCCGGAGCTGCTGAGGTAACCCGATGCTGAATACTCTGCTGGGGTTTCCAGGGTGACTGTTTCTCACGGCTGAAGCTGCTCCTTTCTGACCATGTGCCACAGAACTCTCCTGTCTGGAATCACTGAAGTTCACTTTCATCTGGTGTCCCCCATAGCTGCCCAGCCATCACCTTGGCTCAGTAGCTGTATCTCTCCCCTGTTTGCCTTGTCTTACCCATCCTCTACCATTTTTCTCACATAGTATATTTCCCACACCCTGTTTCTCATCCCCTTCACTTTTATTATACTGAGGTTATTTCAAAGTCCTGACTCTGGACACTGACTGCTCTCATTTCAACTTTAACTCCAGATATGAACACTGCTGCTGCCCATATTAGCCTGTCTAATAGCCTGCTGGACAGATTTTCTTTTGGGAACTGTGAGCTCTCTATTGAAATTTTCCATATTGTTGGCTGACTGATATTATATCTCATTTTCTCTGGGTATAAATTAGATATTGTTTTCTATTGCTAAGGGTATTGATGCATCTGTTGTATAATATATATTTAAAAAATAGTTTTGATTTCAATGTGTATTTTCATGCTGTTGAGAATATTTTTCATTGGTACAGGTACAATTTCCACACACAGTATTTATGGGACTCTGTGAATTCTGCACGGGTTTTAGCTATACTTCAGTCTTATATGTTAAAATACTGCCACCTGGTGTTTTAATTTCACATTACACTTGCTATTAGTGTTTTATTTCATATACTTGATACTTGCAACTTTATTCTAAATTTATTTACTCTTGTGTTATTATCTTAACTGTATATCTGTTTTAGATAACCCCTTAGTTTTATAACCTTGCTCCACAACTAAGATTTCCTGGGTTTTCGCGTCTCAACAAGGTACGCTGTTTCTCGTATCATATTTGCTCACCGGATTTTCCAATTGGAGGAGTGCTCCTCTCCCCTTTCTATCCTACCAACAGTGGAGGTTCTAGATTCAGGATTTGATGTTACAGCTTTGGCCACTCATTTAGTGACTGAGTTGTTGAAGACTCTACTACCTTACCTAGACAACAAGTTTAATAGCTTATTATCTCTCTTTGACACTGACTCGATTCCTCTGCATGCACAAACTCCTGGCCCGATTCCTCTGCATGCACAAACTCCTGGCCCGATTCCTCTGCATGCACAAACTCCTGGCCCGATTCCTTTGCATGCACAAACTCCTGGCCCGATTCCTCTGCATGCACAAACTCCTGGCCCGATTCCTCTGCATGCACAAACTCCTGGCCCGATTCCTCTGCATGCACAAACTCCTGGCCCGATTCCTCTGCATGCACAAACTCCTGGCCCGATTCCTCTGCATGCACAAACTCCTGGCCCGATTCCTCTGCATGCACAAAGTCCTGGCCTGATTCCTCTGCATGCACAAACTCCTGGCCCGATTCCTCTGCATGCACAAACTCCTGGCCCGATTCCTCTGCATGCACAAACACCTGGCCCAGATACTCTAACCCAGTGACTCTGAGAGTAATGAGCCAGCCCCAATTAGTCTCAGCTCTGAGCCTGTTACTTTTATGCCCATTCCTCAACTGGAGAATGCTGTCACCTATTCTACCAGGTCACCTTCTCAATATGTGGCTTTTCCTAATTTAGAGGGGAACCCTGCTACTCACCTCTTTGCAACTCAGGACTTACATTGTGGGATTGGAGTTTCATTAATGCACATTACATATTCTTCACCGCAATGGCATGTGGATGGCGGACATCACCACTATTTTTCCTGGCATTCTTGCATTTAATATTCCATATAAGCTGCTATTTTATTTCCTTGGAAGAAACTACTGGGGTTACCCCCTGCTATGTCTATTCCAGCTTTATTTCAAGGTCTCCCAGGTGCTGTTACTTAAATGTCATTAGCAGCCCTATCCCTAAACACATCTGTACTGTGTTTATAACATCTTTACTTTGGGGCCCCTAGGTGCCATTACTTAAATAGATTGATATTTTCATTTCTACAGGGAGGTTCATTATTAGGCAACTCTGAGCCTTTTTATATTAGATCTATATTATTTTGAATTTGGCAATTACTCATGAAAAGGTTTTCCAGTTATTACATGCAATAATAGATTTTGCTCACATTACCTTTGTAGTATTTTTCAATGTTACCAATATATTCTTGGCTTTGATACATGTCTGTTTTTTTTCCTTAATTATTTTCAGTTATAGTCCATCGTGTCTATATGGCCTATTAAAATACATAACTTTTATGTTGAGATATTTTCATTCTACATATTTAAAGTTTTAAACATTTTTTTTTTCAGTATAATTTTACCATTTATTTTATTTTTCTCCCTCTGCTTTGAGACTCCCTCATTGTTTTATTTTACCCTCGATCTCATTAGTAGCTTCCTAAGTTAAATGCAGTAAATTTTGTATTTTATTTGTAATGTTTGTTCAAGATGTGCCTGACTCTCTCTGGTCCTTAAACCAGAGACAGTCATGTTTACTTGGATTAGGAAAACAAGAAAAGTGGTTGAGGCATAAGCATTTTGTTGCATTTTAGTTAATACTATGTCTGATAGTCTCTTCTGTATATTTCTCGATTGTTATTTGTTTTGCATATCACTCCCATATGTATTACATTTTTTTCAATTTGGTTAGTGGACAGATTTTCTTATCTCGCTATCATTCTCTGTATTTCTGTCTAAATTTTGCCATGTACATGTTTTTAGATCTGTAACACTGTCTCATGCTTCAATAAAAAGATGTTAAAAAAAATAATAAAAAAAAAGTCTGCTACCGTCCGGAACAAATCTTCAATATGGATGAAACTGGACTTTTTTGGAAGAAAGTGCCTGAAAGGTCCTACATACACAAGCTAAACTAATGCCCGGTTTTAAGGCTTTCAAGGACAGGGTCACGTTGTTGGGTGGGAATGTCGCTGGGTTTAAGTTAAAGCCTTTGCTCATCTATCACTCCCAGAACCCACGTGCATTGAAGCAGGTCAGTAAGCACATGCTGCC
The DNA here is from genome assembly GCA_031769625.1 of Taudactylus pleione. Taxonomy (NCBI): domain Eukaryota; kingdom Metazoa; phylum Chordata; class Amphibia; order Anura; family Myobatrachidae; genus Taudactylus; species Taudactylus pleione. The sequence goes on from JAUIMM010000018.1 coordinate 22,944,101, forward strand.
CGTTTACTATCGTGAAATAACAAGGCATGGATGATGCAAGCTTTTATTTGTGGATTGGTTCGTAAGCTGCTACATACCCCCGGTCAAGTATTATTGTCTGGAAAAAGGGTGTTCCCTTTAAAATTAGCCTCCTGCTTGTTAATTGCCCAGGCCACCCCCAACATCTTCAAGATGTTAACCCAGATGTAAAGGTATTGTATCTGCATAAAAAAAACACTGCTATCTTAGAGCCAATGGACCAGGGGGTTATAGCTACGTTCAAAGTGTATTATTTGCGCACAACTGTTTCCAAACTTGTCCCAGCATCAGAAAATGATGAAGTAACCCTTCGTGATTTGGGAAAAATGCCTAAAAAGTTCCATGAATAATGTTGGTGTTTGAGGTAGACGAACATGTCCTAAATCAAACAGCTGTGCAACTTGCGAACTTGCTTAATTTAGATCTTGAAGTGGAAGATATTGAAAAATTAGTAGAATATGTTGAGGGAGAGCTTACTTACGAAGATTTAAGAGTTGGAAGCGCAGCAGCACCTGGAAGAGGAGGAAGAAAAAAAGGAAAGAATGGAAGAAGTAAAAAAGAAGTTCACTGTAAAGGGGTTAGCTGGTGTGTTTTCGAACGGGAATGCGGCTATATTACAACTAGAGCGTATGGACCCGAATGTTGAAAGGTTCACAATAGTGGAACAGCAAGTGAATGAACTATTACGATGCTATTGTGACATTTATGAAGAAAAAAAGATCATTACAAAACAGACCATACTAACAGGATTCTTCTTGTAAGCTACACCCAGCACACATACCCCTACAAGTGCTTCCATTTCCTTGCCATCATCTCCCTTACCCGGGCCCTCTACAGATCCTGATAACTCCAATGATGACGCTGGTGACCCCTAACCACTATAACACTATGAAGGATTTGTTGGCTAGAATGTCATTTACTTTTTTTTTTTTTTTGGTGCAGATTGTCCTGTTTTTTTATGTTTTGTAAGGTTACAATATGTAGCAGTTATGGAGTGTACACACGGTCAGATTTGTCAGACTTGTCAGATTTGTCAGATGAACGATTGAACGATTTGAACGATTTTACCAAAGATTTGAACGATTTTTGACCATTAAAATGAATGGAATCGTCCAAGTCTGACTGCAAACCCATCAGATGTCAGATATCGTTATCTGACAAACGGGAACGCGCATCGTTGATCGTCCATCGTTCAGGCATGTCAGATATGAACGATTTTCCTTCAGATATGAACGACTGAACGATTTTAAAATCGTTATCGTTCATATCTGAAGGAAAAATCTGATCGTGTGTATGCACCATTATGTGAAGTCAAACAAGTTTTGCAAAGTAAAAAAATATTACGCAAGGTGAAGAAAAAAATGCAAAATATAGACAGTTATGCAAAATAAAACAAATACTATAAGTTATGGAGCGTACACACGGTCAGATTTGTCAGACTTGTCAGATTTGTCAGATGAACGACTGAACGATTTGAACGATTTTACCAAAGTTTTGAACGATTTGAACGATTGAACGATTTTTGACTGCATTAAAATGAATGGAATCGTCCAAGTCTGACTGCAAACCCATCAGATGTCAGATATCGTTATCTGACAAACGGGAACGCGCATCGTTGATCGTCCGTCGTTCAGGCATGTCAGATATGAACGATTTTCCTTCAGATATGAACGACTGAACGATTTTTAAATCGTTATCGTTCATATCTGAAGGAAAAATCTGATCGTGTGTATGCACCATTACTGTATGCAAAGTAAACAATGTTATTCAAAATAAAACAAACAAGCTTTGCAAAGTACAAAAATATGCAAAATAATACAAACAAGTTATGCAAAGTAAGGCAAATTTTCCTTTTCATAATACAGTACATTAGAGCCAGCCCTAATGGAATATAGACCTTGGAACTGTCGCAACAGCAAGTACATATCAAATACAGTAACAGTGGTACTGGGCGCATTAGCTATGTAAATGACTACATTTATTACTGTACACGATTATGAACATGTAGATGTTTTCCTATTTTTCTCCTGTATACTTGACACAACATGCTTGATTGTGATTTGGTGTGATGCTCTAATTAGTGTTTGGGTTTTTTTTTTTAAATAAAAAGCTTGGGGGATTTAGGGGCCTGTCATTATTAATGATGGTTTTCTGGGACCCATCATCATTTTGTCTAATGTGGCAAATTGCTGAGGTAAAAACAGTTTCTTCTTTTGTGCTCCTATTTGTGTGCATTTGAACCCATTTATATTGGTAAATGCATTAATATGGCAACAACTGTGGGGTGTGAAACTTCGCTTCTCTAGGAGGAGTTGCCTGGACATGAGCAAAATTGTTACACGGACAATGCTGCCTAATTACGGGACTTTGCCTGTCTCTGCCCAAATGCAAAACAAAATTGCCTGCAGAACTTTTTTTTGCATAAGCACACTTTGTGGCAGTGAATGGGAGCTTGCAATTACTCTAAAGCAGTAGTTCCCAAACTTTGACTTACGGCGACCTATCAAGTATCAACATTTTTTTCTACAGCACCCCTAGGCCAAAAGTTTCTTATTGAGAAACACTGCAAAATTATTACATTTAGTGATTGTGCTGGGTTGGATATGGGAGACTGGTGTCGGGGTGCCGGATGTCAAAAGACAGACAGCAGCACCCCGATGCTTAGAATCCAGACAGGAGGTAGGTAAGTGTACTAAACCTCCCCCTTTCACTCCCTAACCCTCCCTTTCTGCATCCTTAACCCCCCCCCTTCCCTGCACCCTAACGCACCCAGTTACTGCCTAATGCCCCCCCACCCAGCGGCTAACAGCTACCATGAGCTGCTATACTTACGATTGGGATGCCGGCTGTCGAGATTCCAGCGTCGGCACCTCACCCGATGTCGGGATTCTGGCGTCTGTGTTGTGCCTGCATGTCGGGATTTCGTCCGCCAGCATCCCGATTGTATGTAGAGTAACTACATCCCTTTTGTGCTTATGTGTCATATTTAAGGTGGGTATCCACTACCCGATTAAACAGTGATTGAACGATAACGACATAATTATCGTTCAATCCTCTGTTAATCTGGCAGATATTGGGCAGTTTAATGTAAAAAACAACCAGCGGTGCGCGCACACGCTGGTCATTTTTGACATCTATTATCGCCCGAACATGCTGGTCAATCTGGCGATAACGACAGATTGGCCATGTTTGGGGATGAGGGAGAGTGCCTACACTGATCGTTCAGTGTAGGCACAGCACAGACTGAAACGACTGCACGATTAGGACATTGTAATCGTGCAGTCGTTTCACAGTCTGCTGGTGGATATGCACCTTTAGGTTCAGTTATGTGGTGGTGGACATGGTTGTGCTTCCGTTTATCCACGTATCTTATGTTTGGCAGCCACCAGTACTGGTTTTGCTCTCACGTGGGCCTTAAACAATTTAATTTGGTCCTGGACCAACAACCTGAGGTACTCCTGCAAGTGCTCTGCGGCACCACATTGTGCCACAGCACCTAGTTTGGGAACCACTGTCCATGTGTGATTCGGAATCTGTATGAATTACTGCTGGACCCCTGGCCGGCGGTTCAAATCCCGAGAGCGGCTGACCGACAGAGGAGTAAATCTCGATCGTCCCTAGGTAAGTATAAACTAACCTATTTTCTACTTCAGGGTCCATAGGGTATCCACAGGATACCTTGGGGTATAGGTGATGACGTCAGTCTTCAGGCACCACAGAGTTAGTTTTCAGCCTCCCAGGATGCATCTGGGTCCCTCTCCTATACCCCGCCCCCGGGCCAAGGCATCTCAGTTTCGTCGGTGCCTGGTCGGAGTCGGAGGCACTGTGCAGAGGGGGCTATGAAGAGCCCCTGAAGTTTCTTTTAAAGGCAGCGCTGGCTGCACATCTGGGAGTACAGCATGGACAGTCAGTACTGACGTCCATGCCGTCTCCCCTACACCCCGCCGGTACCAGAACGCCGGTACTGATCCGGGGATGCTGGTAGACATCTGGGGTCATGGCTAGCGGTGTCCCCAGATGTTTTGGACCATGGCCGGATCCAAGGGGATGCAGGTAAGCAGCGGGGTCCCGTGGTGGGTCCCCGCTGGTCACATGGTCCTGAGTCCCCAGGCAGGGGGCTCCCTGGGGACTGGCTGCAGCGTGGAGCCAGGCGACCAACCTGCGCTTCCACTACCCCCTGGGACAGCGGGCTGCTGCTGAGCGGCATGCGCTGCGGCGTCCCAGGGGTTAAATGCATGCCAGGGGAGCGCGCTTTCCCTGTCTCACAGCCGGCGCCTCCCCTGCTGCACACAGCCTCTCTGCTCTGCCTGATTGGCCACAGTGTGTCAGCTGTCCTCCCCAGGCTGGCCTCCTTCATCTTCTGCTCCTCGGTGGCCATCTTTAAAGCATGGTGAACACTGCTGGAAGCCTGTGAGCGGTGGCATTGCGGTCTGGGTCCCCCAGCATACCTCTCCTCTGTTTGTCACAGGTCAGTGTATGCAGCGCTGAGTCCTACCAGCCTGAGGGTCTGAGTAGTTGAGAATCAGCGCTAATAGTGCAGGGATTTGTTTCTTCTGCATTGTATGTGACTGAACTGCTAGCCTGCTGTCTGTACTTTCACTTTCTACTGTCAGCTTTATTACTGTCCCTGATCTTGCTCTGCTCAAAGCCCTTGCGGTGCGCGGTGTGCAGGGTGTTATTCACACTATACCAATACGTATAGGTGTGAGTGTCACATACTTACCATCATGTCTGAGACTGATTTTCCTCTCCAGCTCATGTGTACTAAATGTAAGGTACCAATAGCGGAGGGGGAGGGTAACGCGGAGGGGTTATGCCCCCAGTGCCTGGCACTGTCACGGCCGATTATGGTCACGGTCCCGGTACAGGAACCTCCCTGGGCTTGTTTCGCTAAGGCGCTTACAACCCTTGTGGACCAGCTAGCTCCGCCACCTGCGTTTACCCAGACGGGTTTGTCCCAGCAGTCAGTGGTGTCGTCACCCATGCGGGAGTTCCCGAGACAATTGATGGTACCCCACAGTCTCCCTGTCCCTTCCCAGGTTTCTCCGGAGCCTGCGTGGGTTAATACTCTTAACTACATCGGTTCAGCATTTGTCCGATGTTTTACAGGGGGAGTCTGTGTTGCGGCCTCATAACGGCCGGTGGCGTCTTTATCTGCTCCTTATGGGGATGACGATGAGACGTCAGATCATGGGGAGATTCTGGATCTATCTGACCAAGAACCTCTCTGTACCAAAGAGCCGGACGCTAAGTCCAAGGTGTATATCCCTGGTCCCATTCGAGCGGTCCGCTCGGCTTTAGTTATTGAGGATATTGATCCTTTGGTGGCCACATTCATATATGCCTTTTTAAGGATATTAAGGGTGAGGCTACGGTGTTCCCTCTTTCTGATCAATTAGTGGATCATTTAGAGGAGGCGTGGAAAAATCCAGGTAAACGGTTTCAGCCCCAGAGACGCTTAGTCGTGGCTTATCCGTTTGCGGTCAATTATTTTTCTAAGCGGGAATCCCCTACGCAAGTGGATTCACATGTCACACGCCTAGTCAAAAGTGCCACGTTGTCTATGCCTTCGATGTCATCCTTGAAGGATGTCACTGACCGCAAGGTGGAGATCTGCCTCAAATCCGTTTATTCCCTTGCAGGGAAGCATCCAGACCGGCTCTGGCCGTGTGTTGGGTAGCCAGAGCTATGGAGCGCTGGGCGGATAATTTGGAGGCGTCTTTGGACTCTGACTGTTCGGCTGAACAGACCGAGTTGGTGGGCAATCTCCGAGACTCGGCCACTTACATTAATAAAGCGGCCTTAGATATTTGTATGCTCACCTCTAGGATCTCCTCTGCAGCCGTGGCTGCTCGTCGCACCTTATGGTTGCGTTCTTGGAAAGCGGACGCGGATTCCAAAAAGGGATTAGAAGGTCTGGACAGGTACTATTTGGTCAAGATCTGGACAAAATTGTAGTTACGTTGGCAGCAGCAAAATCTGCATGTCTTCTGTCTGCTACGATTCCTTCTAGTGCTGGTGGGTCGTCCTTTTGGCCTCACAGGGCCCAAGGTAGGCCTAAAGTACAGTCCTATCCACGGCAGGCTGGGGCCAAGAAATTGTCCAAGCCTAAGAAACAGGTCTGGAGTACCAGACGTCCGGCTCCTAGGTCAGAAAACAAACCTGCGGCCTGACGGTCCAGGCCTCCTTTTGGGGGACCCCAATGTGGGGGGCGCCTGCTTCAGTTCGCCCGGTGCTGGTCGCAGTGCATGTTCCAATTTCCCAGAGGGGCCTGGGTTTCTATTCCATTCTATTTTTGGTGCAGAAACCCAATGGGTCTTACCGTTCAATACTAAACCTAAAGGCCCTCAGCAAGTCCTTGAGGGTGCCTCTGTTTCGGATGGAGACCCTGCGGTCCATTATTCTGGCACTGGAACCTGGGGACTACATGGTGTCATTGGACATCCAGGACGCTTACTTGCATGTCCCTATTCTTTTGCGCCATCAGCAGTTCCTCAGATTGGCAATCTGCAACGAACATTTCCAGTTGCGGGCACTGCCTTTTGGCCTGGTGACTGCTCCACGGGTATTCACCAAGGTCATGGCGGTCATGGCGGCTCTCCTGCGGACGCAGGGAGTCCGACTGTTGCCTTATCTGGACGACCTCCTGTTGATAGCGGGGTCTCCAGAGCTTCTTTTACACCATCTGGATCTGACGATTGCGGTACTGCAACGTCACGGCTGGTTGACAAACTGGCAGAGGTCCACTCTCACCCAGTCTCAGAGGATGCTGCACCTCGGGGCCTTATTGGACTCCAGGCAGCAGTGGATCTTTGTGACGGAGGAAAAGATCCTTGCTTTGTAGTTGAGGGTGCGCAGTTGTCTGCAGTGTCGTCGAGTGTCGATACAGTTGGCAAAGAGGTTATTGGGCTCAATGGTGTCGGTATTCGACATGGTGGAGTACGCCCAATTTCACTCCAAACCTCTGCTGCTATTGATCCGGTCCAGATGGAATGGATTGCCTCAGTGTCTCAAGTCCCAGACGATGGGGCTCACTCCGGATGTTCGCCTGCCTCTAACCTGGTGTTTGCAGACGACCCACCTCAACAAGGGTCGCCCGTTCTGGGTGGCGAACTGGGTCCTGTTAACAACGGACGCCAGTCTCCGGTGCTGGGGAGCTGTCACGGGTCCACACTTGTTTCAGGGCAGGTGGACTCGGGCGGTAGCGGAGCTTCCAATAAACATTTTGGAGCTCCATGCGGTGTCAAGAACTCTCCAGCGGGCACAGCCGGTTCTCCAGGGTCACCCTGTGCAGGTCCCGTCGGACAACGCCACCACGGTGGCCTATTTAAACCAGCAAGGAGGAACCGGGAGAGTGGTCTTTATACCAGGACGTCTTTCGGAGTCTGGTGGACAAGTGGGGTCTTCCAGAGATAGACCTCATGGTGTCCCGGCACAACAACAAGTTGCCGGTGTACGGGTCTCGAACATGAGACGAAAAGGCGTCTCTGGTGTATGCCCTGTCCGTCTAGTAGACGTTCCAGTTTGCCTACCTTTTCCCTCTGTTTTCCCTTCTTCCGCGGGTATTACGGAAATTCAAATCAAGAAGGAGGTACGCTACTGTTGATAGCTTCCGAGTGGCCCAGACGGCACTGGTTCTCCGACCTCCAGAGTCTGTCAGTAGACGTTCCTCTGAGGTTACCATTACGACCGAATCTGCTGTCACAGGGTCCTTGTCTTCACCCGGACCTGACTCGGTGTGGCTGTTGAAACGGTCATGCTAAGGTCCAGAGGGTTTTTCTAGCTCCGTGGTGCAAACCATACTAAGAACTCGTAAACCTTCCTCGGCAAGAATCTACCATCGTGTGTGGCATACTTTCTTCCGGTGGTGTAGACCTAGAGGGTAATCCCTTAGGGAGTTCCGCCTGTCTAGGGTGTTGGCTTTCCTACAGGCTGGACTGGATCATGGGCTTCGCCTGGCTTCTCTGAAAGTGCAGGTGTCTGCCCTGTCAGTCTGGTTTCATTGTAGGATTGCTGCGCTCTCTGATGTGCACACCTTTATGCGAGGTGTTCTTCGCATTCAGCCACCTTTTGTTCCACCGGTGGCGCCTTGGAATTGGGCTGTGGTCCTGAGAGTTCTCTAGGGGCCGCCGTTTGAACCACTGGACTCAGTGGACTTTAAATGGCTTACAGCTGAAACCATATTCCTTCTGGCCATTGCCTCGGCCAGACGGATTTCGGATTTAGGGGTTCTCTCTTGTAGACCCCCTTTTCTGATTTTTCATAGTAATAGGGCGGTGCTTCGCACTCGTCCGGGATTCCTTCCCGAAGTGGTATCCAGTTTTCACATCAATGAAGAAATTGTTGTGCCGGCTTTCAATTCACCTGGACTTTCAGTGGGTGACGCCACTTGGGATGTTGTGCGGGCATTGAGAATTTATGTTGACAGCACTTCTTCTTTTAGGAAGTCGGACGCCTTGTTTGTCCTCTATGGCTTCCGTAAAAAGGGTTGGCCTGCTTCAAAGTAGACTTTGGCAGGCTGGATTCGTATGGCAATTTCAGAAGCTTATCTTCATGAAGGTCTTCCAGTTCCCTCCTTGGTGAGGGCTCATTCCACTAGGTCTGTGGGTCCTTCGTTTGCAGCTAGACGTGGTGCCTCTGCAGTTCAGATCTGCAAGGCTGCTACGTAGTCTTCTGTCAATACCTTTGTGAGGTATTACGCTTTTGACATCTTTGCCTCTCAGGATGCTTCCTTCGGGCGGCGGATTCTCCTCTCAGCACAGGAGCGTCCCCACCCTTAAAGGATACTGCTTTGGGACATCCCCAAGGTATCCTGTGGATACCCTATGGACCCTGAAGTAGAAAATATGAGATATGGTAAGAACTTACCCTTGTTATCTCTATTTCTACGAAGTCCATAGGGTTCCACAGGACTCCCGCCCTGTCGCACCTGTACTGCAGATGGGCTTTATTCTGGTCACCGGTTTTTCCGTCTCCCTATGGTGAGAATGTGATTCTTGTGAGTGTCCAGATTTTTTTTTCTTCTCTCTCTTTCTTCTCCTCCTCCGGCCTATGGCTTGTGACGTAACTGAGATGCCTTGGCCCGGGGGCGGGGTATAGGAGAGGGACCCAGATGCATCCTGGGAGGCTGAAAACTTTAACTCTGTGGTGCCTGAAGACTGACGTCATCACCTATACCCCAAGGTATCCTGTGGAACCCTATGGACTTCGTAGAAATAGAGATAACAAGGGTAAGTTCTTACCATATCTCATATTTTTCCCTCCTTTAGAGTACCTAACCCTAACCTACCCCCCCCCTGTGCCTAAACCTAACCCCCTTTTCTCGTCGCCTAAACCTAAGTCCCCTGGGTGGGTGCCTAACCCTAACCTCCCCCCGAGGGTGCCTAACCCTCCCTTCCCCTAGCCTAACCCTAACCTCCCGGGGGCCCTAACCCTCCCCCACCCACCACCGCGGCTATCCGCTGTGGCGTCCAGCATCCGCTCGATCGGGATGCTGGGCGCCGATCTCCCGGCGGCGGTAAAATGACAGGCATCTAGATTTAGACGCCTGTCATTCGTCCCTCGTCGGGATTAAATTGTCTGGAAGCCGGTGGTTGGTATTCCGTCCGCCGGCTTCTTAAACATATACCTGTGATTCCATTTGTCCAGTGTTAAGAGTATACTGATATCCAGTAACAAAGAAAATGATGGACAGCACTTAGAAATTCAACCTCCTGAGAATTCTAAGAATTTTCTTGTACTCAGTGGGATCAATTGATATTAAATTAAGGAATCTATAGTGTTTTATATCCATCAAATAATAAATAAAAATGACTTCTAATATCAGCCTTCTTAATTATAAAATACACTTTTATTGTGTCAAAAATAAATCTAATGTGTATACAGCTGCAATGTATGGAAAATGAAAACATTACTTATGCTGGCCATACACTTTAAGATTCTGTCCATCCATCCAACTAGTTGGCTGGTTGGAACAAAAACCTGGTAATGTATGGGAGCAAATGACAATCCACTATTTGCTCCCAAGCGGCGGAAATCAGTTGTTCAATCAAATTGAATCAAAAAGATTTAACAAACTTGTCTGAGACAATTTTTGTCCGTTTGTGGTGTTTTGCTCCCATACATTACCATACTTTCATTCCAACCAGCCATGTAGTTGGCTGGTTTAGAAAGATTCTTTGTGTGTGGCCAGCTTTAGTAACACAAGATATCATTGAGTCTCTAATTACCTCTCACAGCTTGCCTCTTTGTTCATATATATTACATGTTCTCAACAGTCCACAAGTGTTACAAAAATGTGTTTTGCCTTTTGGTTTATGCTGCATGTAAAAAGCAGTAAAGAAAATGTCCGCACACGTGCAAACCTTTGCTATTAAATCTTTAAATTGAACAAAAAAAATAAAGGTAGCCCAATATTCCCCTTCAGGGCTTAAAACATAAATGAGGCTATAAAGAACAGTAGTATTTTAGGAGAAAAAGGTAAGCTGCAAAATTTGAGGGTCTGAACCAAAAGTACTATGAGGAAATGTTTTTACTTTTGCTGGCATGTACAGTTCTATCACTGACCATGAGCCTGTAAAACGTGTGTGTATGTATATATATCTGTACAGAAACACTTATAAAATCTGCATACAACACATCAAATGGAGGTGTTTGTGCAGTAAGAATGTCTGAAGCACCCACATTATTTCCTGTTGTCACTCCAATCAGTCATCTGACCTCACTTGGTGTGTTCATCTCTCTCTCCTTTGCAGATATATGAAGTACCTTTATCTCTATGAGTGTGAGAAGAAATCTCTCAGCTCTCCTGCAGAGCTGCAAGCTGCTATAGATGGAAACAGACGAGAAGGAAGACGTCCCAGCTATGGAACTTCTTCCTTTAATTATTCACCAACTCCAGCAGGGCCCAATAATTTCTTAGGAGCTCAGAAACTTCCTGTGCCTATGCTAGGAGTCCAGCCGACGTCTCGCGCATCACCGGCAACTCCGCTTAAGAAAGGTCAGTGGTCAACCATAGAATACTTGTTTTCTCTCTCTATGTGGAGAAAACATGCCGCCGCCGCCTTACTCCAATTATTTGGCAACTGCAGACCCCCTTCCTTTTAAAAACAAAATCCATAGCAGAATATTTTCAGCAGACAGAAGATAAAGTATATTAAAGCAGTGCTAATCCAGATCACTTTTCTTATTTTGAAAATAAGCCTGGTTTGCAATAAAGCAAGTTAAACAATAAAACCAGCAGCTTCTGGGGGGCGTGGCTTGGTGCAGCATGGAGTAGGATCGTCTCTACCTGCTCTCCTGCTATACATCCTGGTGGAAATCCTGAAGGTGCACCGGGAGGTTTGCTGCGGTTTTCGGCCCGTGTTTGCCTCAGCAGCGCTGCTTCCATGTGGGCAGCTGCGTCCTCTGGTGCTCCGGCTCGGCGGCGGTGAAGTGCTCTGCCCCTCCTGTTGAGCTTTCCAGCTCTGGTGTCCTGTGCTCCTCTCCCCGCGGTGGGCAGGTTGCCTGTGCCTCGGCAGCGCTACTCTGCTTCCACGTGGATGGCTGCCATCTCTGGTGTCCCGGCTCAGCGGCGGCGGTGAAGTGCTTTGCCCGTCCTATTGAGCTCTCTGGCTGTGGTGCCCTGCGCTCCTCTCCCCATGTGAGTCAGCTGCTGGGCTTTATTTTCTGCCTTCTGAGCAGTGTGCTGCCGCTCACTCCGCATTGAATCCACACACTGACGGTGGCCATTTTGGATTCCTTCTCTACATGCTGCAGGCTGGAAGGTGAGCGTCTGCCTGACGGGGTGTTTCCTCCATATAAGAAGTCCACCTTTTCCCAATTCTGCTGATCAAGTGCTGGTGTCTGACCTATTTGAGTGTGTTTTCTACAATTCCTGTGGCTATTTATTAGTGGATGCTGGCTGGGATTTGCAGTCCTCCTATGTGGTCTGTCCTGAGTTGTTCCAGTCTCAACACCTGCTCAGCCTAACCTGCTGCCATTATGCTGTTTTATACTTCTACGTGACCTTACTTTTAATTGTGCTATTACTCAATTTTTAAGAACCCCGGTGTTTCCATTTTGTATTATGGGAGAATCGGGCCATGCCTCTGGGGCTGCCTCCAGATTGGATCGTTTTGCACGTACTTCTCCATCTCCACCAACTGATCCCCCTCATGTTAATCTGCCACCTCCTCCCTCTACTTCCGCACCTAACCCTGTCAGTGACCCCCAACTGTCCTTCACCCATGTCCTTCAAGCTATTCAAGCCTCAGAGAAGAGGGTTACGGATAAAATTGGAGAGGTTCAGGTTGACGTTTCCTTAATCCGCCACAATCTTCAAAAAATAAGGGAACGGGTGGGTGAGGTTGAGCATCGCCTTTCTGCTGTTGAGGATCTTACAGCACCCTTACCTGGGTGAATCACAGCCCTCTCGCCCGAGGCGGCTGCTTGTCGCTCCAAGCTCTCAGACCTGGAGGGTCGCCTTCGCAGGAATAAGCTACGCTTTGTGGGCCTTCTGGAACAGGCTGAGGGATCCGCTCCTGAGGTGTTCTTGGAGGAATGGCTGGTAAAGCTTTTTGGCAGGGATGGCTTTTCTCCCCAATTATCTGTGGAAAGAGCCCATCGAATACCTGCTAGGCCCCCTCCTCCTGGTGCTCTGCCTAGGACATTTATTGCTCGTATGCTTCACTACAGGGATCGTGATGCTGTCCTGCGACTGGTCCGCCTCCATGGCCCACTCAAGTTGGACAACCATTATGTGTCGGTCTACCCAGACTTTGCTGTAGTTGTGCAAAAGAGCCATTCTCAATTTCTTCCAGTTAAACTAAAGCTACGTGATCAGCAGTTGCAGTATTCCATGCTTTTCCCGTCACGTCTTCGTGTGGTAGCTGATGTCACTACTCATTTCTTTAATACTCCTGGCAAAGCTGAGGCCTGGCTGAGTGGACGTCCGCAGCCTCACCACTGATATTCTATGCTGGACTTATTTGATTCTTTCTGGCTTAGGAGATTTATGAGTCTTACTGCTTTCTCCCCGCATTTCTATGCAGGGTGGGATGTGGGTGTGGGTTAGTTTATTATTTTTCTTCGTTTTTGTTTGGTTTATTGTCATATATGGTGCCATTTTTTTATTTTGCTAATATTGAAGTTTTTCTGTCGGCCTATTTAGTACTGGCGAATGGAAGTGTCCTTTATTTATTTTTTTTTTTCTTTTTGTATATTCTATTCTTTCTCATCCTTTGTGTTTTTCTATGTAATTTGTCAGTATGACTTTTGGGGTTCATTCTGGGGCCCTCCGTTTGCTCACCTGGAATGTTCGCGGCCTTGGTGATAGTTAAGAGCTTTGGTCTTGTCACAGGTCAAGAAATTGAATGTGGATATTGCTTGTCTTCAGGAGACTTACCTTTTTGGTAGTCTTATAATGGCTTTGAAAAAGCCGTGGGTGGGGTGGATGTACCACTCTACTTTCTCTCATTCTAGAGGTGTCTCTATACTCGTTCACAAGCGTCTTCACTTTAATCTCGAGACGGGTCAAATTGACCCATCGGGTAGATATGTTTTCCTAAGAGCATTTATTAATTCCTTGTTCATATACTTGAAATCTATATCCCTCCACTGTATTATAATGAGGTTTTAAGTAAAGCTGCTGCTTTTATTGCATTTTCTCCCTCTGCCCCTGTTTGTTTAGGAGATTTTAACAATGTAATGGATCTATCACGAGACCGTTGGGGAGAGACCATGCCTTCTGCACCTCCCACCCCATCCCCTTTCTCTAAACTGATTACTGAATTGGGTTGGTTAGATGTCTAGCGTATTCGTTATCCTTCGGCCTCTGTCTTTTTGTGTCAGTTCTCCACTTATTGCTCCTTTTCCCGTATTGACATGATTTTTCTTTCACCTATTTTGATTCCCAGAGTTTCTGAAATGAATGATCTATCTAGGGGTATCTCTGATCACTCTCCGTTTGTGCATTAATATTGGTTCTTCCCTTTCTGAGGGTGCCCGTTTTTGAAAGCTTAATCCATTTTGGTTAGATCTTATGGGTGCCGGTTCTGAATTGGAGGCCGCTTGGGTCTCCTATTTTGTAGATAACGCCACATGTCTCTCTCCTCTGGGACTCTTTTTAAGGCGTTTCTCAGGGGAACCTTTATTAAATGTATTGCTGACATTATATTATATCATAGGAGACAGACTGAACTGAAAACTGTTTATAGAGATACTGAGGCCCAATTTCTTAGATCCAGGGAGAACTCAGACTGGGAGACTATGCTCCGTGCCCAGTGAGAGTGGTCGGATCATTTGTTTGAAAAGTCTAATGGAGCGTACACACGGTCAGATTTGTCAGACTTGTCAGATTTGTCAGATGAACGACTGAACGATTAAACGATTTGAACGATTTGGACGATTTGACCAAAGTTTTGAACGATTTGAACGATTGAACGATTTTTGACTGCATTAAAATGAATGGGATCGTCCAAGTCTGACTGCAAACCCATCAGATGTCAGATATCGTTATCTGACAAACGGGAACGCGCATCGTTGATCGTCCATCGTTCAGGCATGTCAGATATGAACGATTTTCCTTCAGATATGAACGACTGAACGATTTTTAAATCGTTATCGTCCATATCTGAAGAAAAAATCTGATCGTGTGTATGCACCATAAGCGTAGATTGTTATTTTCTCGTCATCTGCAATACTCACAGGCTGATGTTGGGGCGAGTTATTTGGCCTTTCTGGCAAAAGAGGATGGTGCTTCCAGGGCGGTCTCTGGTATCCTTGACTCCTTTGGGACTTTGCGCTACTCCGCTCCATCTATAGCGGCGGTATTCTTGCAATATTACTTCTCTATGCTTCTAGGGTGTCATACTCTCCCTCCCAGCTTCAGTCTTACCTAGATCTCATTAATTTTCCTCGTTTGGACACTGATGCGATGATTTTTTTACAGCCTTCTTTCACGGAAGAGGAACTGGAGGCTGTTATCTCTTTTCCACATTGTAAAACTCCTGGAGTCGATGGTGTCCCAATAGAAGTGTACCAGAAGTTTAGAGGGTTTTTTATCCCACGTCTCCTTGAAATTTTTGACGCTCTTTGCTGCAGGTTGTCTCCCGCCATCCATGTCGGAGGCCTTGGTTGTTCTCCTAAAATCAGGGAAGGACCCCCTTTCCCCAGAGTCTTATAGAGACCTATTTCCCTCCTTACTACGGATATAAAAATATTGGCCAAGCTTTTAGCTATTCGTCTCGATTCTGTTAGCTGCATTATACATTCTGATCAAACCAGCTTTATCCCGGGTAAATCCACTACCCAAAATCTTAGATGTCTCTCCTACCATATGCAGATGTCCCTGGAGCTGTGGTGGCTTCCCTTGATGTAGCCAAGGCCTTCGACTCTGTGGAATGGGAATTTATGTGGGAAGTCCTGTTTAGGTTTGGTTTTGGTCCTCGTTTTTATTTCTTGGGTCCGTCTTTTGTATTCCTCCCCATCAGCCAGAGTGTCAGTGAACGGTTATATTTTCTCATCTTTCCAGCTCGGACGTGGTACGCGTCAGGGGAGTCCCTTATCATCTTCACTGTTTGCACTGGCTATCGAGCCCCTGGCATGTCTCATTCGCTTAGATCCAGCTATTCGCGGTCTGCAAGCAGGCCGTGTATTTGACAAGATAGCTCTCTGTGCGGACGATATGTTGTTCCTTGCAGACGCTGGCCCTTCGCTAGAACGATGGATGAGTGTCATTGAAGATTTTGGTTGTTTTTTGGGACTTTTTATTCATTGGTCCAAGTCTAGCCTTTTTCCCCTAAACTGTTCCTCATCTCTCTTGCCCCCTAAAATGAACTCTCTCCTTTTGGAACTTAATGTGATGCCCTTCTCCTTTAGCTTTTAAACAAAAAATTAATGTGTGGAAGAAACTTCCGCTTACAGTCACCGGTCGCATTAATTTATCTAAAATGGTAAATCAGCCTAAATATCTTTATGTACTACAGCACTACCCCTGTATTTATTCGCAAAAAGATTTTTTCCCATATTGACTCTATTCTTTCCTCTTTTGTGTGGGGGGGAAAAAAAGACCTCGGATTGATCTTTGAACTCTATGCAGACCTAAATTTGCGGGCGGCCTGGCTCTTTCTAATTTAAGAGTCTATTTTATGGCCTCACGACTTCGCATCTGGTCACCTGGTTGACAGCTGATACTTCTACCACTCTGGCGGGATTCCTTGGTGAGTGGACGGGGTCCCCTTTAACTCCCTTACAGGTTTTGCTTTCCGTGTTTTTTTTGTTTTGTTTTTTGGGGGTTTTTTTGTATTTTTGTTTGTTTAACTCATGCACTGGTTGGGTAAATGTTCCTACATTGGTCCTAGGCCCGGCTTACTCGGGATATCCTTTTGAATGTGTATTTTGTCATTTTCGGATTATCTTTTTATTGGCACCACATGTACGTTAATTTACATCTGTTTATAATTTGTGAAATTTTTTTATAAAAATGACTTGATTTTTTAAAAAAACAGCAGCTTCTGTACTGATCAAGTTTACCAAGTCTTTGTTTTTTATAACACTAGTTTTCATAATGTTAATGAAACAATTCACATCTTTACTCCCATTTTGCATAATCTATCAGCAGAATGAGCTTCAATTTGTGACTGACTGTTCTGCAGCTCCCCCTGCTGTCTATGACTAGAATGACATGACTCCAACATACTGCTCACATTGATATTTTAGCAGGGACATCGAGTAGTCAAAAGGTCGAACACCACATTCGACAGGTGAAATGGCAACATTGTCAGAATGTCTTAATTATGGTTAGGATGTGGGCCAGGTGGGTTACACTGCAGGAGGAGGTTAGGATTAGGCTGTGGTGGGGGGGTTAAGGTTAGGCGATAGGGGATAAATACTCACCCGGATGCTGGAGGATTGGAGGTGGAGCAGATAAGTCACAGCTGGTCCATCAAGGATGATACCAGCATTCTATCATGTCAACATTTCAACACTGTCTACATATTGATGGTTGACATATAACCAAACCTTTTAGTATAAGGTGTTTGAAGGTTTTGCATTGGAAGTGGCACTGAGGTCCACAGCAATGTCAATCATGCTGTGGTTAGGGGCACTGCGACCGAAGTTGCAGACAAAGACCAGCACATTAGTGCAGATCCTGCACATGCACAGATCTCCAGCTGCAGAGATGCAAGTAAAGGGGGGTATCCACTAGACGATAAAGTTGAACGATAACGATAAAATCGTTCGATAATCGTTCGATAATTGTTCGAACATCGTTTGAAAATCGTTTGAAAATTTGGTCTTTTAGACATCTATCACCGTGCAAACATGCTGGTCAACCTGACGATATCGTCAGGCTCAGCATGTTTCCAGATGATGGATAACCCTGCACTGAACGTCTGCTCCTTCAGTGCAGGCACATCACACGACTGACAAACGACTGCACGATTACAATGTCGTAATCGTGCAGTCGTTTTCAGATCTTGTAGTGGATGCCCCCCATAAACCATCAGGTTTGCATACATCTCTGAATTGGGCCCATAATGCTTTAAATAACTCTGCAGTTTAAATAAATTGCACACACCTGGTGGCTATGCAGCAAGGTTGGTTTGTAAACCACAACCAAAGAGGCCTTACAGGGGCTTGATAGCCAGCAGCTTTAACAACATTAGGCAGTAGTTTGAAACAAATATAGAAAAGATATAAGCCTATGCTCGGCTAATCCTCATTATACGTAGCAGTAGCTGCATGGCAATATAACTTTGCTATATAGTTGCAAAACAGTCGTTTTAATCACTTGTCTTTGCTGTTTCTGTGTATTTCTACAATAATGAAAGTAAGAGGTATCAGTTCATATTTTGATCATACAATTTCTAATTTTCAAAAACTAACATGTTTTAGTCATCTATGGCAAATATGTTGTAAGATAAAATATACCTGCTTCTACCAGTTGTACACTCTAGTTAGACTCTTCTCCTTGCAGGTGATAGTCCTGCAAGTTTGTTGCCAAACCGTATCTCTCTAGCTCCTGGCCTTTTGAATGCACAACAGACCGTTATGGGGGTACGAACTTCTCCATTGGAGCAGCTGAAGGAGAGGCTGGAGATGGGTGAGCCCCCAGAGAAGCGAGCTTCACGGACACTGGGGGAAGAGCAGCAGAGGCTAATGCAGCAAGCGCTTCAACACAATTTGTTTAACATGGCACGGCAGATACCAATGAAACTAAAGATAAACGGGAAGGGTGAGTGTGTTTCTCCACTACCTCTGTTATTGTTATTTGCCTCACAAGCTTAAGAACAGGACAATATTTTGTCATGTCACAGATGCAGGTAAATAACACATGCTTATAAGTCTTCTAATAATGGTCCTCTCTTCCCTAGCAGCACAGGACCGACAGGAGACTTCACTCAACCTGGGCACTGGCAGTATCAACATGTCCATTGAAATTAATGGCACAATGTACACAGGTGAATTGCAGTTTGTTGGAGGGGAAATATTGGACACCTTTTTTAGTTTTTTCCCTTGTTTTTAAATAACACAAGATTAAATCCTTAGAGGTGGGTGCAACAAAAAAAGTGTGCCTGCCTTTTAATTCTGGTAAGAAACATGACCTATAAGAAATATCGGTTTTATTTGATGTATACGTGGTAGCACTCAGTCTGTTAGAACCTCGCCTCCATGGAATACTGATAGCGGCAAGGATGTGTAGCGGCGGTACTCTGAAAATCTATTTGTAAGGGCTGTGCAAGAGACAACAACCACATTCCATTAATTGAACAGAGTACGTTGTTTTGCACTTTGTTCACTGTAATATATTGATCTTACCTACAATTTGCTCAACTATTTCACCCAAGAGTTTTACAAAATGATGCTGTCAAAGGACTTGGCTTAATACTGTGAAAATGTTATGAAGTTTACCTTTATTTCTAATTTGTTTTCATATTAATGGAAAATGTCTGGGTCTGATATTCCACTTAAATATTCGCAATGAAGAACAATAGCAGCCAGTTTTATGTGAGATAGTAAGGGGACAGTCCTGTTACTATGTAGGAATGATCTGTGTGAACTGTTTTGGGCTAATGAGCTAAATTAGCATAAGTAAAGAATTTTTTTGAAACCATTTTAATAGAACAAAAAGCTACATTCCGGCAGTTTTCCTAAACTATGTATGGTTCTACACGTATAAAGGAAACCGTTAAGACCACTTTAAAAGTTTGGTGAAAAACATGCATTTGGTTATTACAATGCTAACAGTGATTTGTTAATTTTCTGACAAGTATATATCACATACTTAAATTAAGAATTGTATATATGAGATAATGTACCCGCAGTGTAAGTTATCTATCAGAAGCACCAGAATCCTATAAACTAACTTTATCTGTTTCATACAGATCACAGAAATACAAGCTGACTACTAATACCTACACTAGATTACAGTAGGGGTGTGTCACATGGTTTCCTAATACAAATAGAAGTGATGACATGCTAACTCACAGATTGTATGCAGTAGCATCAGGACGCAAACTTCATACACGTGCTGTATACTGGACTTTATTACATGTGTTAGCATCACTATTGTGCTCTGTAGTTTGCTTACAGATTGCTCCACGTATGCAGTTTGCCTGTCCTGCCTTTTTATTTATTCTCCTCACTGTATCTAGCTTCACCTGCTACTGTTGGGTGTTACTCTTATCTTATCCTGTCTGCTAGCCTACTCCAATTCCAGCCCTATCACCTTTTATTTTGCTTTCATTATAAAATATAACTTGCACTCTTCAGTGCTCTACACTGTCTTGTAAAGACTTACCTTTCAGTCTTGCATCTCCAAGCTACTTTATATCTTTACCAGGCACTCGCACTCCGAGGCTGTTCTCCTTTTCACACTTCATACAAATAGTCTAACTCTGATATTCAGCCCTTTTTTTATCATTCCTAGGGGCACTCAGGCTGAGCTAGTCACTTATTGGCTATATCTATTTCAAGCAGCACTTACGAAGAAATATTCTGTATGTACATACATTCTAACTTCCATGTGTATGTTTTGTTTTCTAGGTGTTCTATATGCCCAGAAGCCTGTTCCTTTAATTGCTGGTTACACTGGCCAAAGTGGGGGTAGTGGCAGCAGCAATACCTCCCAGGCTTCCCAGAGCCCCACTTCCTCCAGGGGAACCCCAGGAGCTGAACCCTCCACCAGCTGGTTCCTTTAAGCCCTCATCCTCTGCCATGGAAGAGAGCAAAAAGGAGGCATAAGCATGATACTACTTACCACCTCCGCAAGAAAGCGTTACACAACCGTACCTACCTCAGCTTGCAGGAAGACTTCAACTCCATTTACCTCACCTTAAGGAAAGGTTTCACAACCAATTTTACCTCATATTCTCTGATGGCATTACACAAATTCACTAATGGTCAGGATGAAGGTCTAGTAAAGACCCAGTCGTTAACCTGCCTTTGAGCATCAGCTTTTATCCTCTGTATGGTATTCTGGGAGCATTTGTTTGCAGCAGACCTGCATTGGTTCTTTGTCCACTTCCCCCTGTTCAGTCAATGTGATAGGCTAATTTCACACCTGCAGTTTCACCAGGGTCTTTCAGGATGGAGAGCAAGGAAGGAGGATGGGAGCTATCCCTTTAAAGCAGATTCGGTGTGCAAGGGGCATGAGAAGACATTTCTGCTAAGCCCAAAATTGCACAACCTTGTTCCCTGTATCATTTAAGCTCCAATATGTTTCTCTTTCCCCTAGTGGCTGTCATGCAATCAAAAAAGTGCTTAAGACAGTTGACTTTTTGTAGGACAATTAGCTAACACGAGGGGTTTTAGTATAGTTCTATCTTGTATTCTGAAGCAAGTTTTAAAGTATCCTCTGTCTCTGAGAATGCACGTTTTAATGCCTGGTATCTTCTGATGTGATGTGGTGTTGGTTTGACACTATAGAGCTGCAGTTACATCATGTTCCTTATGTTACTTTTTTATATTTGAAGAATTCTTATTTTATCTATACATGCATATTGTTCTCTGCAGTTACCGACCGTTTGTCATTGACTGGTATCACACTTGTGTTGCTCATACTTCTCATCTTCGTGGAAACCTAGATTGAGACACTAAATCCTTGAAAGGTTATAATTTAGCAGAGAGATCTTCTCTGAGCCACCTTGCTAGACGAGGCTGTGCCTTTTTAAATGTGTAAAACAAAACCCCCCTAAGATAGAGATGACTTCTATTGGCCTTGATGACGTACATGGCAAAATAAGCACTGTTGGTTTTTCTTTGTTTGGGGTTTTTTGGAACAGGGAGTATTAAAATTATTCAACATGGCTAGGTTAGGTAATAAGTTTACATTTACCGTACCTATGACAGAGAAATCTTTGCCCACTCGACAAAACTTGGTTATTGAATACGACTGTCAATCTCCCTAAATATGCAGATTTCGAAACTTTCGAACTGTATTTAAGCATACGTGAGGCATAGAAAACCATTTCAAGGTCTCCTTGAGTTGGGTTAAAATATGTTTGGATCACTATTTCCCAAGATAAGATTCATTTTCATTTACCCTAGTGTCTTAATGGTCCCACACTCAGGAATCCTATACCAGTTATATTTATAATCCTTTTTATTTAACATTTTTAGATTAATACAGTGCAGATCTATGCTGTTTTATCTGATATCAAAATATACAATGCAAGAATTCAAACAATGTAGATAAACAAATTAATTTACCAGGAGATGTAAAAAAAAAAGAGAAAAAAAAAACAAAATTGAAAAGTTTAAAAAGTGTTTAGGTTTTATTTTTCATGTGAAAGATATATTTGCTAGATTTCCAAAACATGGGTCCTGAATATGTGTATAATCCACTGGCGGTTTAAATTTGAAGTTAGTATTATGTTGAACAAGCCACGTCTATACAATGCATGTGTACAAAGGCCTGAGTGGTCCCAGAGTGCACTGTGGTGGGGTTCTGATGGCACATCCTCACAGACTTCATCTTTATGACAATCCTGGTGCCTGACAAGGCACGTTGCATCTTCAATCATCTTTGTGAACATTTTATTGATTTATTTTTGTGTTTTATTAACCTACTAATGGATGTATAAAAGTGTAAAAAAAAAAAAAAAAAAGTTTAAAACATTGAAAGGATGAGGGTCATGGGATCATTTGGAAAGGTTTATTAAAGGGGCATGGAGAGTATATTTTCCAGGTCAGTCATGGTAAGGGATTCCTCATGCATTAAACCCTACCAGCGCTGCTTGGGAAATGTATTTATTACTGGCAGCTCTGATCAGAACTCTGTCCACATTAAGGGGGGAATTAAATTCTAAGTGATGTGCTACCAGATGTCACTGCGATGTCCAGCTGCCCACATTACTTATTAAGGTAAGGTATCTTCACTTATTTTCCTCCACACCTCTATAGGATGCTTAGAAAAATGAGTTGTAAATACTTCTGCGCAGAAGTGTCTTTGGCTTCAGAGGCACTCCACAGCACATCACATAGAATTGAAGAGTTGCACTTTCCTTCGCCTTTTGTAAATTTTGGGACATCCTTTCCAGATTATTTCTACCCTTTTCCATTCCAAGGTGACTTGAAAGGATGTATGTTTAACTCAAGTTCATTGGTGATGGTTTTATCCCAAAGATTTTACATGAAGGCCTCCCAGTTGTTGGGTCTGTTGTCCACACTAACCATATATTAGTCATTGCTTGTCTGTGTTTTCATATGAAATTCCCATCTGTAGTAAGTTACCTTAGTATTGGCACACTATCTGTCTTTTGCTTGACACTTAACAGGAATATTTTCTTGTTGCTTTAGTTTAATTAATATACAACATTTTATCTATTCCAGATCAGGTACAACATTTTCATTTTTCTGCTGCTAATTCTAGGAATGTAAAATAGTGAGACAACAGCAGATTTTATTTAGTTATTCAGAGAAATCTATTCTTTCCTGGACTCTGGGATATACATATTTGACTTTGAGAATTTTTTTTTTGTTTGTTTTTTGTTTTTCTGTTTAAAAATACTTGAAGCACCAGTTGCTCAACAGATAAATTTCACCGAGCCCAGTCAGGGGAAATCTTTACTTTTATTAACTATGAAGTGACTAAAACTTTCCTTAATACAGGGCTATTTTTGCAACCTACTGTATATGATAAACATTACGAGGATCACACAAATAATGGCTGTTGTCTTATTTAATGCTATTCTGTGAAGAAAATGTGCTTTTTGTGTGAAACCTATGAAACGTTTGGAGGAACTGGTGCTTATTAATATACCTCATATACCATCTTCTCTCCATCACAGATAAGACACTGAATTTATAATAAATAAAAAAGCTGTTTGAATCTGTAGTGAGGCCTATTTAGAGACTTTAAAAAAATAAAAAAAAGCAATGCATTTACATTGTCCAGTGCAAATTCTGCTCACACTTGAGCCCTGGGCAAACCTATATATATATATATATATATATATATATATATATATAATTTTATTTTTTTGGAAGCATCTAGTAGGCCTCACTTGGAAACCTAGATCATTACCTCAATAAAAGTTTTAAACTATTTTTAAATTGTTTTAAATATTTCAGCCTTTTTAAGTGCCAGAGGTTGAGAAATGAGAAGTCACTCTGGCTTTGATGAGGATTGCTATTTTTTTGTAATATTTGTGTGGTCTTGTGCTTTTTTTTTTTCTGTGTGTATATTTTTTATTGTTGAACCAAAGAACCTCGGGGATGGGGGGGGGGGGGGTGTAAGTGTTTTTAATCACTATTTTCAGCCTTAGAAGTAAAGTCTGAATTCCAGGCATGCACTGGGCGGGAGAAGGGGAGGGAGGGTGGGTAAAGACTGTTTTCGGAATAAGGGTAAGGAAAATTTGCCGCTGGTACAAAGATAAAATTTGTTCAGGAAATTTTTAATGAATTTTTGCAGTAAAGTCACTATTAAAAGAGAGAAAAGGTCCAAGTCTTTGTGTCTTCAATTATTCTGCCTCAGCGTTATACAGTACAAACACATTATTAATGCACATTTTCATTTAAAATCTAGAGGCTATATTTACAAAGCGCTTCTCGACGGGTTATAGCTGAAAAGTTAGTGGTACTCACATTCAGTGTAAAGCCTGGTGTGCTGCACTAGTGTTGCCGCTAGACTGCTGGAATGGCAGGGCGCTGAGGGGTAGGGGGGGGGCTGCAGTATCTGTGTGCACCAAAAAGGGGGGGTCACGGCGGGACGCCACTAAAGGGGCTGGGCACATTTTGCCCTTTTAAAATCGGTCAGGGCTAGGCGCCCTGCTAAAACAAGCTAGCAGGAACACTACTTTACACTGAATGTGACTGCAGTTTTAAATTTTCAGCTCTAACCCACCGAGAAGCAGCGGCTTACGAAAGCCACCTCTTGGTAAATATAGCCCTATAATACTACTTTCAGACCAAAAAATGGCAAAAAACCCAGCTTTTTCCCGGCATTTTGCGTGCCAGGTTTTTTGCCATTTTCTGTCTGATACCCCTTTCACAAAGGAAAATTTTTTCCCTGTGTGAAAAGGTCAACCCGGGACTTAATTCCCAGGTCTACGACTGCAAAAAACCAGGGTCAGAAACCTGGGATTCTAGTTCCAGGATGACCCTTTCACACAGGGAAAAATCCTGGGTGGTTTAGCAAATTACCGGGCAAAAGGGAATTACCCGGGATTTTCGTTTTCAGTGTGAAAGGGGGTATAAGTGAAATATAAATGGTGGGAGAGCCCAACACTATTATGGCTATTATTACAAAGAGGAAAATGGTTGTCTTTCTCATTTTTATCTTAGTTTAAGGCAAAAAAGACACAACATTTTAACATTGTCTGAGCCAAGCTCCATTTTTGTCTGAATTCTAGTCACCGCTCTTCAATACATCTTTTGAGAGCTACTGTTTCCTGAAAATACTTAATATACCTACACTCCCAGAAATACCTCATGACCATTGCAGATGTCTTTTAAACTAGTAAATTAGTAACATACAGTATACCTACAGAATGGACTGGATTATCCAACAGTATAGGTTGTCAAAATCCTTTCTGAAAGAACCTAAGAATTACCCAAACAAAAAAGAAAAATCTGATAAGTTTAATGTTATTTAATTCTTATAGTAAGATTTATTCTAGAAAGTGTCATATAATAAAACATAATTTGTGTGAAGGAAATCTGATCATAAGAATGTGCACTTTAGGAGCAATTCAGGCCTATATAAGCCCAAACCTTGTAATCGCAATGCCCCAAACTGGTGGTAATATGATACTAATACTGCCCAATTGCTGAAAAACATAAACTTCTCAACCTTTCTGTTGAGATAACTCATCAGGAAAACTGCTTAAGAGCAAACAAGTCCTTTATAGAAGTTTGATGCTATTGCTCCAAAACGGCAGAGATCTTGTGGTTTTTTGGGAGTGTTTGTTAAACCAATTTGACAAATGCTGTGCTACCTTATAATACCAAACAATCAAGTATTTGTGTGATTCCATAATAAGTAAACAGTAGATAAATGTCTCCTAACTTTTCTTAGAACCGTTAGATGTCACATTCACTGCACGAACATCTATCTAGTTTTGTTAGAATTAACAACTGAGGAACCCAGTGGTGAATTCTTAAACTTGGTACACATTAGATGACCGGTGTACCCAGCCGACCCACGATGCGACGGGCGACATATTGTGCGGTCTGTACACACCACACAGTCTGGTGAATGACTGAACGATATGATGTTCACCAGGCGCATCCAAATGCATGGGGTCAGTCATCAGATTAAAATTAATAAAATTCTAGTTCTGTGTTCTTAGACCCAAGGCCTCCTGTGGCCCATGTTACCTATTTTACTAAGTGTTCATAATTGTGTGTACAGGTAAGGGCAAAGGCTTACCTTGTGTTTTAGCACTAAAGTTCCCCTTTGCTGGTGGCAGTGACCGTGTTTGAGTAACCACACATGCTGAGAGAACCAGTAAAGTCATGGGTGGCGATTCTCAGAGTGGCATATCTGGAGGCTCGGCCCGCAGAACCATGACAATTCCCACATTTGAGGTTCATGCTATACAGTGCCTTGCAAAAGTATTCACCCCCATTTGCACTTTTCATGTTTTGTTGCCTCACAACCTGGAATTAAAATGGATTGTTTTAAGATGTGCATCATTTCATTCACAGAACATGCCTACAACTGTGAAGTTGTGTTTTTTCTTATATTGTGAATCAAACAACATTTAGGACAACATAACAGAAAACTTCAGTGCATAACTATTCACCCCCCTAAAGTCATTACTTTGTCGAGCCACCTTTTGCAGCAATTACAGCTGCAAGTAACTTTGGATAAGTCTCTATGAGCTTGCCACTTCTTGCCCCTGGGATTTTTGCCCATTCCTCAAAGCAAAACTGCTCCAGCTCCTACATGTTGGATGGTTTCCGCTTGTGAACAGCAATCTTCAAGTCTGACCACAGATTCTCAATTGGATTGAGATCTGGGCTTTGACTTGGCCATTCCAACACATTTGAATGTTTCCCCTTAAACCACTTGAGTGTTGCTTTAGCAGTATGCTTCGGGTCATTGTCCTGCTGGAAAGTGAACCCCCGTCCCAGTCTCAAATCACAGGCAGACTGAACCAGGTTTTGCTCAAGAATATCCCTGTATTTAGCACCATCCATCTTTCCCTCGACTCTAATCAGTTTCCCAGTCCCTGCTGCTGAAAAACATCCCCACAGCATGGTGCTGCCACCACCATGTTTCACTGTGGGGATGGTGGTCTTGGGGTGATGGGATGTGTTGGGTTTGCGCTAGACATAGCGTTTTCCTTGGTGGTCGAAAAGTTCCATTTTAGTCTCATCTGACCAGAGTACCTTCCTCCATACATTTGGGGAGTCGCCCACATGCCTTTTGGCAAACTCAAATCATGTCGTCTTATTTTTATGACTAAGTAATGGATTTTTTTCTGGCCACTCTTCCATAAAGCCCAGCTCTATGGAATGTACAGCTTATTGTGGTCACATGCACAGATACACCAGTCTCTGCTGTGAACCCTGCAGCTCCTTCAGGGTTACCTTTTGGTCACTGCTGCCTCTCTGATTAATGCCCTCCTTGCCCAGTCTGTGAGTTTTGGTGGGCGGACCTCTCTTGGCAGGTTTGTTGTGGTACCATGTTCTTTCCATTTGATGATGATGGCTTTGATGGTGCTCCGGGGGATCATCAAGGATTTGGATATTTTTTTATAACCATACCCAGAATTGTATTTCTCAACAACTATGTCCCTGACTTGTTTGGAGAGCTCCTTGGTCTTCGTGGTGTGATGCCTCTTGGTTAGTGGTGTTGCAGCCTCTGGAGCCCTTTAGAAAAGGTGTGTTCATACTGACAGATCATGTGACACTTAGATTTCACACAGGTTGACTTCATTTCACAAATTATGTGACTTCTGAAGGTGTTTGGTTGCACCACAACTTTTGAGGGGCTTCATAGCAAAGGGGGTGATTACATATGCACATGCCAATTTTCAGAATTGTATTTATAAAAAATTTTTTAGATATATTTTTCTCATTTCACTTCACCAAATTAGACTATTTTGTGCAGATCCATCACATAAAATTCAGATTAAAAATAAATAAATTACAGGTTGTAATGTAACAAAAAAGGTAAAATACCAAGGGGGTGAATACTTTTGCAAGGTACTGTATGTACGCCTATTCCAACCAGTACACCTCAGAGTACCTGTCATTTACCGTCCCCCTGGCCCTCCCTCCAAATTTCTTGACAACTTCGCTTTCTGGCTCCCTCACTTTCTCTCCTCAGATCTTCCCTCCATTATCCTAGTGATTTTAAAATTCCTATTGACATTCCCACAGAATCCTCTGCTGCTAAACTCCTTACCCTCACCTCTTCATTTGGCCTCTCCCAATGGAACTCCTCACCCTCCCATGTGAGTGGGCACTCACTTGACCTGGTCTTTACTCACCGTTGTGATATTTCTGATTACTCCAGTTCCCCATTCCCCCTCTCTGACCATCACCTCTCTTAACTTATCTCTCTCTCGTTCCCCTCCTCTACCTCCTAAGGCTACCTTTACTAAACATTGAGGCTATTGACACTGTTGCTTTTTCCTCCCTGCTGGACTCTCTTCTCTCCCCTATCCTTTCTCTCCTGTCCTGAACAAGCCACCTTCCTGTACAATGCCTCCCTTACTTCTGCTCTTTACTCTGTTGCTCCAGCAAGGACCACTCACCCTCGCAGATCCACACCACAACCCTGGCATGCAAAATACACCAGATACCTGCAAAAGTATTCACGAATTGCCCAGCGTCAGTGGAGGAAATCACGCTCTAAGGCAGACTAACTCCATTTCAAATTTATTCTCTCATCCTACATTGCTGCCCTGTCCCTCTTCAAACAATCATATTTCAAGAACTTCATCCCCCGGTCCTCAAACCCCCGGCGTCTCTGACACTTTAAATTCCATTTTCTGCCCTTCCCCCTCCTCGCTCTCTGCCCTTGATTTTGCCACCTATTTTACATCTAAAATTGACTCCATACGTAAGGACGTCATATCCCATCAGACCCTCGGCACTCCTGCCCATCCTTTCCCTGACAACCCCTCCCCATCTGTCTCACCAACTCTGACATCCTTCTCCCCTCTTTCTGGAGTCATGGCCCTCACCCGGTACTTCCACCTCCCCCCTTGACCCCATACCTTCCTGTCTCCTGCCTGTTCCCATCTTGTCCATCTCCTCAATCTCTCCCATCTGGCACTGTCCCATCTGCATTCAAACATGCCCTTGTCTCCCCCATTCTTAAAAAACCTACCCTTGATCCTAACATACACTCCAACTACTGACCCATCTCTCTCCTCCCTTTTGCTTCCAAACTCCTTGAGTCTATTGTTTACAACTGCCTTACCACCCTTCTTTCCTCCCACTCCCTCCTTGATTTCAATCTGGCTTCCGTTCTCTCCACTGAAACTGCCCTCATGAAAGTCAGCAATGACCTTGCTGCCAAATCCAAGGGCCACTACTCTCTGCTCATTCTCCTTGACTTCTCTGCCGTATTTGACACTGTAGACCACCCCCTCTCCTCCTGCAAATCCTTCACTCTCTTGGTCTACGTGGCACTGCCAGGAGAGGCTGTCCTACCTCTCTGATTGTTACTTCTGTCTCCTCTCATGATTCCTCTTCTCCCCCACTTCCACTAACAGTAGGCGCTCCCCAAGGTTCTGTTCGTGGACTTCTCCTATTACTATATACGTCCTCTTTAGGTGAACTCAACTCCTTTTGACCTCCAAAATCTCTATGCTGTTGATACTCAAATCTTCCTTTCCACCCCTGACCTCTCCCCCTCTCTCCTCACCCGTATCTCCAACTGTCTCTCTGCTATATCTTCCTGGATGTCTGAGTGCTTTCTTAAACTTAACATGTCTAAGACTGAGCTGATCATCTTCCCACTCTCTTCCAGTACCTCACTTCCCACAATTTCATTATCGATTGCACAACTCTCTCCTCTAGCCCCAAAGCAAAGTATGCTGTCTTGGAGTTATCCTAGAGTCCTCCCTCACATTTAAACCACACATCCAGCACCTCTCGCAGTTCTGCCGTGTACATCTCAAAAATAATTACAGGATTAGACCCTTCCTCACCTTAGATGCTACTAAAACCCTCATCCACTCGCTGGTCATCTCCAGATTGGACTACAGTAACCTAGCTGGGCCTACCAGTCTCCCACCTCTCTCCACTACAATCTGTCCTCAATGCTGCTGCTCGGCTCGTCTTCCTCTCCAAATGTTCTACATTTCCCCGTTCCTTTAAGCCCTACACTGGCTCCCCTTCAGATACCAATTCAAGGTTCTTACACTCGCCAATAAAGCCCTCACCCAATCCTCTCCCTTTTACATATCTGACCTCATCTCCCTTCACACTCCCGCTCATCCAATTTGCTCAACAAATGCATGCCGCCTCTCTGATTGCCAACTGATTGCTTCCTCCTACTACTTCATCAAGGCCTTCCAGCTCTCATCCTAACCCACTTCATGCTCTTTCATCCCTATCTACCCCATCTGTGTCACACCTGTCTGCCTCTTCCCTTTAGAATATAAGCTCTCACGAGCAGGGACCTCTTCCCTCATGTGCTTCTCCTTACACTTTCTTCTACTCCTTACTCCCCACAAGGGCACCTAACACGTGACTGATAACTCTTTAATCGCTATTGCAGCAATGTATATAAACCATATCCTGAACTGTAATGTACTGGTTACTTGATTCTTGATTACTTATTAGTTTATGTACTCTGCGGAACGCTTGTGGCGCCATATAAATAAAGGATAATCAATTTGAGCAGCATATACGCTGATCTGTTGATGCGATGAACGACCCCGCTGGTGCGTGCATTGTCCGACGTAGTACGTACACACTTGCCAATGTGAACAATATGTTGGCTCGATTGGGTGACACATTGTCTATATATGTATACCCACCTTTAATGCAGATAATGCATGGTACTATATTTTGCACTGCATAATGTTTCAAGTTGTTGGAGGGCTTTTAATGTCTTATTTGCAATCCATCAAGGTGATAGAAAAATTCAGTAGCACTTAATAAAAGTTTTTTTTATCATGATTAACTTTTTCATGTTATGATCCAGCTTGTATTAGTAACCTTCAGTATATAATGTATAGATCAATAGACCATAACAGTGAAAAATGTTTAAACAAAGAAAAAAAAAAAGGTCTTAAGGTTACATGGGAGGCAGCATCTGTATTGGACAAGACCTGGGGTATGCTATCCCTGCACAGTTCCTCCTACCCTTGGCAGACTCTGATTATCTTGTCAAAAAGATTCTCCCTCAGACACTGGCAGTTGTTCTCTCCAGCAGTAGCAGATTTTACCTCAGAGCTCAGTGTCTCAAACTTATGCTGATTTTTTTTTCCCCTCCTCCATATTGCTATTCAAGGATTATATTATATTAATCTTTTGGACAGTTACCTGTGTGAGGGAAGTGGGGTGTGACAGATCATTTCACTCAGTTACTCTATCTTTTTCTAACTATTTACCTCATATTGTCCTTTCAGTCCAAATGTCTGGAAAGGGTAACACCTCTAAGAACCTTCCAGATTAATCCACTCCTGTGTCTAGTCTGATCGCAGTTCGGATCACAGCGATGCCGCTAGCTAAGCCTCGCTGAGGCCCGCCAAAATCCCCAGGGCATATAGCGGTACTGGCGTTTTGGCATCGGCGGAGGTAGATGGAGTCGCAGTATCTGTGTTCTATTTGGCGTCTAGTACTGCTCGACTCAGAAGTTCAAAAAACGAAGGTAAATCATAAAAGAAAAATCCTGGGGCTGCCTAGGCAGTCCCGCTGTTAAACAGGTGAGTCTGGATACTTGCCGCACACCAAACAAACTGAATGCCTGTGGCTGGAATCGGGGTATATAGGGAGGACCAGTGCATGCTGGGAGCTTTAAAGCTGTAGCTGTTTGGTGCAATGGACCTCTCCAACTAGATACCCAAAGGTATCTAGTTGGAGAGATCTTGAGTGGAACCGGGCCAGAGGATTCTCTTACCAGAGGACAAGATTACAGTCTCGTGTCCGCAGTCTACTCTGCAAACAAAGTGTCTTACAGCAATCTCTGCAATGTTCATCCCAGGAGTCCTCAAATGGCAAGCGGACTTCCTAAGTCGTCAGGACATGCACGCCGGAGAATGGGCTCCTCATCTGGACATATTTCAACTCTTGGTGGACAGGTGGGGACTACCAGACGTAGACCTCATGGCATCACGCCACAACCACAAGGTCCCCCACGTATGGCTCCAGAACGAGGGACCCTGCTGCCGCCTTCATGGACGCTCTGGCAGTGTGGTGGAACTTCAGGTTGGCATACCTGTTTCCTTTGATATCCCTCCTCCCAAGAGTCATCAGAAAGTTCAACCAGGAAGGCGGCAGGTTAATACTAATAGCTACTGCCTGGCCCAGGAGACATTGGTTCTCCAATCTGACATGTCTATCCATAGACAGGCCACTTCCACTGCCTCTATGACCGGATTTGCTAGTGCAGGGTCCCTGCCTATATCCGGATTTACCTCGGGTGGCTGTTAAGGCTTCCTTCTTAAAGGCCAAAGGTTTCTCTGCTTCTGTGATCCAGACATCTATCACAGGATTTGGCATTCATTTTTTCGTTGGTGTTCCCAAACAAAATATGACCCTAAGGTTTTCAAGGTTTAAAGAGTACTTGCTTTTCTGTAGGCTGGGTTAGACTTAGGTCTGCGCCTGGCTACCTTGAAGGTTCAGATGTCTGCTTTGTCAGTTTTTTCCAGCGCAGAATTGCACCCCTGGCAGATGTAAGAAAATTTTTGCAGGGGGTCCTATGACTGCAACCTCCGTTTGTCCCTCCGGTGGCACCATGGGATTTATTCTTGATTCTTAGGGCGCTGCAAGACACCCCCCCCCCCCTTTGGACCATTGGATAAGGAGGTGGACTTAAGATGGTTGACAGCGAAGACACTTTTTCACCTCAGCTCGTCGAGTTTCTGACTTGGAAGCACTGTCATGTGGCTCTACATATTAAATTTTTCTACAAAATAGAGATGTCCTTCGTACTAAGGCGGGTTACCTTCCGAAGGTAGTATCCCGTTTCCACATAAATGAGGAAATTAGAGTCCCGGCTTTTCAGTCTTCAAACCTGTCTACAAGTGAATCTTCCCTGGATGTAGTTTGAACCCTTCGTGGATCGTAACAGCTCCATCAGGAAATCAGATTCGCTCATTGTGTTTTATGGCTATCATAAACGAGGATGGCCAGCTAAAAGACTTTGGCTCGCTTGCTGCGTATGTCTATTTCTCAAGTCTATATACAGGCTGATCTCCTTGTTCCTAACAAGGTGACTGCACATTCTTATCGTCTGTTGGACAGTCATGGGCGGTTAGACATGGCGCCTCAGCTGAACAGATGTGTAAGGCAGCCACTTGGTCTTCCGTCCATACCTTTATCAAATTCTATGCATTTGATACTTTTGCCTCCCAGGATGCTTCCTTTGGCCGGCGGATTCTTCTCTGCTCAGGCGCGTCCCCACCCTTAAGGAAACTGCTTTAGGACGTCCCCAAGGTAGATTCTGTGGACCCTATGGACCCTGAAGAAGAAAATCAGTTATGGTATAACATACCTTCGATAACTTTTTTTTTTTTTCTTCAAGGTCCATAAGATCCTCAGAGCACCCACCCTAACGCACCTGGCCTCAGTTGGGATCTGTTCTTTACTTTTTTGTATCACCGATTCCCTCTTCGTATTTTGAGTGTTTTTCTTGGGTACGTTGTACTTCTCCACTTTCCGTCTCTTGCCGTTAGGCTTGTTTGCAAGCTGAATGCTTGTGGCTGGAGGTGGAGTATATAGGGAGGAAGACCAGTGCATGCTGGGAGCTTTAAAGCTGTAGCTGTTTTGTGCAATGGATCTCTCCAACTACATACCCCAAGGTAGATTCTGTGGACCCTATGGACCTCAAAGAAAGTGTTATCTAAGGTATGTTATACCATAACTCTGATTCTTCCGACTTGATCATCAGACTGTTCTATGCAAAAAAAAAAAAACAACAACCTGTAACTGCCAAAATATACCACAGGGTCTGGAACTTCTTTTCGTCTTTAGAGGCTGCTGCTTTTTCTTCAGAGTGGTTTTGATTTAGGACTGAGACAACTCCTTGAAAGTAAAGTTCTTTGCACTATCGGTATTTTAAATTTTTTTAAACTTAGTTATTCCTTCAGTTCAGACGTTTTACACTTGGGGTAAATTTACTAAAGGGAGTTTTAGAAGAGATGTTGCCCATAGCAACCAATCATATTCTAGCTATTATCTTCTAGAAGGGGCTAGTTAAATGTTAAGTAGAATCTGATTGGTTGCTATGGGAACATCTCTTCTAAAAACTCTCACTTTAGTAAATTTACCCCCCACAATCTCCCTTCATCCCAGCTGTGGTCCCATGCGATCTTAATTTAGCCTTAATGGCCCTACAACGTCCACCTTTTAAACTCCCTGGAAACAGTGCATCTACAATTTCTATTGGTTTAGCAATATCTTCAGCTAGGAGGGTTGCAAACATCGTGCGATTTCCTAGTTTTTCATGGGGATCGGATAGTACTGTGGACAAAACAGACATTCCATCCTAAAGTTTGCACATGAAAGCAGACCATTTCCAGGCTGATTACGACAGTAATCTGTCAAGCCTGTACTTCAGCGGGCAGACCTATACCTGAGCGAATTAGACTCGTGGGTGGCAATACTCGGGGGCTTTTGCTGAACAGTTTTGTAGGGCAGCTACCTGGTCTTCGGTACGTACATTCACTAAATTCTATTTCATTAACACCTTTGTGTCTAGGGTTGCCTGTTTTGGGTGGATGATGCTCTCAGGCAACTCAGAAGTGTCGTCTCCCCCGCCCCCTTTCTCCTGAGGACAGCTTTGGGGTGTCCCCCATGAAATGAAAAAGAAAACAGGATTTTTGGAACTTGTCGTTAATTCCTTTCTTTGATTTCCATGGGGACGCTGGACTCCCTCTGTTGTGAAATGCGTTATTGGCACTATATTAGTGTTTGGTTTTTTTTTTTATATATATTCTGTTTTAATTGATGAGAACAAAGAAATACACTTTTCATATAACGTGAACAGTATCTCAAAAAATAGCAAGTCTCGACGCAGCTAGATAGAATAACATCACGAAACAGCAATATAGAGAGAGAATAAAAGCAAATTTGCAAATATTCAAATAGCAACAAGAAAAAAAGACATCAAAAGTAATGTGCATTTCAAATTATCTAAAAAGAGGGAGAGATAGGGGGTGGGTGGGGAGTGGAAATAAAAAAAAAAAAAAAAATGTAAAGTTAATAATTGACCAAACAGGAGGGAGCATTATAAAGGGAACCATAGCATTTTACTAGTAGTAGATCAATTTATTCCACTAAAAGTGGAAATGTAATTTTTTTATAAGTGCTCGTAGTTTTGTATTCGAGCCTATAGTCCTAAAATAATGCTTGGAGATGTCATCTCCAAGCGCCACTGAAGCCGGACCAATCGGCCGTCTTGCGGCGCACTGCAGGTCATCAAGACCCGGAGTGCCCCCTACACACAGCAGGGTTTCACGGGCTATGCCCGTGTTAAACCCTGCTATTTACCTGGGTTGGATTGCCGGGTCACTCGACCCGGCGATCCAACCCTTACCCCTTTTACACCAAGGAGCTGCCCGGGTTAACCCTGCAATAACTCTGGTTTTAGCTCCGGTGTAAAAGGGGTATAAGTTGACAACTGAGGAGCTGTTAGCCAATAGGGAATTGAGGGGGAGGAGTCTGAGCAGGCTTTTTTTTTTTTTTTGTAGTGTGCAATGCTGTTCAATCCACCTCGTATACCCCAGAGTCAGTGTCCCCCAATCAAATAAAGTAACTTTATTAGCAGCAAGTTCCAGTTGAGAGCTGCAGACAGGATTGCCATCCTAGTTAGGTTTTTTTTTTCCTTATTTTAAAAAAATTTTCTTTACCAT
The DNA here is from genome assembly GCA_031769625.1 of Taudactylus pleione. Classification (NCBI taxonomy): domain Eukaryota; kingdom Metazoa; phylum Chordata; class Amphibia; order Anura; family Myobatrachidae; genus Taudactylus; species Taudactylus pleione. The sequence continues at coordinate 22,979,590 of JAUIMM010000018.1, forward strand.
TTTTATCTGTACCTGACCCTGGGCAAAAGGGTGGGAATTTCTCATCTGGGTGGGCCATTATTTATATGATAAAGCAGGGAATAAGACACTGCGAATGCAGGGGATGCTCAAAAAGGCCGCTGGCTGGTTTCCCACCACTAGTCTATTCAGATGGCAAACAAAGAAAGGACTTTCTCTTTTCCCATACTAGCACTACTGCACAGGACGTGCATATCCTGTAAGGAACAATCATTTTTATGGTGCACATTCTTGTACCATTGGCACAAACAAACAAACAAACAGATCAGAACACATTAATTCAACAAGTGGCCTGATGTTTTGGAACTGAAAGACTCATACATATTTATAAATACTTGTTTTTTCTCCCCATTAATGCACAAATGGCAGAATACTCGCTTGTATGATGTAAGGCTGGAGTTTGCCATTCCTCACAGTTAAAATAGAGCAAACAAGCTATTTAATGTTGACACAGGCTGCTGTGAGAAATCCTGCCCACAATCTCCCCCCTCCCTCCCATATCAGACCGGTTCCAATGCCCTCTGCATACATACCTTTCCATCATCTCCTTCGTGCACACATATTCATAGCGTCTTTCCCCATACTGTCTTAGATTTGGCCTCCATGATTGAGCTTGCAATGGACTCCAGTGATCTTGGAGTATCATCATACCCATTGGGAGCCTGGACAGGTAAGGTTTTGTCTTTACATAGGCTGTTTAGCAAGTAAACTTGGAAGTGTGTGAATACTTACCCTGCATTTGAAAGTGCATGAAATTGTTAGTACAATTAGATACAGTAAATGGTGGTGTATAACAACTTTTGCTTATGTAATAATTGTTCAACAAGAACTGTTGCTGTATATGTCTATACATGTGTCTATATGTGTGACTGTTATAAAGCCTGCATGGGCAGTGATCCCCCTCTCGGGTATTGCCCACAGCCTGGAGTGCTAGCCTGGACATGGGAGGTATATCACTCCAAATGCACCTTGCACCACACCGCACACTAAAGAAGGGGGGTTACACTTAGTATTTTGCTTTTCTATTTTGTCTTTTTAAATCATTTCTATATATTAGGTGATTTGTTGTCCTATCTTAGGGGATTTTTGTTGTCCTATCTTTTTATGACACAAAGCTGTATATTCAATACTGACAGTACAGTAGATATGTGACAAAACTACATCAATAAACAGTGTTGCTTGATAGTATAAAATACATGGCAAGAAAAGATAAGTGAATGCAGAGGTCCCCAAAATCTGCCATTTCAGTCCAGGTTTAAAGGATATTTATGCTTGAACCCATTTGGTTAAAGGTACTAAATAAGTCACCTGTGCTCAAGTATGGATATCCTTAAAACCTGGACTGTAATGGCGGAGTTTAGAAACCTCTGTATTAATGTGTTTAGTCAAAGCTCAAGGAAGGCATGTACAATCCAATAAAAGTGTACATCTGTGGCTAAACAATGCCTTTGATGGGGTGTGGTAGGTTTTGTCGACATTCATTATATTGACAATGACAAAATGTCCCTGGTGGCCTAGCAGTGACTCACCTGGTCCTGCGTGTCCGGCGGTACCCACAATGCCACCTAGCTGTCATGATGACTTCTGGCAGGTCCAGCGGCCCTTGTAGTAGTAAGTACACCTAACCCTCCCCCTAGTCTAGTGTCTAACCTCCCCTCCCGCAGCCTTACCCTACCCTCCCCTTCCGTAGCCTAAACCTCCGCCGCTGGTCCGTGCAGAATGTCATAATTTCACATAATGACATTGTGAACATATCGACATACTGCACAAGCCGACATGTTAAATGCCGACATTTTAACAATGATTATAACTGTTGACTTTGTTACTAAATCCCATTTGATGTATATGATTGTCTTAAGTTCTGTGTATGCCCAATGCTGTTCACAGCAGCATAATCCTACATACAGCAGGAGGATACCAATAGGCCATATCCTATAATCCCATTCTATATTATTAAATAAGGTTAAAAGGGTTGGTATAAGGGTTGTAACTAGCTTTAAGCTTGGCTATTCATGTTTCATATTCTACTTTTACCTAACAATTTGGCTGGTTTACACCAAAGTCAGTGTTCTCCCCAGGCTGTTTTCTGTGGGCGCATCACCCAGCAGTAACAGCCTGCCGCTCCGCTGTGGATCGCTGGCCTCTGAAGTGACCGGAGGCTAAAGAAGCCTCCGATCGCTTCAGAGGCCAGCGATCCCAGTGATGCACTGTGCTGGTGACGTCATGATGTCACCCACGACGTGAGGAGCCTGCCCCGTGCGCCTCCTGGATCTAGTTAGATCCAGTCAGCGAGCGGGAGCGGCCATCAAGTAAAGGTAAGTGCTGGGGCACTACATAAGGGACACTAGTAAACCTGGTGGCACTACATAAGGGACACTAGTAAACCTGGGGGCACTACATAAGGGACACTAGTAAACCTGGGGGCACTACATAAGGGACACTAGTAAACCTGGGGGCACTACACAAGGGACACTATTAAACCTGGGGGCACTGCACAAGGGACACTATTAAACCTGGGGGGACTGCACAAGGGACACTATTAAACCTGGGGGCACTGCACAAGGGACACTATTAAACCTGGGGGCACTGCACAAGGGACACTATTAAACCTGGGGGCACTGCACAAGGGACACTATTAAACCCGGGGGCACTGCACAAGGGACACTATTAAACCCGGGGGCACTGCACAAGGGACACTATTAAACCCGGGGGCACTGCACAAGGGACACTATTAAACCCGGGGGCACTGCACAAGGGACGCTATTAAACCCGGGGGCACTGCACAAGGGACGCTATTAAACCCGGGGGCACTGCACAAGGGACGCTATTAAACCCGGGGGCACTGCACAAGGGACGCTATTAAACCCGGGGGCACTGCACAAGGGACACTATTAAACCTAGGGGCACTGCATAAGGGACACTATTAAACCCGGGGCCAGCCTGGGGCAACTACATGGGAGCACTACTTCAGCCAGGGGGCAATGCATAAGGGCAAAGTTAAACTACAGGGCAATGCATAAAGGGGAAAACTACAGGGGGCACTGTATAATGGGCACTTTTGACTGAGAGCCAGTGGGGAAACAGCCTGAGACCTGTCGGGCTGGATTGATAAGGGAGATACCCCTTTTCCCGGTGCGCGCATAATTGCGAAGGCCCCCACCCCGCAACTTTTGGATGCCAGCCGGCTGGAAAAAAATTAGGGGGAGAACACTGCAAAGTGGTCCTGTCGGCGAGGCTGTTTCAGGGACCTGCAGGGTCAGCCTGTGTGACTACGAGTATGGCCGCCATGAGTCATGGACGTCATTAATATACTGTAGTTCAATCTTGTTCCTGGGGGCCAGTGTAAATCTCTTGGTTTTGAAGGGGGTGAGCAAAAAAATATTTGGAAATATAAAGTGGATCTTTTGTTTAGAATTCTAGAATGTTTTGTTTTGTGAAGCATGACTGAGCCTGTTCTTGGTGACTGTCTCAATAGCATTTATATTATGTTTATTATAAACTGCTCTACAAATAGAGTACATAATATTTAGGGGTACATTTACTAAAGTGAGGGTTTTTTAGCAGAGATGTTGCTCATAGCAACCAACCAGATTCTACTTAACATTTATCTAGCACCTTCTAGAAGATAATAGCTAAAATCTTATTGGTTGCTATGGGCAACATCTCCACTTCTAAAAACCCGCACTTTAGTAAATATACACCTTCGCAACATTTCTAAACAAGAAACAAGGGACCCGATTCAGACTTGTATGCAAATCAGATGGTTTGCATACAAGTCCAATGGTTAGAGAACTGCGCATGCTCAGGATCTGCACTGCGCTTGTACAGGTCTCTTATCGTTGAGCAGCTCCACCCATTCCATTTGGGGGTGGGGAATGGGTGTAGCTGCTCAGCGTTTCTTGCCTCCGTTTTCTAGGGGTGTCAGAACCAGGGTCTGCATCTTCTGACGCAGACTTCCTGGCCCCAGCTGAGTAGTTCTGCCGGTCATTCTGAGTAAGCTTTCTCAGATGCCGCCTCCTGAAGCATTACAATATTTTCTTTATTTATTTTTTTTTTTTTTTGTGAGGCAAAAACAATAAGCTAAAACTACTGTGTTTGTTTTTTCTTCTTCCTGGAGAGGTTGAGGTTTGGATAGAAGGCCGATTGGATATGAATTCTGAACAACATAACTGAAAGGAAAAAATAAAATCTTTTGGCCTTATTGGGAGTTCATTTTTCAAGTTTGCTTTTTATAAAAAAAATGTGTATTTAATATATATGCATAACCATTTAACATGGATCAGGGTCAGCTATACGGTAGAAAGAGTTAATGGCATTTTAAAGCGTTTGTCTTTTGAGTCAATTATTTGTCTGGCTCATGACAGTGGCACATTCACTAATGGAGGGTCCAAGCACTCTACCTCAAAAAGATACACTAAAACCCAGGTTCATGGGTGAGGATAATAAAACCACATGCACCTCAAATAAGAATAAAGTATAACACAATTGTTATATAGTCACGTAATTGAGGAAGAAAATTTCTTCTGAATGTCTCGACGACGATGATTCAACAGTAGTCCCAAATACAAAAAAAGTCAAATAGTAATCCAGTCCTGAATCTTTCAATATAAATAGTTTTCAACACTACGTGTCCCTTAATGTCCTATTCTTCCTTATGAAGACATCAAACAAAACATGCAGCTGCATCATATACCGGCGGAAGTGTGAATTAGCTCCGCATGAAGGATAGCCATATAGCTCTGGATTACAGATTGGAATCTGTATGATTTACCGCCGGACCCATTCACGGTGGTTGGAATCCCAACAGCGGCATCCCGGCAGAGGAGTAAATCCCGATCGTCCAAGAATTCTACCCCCTAACCCTCCCTTAGGGGTGCCTGACCCTAACCTTCCCCCGCAGTGCCTAACCCTAATCCCCCAAGTGCCTAAACCTAACTCCCCCCTTCCCCGCCACCTAAACCTAAGGCCCCCGGCTATCCACGCTCAGCGCCCGGCATCCCTTCGATCGGGATGCCGGTCTCCCGGCGTCGGTAAAATGACAGGCGTCTCGATTTAGACGCCTGTCATCTAACCCTCTCCGGGATTAAGCAGTCAGGAAGCCGGCTGTCGGGATTAGGTCCACCGATTTCCCCAGTGCATACCTACAGTTTGCGTATGTCATCATATGCAAAGGGATCACAGTGATTAGCAACAGTATTATTTCTAATTGATACCGTCTAAAGGGGCACATCCACTAGACGATCTACTCCCTGTCCAATCTCTAAACGATTTTCCCTTGAACTTTTATCTTTCAGTCTGAACGATTTGCAAACTATCTTTAATAGATCAAGTGAAATTGACCTGCATGTTCGGTCGACTGATGAGACGATCAAACGACCATCGGGAGCGTGCATCATTGATTGTTAATGACCAAACACTGCACGATTTTTAAACGATTGAATGATAATGACGTAGTTATCGTCCAGTCGCCTGCTAAAATCACGTAGTGGATGCCCCCCTTACTAGGTCTTTTTTCAGTTTTCCCACTAGTACAGAAAATGTGTTTTGTTATTTTTTAGACTAGTTTTTTCCCCCTCCTGCACTGCCACTTCTGGTATGTGTGATGGGATTTTAAAATTATCGCTCGTTTTAAAGGGCAAGCGATGATTAGGAAATTCTAAAGTGTTTGTGAACCACTGGCATCTATATATTCTGGGTACTAATCTGGTAAGGTGAGCAGGGAGATTTCTCCTTATAGCTGTGATTATATTGTATCTTAGGGGAGTATGTAGCAAGTCCAAATACATTTACTTTATAAATCCACTATACCTGACAAACATTGCAAGTTCTACTTGAAAGAAAATTAAAATCAAACCAGGTCCAAAAAGTTAAGAAGTTTTTTTTTTATCTTGCTTTTCATTCCCCACTCCTTTTATTAAAATAGAGACCTGTCACCTCACATCTTTTCCTATAGACTTTTACCTTAAAAATATGGAAAGTAATGGTATGACCAGCATTACACAGCTCAATGGCACTTTCCTGTCAGACATCACATATATATGCAAATCAGACCTATGCTCTACCTAACACAGGGCTCTATTTACTACAATCCGCATTGGTAATGCAGATTGTAGTGTGATATTACCGAGTGAATTCGCATTGCGAATTCAGGCAATATTACAGGGATTTACTACAAATCCCTTGCAGGGACAGAGCTTGCGATAAAGCTCTGTCCCTGCTAATCCCCTTCGGAGCCTTATCACGGTATTCGCAAAAAATACCGTGATTAAGTGCCCACGCATGCGCCCCAGCGATCGCGGACCCCCGCGTTCCCCGCGACCCCCCCCCCCTCCCTTACTTACACTTATCTGCATGCTCCAGGCCTCCGGTGATGTTCTCCATTCCTCCAGTCAGGTGATCTCACTGGGGCCCGATCACCTGATGACCGGGCAGCAGTGCACTGTGGGAGACCAGCTGACCGGAGGCCCGATCACCGGTCCCTGGAGTCAGGTAAGTAATTTTTTTTTGACTATTTTTTTTTTCTTTTTTTTTTTTTTACAGTAATCAGCTTGCGGTCTGTTTAGACCATACAGCTGATTACAGGGACCGACTCCCGACTGTGGTCTCCCCGTTAGAGCAGGGCAGGAGGCCGGTAACCGGGGGAGACCCTGGATAACGCCACCTCCAAGTGGCGTTATTATCACAGGGCTTTCCCCGGTATTTTTTTCACATTTATTTTTAGTAACTATGGTCAGATCACATTTCCCATTACAGTTATGGGAAATGTGATCTGCTTACTAAAAATAAGTGATACTTAGGGTTTGGTGTACAATTTTATGAATTCTACTCCAATTGCCCTGTAATAACTATAGGTGATACTAAAATAATGTGAAAAGGGTGTGAAAACACCCTTTTTCACATTATTTTAGTAAAAATAATGTTGATAAATAGAGCCCACAGTCATTTTATGAAAGAGGTTTGTGGTGGTAGTGGGACATTATAAGGTGAAGCGGTAGAACAGGGATGGGGAACCTCAGGCCCGGAGGCCATACAAGGCCCCCGGAATAATTTGGTCTGGCCATCTGAGCCTTTTCTGCTAGCCTCATCTGACTAGCAGGGTGCTTAGAATGGCACCCTGCAGCCAGAATCTATGCAGCAGTGCCACTTGTAGCACCCTTAGGACGCTTCTGACGATCACACTGCTGCCCTTACAACTCCTCAGAACATCCTCAGTATGCTCCTGGCATTGCTGTAATCACCAGCGATTGTGGTATCCCCCATGTGTGACATCACACGGAGGGGGCGTGGCCTGAACCAGGCTAGTGAATAATGTTATATATATCAAAATGGCCCGCGGCAGAAAATAGGTTCCCCACCCCTGCAGTAGAGGGTCATTACAAAAAGGACGGTTGTTTCCAGGATCTACTAGGATCAGATCCAGGGAGTCCAGCTCTCATTGCTATTGGAATCTGTGCCTCCTTTGGTGACATCACAACTTCTGTGACTATAGGGAAGACGTGTCCTGGCTCTGTGTACAGCAGTGAGCAGGATGCCAAAGACAAGTATCAGGCACACAGCTACTCAAAGGTGGAAGATAACACAAGGATGACCATGTAGCACAAATATGAAAACCTTCACTAGAATGGAAGAGGGAGATGGGTTCAGCTAAAATGAAAGATGAAGGACAATTAGGGTTGCCAGCTGCTGGCTAGCAACATGTCCAAAATGACTAGATAATATTTCATATCTCCACCTTCCACTGGCTTTCCTCATTCCAAATGTACCACACTGCTGGTAACTATATTTAGAAAATGATTCTTTTATACTCCATGGTATGGTATTTGCTCTGCACACAAGACATTATAGTGTCCATGTATTATAAATATTCAGCATGTGTTCCTGATAATACCACATTCTGGACCTCATTCAGAGCCGGTCGCACAGAGCGTGCGATCGGTCTGAATGAGGGGAGGACCTCTTGAATTTTCAAGACGTCCTCCTTTGCGGTGGTAAGGCTGTGGGTTAACACCCACAGCCTTACGACCGCCTAAGGTGATTGTTGCGATGGTCAAGACCAACGCGACCATCTGGGCTTACGACGAGACCCTATGGTAGGGTCTCCCTTGTCGTAAGCCCCGGAGAGCTTTCGGCTCTGAGCCGGAAGCTCTCCACTGACATCACTAGTGATGTCAGTGGGGCCGCCCCCAAACAGTGGGAACGCCCCCATTTTGGCTGCCACCCCCCGGCCCGCCTTTCAAACGGGGCGAGCTGTCAATCATCATCGACAGCTCGCCCCCTTTGGATCGAGACCCGCTACAACCGGCGCTGTCGGTCGTAGCGGGTCTCACACATGTGCACGACGGTTTAATACACCCCTTAAACACTTGTAATTTGATTGATCTCTGTTATGTTCAGCAATAAGACTATATATTTGACTTTCAGTAACCCTCGTCATGTCAAATAAATGCCAAAGGAAAGATGTTTATATTTTATATAGACACACATATATATCATAGACCACAATGCATATTATGCTGCAAGATACTTTCAAGCTCCAATTTAAAAATGTCAAAGATGTTAGACCATTTTAATATATACTATAGAGCACAGGTTCTCAAACTCTGTCCACAGGACCCCAAACAGTGCATGTTTTCCAGGTCTCCACACTGAATCAAGTGAAATAATTAGCTCCACCTGTGGACGTTTTAAAATGTGTCAGTGAGTAATGATTACACCTATGCACCTGCTGGGTGACCTACAAAACGTGAACTGTGTGGGGTCCCGAGGACCGAGTTTGAGAACCACTGCTATAGAGAATCTTAAGGGTATCCTCAAAACCTCTAAAGGGGGGTATCCACTAGACGATAAAGTTGAACGATAATGATAAAATCATTCGATAATCGTTTGAACATCGTTTGCAAATCGTGCAGTAATTGTTTCTAACGATGTACGATGCGCGCTCCCGCTGGTCGTTTGATCATCTCCTCCATCGACTGAACATGCAGGTCATTTTCACTTGATTGCTTACAAATTGTTTACACATCGTTCACGCTGAACGATCAAACGATGAACCACTATCTGCCCACTATAGCTGAAAGCTCTCAATCACAGATTAAAACAACATAGTTTATTGTTAGATCTTTTGCAAATCTTTTGCAAATTGTTCAGAGTGGAAGATCATATTTCAAGGGAAACTTCAAGGGAAAATCGTTAAGAGGTTGGACAGGGATAAAATCGTCTAGTGGATGCCCCCCATTAGTTTAACAGGACACATTTGCTGCATACACACACAACGATTTTGTTACCAACAATATAATGAACGATTATCTGTCAGATTTTTTAAAGCTGCATACACACACGATTTTGTTAGCAACGATTTTATGAACGATTTTCTGTCAGATTATCTGTCAGATTTTTAAAAGTGTAATGAACGATTTTTTGGAACTACAAAAGATTTTTGCATATTCCCTTACTGAAAATCGTTGAGTTGACAAGTCTGACTGAACTACAAAACTACAATGTGAACGAGCATGAATGATAATCGTTCATTGTTTGACTCAGAAAGTGAACGATTTTTGCAAACGATTATCGTTAAATTATAAATTAAAATAACTTTTAATAATTTATATTAAAATATATACCTTAACATTCGTGGTTAAAATAATAGATATAGTGCATAAAGTAGGAAAAAGTGTTAAATTAAAATTCCTGATAAGGCCGCTGGGTCTCTAATTTATATTATCAGTACCAGGTCTGATTATATACTGCACAAGATATATATTTCTACTCACTTATTATATAGCTTCAGTATTGCTATTCATCAAAACAGTGCAGATTAACTGTATCATAAAACAGTAGTAACATTAGTTAACTTGCTTTTACAATGTATAGTAACTACTGTAATTGTATCAATAATATCGCCTCAGTGGATTGTGTCTTGCTCTGAACAGTCACTTAGGGTTATGGTCAGCTTCACCATATATTTGGATAACTAATTATCATATTTAATAACCTATTTCAGTTAACCCTATACAGTGTGTGATTAAGTTATTTCCCTGTTCATTCACCATTGCAGGCATATGGCAGGTCCCTCTCGGCACAACTCAGTGCGACATAAGTATTATTATTAAATCTCTGTTACTGCATTATTGTAAACATGTAACAGCTCTTTTCTTAACACTGCCCAATAAAGAACGATCTATTTACAGCAAGATGTGCTAGTAATAAGCACATTAAGATGTCTGCTTCATCCAATATAAAATCGGAAACAATACTGCTATAACACTGCTAATCCCTGGGGTTTATTTGTATATAAACGGCATTTAATTGCCGCGGCTCTAATAGCGCTCACTCCCCAAGTTAGGATCCGTGTGTCTTATTTTAAAACAACTAATATTTATTACAGCATGTTAATTAGGATGTCTCAATGTGAACTAATGCGTCCATATGACAAAATAGTCTCAGGTGCCCACTATAGAGCTGTTAATTAACAGAAAAATGTGCGCTAGTAGTAAGCGCTTAGAGACGCCTGCTTCATACAGTATTGAATCGGACACATTACTACTATAGCACTGCTAATCACTGGGGTTTATATGTGTGTAAACGGCATTTGATTGCAGCGGCTCTGTTAGCACTCACTCCTCAAGTTAGGATCAGTGCATCATATTTATAAACGCCAAATCTTTATTGCAGCATGTTAACTAGAATTTCTCAATGTGGACTATTGCGTCCATATGACCCAGCGGTCTCAGGTGCCTATGCGCATTTCGCCGGATGTCCGGCTTCTTCAGGGAAGAGATTTAATAATAATATTTATGTCGCACTGAGTTGTGCAGAGAGGGACCTGCCATATGCCTGAAATGGTGAATGAACAGGGAAATAACTTCATCACACACTGTATAGGGTTAACTGAAATAGGTTATTAAATATGGTAATTAGTAAACCAAATATATGGTGAAGCTGACCATAACCCTAAGTGACTGTTCAGAGCAAGACACAAACCACTGCTGAGGCGATATTATTGATACAATTACAGTAGTTACTATACATTGTAAAAGCAAGTTAACTAATGTTACTACTGTTTTATGATACAGTTAATCTGCACTGTTTTGATGAATAGCAATACTGAAGCTATATAATAAGTGAGTAGAAATATATATCTTGTGCAGTATATAATCAGACCTGGTACTGATAATATAAGTTAGTGACCCAGCGGCCTTATCAGGAATTTTAATTTAACACTTTTTCCTACTTTATGCACTATATCTATTATTTTAACCACGAATGTTATGGTATATAAATTATTAAAAGTAATTTTTTATTTTATTACCATGTTGCTAATGTAACGTCAACACTGTCAGAGCCTAGCACTTGCCCATCACCCGAGAGTGCACCCCATAACCTCACACTTTTTTTCTTTTTCTTTATTGGAGTATATTTTGTGAGCAGGGTAGCACCTTTTCCAATATTCCTTTTCCGTATAAAGATGGCAAGAAAAGGATGAATATTAATTGGTAAATACCTACACAGAATAACAAGTAGGAAGGGTGAAATTAATTAGAAATATAAGGATCAGTGCGGATTCTTCGTTTTCTTTAAACTGTAAAAAATCTGACAGAAAATCGTTCATAAAATCGTTGGTAACAAAATCGTTGTGTGTGTATGCAGCTTTAGATATCAAAGCCAGTCTTCTGGTAGCAAAAATGTAACTGGATGAGTCAATTTATGTGGATAACTACACACGGCTGCTAGTAGTTGTGCAGTACATAAACAAGAGGAAAATGATGGAATAATAATTTATATAGCGCTTTTCTCCAATAGGACTCAAGGCACTTTACACAGAGGTTTAGATTTGCATAATGTATAGAAATCATTAAAGTGACAGACACCCTTCCAGCTTGGTTGGCAGTTTTATCCATCCATAAAGCGTGGCATGAAGTGGTTTCTAAATTGGAGGATGTTACTTTACCCACCTACCATTCCTTAGAAGGAGTGGCATCACTAGTACGATTTGATAATTGGAAAGCCCAGAGAACAATCTCCCTACAATGATGTAACATTAGACGGAACTTTGCGCTCCTTTACTCAGATTCAGAAGTTATTTTATTTATTTGCCAAAGATTTTTAGAAATATCTTCAATTGTGCCACTGGCTCTTTAGTCCTACACATTCTCCCCTCTGTGTTTACTGTCCCTAGATAATTATGTGATAGAGTTGTTAAAGTTTCATATAAAAGGGGGGTATAAATTGGTGGTATGCTCTTATTGTTAGTACGCAGAAACTTCCTAAATTCTCCTCTTTAGTGAAATAGAAGGCGGATCTGTCTTGTTCTCTTACTGAAGAAGATTGGAATTCAGTATTTCATACATGTTTTCGGTTATTTAAATGTGTTTCTCATGTTGAACAATTTTATAAACTTCTTCATAGACTTTATTTAACTCCAGAGAAGCTACATGTGATATCGCCTTCGGTTTCGAATTACTGTGGCCAAGTAGGTACCGAATTGCATATATTCTGGTCTTGCCCAGCTTAGTCTCCGCTATGGAACATGGTATTTAACCTTATTTCTGAGATTTTAAACACTTCTATATCCTCAGATCCCTTACTAGCTATTTTTCATATATACTATGGGGACCTCACTAAAGGTGCCCACACACATAGCGACATTTTACATGATTTGGCCGATTTCGACGAATCGGGTAAAAAAATTGTACAAATCGTGAGTTTATACTCATGAGCACGATGCCGATGCGCGTCCCCACTAGTGGTATATCGCATCTTCTGATCTGCCGTGCTGTAGGGCAGATTAGCCAACCATGAACACGATGGACGCCGATCGTGAGGGTTTTTTCCTCACGATGAATCGTACGATTCATCACACAATGCGGAATTTGACTGACAGAAGCCTGGACATGCCCCATCGCCATCTTGTGCAGCATCGTGTATGGAGCAAGACAGTCGCACTTTGGGAGCCTGCACACTGGATTTTTGTTTTGTTGTATATTTAGTGAGTATTTGTACAGTTTAAATGCAACCACACTGACCACCAATATGTGCTCCCCACTGCCCACCAATGTGTGCCCCCAGGTAATAAATGCATGACCCAGCCACCGCCCGCCGTATTGAGGCGGGCGGTGGCTGGGTCATGCATTAAGCTCCCACTGCCCACCAATGTATGCCCCCAGGTAATAAATGCATGACCCAGCCACCACCCGCTGTATTGAGGCGGGCAGTGGCTGGGTCATGCATTAAGCTCCCACTGCCCACTAATGTATGCCCCCAGGTAATAAATGCATGACCCAGCCACCGCCCGCCGTATTGAGGCGGGCGGTGGCTGGGTCATGCATTAAGCTCCCACTGCCCACCAATGTGTGTAATACCTCAAATAAATAAATAAACACGTTTTTTACAAAAAAAACGCCATACATTACATTTAAAAACTCACATTATTTAAAGCTGGGGTTCTTCTACCTTTCGGTCTCCAGCTGTTGTGGAACTACAGATCCCAGGATGACCTGCCACCCACCTTTGAAACTGTTTTTAGGGCATCCTGGGATCTGTAGTTCTACCACAACGACAGGCCCAAAGGTGGAAAACCCATACTGTCAAACAAAGAAAAACATTATATTACCAAGCAATAAACACATAACATTCCTGTAAAAGAAAACATGATTAGAGTACCATAACAAACCTTTAAAACCCTGTAAAAAAGAAAACATTAAAAATGTGAACTATAACAACATTACATTTAACAAAACTATATACACAAATATTTAAATGTCCTTTTTTTTTCTTATTCATAGATAATGTCCATGGATTCAGAACGTGAATTCGTTACAGGATTCATTGAAATCCTGCACTCGAAAGACTGTTTGTGGAAGATCAGTTCTCGGAAGTACCACAATAAGTCGCAGAAGTTGGCCGCACTCGAGGAACTGTTGGTGTATACAAAAAAATACATATCGGATGCAGACCTGAAAACTGTACGGCAAAAGATACAAAATCTCAGGACAGTATATATCAAAGAAAAAAAGAAGGTGGATGACTCCAAAAAATCAGGAGCGGCTACAGATGAAATATATACTCCTGCGCTGTGGTACTACCAAATGATGTCATTCATCAGTGAACAAGAGCCTCAAAGGGAATCAATCATCTTGATGTCTGAGCGTGAGGGAGATGAGGAGGTTGCAGAAGTCTTGGTAAGTAGTGACACAGTTTAAACCAAAATCCTTAATGTTTTTGTTGTTAAATCCCAAATGTCCAATTTAGTCAGTAGTTCACAGATAGTCCTCCTGCCATGGTACAGCACCTGGTCCATTGAAATAGGTCATGTACTCCTCCTTCACTTCTTTGGCACGTGCGGTGGATGTTGTTGTAGTTGTTGGTGCAGACACAGATGTCAAATGTTCAATGTCCTCCAGGGGTCCTACATCTTCTGGTCTAGCTGGGACTGGTCCTCGTTGAGTAGATTTTCTTCGCAGAAAGTTGTGCAGCACACAGCACGCCATCACGACACAGTCTATCTTCTCCACATGTAGATTGATGGTGGTGTGGAAAATGCGGAAGTGGTTGCTCATTATTCCAAACGCATTTTCCACAATGCGCCGTGCCCGGGATAGACGGTAGTTGTATATCCTTTTCGCTCTGGTCAGGCCCCTGTGTGCAAATGGCTTCATCACATGTTCATGTAATGCAAAAGCCTCGTCTGCAACGAAAACGTAATTTAGGCCGTGCTTTGTCTCCTCCAGTGAGGGCAGGTTGAGGGTTTTGTTGGCGAGTCTCTGGTAGAAAGCCGTCTTTTTGAAGGACCCACCATCCGAAGCACGCCCATTCTTGCCGACATCCACAAACAGAAATTCGTAGTTGGCATTCACCACTGCCATGAGAACGATGCTGAAGAATCCTTTGTAGTTGTAGTAATATGATCCGGTTGGCAGGTGGGTTGATGCGGATGTGTTTCCCATCGATGGCTCCTCCGCAGTTAGGGAAATTCCAACGTTGTTCAAAATCTTCCGCGATGCTGGTCCACTCCTCCACGGTGTTAGGAAACTGTAAAAATAGTAAAAAAGATGTTAAAACATGACTATAATATTTTTTATATCTTTTTTCCCTATATAGACTCCCACCCAAGACCCTGATTTAGCATCCACACCGGACCTCAGTCTGCTCGGTGGCGACAGTGATCCGGAGAATAGCACACAAGTGGAAAGTCAAGTTCCACCTGGACCCTCATCTTCTCAACAACCCCAAAAAAAGAAAAAAAAACAAGGCAGAAAGGAGAATTTGACAGAACATGAGGACCATTTTTTACAAAACGCAGAACGGCTGCTGCAGAAACCCCCAGATGCAATTGATGATTTCACAGCTCATGTGAACAGCACATTGAGAAATCTGGATGCAGATATCCAAAGAAATTTTTTAAGGTTAAACTACGAACTCTTGAGTTGCTGTATGAGCAAAAATATCTCAAATTCGACATACATTGCAGATCCAATTCTATTTTCCCCTGCCCCAAATAGGTATGTCCGCCCCCCCCCCCTGCCCAGTTAGATATTACTCCCCCACCAAGCACCCCAAGCACCAGCACCACCTTGTATAATGCTCTGCTGGATGCAGCAGATGAGTCGCCCCAATATACAGAGATGTAAATTTTTTCTTGATTTTAATATCACCAAATTTTATGAATTCTAATAGGTGCTTGCTGCATGGGATAGGGTGGTGATGACGCCATTTGAACAAGGTCACTACGCACATGGCACAAGTACGCATTGCTGGAAGCCGGGGCCACAATGTGTACTTGTGCCATGTGTGTATTGGCCTGTTCAAACTGGCGTCTGACCCACCCTATCACATACAGCCAGCTACCTATTGGGATTCATAAAATTTGGTGATGTTCTTTTGTAAAGTTGTAATAAAAAAAGTATTTTGCACACAGTTTAGTGCACACTTTCAGTTGCCTGCAGGTCAGTGCACATTGTACTTAATGAAGGCTTTTTTTTTCTTTGTTTTATAAAAAAAAAAAAATTTTCTTTACACAAGAAACCAATATGTGGTGTTTTTTTTTTAACTTACCTTGCAATACTGGTACTGTAGCACTTTTACGATGGCTTTGCAGGTCTCCGGAATGATGACGCCCAAGGACTGAGGTGAGATGAGTGTCCCAAACTTTAGGTCTTCCAGTGACCTTCCTGTAGCCAGGTACCTTAGGGTAGCCACCAGTCTGTCTTCAGCAGGGATTGCCCTCCGCCACCTTGTGTCCTGTCTCTTGATGTGGGGGGTCACCAGATGCAGCAATTCTTGGAAGCTGGCGTCATCCATGCGCAGGTAGTTCTGATAGTCCTCCGGGTTGTTCTCCTTGATCTCTATCAGCAGGGACATGTGAGCAGCCACTCCTTGGTCCAACATACTCTCGTCCTTCTTCGCTGGGCCCTCTTCCTAATCTCCCGGACCCCGGCTTCAGCGACCAACACTTTATACTGATAGGGACGCATCAGTACAGAATTCAGGAACAGGATAGAATGCAGGTAGGTAGCACACACTTGCAGGTAGAATAAACTCTGTATAAGGCAAGCCAAATACAAAGAACACAGTAGCAATGTACAGGATTCAGCAGGAATACACCTAGCCTCATCTAGTAGCAGAGCAGAATGTATACAGAGTTTAGGGTGCCTGCTTTTTTTATACTCACAAGCTAGCCCCTCCCATTGTTATGGCTATTTAAATTTCCCTCCAATAGTCAAGAGCCTGTTTTATTTTTTTTTTCAACTCACGATTTGTTATGGCCAATCTCACGATGCGTACGATCCGATAGATCGTGAGATCGTAAGACAGATTGGGTGTCTTTTTTCCAAAATCGTGATCACGACGGCAAGGGAGCTCCCGTGAAAGTTCATGAGGAAATTGGCCATAAAATCGTATCGTGAGCACATCGGTATATGTGTGGGCACCTTAATAATGACCGCTATATAATGGGGCATATACTTATAATCACTCAACATTGGAGTTTGACTGTTATTCCGAGTATAAATACTATTGAAACTAATATACAAGCCAATTACGAATTTGAGACAGCAGGTTGCCCATATATATCTTCAGCGCCCAACCCCCTGATTCGCTGGTTTAGCGGAGTGAATATTGGGCTCATAGGCAATTGGCTACTGACCAAAGAAGTATAGTGAATAGATAAAAGATAGCGCCACAGTGTCTATCCTGGACCCAAGAGACACACAATCCAGGTAAATACAAAAATTATTTATTTTACTTAGATGTACAAATATATATCACACAATGATGATTTACATATTAAATTTTAACAATAGATGATACAGAAACAGCTTATTGTCAATTAATCTGTACACATGTAAAAATTATCCAGACACACACATATATATCATAGAGGATTTAATAGATAGCAACAACTGTGTGCTCTATTCTCAAACAATTGTATTGTGTTTGTGTCCATTTATTTAAAAATTGGATAAAAAAAGTTGCATATGCATATGAAAAAAAGTATCCTGTGATTGTGCAATATTCGTTTTGTGGCCAATTTGTAACCAATCCTTATTAACAGTCCAGATACCTGTGTTATTGGATGTCAATATAGCTGCTAATCCACATGTAATCTCAGTGTTTTTAGACCTGACAGGGTCAATCAGTGTGGTGTCTCCCCATGTAGGCTATATGTTGTATACGTGTCCTTTTAAAGCCCACTTGTTAGCCCAAATTGGGGATTTGTGAACAAATTGACTGGTCACCTGATAGCCAAGTCCCACTTCTCCGTTGGTCTAGGAGCTCCAGTGGTCACGGCAAGAACTCCGCCTGAGGCTGTTATAATACAAGATCTGGGGTTATGCAGGGACACTCCGCACAGGTCTCCACAGGAATGGTTACAGGTCAGGACTGCAGGCTTAACTTCAGGGACACTCTAAAGCGTTTCTTTCTCATTGACCAAAGAAGTAGTCATGACCCATCTTGGTAAATGGGTAATATAAGTGACTTTTTTTTTTATTTGTTTCTTATGCTCAACTGAAGAACCGTAATTTTCACTGTAACCTCTCATTGTGATAATGTCTTTTATACTATTTTATATGACTTTTTAAATATTTCATTGGTTTTCAATTCAGTATTGTATTTTTTTTTAATCTTATAATGGACTGGTGATTCAAAACTTTTTCGATTGCCATATGCAGTACCATTGCTATCTATGGATATTCTTTAATATGTGTACCCCCCTCCTTCCCTTCACACTTTTTCTTTTATTCCACTTTGTCTTACTCTGTTTAAACTTCTGAAATTCAATAAAGATTTAAGACTGAAAACAAAAAGTGACAGACACCCACATTTTATTTTTTAAAAAATACTCATATTGTGTTTCTCACCTGATATAACATGGTGGACATAGTTAAGGCCTCGCTACAGACTACATCGGTGCAGCAGGAAGCCTTCAAGGCTCAGCAGGAATATGATAGGGTGCCGCAATTGACCATTGAGGAGGCCCAGAGGCAAGAGCAGTTGGTTGTTGAGATCCGAGCTTGACAGCACCAAGGCCGCAAGGCTTTAAAAGATGTGGTGCAGCATCCAGCAGCCCTGTCTGGAAATGCTTCCATGGATGTCACAAATCGCTCCAGCTCCATACGGGTTAGTCAATTTTTTAATAAGACGACAAAGAGTGATGATGTTGAAGCCTATTTAACAACTTTTGAAAGAACAGCTGAGATGGAAAGTTGGCCTAAAAATCAGCGGGCAGGCCTTTTGTCACCCTTCCTGTCAGGGGAATCACAAAAGGCATATTTTGACTTGAGCCTTACTGATACCAAGGACTATGACAAACTTAGATTTTGACTTGTTTTGGTATCACAATGTCTGTTCAAGCACAACAAGTTCATCACTGGGGATAACAAGTGGATAAACCTCTCCACTTGATCGCACCCATTTCACTAAGAACTAGCTACAGTCACAGACTCTAACAAGGTCACAAATCATGGAAATGGTAATTTTTTTTCCAGTGGAAAAGGGTGCTGGGTGATGGAAAGCACTTAAACAGGTGGTGCAGCAGGGCGGAATCCTCTTGTGGCACCCGCCACGAACTGCCTGCCTCCGGAGAGGTCTGCAGGAAGAGACCTGCAGTGCTGCGCGGCGCACACAAGCAAAGCCGGCGAAGATCCCCGCCCTCCACCCACCTCCGAGAGGAAAAGGTAAGCTCTGAGGGGGAGGAGGGGGGTGGGGGTGAGCGAGAGGGGCGGCAGTGCAGCACAGGGAGCACTGCCGTCCTGCTACGGCGCTGCACTTAAACATCAAGAGACTGTAGGCTTAAAACCTGGAGATAGGCCAGCTGTGCTAGGAAGGTTCCCACCTTGTATAAGACTAGATAAAAATATGATCAGATGTTTTAGATGTGGTGGCTTGGACCATGTTGCAGCTAATTGTCCACTTACAGTACCTCTGACCCTATGCAATGTGATACTGCTTATGCGGGTTGGGTATGGGATGCTGGCGCTCAGGATCCCGGTGATCAGAATCTCAATCCCGGCATCCCGACAGGGTTAGGATGCAGACACCTGTTGGTAAGTATCCTACCCCTAAACCTAAGGTTTGCATCTACTACATGTACTGCCAGCTATAGACTGCTTACCAACCTTCAGTATTCACTACAATTTACATACCAACCTTCGTGTATCTCTCTCTGCCAGGAGTCTACAGTTATCATACATTTGCAGATTGCACATATCACGATTGTGGATTCCACAGACTGACTTGCATTCTATCTTGTCGCTGACATGTCTCCTGATCCTACAATTCTTGTCTCCTAGGTTTCAGATAGTATCACTACCACAGCATTCCTCATCACCTGCCTAGTATTTATTCTGTTCTCTTACTGCTCAGTCATATACAGAGGGTAGAATGGAATGAGGAGAAGTGTTACTGTTTAACCTAATTTCACTCACTCAAGTTCTAGCCGGACCTGTCCAGTGGCCCTACCCCAGAGCCCAAGACAAATCCTGAATCTGACAGTTTGAACTGACCAAATGGACTCAGCAGGAAAATAAACCCAAGTGGCAGAATCAATGCAAAGTCTGGTGAATTGACTGGAAAAAGAAGTTATGCAAGGTCAAGTGATGCAATTCCTGCAAGAGGTTTCTACCTGTATGGACTCTCTCCAACTTACGCTTGATCGTACCAGTTCTGTTTCTCAAACATCTCAAGCTAAATCCAGCTCCTCTGTACCCCCTACACTTGTGAGATTAGGTGTTGATCCTCAATATTGCAGCAGATTCCTTAACCAGCGTGGAATCCCATTTGATCTGCAACCCTATAGTTTCCCTACAGACTGGAGGCCAAAAGCAAAATTTTCTGAACCAGTTAACCCCCAAGCTTCTAAGTCTTCTTTGTCTGTACGACTTCGGGTTCTCAGAGAACTGCTGATCCATTTGCAAACTTAGTTATCCTGCATACTACTGGTATTGCCTGAATTCTTGGAGAGACCCATAGTCAAGATAGGTTCTGGAGTTCCTGTTTCAAGGATATCCTCAGGGAGATTTTTTTGTGAATCTGGGACTTTGAATGCTATGCATTCTACTCCTACTTGGAGTAAAGGCAGATTTTGGAGCTTCCCATGACCTAGTCTCTCGAAAATTGAATACCAGTTTCATAGAGACAACAAAACTAAATGTACTGTGGGAATTTCAGACATTTCATCCAAGCTTGTACCATCCACACACCAAGGATTGGTATCGGGGCGCAACCGCTAGTACCAGACAGCTGTAAGCATTACCAGGTTCCAAATGTAAGGTTGCAATCTCCAGTTTCTGTGTCTTCTACCCTTGGAGGGGGTTCCAAGTATTTCAACCAAGGAAGGACTTTAAGTCTTCCAGCCTCGGGGTCTGTCTCGAGGTTTGACTTAAGTTTCCAGCTGCAGGAGGGGTGTCTGAATCTCCAGCCCCAGGAAGGGCATCTGAGTCTCCAGCCACAGGAGGGGCATCTGAGTTTACAGCTCCAGGAGACTTATCAGAAGTTCAAGCTCAGGAGAGGGCTCTGAGTGTCCTGCCCCAGGATAGGGTTCAGCCACAGGAGGGCTATTAAGTACCACAGCTCTAGGAGAGATCTCTAGTGCCAAAGCTCCAGGAGGGTTCTCTAGCACCACAACCCCAGGAGGTGTATCTAGTGCAACAACCCCTGGAGGGACCTCTAGGACCACAATCCCAGTGGGTGATTCCTGTCAGTCCAAGCCGGGGACTCCTGTCTGCAGGCCCCAATCAAGGACTTCTGTCCATCAGTTCTAAGAGGGAATCCCAGCCTGCC
The DNA here is from genome assembly GCA_031769625.1 of Taudactylus pleione. Classification (NCBI taxonomy): domain Eukaryota; kingdom Metazoa; phylum Chordata; class Amphibia; order Anura; family Myobatrachidae; genus Taudactylus; species Taudactylus pleione. The sequence continues at coordinate 23,000,884 of JAUIMM010000018.1, forward strand.
AGCTTCTGAGAGGATGCCATTCATCTGGTCAGGTGCTGGGTCCAAATTGCCTCACATTGCCTTTAGGCATGAAGTTCCATCCACCTTTGCCCTCAGACACGAGGAGAGCACCAGATGTCAGTCTGAGTGCCACCTTATCGGCTATGTCTTTATCTGCTGCCCGGGCAGCAAGGGATTCCAGCATGTTCCAACTCCAAGGTGGGCCATCCAAGATTTCAGCACAACCAAGGTCATCAGATTTTCATGTCCAGTCTCCCAAGGATCTGTCTCCTCATCAGTCTTCAGAGAGTGTGTTCACCGTCCAGTCTCCAATTTACCTAGCATCCACTCAACCTTCAGAGTGTCCATCTGATGCCCAGCTCTCCACCTACTTTAACATGGATCTTGACCAATTCCATGCTCTGTCATGCCAATGTCACACGTACTTTGAGACTGCATCCCCGGTCTCTGCCACCTCAGCTCATGAGGTGAAATACTTTATTCTAGCTTTTAGAGGGGAATTGAGGGACCCAGTGCTTCACAATCTTTTCTGTGAGGCAGTGAAGCAAAAATGTGTTGGTCTGTTTTACCTCCCTGTGTTTCCCCTGTGATCCTTTGGGATGTCCTGGTCTTTCGTATACACCCCCCAGTACTGATGCTGTCTTCAAGAAGAAAGGTCCAATACTAACGATGGACTCATACTCTGATTCTGACTATGAACCCGTGGCAAATGCTAACCAGATTATTGGGGGTCCCATGTTTCCTAGCCGTGTTTTCCCCCTGAAGGAATTCCTGACACTTCCACTGAGATCTAAAGGTTCTTGGAGGAGGAGGAGGAGCCTATATTGTGAGCATCTGGAATCTGTTCCTGTTTGCTCAATTGTTATTTAAGATAATTTTTTCTACATGCATGTCCGAAAGGTTCCATCAGAACCTTCCTTCTAAACCACACGGGTGTTCAGTGCCCACCCATAAGAGGGGGGTACTGTCACACAGTGGACTCCCAAACCCATTTTCCATGCCTGGCGCTGCCAGTTCATTAACTAGTATGTTCCTGCCTGTCAGTCTTTGCAAGCTGCACATGCTGACAAACATTGACTCTGGAGTCTCTCCTGAGGCCAATGCTGCATGGGCATTGGCCTTGCTTTGGCCATCTTGCTTTGGTCAGCTGACTCCGGATTTGTACATATCACTAGTGTATATTCCACAGATTGACTCGCATTCTATTGTGTTGCTGACATGTTTCTTGCACCTCCTTTCCTCCCCTGTGGTTACCATATCTCACTACAGAATTCAAGATTTATCCTGAGCTGTCCCACACCACTGGAACAATCTCCTTCATTCAATCAGACTATCCCCCAGCCTGCATTGCTTCAAGCGAGTGCTGAAAACCCACCTGTTCATAAAAGCACATCTGTCCAATATTTAACCATGTCACCACGTTGTTTTCCTCTTAACTCCCCTTACACTGGTTCACTCCTTATATCTTCCGTTTGTTGCTCCCTTCCCTTTAGACTGTAAGCTCCATGAGCAGGGCCTTCCTCCCTCCTGTTCTCATCACCTACTTCTCTTGCACACCTGCTTCACATCCTCCTTGGGCTCTCTGCCCCTGGACCCCAATCATCTGTTTTTGTTTTTTTCAGGTGAACTAGATCTGTCATTTGTGCCCAAGATGACAGCTAAACACTGTACTTTTCAATTGCACACATTGCATCAGTGGCTGTATCGACATTTGTAGTGCTATTTGTACTGTACTGTTTTACCCTGTATTGTCTTATTGTTTTGCTTTCTGTATGGTGCTGTGGAACACTTGTGGCACCCTTTGAATAAAATGTATTAATAATAATACACTTCTTGTGCCCTAGGCTTCAGTTAGTGTTGCTACCACAGCCAGGTAGCGCATACCACATCATTAGCTTAGTATTTAGTCTGTTTTCCTTTCTGCTCAGTCATAACCAGAACTGAATGAGGAGACTTGTTACTGTTTCACCTAATTTCACTCACTCCAGTTATAGCCCAGAGCCCAAGACAAATACCGAAGCTGGCACCAGATAAAATGTGTATAATTACTGTAGAAGGCAAATGGGTAGATACTCTGTTAGATTCTGGTAGCCTGGTTTCTATTGTAAAAGACGAGTTGGTGAGCCCCTTAAAATATCAGGGGAATACTGTTGGTGTAACCTGAATACATGGGAGTATGCTGGAGTGACCATAGAAACACAGTGTAGTCCCATTGTGGGACTAGTTCCTTATTTGAAGTTTGATGCTATATTGGAGAGAAATTTTCCCCCGTCTGGAAGCTGTGGGAAACCCAATTTGTTACAGAAGTAAATAACCCAGATTTGCTTGATAATGTTCCTCATACAGTGACAGTTGGAATGTTTCCCAAGTCTGAAGTGTTCCCTTTTCCAAGTATGACTGGGGAGGCAGAAAATTACAAGAGCAGCAGTGGAGCGCAGAACGATGTACCCCCTACTGAAGTAGAAAATGTTGTAGAACCAGTTGACTGTATGCCTGAAGTCAGAAAAGACTTTACTCTGGTACAGGCTAGACAGAATGTAAAAGTGGTTGATGGAAACCCAGTAGAGCCCAAAAATAGGTTGTCAGCAGTATGTCAATACTTGTATCAAATGTCCAGTAAAGGAGAAGATATTGTGGAATAATTGATAGTTCCTAAGTTATATAGAAGATGTGTTAGACCTGGCTAATGGTCACATAACTGCGGGTCATCAGTATAGCTCCAGTGTACTCATTCCAAAAAGGGGGCTTATGGTTCTGCAATGATTTCCATAAATTGTATAGTGTGATGCCTACCCAATGGCTTGTGTGGATGACCTTCTTTAAATGTTGGGAACAGCACAGTACTTAACCACTCTAAACATAACCAAAAGGTACTGGCAGGTACCGTTGTCAGACAAGGCAAAAGACATGACAGCTTTTTCTGTAAAGGAGGCTCTCTTCCCATATAAAATTTTGCCATTTGGGTTACAACTTTCAGAGGATGATCAATACAATTCTAAGGCACCATAGACAGTATGCTGCTGCTTATCTCAATGATGTAGTCCTCTATAGTCCTGATTGACAGTCTCACTTACCTAGGGTACAAACAGTATTGGACTTAATCTGTGAGGTAGAATTGACAGCCGAACCAAAAAAGTGTTGCTTATGGATGGAAGAGGTGAAGTATCTTGGATACACCATAGGCAGGAGTTTGATAAAGCCCCAACTTAATAAAATGTAGGCAATACAAAATTGGCCACGCCCCTTAAATAAGAAGCAGGTAAGATCTTTCTTAGGAATTAGAGGGTATTATAGCAGGTTTATGCCCAATTTTGCCATCATTGCTGTTCCTTTGACTGACTGTACCAAGGGTAAACATTTAGTTATGGTTAAGTAGAATCCTGAGGCAGAAAAGGCTTTTTAAGCATTGAAAGTAGCATTGTGCATTCAACTAGTATTGATGACACATTGCTTTTAAAAAAAAAATTTTTTTGTGCAGGCAGATACATCAGATGTAGGGATAGGTGCTGTGTTGTCTCAAAGCAAAGATGGTGAAAAACATCCTCTTATTAAATTAAGTAGGAAATTGAAAATGCACGAGAGAAATTATGCAACTGTTGAAAAATAAGCATCGGCAATTAAATGGGCATTAGAAACACTAAGGTACTACCTGTCGAGAGACCCTGTGATTACTAAATGTAAGTGCTGTGCTAAAAAATCTAGTCTTTTATTTATGAGAGGGATTTTAGGTTCTTCCACTTTGAGAGAGGGCGAATCATTTTGTTTAGTTAGAGCCAGACAGGCCAGGATTTACGTTTATGTTTTTGTTTATTTTTGTGGTGCTAATAAAACTAGCTGCGATTACTTTTACAAAAGGTACTGGACTACTTCTTGGCTGCTGCATAGCAAGTGCAACCATTTACCCCAGGAGACAGCAGCCTTACTCTGTTCTTGCCACAATTCATAGTTCAACGGGTTGTTCATCCTGCCCTTGAAAGTAGCAAATGAGGCAGCCAGGAGAGCAATTCATAGAAGTGTAACATGCAGTTGGAAATTACAGAGAAAATAAAAAGTACAGTAGGTTGAAGTGGGCAGAGATACTGGGAAAGTGGGACTGGGAAGAAGAGGGACAGGGGAGGGATGGTAGAGAATGGAGCCCATAATGTGGCAGTATGTAGAGGCATAAAAGGAGTAAGTATATTGCACATAAAAGTACGTGATAAATGGAATAACAGAGGTGACATACTTCAACCTGTGTGAAGACAGAATGCTATAATAATATTAGTCAGTGTTAAGTAATAATGGGTCAAATTACCAGGTGTGGTTACAGGAGGTGACATTGAGTAGTAGCATGCAAGGGTTGTAATGCTTCAAAACAAGATGCGGTCAATATACCGACGGCGGGGATTCTGGCACCGGAATCCTGACACTTGTCAGAATCCCTGCACCGGCATCCAGACTGCCAGAAACCCGAAGGTAAATAGCGGGGCTGGGGGAGGGTTAGCGTTAGGGGTTAAGCACTAAGGGAGAAGGGTTACGTGTAGGGTGCAGGGAGGTTAGGATCAGGCACCAGGGAGGTAGGGTAGGGAGAGGGGGAGGGTTAGATTACTGACAGACAAGTGTCGGTATTCAAACCCTGTAAGGATGCCGGCATTGGGATTCTAACCGCCGGCATCCCGTACACATCCCTTGAGAACTTGTGGTGTTTTTTAGATTAAAGAGTGGGGCCAAATCCAGTTAAACTCCAGTTGTAACTCTGTATCCTTTGAATAGTTTTCTGGGCAACTGGAGTTAATGAAAAAAAAGGCACTGATAATTTTATTTTCCTGATATGCCAAATGCTATTGAATGAAGTAGCACTACTGGTCCTCCTGCAATGTTAAGCAAAAATTCAGGAATTGTTGCATATGTCAAAAAAGAATAACCACAATTTGCGCAACACATTGCATGTTACACCGACATTGTATTGACAACTTTGACAGAATAAAAAAAAAAGTTTTTGAAATGTGCAAGGAAATTACTTAGTTTCCGACAGTAGTTTAGTTCACGTTTTTTTTTTTAACAAAGAGTTTCAATACTTCTACTGGCCCACTTAGAGGATATATTTACTCACCTGACTGGATTAAACATATCAATGTAATGATTTTGTAGGAACATAATAATAGACAGTTGAAAATCTTTAAAAATGTTATAGGAAAATTTGAATATCACAATTTCACCTGATGAAACATTTGCAATATCTGAATCATTTCATAGATGTTATTCTATAGTTGATGGTTACCTAATCAGTTTATTTTTACCTTAGTTCCATGAACAGTGCTAATTTAATTAAAAAATGATCTTGAAATAGGAGCCAATGCATGCATTCATATTGAGTTTGAAAAAAAAATAAAAAATCAATGGTAATAATTTCTGGTCCTCAGTTAGTACAACTTATACAACTGGCAAAGCCACATTCTGATACTGTTTTTCTGTATGCAGTCATGTCGACATTCAGGGTGTCGAAATATTCAGAATGTCAATGCTACCATAAGGTCGACATTGGCAGAATGTCAGTAGCTAGAACATCAACACATGATTTTAGGGTTAGTCTTCAATTAGGGTTTGGACTAGATTAGGGTTAGACTGCAATTGACTACAATTAGGGTAAGGACTAGATCAGGGTTAGGCCTAAAGTTAGGTTGTCAACATTCTGACCGTCAATTGTGCATGTCTACATGCTGAACATGTCGACATCCCAAATGTAGACATTCAGACCTTGTCAACATTTTGTTGTCGACATAATGTATCACACATACCCCTGTTTTTCACCTCCTACCTATGTGAGATGGAATTTTCATCACTTCTACATACAAAGCAAAGGCAAGAAACTGCCTAAATGTGACTAGGGTAATGTGCTGCATGTTTCCAAAAATACAAGAGCCATTTCAAAAATATCATTAAGGAACAGTAAAATAGCCATTAAAAATTGCCTCACATTTAAATTTTGTTGAATTCTAATAGATGTATTTGAAAGTATTTTGCAATAAATTTGTTTTCACAAACATGTTTCTCTAGACTATACATTGAGAGTCAAAAGGTGCTGATTGTAAAACATGCTACGAACCACTGTTGTATAAAAGATGTGAGTGCTATGGACGCTATCTGTTGTAAACATGAACAGTGACGCACTACTTGAGATAACTTTATTGCCTTGAATTGCCCAGAATTCTAGCACACATTACTACAGAGTTGTCAACCCAGCACATTTATCTGGATAATATTTTTCTGTTCTTGATTTAACACTTTCTGACAAGTAACCTAAGCTCAATGGGGGAATCAAGGGCGTAACTATAAATTTTTTTCCCCATAGCAACACTTTGAAATTTCTTCTATAAAGACACCTCTCTCTGCAGCAGTTGTTCATTTCATTTTAGTGCCCCTCAGATCACAGTATGCCACACAATGCATGCCCTGATCACAATATGCCACACAGTGCCCCCCAAGAACACAGTATGCCAGAGGCTTCCAAACTCTGCCATTACAGTCCAGGTTTTAGGAATACCCATGCTTGAGTCCAGATGATTAAATTAAATTGACTGAGGTACTAATTAAGTCCCCTGTGCTTAAACATTGGTATCCTTAAAACGTGGACTGTAAAGGCGGAGTTTGGGAACCTCTGCAGTATGCCACACAGTGCCTCCAGCACACAGTATCCCAATATTTCAAACTGGATGTGCTGGGCACGTGCAGGGGTGCTACGGGTTGGCGGTCCAAGATGAAATTAAATTATTCATAGTCAATGTAATTGGCGAAAACAAGCGCAACACTGTCTACCACCACACAACTGAACTTAAGGATGACAGATAAGCCCAATTTCCGTAATATATTTTCTGAATTTCTCAATAAGAAACTTTAGGCCTAGGGTTTCCGTTGAAAAAATCTGATACTCCTAGGGCACCGTGATTTAAATAAAGTTGGGAACCACTGCAGTATGCCACAGATCCTCTACTACTCACCTGGTCCACTTCCCTACTCTTCTCAGAATGCTTTTAGTGGGCTTCTGTAGGGTTGGACAATGAAAATCGAGATTTCGTTACTGGAATCATGGTGTATCACTAAGATTGAACCAGAAAATTGTGTCCAGCATCTCGTGCTTGTGTTTCTACTGTGCCTATTAAGGATTCTGGATTCTAACCTCTATACACTCCTGCCTATACCTTCTAATATCCTTCCTATAAACCTCTAAGGATGACGCTATTTTGCGTACGCAGTCATACAGTAAATAAAGACTCCAGACCTTGAACCTGTGGTTCCAAAGCACAAAGTATTATTCAAGTAAAAGTACAGTCAGTTACACGCTATGATCTAAGTACAATTTAATGCAACGAAATTATACACACCCAAGTACAGTTATACATACGCAAGCGCTCTGGACCAGATCCCGGCATCAGCAAGATAACCTCCATCAATCAGCAAGAAGACTAGAAACCCAGGGTCAGAGCACACATATTTATACCCCCCCAGAAATAGACAACACAATAGAGGAGTTTGTTGCTGATCCCATTGGTTCCCAGTGCCGGTGCATTTGTTACAGGGCATTTAACAGGTTGGTTCAAATGGACACAGAACAGCCTCTAACAGCTTGTTGCCTCCTCTATTTCCCCTGCATGCACAAAAATACATTTTGGTTCTTTATGTCTTTACAGTCCATAAGCTGCGAACGCATGTTCCGATCTTCACACCGTTGATACCGGGAAGCTGTGGATAAAGTGCGGATTAGTATATCAAACACTGCTTACTTATCATGTATTAAACCTTAGATACCAAAATAGTCTTTATTTCACAGCATTTGTAATAAATGAATAAAACTTGGGTCTTTTACTTTATAGCTATGGAACCTTTTGTGTAAGTGTGCATTATGTAAGTATTAGGGTTATGGGAAAAGACGCTAGTTAGATTTATCTGATTTGGGGCAGATGTGCATGCATGCAGCTAATAAACAGCGTTCGCATGCAGGATATTGTGCATTCGCTACTGAGCGTCATGTTAGCAGCTCAACTGTGCGTAATGTGCGGTGTTTATGCATGAGATTCTATCTATGATGGACTTAACATATATATATATATATATATATATATACATATATATTGGGGCAGCACAGACGGTGTAATGGTAGCATTACTGCCTCACAGCACTGAGGTCGTTGGTTCGATACCCACTACGGCCCTAACTGTGTGGAGTTTGTATATTCTCCCTGTGCTTGCGTGGGTTTCCTCCGGGTACTCCGGTTTCCTCCCACACTCCAAAAATATACTGGTAGGTTAATTGGCTCCTAACAAAATTACCCCTAGTGTGTGTATGTGTGTGTGTGCGCATGTGGTAGGGAATATAGATTGTAAGCTCCACTGGGCAGGGACGGATGTGAATGGCCGAATATTCTCTGTAAAGCGCTGCGGAATATGTGTGCGCTATATAAATAAATAATAAATAAATATATACATACATACACATATCTCATTCCTTACTTACAGTTTCAAACTGCTATGCAAATGTGTTACCCCCAGCTGTGAAGCTGGGGCCATTCTGTCTGGGTGTGGGACTAAAACCTGTTTAGGATTCAGACAAATTCAATTGTGTAGATCAATGTCTGGGTTATATTACAATGGCCACAACTATACTTGTCTATATACAGGGATTCCTAATTTGTATGTAAAACACTCACAGTATTCTGGTGCATTGTCTACTCTATTAACTTTTCTCAGGGGCTGTTTTTCTAGTTGTTTTTGGTAGATTATCAAAAACATTGCCATCTGTACTTAGCTCGTGAGTTGTAACTTAAAATGGCGCTGGTTGCAAAATGGCGTCTTGCAGATTCTTGTTTCTAAAATTGAGTCTAGCTGCAATTCGCAAGATGACGTTGCGCATGCTAATTTTTACGCTGATTCTGTCTCAGCCACTAATCCAGCTTCTACAGTCCACCCTTTGATAGCGAGCAACATGCTATCACATCCTGATGTTAAAATGTATTTTAGGCATACATACGTATATTACTTAATGTTTTTAGGGGATGGCACAAGGTGGTTCTTAATCCATCAATAATGTGTCTCTAGGAGGGGACATAAAACTACCATTATACGCACACCGCGGACGAGATCATGTGAAAGATGTGGGGATGCACCAGTCCTATAAAGGCAGTCTTTACATTATCTGAGGTGTTTCAAAAGTAACATTTCAATAATACATTCTATGCACGTCTAAATATAATACATTAGATGATGGTATTTCCTAGTTCAGGGTTGTAATGCAGTTCTATATTTACCTCAGTATTCATATTTCCATTACTAACCACCATCATAATTTTGTTCTTTCGTCTTACTATTTTTACATTTTCCATACTTCAACACAATAGGAACATACCGGACACATAGGCCAATTACTATGATGACAATCAGTATAAGGATCAAGAATTTCCTATGCTGGCGATCGTTTCCTGGACCTATTCTCCTAGGCCTGAGAACCATTTCACTGGGTTCAACCATGAGACCCATCCTTCTATCTTCTCCCCTACTTCAGCCACTGAAGCATTATGGTACTTACGAAACTCCCATTTTAGCTGCAGAATTTCATCCATCTTCCGGTCTATCACCTCTTTGGGGTCGTAGGTATCATTGGTGACATAGGTGCAACACTTTACTCCAAATTGGGTGGCCAAAGTTACACAATACCCTCCAGTAACAGCAGTTAAATCATTTAACACTAGTCTGTGTTGCACCAGTTCTTTGTTGTATGCTTGCAATTCTCTCCCTGTATACCTGAATGTGTCATCATACATCTCGGTGATATTATCTATTAATTTAGCAAGTTCCTGAATATATCTAAAATTTAATGTACCCCGAGCGATTCTGGTGGGATCCAGTGCGACTAAAACTTGGAAGCCAGTTGTCTCACTAATTAACTGAGTGGCTTTATGCATGTCACCAGGTATCATATTTCGTTTGCCTCTGTGTTCATACTGCGTGTGAAGATATGGTGATGGTGTGTTTTTATGGATACCGAGCATTTCAACATGTGTGAGGGTCATAACTTCTGGGACTACTCTTCCCAGGTAACATAAACCTTCGGAACTCGTGGAGAGCCACTTATACACCCTTCTTCCACATATAAAATACACATTATCGGGGAGAACATAAGGAATAGTATGCATCATTATCATTAAACACATTTCCCTTGCAAACAATCCTATCTCAGGGTCTTCCATCTGGTACATGCAAGTCTCTGGTTGTATTATTTTAGCACAATAACCATCTGGTACCTTACCAATAATTTCTTTGGTGAAACTCAATGTGTACCGGTACCTAAAATGTTTCCCACTAGATTTAATTGAGCATAACAGCTCACTGTGAGAAGGTCATCGTCTGATTATTCCCCGACACTTCCCAACTCCCGGGTTTATTGGGGTTGGTTATGTTTAAACACAAAAGTGATCTATCTACTTGGAATTGATGGAGTTTGAAATGAGGTGGTTTGGATGAGAGGAATTTTCCATCCAATGTTTTCCCTTTTTGTAATTCTAAAATTTCCGTGATATTCAGTGGAAATGGCACCAACCCTACGTTATGCTGTCCCTGTGGCACATGTGAACACACCCAGCAATCAGTTTGATTTAACACTTTGCCTACCATGCCATGATTTTCCTCTAAAGGATACCCACCCCAGTACGGGTTATATTTAGGCTGGCACCGTTGAATACAGTTCTCATCAACTAGGGACCCACAAAGCTCACAAATACAGGAGTCTTCAGACGATAAACCTCCACACCGTCCCCAAGTATCCGGAATGACAGCTCTCTTAACAATAACAGTACTAAGATTGGTCAGACACTCCCCTGATTGGCATTGCACTCCTCCTGACTCCACTCCATCGGCACTGCCATCAGCTCCCATTTCCTCTATCGGTCCTCCATCAAAGAAACTGGGTATCCCCAAACAAACCAAGATGACGGAAGCTCTGGAAGAAGAATACAAAAATGAACACAGCAAAACAATCCCTTGCTGCGACACTGATCTACAGATTTCTTTTAGCTCAGGTTTCTCACTGTCACCTTTTTAATCCTCCCGGCTCGCAATCGACAGGTCCACATTATCGGCCTCGTCTCCGCCTTGTATCTCCACCGGTTGGTTAACCTCCCTATAGTGAGTGGAATGGACCCGCGTATCTTCCCCGGCCACCCTTTGAGGATGTGGTACTTTGTCAACAACGTCAGATACGGACCTTTCCACCGATTAGTCAAACAACCTGAGTTAAAAAAAATTTGGATCATAACAAATTCTCCAGGTTTAACATCATGAGAGTTTGCTTCAGTCATGTTAGTTAATATCATTTTCAATTTCAGTTGTTCTTGCTCATCTTCGTGAGACACTGCACAGTAACCTCATTATCATATTTTCACATGAGGCTGCCTGTTAAACAGTATCTCAAAGGGGGACAGGTAGACAGATGGTCTGGGATGATCTTGATATTAATACCCATCACCTTACACAGGTTATAGAAGACATTACTTGTGAAATGAGTATCCCTATATTCAATTATTCTAGGGATACTGTATTTGTACACAAATTCCTGCAATTTCTGTTATCAATATCTACTGCTCTAAATATTGCCTGGACCCCTGGGTTGGACAGTATTCCGAGTATTTGACCTTAGCCTGGCATGGCATGCCGTTTGTCCTTAGCGACCTTGTGTCCTGTGTGTGAGAGATAAAGCACAACAGTTTAATATCATTTAAATATGACCTAAATACAACAATAAATTGTCCACATTTTACATTAGAACAGATCCATTGGCAGGTTGAAAAGATTGTAAACAGTCATATAAGGCCTGGGAGAAGATACTGGGTTGTTTATGAACCCATGGGACACTTGTGTCCATGTGTAGTGTACACCTCCCCCTAGGTGGGAAAAGAAAAATACTGACAGGGTGTTAGGGCACAGGGAAGAAAGCAGAATAGAGATTGGGTATCAGTTACATCAATTACCATTACCAGTTTTTCCCTAGTACTTCCCGTCAACCTGTCTATCTGCAGACCACAAGTATGACCCGACTCCTAGCGTTGGCTCTCACTCTCCAATAAAGCATTAATGGCCACAATTGGAGCTGGTTCCTGTTGGACATATGCTGGTCTCTGTGCATATCCCTTATGGGGATATCCTGGTACTCCCTGGTTTGGGGGTCCTACCCTCTTTGCCGTGCAGCTCTTACTTATGTGTCCTGGCTGGTTGCAATTAAAACACTTTCGTGGGAAGGATTGTTGTGTGGGTTGAGCAGGAAAGGTGGTGGGTATGGGTAAGCATATTGAGGAAAAGGATATTGTGGGAGGTATGGAGCTTGTGGGTAGTATGGGACTTGTGGTTGTGTAGGATAAGTGGGATAAGGCTGTGTTTGCTGTGGTGTAGGATTAGTGAGGGCGTATAACTGTTCAGGTGCAGGTGTGGGTGCAGGTGTGTCTGCTGGCTGTGATGTTACCGTCACTCCTTCCAGAGCTTGAATACTGACAGCCATTAGTTTCTCGCTCTGTGTCTCTCTCTTCTTTGAGATGTTTTTATCATGTTCTATGGCGGATTCTATGAGGGTATCTGTTGTGACTCCCCTCCAGCCAGGCTGTGAGGTCTGAACCCGGGTGTTTAGGTTCTCTTTAAGGCCATCCATGAGTATGGTGACAATCATTCCCCTGTGGTGAATGCTATCTTTAATATTCTCTAACCCAGTGTACTGGGTGTTAGCCTGCAGAGCCCGGTCACAATAATCTTCTGCAGATTCACTCTCCTTTTGCTTTATGGTGAAAATTTTGTTCCAGTTAACTACTACTGGAAAATATATACCCAACTGAGTTACAATGCGGAAAATGTTACCTTGGTTTACTTGGTCTGTTAAGGGAACGTCACCATCCAATACACAATCCGTGATAACTTTTGTCACATCGATATTGCGTGGTAGACAGGCCCTTAACACCACTCGCCAATCTTTATTAGTTGGCTCATGAGAACTACCCAAATTCCTCAAAAATCTTTGACATTTGGCTAGTTCCTTTTTGGGATCGGGGAAATCATTTATGATGGAATTTAGTTCTACCCTTGTCCAAGGACAATGCATTACCACTTCCCTCGTGGGCACTACACCATTCACATCTGCATTTCCATTCGGAACAGTTATTGTCCGAATGGGATGTAGACCGGCAGCGCTGCTACCTTTGACCTTGTTAGCTGCCTGGGGGTTTAATCTGTTGCTGCTACGTATGGTATTAACAACTTCCTCTATGGGTGCAGAGGGTGTTAGCACTTCCCTTGCTGTTACCGATGGAGATGGCGGCACCACTCGTGATTGTTGTGATGCAGCATCTATCATCTGTACAGCTTGGGAAATGGCAGACATTACAATAGGCTCATCATCCACATCATGAACATTTTCTTTATAGTAGCTTAAGAGAGGGTACAAACAGCTTGTTACATTTTTATGGGTATTTTTGATAACTGTACTTGCACCTCCATCCACATAAGGTGGGGGTGGTACGCGTGAACTGCTGGCAATACCTTCCACAAAGCTATCTTGCTGCACGTGCGCGCCATTTTGCGGCTAGCCCGCATTGCAATTCAGCGTAGCGGATGTATTCTCTGGCAATGCGCTCGCAACTCTAGTTTGTGTCGCTTGCACATTTTTAAGCCACGCATCCCCTTCATGCTGCCACAATTTTAAACATTCATAATATTTTACCTTCTTACCTCGAGACCGCATCAGACTGATGTGGTTCCAGACATTATCCAATACATCTTTATCAAAACTACCAATTCTGGGTAACGGTCAAACACTCTTCATCGTTATTTTAAACCATACGTCACAATACCTTATTGCATAAAGTACCGTACTTAGTATGCATAATACGATGGGCCGATCCAAGCGGCGCCTCCATTAGCAGTACATCATTGTCTAACATCTCTATTGTTTGCGTGGCTCCCATCTTGAGACAACTCCTACGTTTTTCAATAAAGATTTAAACTGGTGAAAGACAGTCAAGATACTTTCACTTACCTGTGGACGCCTTTGGAAAAGGGTGTATCCACCATACCCTATGAATGACCTCTAGATGCCTTCACTCACCTATGGAAGGAAGATGCTCCCATACAATAAAATCCCTTTTTGACTACGTTTCAACTGCTAGGGGGCAGCAAAGTACCCTTTGTGTTCCAGTTGATTTCGTCCAACCTCCCACCAGCGGTTCAATTATAGTGTTCAAATAAGCCTAACAGATCACACACATTTGATTACTGAACGCTATAATCACGCTGGGGGTCGAACCCTAACAAAAATAACAAACCATACACCTGCTCTGTGTAAAAGTACACGGTATGCTGCTACCGAGTCACTAGGCCACCTTCCTACGCCTAGCACTTAAGGGTCCTACGATACCCTTAACATTAAGGTCCCGTGTTACACCCTAAACAAACACTCACAGTTACACACTTTTTTCCTGCGCAGAAAAATACACGTTAACTCAATTATTGGCAACAATTGAAAAATGTAATCCTCAACGGCTTTGTTTAAATACGTGGCAGCACAACCGGAAATACGTATACGCTATTGTTTGTACACAATAATGCGACTACTACACAACCGTATGACTTACCCTTAGCTGCGTATGCAAAAGTGCGTCTTTACCGTGCGCGCAAAACTGCGACTCAGCCGCATGCGCAATACTGCGGCGCCCCCTGTTGGTGTAAAATACTATCAACAAAGGAAAAAAAAATTTTTCCTTTCTTGTCCCTGGATTCTAGTCAGCAGACCTTGACTCACACGATAACGGATAGCGATCTCTCAGCATAGAGTGGTTGCAGGGAAAACTGCGTGTGACCACTATCCACCCTTTGGTGACATATCGATACCTGTTCACACGATAAAATACGGTTAAGTGACTTCACTATGAGCCCCCAACTAAGGATTCTGGAATCTAACCTCTATACACTTCTGCCTATACCTTCTAATATCCTTCCTTTAAACCTCTAAGGATGATGCTATTTTGCGTACGCAGTCATACAGTAAATAAAGACTCCAGACCTTGAACCTGTGGTTCCAAAGCACAAAGTATTATTCAAGTAAAAGTACAGTCAGTTACACGCTATGATCTTAGTACAATTTAGCGCAAAGAAATTATACACACCCAAGTACAGATATACATACGCAAGTGCTCTTAACCAGATCCCGGCATCAGCAAGATAACCTCCATCAATCAGCAAGACGACTAGAAACCCAGGGTCAGAGCACACATATTTATACCCCCCCAGACAACACAATAGAGGAGTTTGTTGCTGATCCCATTGGTTCCCAGTGCGGGTGCATTTGTTACAGGGCATTTAACCAGGTTGGTTCAAATGGACACAGAACAGCCTCTAACAGCTGGTTGCCTCCTCTATTTCCCCTGCATGCACATAAATACATTTTGGTTCTTTATGTCTTTACAGTCCATAAGTTGCGAACGCATGTTCCGATCTTCACACCGTTGATACCGGGAAGCTGTGGATAAAGTGTGGATCAGTATAATATCAAACACGGCTTACTTATCATGTATTAAACCTTAGATACCAAAATAGTCTTTATTTCACAGCATTTGTAATAAATGAATAAAACTTGGGTCTTTTACTTTATAGCTATGGAACCTTTTGTGTAAGTGTGCATTATGGAAGTATTAGGGATATGGGAAAAGACACTAGTTAGGTTTATCTGATTTGGGGCAGATGTGCATGCATGCAGCTAATAAACAGCGTTCGCATGCAGGATATTGTGCATTCGCTACTGAGCGTCATGTTAGCAGCTCAACTGTGCGTAATGTGCGGTGTTTATGCATGAGATTCTATCTATGATGGACTTAACATGTATATATATATATATATATATATATATATACACACACACACATTATATATATATATATATATATATATATATATATATACATACATACACATATCTCATTCCTTACTTACAGTTTCAAACTGCTATGCAAATGTGTTACCCCCATTCTGTCTGGGTGTGGGACTAAAACCTGTTTAGGATTCAGACAAATTCAATGTCTGGGTTATATTACAATGGCCACAACTATACTTGTCTATATACAGGGATTCCCAATTTGTATGTAAAACACTCACAGTATTCTGGTGCATTGTCTATTCTATTTACTTTTCTCAGGGGCTGTTTTTTTAGTTGTTTTTGGTAGATTATCAAAAACATTGCCATCTGTAATTAGCTCGTGAGTTGTAACTTAAAATGGTGCTGGTTGCAAAATGGCGTCTTGCAGGTTCTTGTTTCTAAAATTGAGTCTAGCTGCCATTCGCAAGATGGCGTTGCGCACGCTAATTTTTACGCTGATTCCGTCTCAGCCACTAATCCAGCTTCGACACTATACAACCTTTTCTCCATATGTATTTGCGCATGCATGGAAATAATATCTAGAATATATATATATATAATATATATATATATATATATATATATATATATATATATATATATAAAATATAATCATTGTGTAAAAATAAATCAGAAACCATGTATAGCAGGCCTGGCCAACCTGTGGCTCTCCAGCTGCTATAAAACTTCACGTCCCAGAATGCCCTGCCACAGTTTTACTATTAGGGAATACTAAAACTGTGGCAGGGCATGCTGGGATGTGTAGTATCACAACAGCTGGAGAGCCACAGGTTGGCCAGGCCTGATGTATAGTGTATAGAGACACAAAAGTTAAGTATAAGATGATCTGCAAGAGCAATCTTCATGTATCTATTGAACTCTATCAGGATGTTCTCCTGAACTGTAGTGGTCAGCGGCACGGAACCACACACTTCTGCTAGTTTTATTTTATTTTTGTAACCTTGAGTTAAACATTAATGAGCACCTCACCTACGCACAATAGAGACAGCCATTGTATTGACTGAACCAGTATTCATGAAAATGCAGCCTTTTAATTCAATATGAACCAGTGTCTCATGCTAATTTGGCCATAAGGTGCTTCATAGATGTTTTAGTACATATCTAATTGACCGATTGCAACCACATCAATAAAATTAATGTCTGCCTCCAATGTGTATTGCACAGAGATTTAATTTGAATAGCAAGACAATTTTCTTTATAGATAAACCTCACGTCCATATTTATGCATTGGATATGTAACATTTTTAAAGTGCATTAATTTATGCAAGCAGGATCATTGGGTCCCTCCAGTAAACTGCTGAAGAACCAAATGTTAGATATTAACCCCCACTATCCTCTCTGCACAGTAGCTAATCTTTCATACTTTCTAATCATTGCTCCTTCTTATCTCAGAATATTCCCTTTACTGCTTCTCTCCCTTTCTTTACATTTCTTTAATCATTATATTATCTTTTGGCTGCAGGCTGCACAGTTTGGCCATCTCTATAGTAATATTTCCCAGAATCCTTAGTGCCAACAGAAAATCCCCTTTATCAGTTTTACTTGTACACATCAATGCCCCACAGCCGGGCACAGCATCACTTAACCGCGGTCTATGAGACAAACGTTTTTATTGTAACAGAGAATTGCAGAACTAATAAACTCAATATATGCAGCATACAATGTATTATAATAACTATGGTGGTAGTATGTGAACTAATTCATTTAGTTGGTAATAAGAGAGTAGTAAGGGTGACATTGTCGTGTTTGGATCATGCTGGGAGGGATCAAGCAGGATCCCTCCCAGGAGGGGTGTCGCGAATAGAAGTCCATAGGTTTCTATTGGGCACCGCCATCAGAAGATGGCGTTGCCCATCACATCAAAGCCCCAGAATATATTGCATTCCGGGGTTTGGTGCATATGAGAAATGCAGTCAGACCACGGAAAACAGCATTTTAAGGGGTTTGACCACATTTCTTGCTTTGCTGTATCCTCGTCCTTGTACACGAGTTCCTGGAATAAATAGTTCTGTAGCATAAGAGGGATTGCATTTCTAACACAATATTCTTCAAGTCTTAATATTTGTTAATATATGGGATAAGGTACACCAACGGTAAATAGAAATACTTGTATATAATACCACTAAGGAAGCCTAGCTATCACTATATAAAGGTATGAGGCTGCTGAATGAACTCTAAGTTATGCTTAATACTGTTATTTTTTTAGCATAGGGTCTAATATTCCTTATAATGCATTTGTTTATCAGTAAAAAAAAAACATAGTGGCATAAAGTACTTCCAGGTATGTACACATTGAAAGAAAGAACCTGATATATACAGTTGGAGACCCACCGAGAGAAAAAAGTTTTCCCACATAATATTTACAGACAAATAACCCTTGCAAACACATCTCTACACCTTTGTTTCATCACCCTGCTCTCTTCTGTAGACAGAGCTGTTCTTCCCATGATGCTAGATGAGGACTAAGGGCCTGATTCAGAGCCGCTCGTAAGCGGCCGCTCGTTAGTTCCGAGCGATGTTCGCACATCTGCGCATGCGTATGGGTTTTAGTACGCATGCGCGAACCAGTCAGTGCGGTCGAAAATCGTGTTCTCGCAATATAGCGAATGCCTGCTAATTTGAGTGACAGAGTGAGGCGTTTGTGGGTGGTAACAGGGGAAGGTGCTTGAAAACGGGGAGTGGAGATCTGAACGCAGGTGTGCCAAACGGTCAAAACGGGCGTTTAATGTGTGTGCATAATTAACAAAGCAGCGTCATTGACCACGTCAGTTGGGTGTCTTTCAGCCAGAACTGCTCGCATGATTGCGGTAGGAAAAAGCTACCACAAGAATAGCGAGCAGTTCATACGCCTTTCGATGTACTCGATTAATCTAATAAATAGCGGAGATGACGTTTGATGAGAGCGGCCAGGGAGCGTTTTTTACAAAAAAAGTCCGCATGTTTTGTTCGCTCGTTCAGACATAGAGGCGTCAACAGACCGCAAAGAGCGAACGGTCAATTTAAATAGCCAACCCCTTTTTCTGGACGAGCGAGCGCAAATAGCGTCCGGCTCTGAATCAGGCCCTAAATCTCTGTTAGGGCTCACCTAGGAAACTACATAAACTCTTAGAACCACACTACCAGGGGCATATTACCACTACCGGGTGGGCGGTGGTTCACTGAGCACAGCAGTAGACTTCGGGCACTAGTAGACTATTTTTCCAGTGATATGTACACCACTGCTACTGCCGACGCTGGACTCCGGGGAGGTAACTATAGAAGAAATGGGTGCAGGGTGTGTAGTGTGGGCCCACCTGGACCCAGACGCCTTTGTGCAACGCACACCCTGTAACCATTATAGATATGCCCCTGCACACTACAGAGGTCTTCACCTATAACAGACGCCATTTTCCCATAGAGAATGATGTTCTCACCGGTACTTGGATGCCACCAGGATTAACTCAGGATTGTAGGAGTTTATGCAAGCAACCAGGTGGCTATTGGGTATAAGGCTGGAGTAGGAGACAAGCAGCTGGGTAACCGTAGCCCGTTAAAAATGGGTAACCAGAAACAAGGGCTGAGACCAGGATAGAACACTGGGCTGGAAGATGCTTGGAGGACTGAACATCAGCAAGGCACAGAGATATAGCACAGTGACAGGGACTAAAAGGTAGAAAATAACCAAAAGCACGAACCAACAGAAGGCTTCAGGGAGCAGGTCAGCTGCATGCAGGACATGGACGCTATAACTGACAGGGAGGCTAAGCCCTCCCTGCCTTTTATCCTCCTAGGAACCAATTAGACTGCCTGCTGGATCCAGCCCTCTTGTTAGTGAGCAGCTGCTGGGGGCTCTAGGGGTGTTCGACCAGTGCGGACGAACAGGGGCGCCACCCATAGAAGGCGCACCCCTCCCCAACATCCTGATTTCAGTGGGACATTACTTTCCCGCTGTTCCACCCGTGGGCCAAAGTGGACCCCCACCGCCGCAGCTATGCGGTGGTACCGGATCCTGGAGTCTGAATGGATGCTGTGCACATGCGCGTGGTATCATTCAGTGACTGGAGAAGGCTGGGGGAAGCCCAGCTAGTGAGGCTTCCCCCCAGCCTGACATTATTTGAAGGTGTGCCATGCGGGCGTGGTCTATGGTAATTAGGTTGCGCCCCCATTTTTGATCGCAGGCGGCTTTGCCACGTGCGTTGTTGGGGCGCACTGTAGACAGCCAGCACAGGGTGCTCCAACCCCTGGCGCCGACCCTGGGCGGTAGTGCTGATGAGAGGAGTCCCGGCTGCTGTGCCAATCGCTGGGACCAAAACCCCCGACTCCTGACATCACTGGGTCATCTGGTGTCCCTAGTTGCTAGGATGCGGCTGGGGACCCGGCGGGGGAATGTGAGCACAGCGGCTCATAACAATCTCAGGAGTGACCACCCTAGGGGTGGCAGAACTTCTACCCATATCTCCTGGCCCAAAGCATTATACTCCATATCCAGAGATATAGCATGTGGCCAGGGTGCCCGTGCCGTGCTAACGCCCCCCCCCCCCCCCCCCCCCCCCAAAAGAAAAAAGTGTGTATGCCATATAATATAATCGCTACATATATACACATACATACTAACATATACACGTACAGGAATGGTCACAGACACATACAGGCAGGGTCACACATTCATACATAGACACACACATACCGGCAGGGTCACATACATACACACACACACACGCAGGAAGGGTCACACATAGAATACATACATACATACATACAGACAGGAAGGGACACACATACAGGCAGGAAGCGTCACATATACAGTACATACAGGCAGAAAGGGTCACACATACAGTACATACAGTACACACATACAGGCAGGAAGGGTCACACATACATACAGTACATACAGGCAGGAAGGGTCACACATACACACATACAGCACATACAGGCAGGCGGGTGATAGACATAACTGGGGTATAACCTCTCTTACTTTAATGTGGATCCTGCAGCTTCTTCCTCGAAATGCTGCTGTAGCCCCGCCCCCTGCTGGGGTTAGATGAACATGTGCTGAGCTCCACCAATCAGAGCTCAGCACAAGCTCAAACATAATGTGTTGTAAGTGGCATTACTGTGTCACAAAACCACACACTCTTTTAGTCCTCTACGTTGTATTTTGTTTTTGGTTTTTTTGAGGGGGCGCCAGATTATAGCATTGCTCCAGTTGCCAAAAATCTGACTTTTGGCCCTGCTTAGGAGCATGTTGATCTCTGTTGCTAAGAATGCGTATTCAACAAGCATTCCCTAAGTGAGGGTGGATCCACTATCATTTATGGTGGACTTCAGCTTGGTATATAATTATTATGTTTATATGCTTCGATGATTACCATATCTGTATTATTGTTTTATGACTGTAGTGGTTGCCGCTGATTAAAATCCAGGATTCATCTGTATAATTTTGATGAACTATTACCTTATTTTCACCAGGGGATTGTTTAATCTAATCCAGTGGTCCGGGAACAGGGGTAAATTACCCCACATGGGGTAAGACTGAAATTCCTGGGGGTAATGGATGCAGGGCTGGAGGTGCACGTAAACCGGGTGCGCCGCTGCACCCGGCGCCAGTGACCTCCAGCCCGGCGCCTCAGGGAGGCTCTAAGCAGGATGCCCGCTGAGATGCCCGGCTCCTTCCCTGCAGCGCCGCGTTAGCCGGAGGCTGGATTTCTCTTCTGAACTCCAGCTTCTGGCTCTCCCCATGCGCACTATGGGAGAGACGTCCGTAACTCCCTATGCGAACTATGGGAGAGACGTCCGTCTCTCCCATAGTTCCGAGGAGCAGCCGGGCGGACAGGACGGCGGCGGATGCAGGAGCGGGGATTAAGGTAAGTGTTTTTTTGGGGTTTTTTTTGTACAAGCGGCACTACTACAGAGGCATAACTATGGGGGCACTGCTACAGGGGCATAACTATGGGGGCACTGCTACAGGGGCAGAACTATGGGGGCGCTGCTACAGGGGAATAACTATGGAACTGCTACAGGGGCATAACTATGGGGGCACTACTACAGGGGCATAACTATGGGGGCACTACTATAGGATCTTCTTCCTTTCAAATCAAGGGGGTAACGTCGGCGTATCTAAATATATTTTGGGGTAAAAGGTAAAAAGTTCCCTGATCTAATCTATTCCACATGTTTTGGTTCCGTTATTGTCATAGTGTACAATTGTATACATTTGAATGTTTGTATTATTTTTACAGTGTACATTTGTATACAATTTTTGAATGTTTGCCCATTGTTCCTAACATTGCAAAACTAGTACTCAATGGATATGGGACACTGCAGATACACCCTGATCTTTTATCCCACACCTTGGTAGATATGCCTTGGGTCTAGATTAATTGTGTATTATTTCAGCACCACTATCATTGAGATCTTAATATAAGAGTGATACATCATATATGTACCTGTATTTTATGTAAATGTTTCTTGTCTCATTTGTAACATTTTTCTAATTTTTTCAATATTTATAATTAAAGGTTAAGGAGCTCGTTCAGAGCCGCTCGCTAAGATGCATACTCTCTCTACTGCCGATTGTATGCAGTGTGTATGTATTGTGCGCATGTGTATGCATCGCAGTGCGCATATACATACCTTAGCCAAAGTTCACAATACATTCGCTCACTGCACATAGACAGCCCAGCAGAGTGAGTGACAGGAGAAGCCGTTTGTAGATGGTAACGGGCTGGCCATTAAAAACGGGGGAGTGGAGGTGCAAACGCAGGCGTGCCTGAGCATCTCAACTGCGTTTTAGAGGTGTGCATAATTATAAGACAGCATCATAGTACACGTCACCTGGCTTGTTTTTACACTGAGGTGCTCGCAGTGCTTGCGGCAGGCTATGGTCAACCTCAAGCGCTGCGATAGCATCCGATGTTACCCGATGTACCGATGGTTGCATACACTTCCTGGACATGACGTGCACAAGTGGGCGTCTTAAAACAGGCTGGTGGGTGTCTGCATACACTATGTGATCGCTCTCTAAGAAATACTGGGCGAGCTATGCAATTTGCATACACATCATACGAGCGATCGCATCTAGCGAGCTGCTCTGAATCAGGCCCTACCTTATAGATATCATCATTTGGTGGATTAGTGCCCCAACCAGGAGAGTACTGTTTTTCTATTTTCTACTACTTGTATACTCGTTGTTACTTTCATGGGAGCACCTCTGTGACATAGGAATTTACTATCATAGAGTAAAATCCACCATTCATATATTTTTTTTACTTTATTGGAGTTTTTGTACCAGTGCTCAAGTCTTTTCCAACTTCCCCCTTTCCCTATACATATCAAAACCCCCAATTGACCAGTTTTTATTGAAATGCAAGCAATTCAGTTCCTGAAATGGTAGAAAGGTGATCAGTAAAAATAAATATGAAGCTAGAAGCTCCCAGTTAAGGGGCAGCTCCCTGCTGCACTGGGATTATTCTCGCAATGTTTAGGTGATAAAGATTGGTAGGGATTTTGGCAGTTGTATGTGCATGTATCATACCAACATAACCTGTATATCTACTTTTTATATTACATTAATACTACACAATTATTCCTGATATTATAAAAACAGAGAGTTAAAAAAAAATACATATAGAGTATAATTGCCTTATTTCAAAGAACAATCAGATCATTCA
The DNA here is from genome assembly GCA_031769625.1 of Taudactylus pleione. Taxonomy (NCBI): domain Eukaryota; kingdom Metazoa; phylum Chordata; class Amphibia; order Anura; family Myobatrachidae; genus Taudactylus; species Taudactylus pleione. Next base: position 23,024,469 of record JAUIMM010000018.1, read on the forward strand.
TAGGTCAAGTAACCTTTATAAAGATACTTTTTTTTTTTTTTTTTACTTCTAGCACATAATTATAGGACAGATATAGTGAGCAGCCACCTGATGCACTAAAGTGAAAGTTATTGCCCAGTAGGTTGATTTCGGTAATAGGCATTGGACTCTTTGTACCTGTTTCAGTTCTTAATAGCAGCCTGTCCCTATGCTCATTCTCTAATGATAATCATGACTGTAATGAAGATTCTAAGGGGCATATTCGCCAAGGTGAACAAGATTATTATACATGCATTAACAGTAGTTTCTGCATGTTTTATGTAATGTGTCAATTCTCCATTGGTGACCGTTTGTGGCCGCCGGGAGCTCACTGAGTCCCGCTCCTTACTATTGGAAGGAAGTCTGTGCGCATGAGTAAACTAAACCCACGCATGCACAGTTACGCTACCTGTCAGCGTAAACTGTCACCACTGCTAGTTAGTGGCAAAAGTGTGTATGTTAGGGGTAGTAGGACAACTGCTTTTTGGAGCTGCTGTACCGGCAATGGAGCAATACTGATTATTATTTAATACAAAATTGCAAATGATACTGTACAAATGTTTGCTTTTTAAAATAAAACAGAAGTAAAATGCTGAATTTATTTGAACCATCCTTCATTGGACTGTTTATGTGATAGTATATAATAGGGAAGTGTTACAAATATCATCATGATAATCATCCTTTATTACAACCCCAGTTTATTCCAGAAATAAAACAAATGCTGGATAGATTGCTGCTCATGAGTGTATGTGCATTACCGCCTATGATATGGCGCATGCGCATTAATCTAGTCATGCAAGTAAACAAATACAATGCCTTTTACAAATGTAATTGATTATTTGCTGGGACAGCAAGATATCGTCTGAGCTGTCCCGTTAACATCATTTGAATACATTCCAGCAATGTCACAATCGTCTATATTGGATGTAGTCAGCATGTCGGCGTGCGGGATGCCGACGGTCTAAATACCGGCGCCAGAATATCAACAGCTTCGGGATCCCGGGGAGAGGGAGGTTAGGTTTAGGCACTAAGGGGGAGGTTTAGGGCTTAGGATTAGTGGTACTATGCTTACCTACGGGTGTCAGGATTCTGACAGTCGGGATGCTGCTGTCTGTATTCTGACCAGCGGCATCCTGACCGCCGGGAACCCATATCCAACCCGGCCATACTAGTCAAATAAATTGAGATTTTTGACACATAGGCCCCTAAATGTGAACATTCAAGATATGTGTAAAATGCCCAAACCATGGCGTTCTTAATGTGTGCAGTGTACTCATTGTTGGTACTCAAAAAAACTAAATTAGCAGAGGATAATAAGGTAGAAATTCTTTTGGGGGGGCACTCTTATGTATGGTATGTTTGAATATGTGAAATCGGAAGTAATAATTTAAAACATGAACTTTATTACACCTTTAGTAAAATTAAAAATAAGGGGTATCCAGAATTGATCATTTTTTTTAATGGTTAGTCTGCCCAATTGACAAAACAAGTAAACATATACTAAAAGCAGAATGCACCAATAAATTCCATTACCGATTATTCATACATCTATAGGACATAAATTGTACAGTTGTGAAACTATTGTGCAAGCTGAGGACACACTTGATCCAATTAGTGAGAATTCTCAATTAAGAACATGTTCAGTGGTGAGGATATTGTATCAGTAACTCGTTTTATTAGAACCTGAAGACAGGGAGACACATCAAATCAATATAAAAGCTAGGCTGACAGGTCATCAAGCTCCATGTGGTGAAATGTGCGTTCTGCTATCAGCTGAGCTCCTAACCAGAGGAGCACTTACATAGAAGCAGGAGACCATACTGTGGTATCAGGTACTATTTTCCTTCTGTATGGGCATGCAACACCCCCATTTTTATGGGATTTTGGTGGGATGTCAGTGAGTGGATCGTACCTGTTGCTCTTCTGGAACCTGCTTGGGAGTGGATCGCCAGATGGATCAGGGACGTTCATCTTCTAAGCTCCTCCTACCACTGCAGAGAGACAGGAGACCCCCAGAACCCAGCACAGTAAACATACGTTGGGGAAAGTGATGTTAATTTTATAATGCTGGGCCACTTTGTCACACTTGTACTGTTTAAAGTAATGAAGGATATGGCAATATTAATTATATATGCAGTTGCTTGAATTAACTTATGATCATTTTCCAATGCTCACTATAACTTGCACAATATGACATTTACAATACTTGTTTCACATTTGCTATTACTATCTGGCATTGAGTACCTATAGTTTAACTGATCGATAACACGTAGGCTGGGTACACACCTAAAGATTTTCTGTCCAACCATCCAACTAGTTGATTGGTTGGAATGAAAATCTGGTAAGGTATGAAAGCAAATGACAATCAGCTATTTGCTCCCAAACGCCGGAAAAGGGACAAAAACAGTTGTCTGAACAAATTGTTTAGATCAAACATTTAACAAGCTTAGGAGCAAATTGTTGATCATCAGTTACTCGACAACTTTTAGCCTGGGGGACAAATGCATGCAGGTGGCCCTGGCAGAGGGGTAGCGTGTAGCCAAGGTGCCTGAAGAACATGCATGCTACGGCGCCCCCCCTCAAGTGTTCCAGGGAGGAGGCGGGTCCATATGGGATTAATGTAAAGTAAAAATAAAGATTAGGAACAGCCCTGTCGTGGTGCCCATATGCAGTGCCCTGTGCCCCAGGAGAGGATCCCCTTATGCAGGCCTCCAGTAGTGCCCCCAGTAGTGATCCCCCTATGCAGTGTCCCTTATACAGTGCCCCCAGTAGTGGTCCCCCCCTGTGCAGTGCCCCTTGTGCCCCCAGTAGTAAACCCCTTATATAGTGCCCCCATTAGTGGTACCCCCTATGCAGTGCTCCTTATATAGTGCCCCCAGTAGCAGTCCACACCCCAAGCAGTGCCCCCAATAGTGGTAACCCTTATGCAGTGCCCCCTTAAATAGTGGCTCCAGTTGTAGTCTCTGTCCCTTTTGCAGTACCCCCAGTATTGCCCTTTTTATAGAGCCCCCAGCAGTGGTCCCTCGATGCAGTGCCCCCAGTGGTAGTCCCCTCCCCCCTATGTAGTGCCCCTAGTAGTAGTCCCCTTCCCCCTATCCAGTAACCCCTAGTAGTTGTCCCCTCCCCTTGTAGCGCCCCTAGTAGTAGTAGTCCCCCCTTGTAATAGTAGTCCCCCCCTTGTAGTGCCCCCAGTAGTAGTCCCCCCCCTTGAAGTGCCCCCAGTTATAATCCCCAGTAGTGGTCCCCCCTTGTAGTGCCCCCCCTGTAGTGCCCCCAGTAGTGATCTCCCCCTTGTAGTACCCCCAGTAGTGGTCTCCCTCTTGTAGTGCCCCCAGTAGTAGTCCCTCCTTCTTGTAGTGCCCCCAGTCCAGTAGTGGTTTCCCCTTTGTAGTGCCACCAGTAGTCCCCCCCTTGTAGTGCCCCCAGTAGTAGTAGTAGTCCCCCCTTGTATTGCCCCCATTAGTAGTAGTCCCCCCCTTGCAGCGCCTCCAGTAGTGGTTCCCCCCTTGTGGTGCCTCCAGTAGTGGTTCCCCCCTTGTGGTGCCTCCAGTAGTGGTTCCCCCCTTGTGGTGCCCCCAGTAGTGGTCTCCCCCTTGTAGTGCCAGCCGGAGCCGGCGGCTGTGTGTTTGTCACTTGTGTAGCGCTGACCGAACTCTGTCCGGTCAGCGCTACACACGCGGTGCGGTCTGTGTCACAGTGACACAGACTGCCTGCGGCCCGCATGACGCTGCAGCCCGGGGGGCACATGGCACCCTGCCCCCCGGCCCAGCCCGCCACTGGTACCCAGCTTTACGGCCCCCATTTATTAATGATTGGAATTACAATGTGATCTGGGCATGACATTACCGTCCATGATCGCATTGCAATATGCAATCATAGCGCCTGGATGTATCATCCAGCACATTCAGGCACAGGGGCTCGATGTGCGATGTGCCCAGGGATCTGCCGAGGCTGCTGTGCATGCGCAGTACTGCTGACTGCAAATGCACGACCGCCATTGCCAGGGAGGGTACCCTTCACTGGCATATTATGCGCAGTGTAACCCATCCGGTGCAAACTTAATATTTGTATTACAATAAAATGTCTCTGAGTATAATTGTAACCAGCTGTTCTAATGTAAGGACTTACTGCAAATAACCAATACAGAGCAGAAGCCTTTAATCTTCCCTGTAAAGGCTCTCATTGGTGCACATAACTATAAAGGAGGTGCAGGGGATCAGTGTATACTGAGATGCTGGAGTGGCTGTGCTGTCCCTGTGGCTCTGTAGTACACTGGTGTTAGTAGTACAATGCTGTCTCCCTCATTGCACTGGGTACAATATAGCTTGGTGCTGTACCTGGGTAACTGTCACTGATGCAGCAGATACACTGACACACTGGTATAATCCTATCCAGGGGTGTAACCAGTGGTATGGGGCCTCTATAGGTCTACCTATACAGTGCCCCTGTAGTTGTGCATATTATGCAGTACCCCCTGTAGTTGTGCCCTTTATGCAATGCCCCCTGTATTAAAACCCCTTATGCTGTGTCCACAGTAGTGCCCATTATGCAGGGCCCCAGTAATGCCCATAGTAGTGCCCATTATATTGAGCCCCCCCAGTAATGCCCATAATGCAGTGCTCCCAGTAATGCCCCTTATGCTGTGCCCCCAGTAATGCCCCTAGTAGTGCCCCTTATGTTGTGTCCCTCAGTAATGCCCATAATGCAGTGCCCCCAATAATACCCCTAGTAGTGCCCCTTATGCTGTGCCCTCAGTAATGCCCCTTATGCTGTGCTCTCAGTAATGCCCCTAGTAGTGCCCCTTAAGCTGTGGCCCCCCCTCCCCTGTGCATTACTTACCTCTCACGCTGGCCGCTGGGCAATGCTCCAGTCCATGCCGTCAGCTCTCCTCCCGCGTAGACGCTGCCGCTGACTGGATCTAACTAGATCCAGCAGCAGGCGCAGGCTCCTCTCATCGCGGGTGATGGCATGCATCACTGGAAGCGCTGGCCTCTGAAGCGATCAGAGGTGTCTTTAGTCTCTGATCACTTCAGAGACCAGCGTTCCCAGTTGCACCAGCAACTTGGTTAGACGTGCTACAGAAAAATCGGGTGCCTCCCGCGACTTCCGGGAGTGTAGGAAAGTATGCTATAAATGCTGTAAATTTGTGTCAGTAGTGGTAGTGGTTACTCACTGTGTCGCTCTGCAGCAATAGCCGGCTCTCTAGTGATGACAGCTCCAATTGTCAAACTCTGCGAGAGGCTCTGGGCCTGATTCAGAGCCGGACGCTATTTGCGCTCGCTCGTTCAGAAAAAGGGGCCGGCTATTTAAATTGAGCACTCGCTCTTTGCGGTCTGTTGACGCCTCTATGTCTGAGCGAGCGAACGAAACATGCGCTCACTATTTTGTAAAGACGCCCCCTGGCCGCTCGCATCCGTCATCTCCACTATTTATTTGCTTAATCGAGTACATCGAAAGGCGTCTGAAGTGCTCGCAGTGCTTGTGGTAGGTTTATCCTACCGCAATCATGCGAACAGTTCAGGCTAAGAGACAACTAAGTGACGTGGTCGATGACACTGCTTTGTTAATTATGCACACCCTTAAAACGCCCGTTTTGACCGTTTGGCACGCCTGCGTTCGGATCTCCACTCCCCGTTTTCAAGCACCTTCCCCTGTTACCACCCACAAACGCCTCATCCTGTCACTCAAATTAGCAGGCACTTGCTATTTGGCGAGCGCTCGATTTCCGATCGCACCGACTGGTTGGCGCATGCGCATTACGTCCCATACGCAGATGTGCGAACATTGCTCGGAGCGAACGAGCGGCCGTTTACGAGCGGCTCTGAATCAGGCCCTCTGTCCTTTGTCAGTTCTCAGCACGGGCCAATCTATAGGGATGGACATCGGAAGCCCGGCATCGAATAGTTGCCGAGCTTCCGACATTAAATCATGCGATGCGATGGCAACTATCACATCGCAACATTTCCATTCTATAACCATCGCGATGGTTATAGTACCGGCTGGAAAGGGAGCGGGGCCTGTAGGAGAGGGGGTGGAACCTCGCTGCATAAATAAATATTAATACACTAATTGTTGCCCAGGGCTTCACTCACAATGAAATCGCTTCTGCCAACATTTTTTTTATTTGAGGTGTTCTGGTTGTATTGCTTTGCATAGGTGCAGTGGCGTATCTATAATAGTTGCAGTGTATGCGATGCCCACATCGCACACCCTGCACCCATTCCTTCAATACTTACCTCTCCGGAGTCCCACATCTGCGCTGTACAAATAATTACCTCTCACTAGTCCCGCGTCGGGGGTGTTCAAATCACTGGCAAAATGGTGCGGCGGGCATTTTTCCGGCGTTTTGTGCATGCGCAGTAGGGAAGTCACTGGAAAATTGCCTGCTGTGCCATTACCCTGGTGACCTGCACATGTGCAGTAGACTCTGGCACATTACTAGTGTCCAGAGTCTACTTCTGGGCTCAGTGCACTGCCGGCTGCCGGGTAAAGAGGAGGGGGCCCCAGACGGAGATTGCACATGCCCCCTCTTAATAAGACCCTGCATAGGAGCCCTGTAGCGGGAGTGACCCACATGACCAGCAGCACTATACAGACTGATGGCAGCAGCGCCATCCCCCACCACTCACCCCACTGTCACTGCATGCCCTGTGCACAGACTGCTATGTAGCCTTTCCTATTCAAGTGAACGTGGGCCTAAAGTCCCTCTCCCTACACCCCTTACCTGCCACACTTATAGTGCCACACCTATCTCTTGCATTGATTCTGTCAATAAATTTTATTTTTGTAATTGCTCAGCTTTAACTTGACAGATCGAGTGCAGGTTATTTCTAGGCGTTTCCACTACAAAATAATGCAGCTTTCTTGAACTGCACAACTTGGAAGTCCAAAAATGTACATCTGTGAGGTTTAGCAATGTGAAGATATTGTCAAAGTTTCACTGACTGGAGCTGTTTTCTTACTGAAGGCTAAAAATATTACTACTAATTTAGAAGTTCTCTGCAAATGTTAAAGCTGTTTGGCTTCCCTGCCCACCATGCACTCTTTAGGTAGATGACAGAAATGTTTCGCTGTGTAGTGCCGTCTGGTTGCACATGGGTTAAAAGCAGCTTGGTTTTGCATGACTGCTTCCAAAAAAAACAATTCACTTTGACATTGCAGTGTGGAGACAGGAGAAAAAAAGCTTTGTGATTCATATTGGTAGCTTTGTCCTACTGAATGTTCTCAGGCTCAGAACCTGAAGCATAACTACACTTCTTTACTGTTTAAAGATCACTATTCAAAATATTACCCCTGTGAAGGGTGGTGAGAGCACCCAGGGGACTAGCAAAGGGAGTGCATGATTTTTCTGTCCTCCGTTCTCTAATGCAGTTGGCACAACAGACGGCATTGCGCAGCCCGAAAAAGAGGGAGGAACTTAGCTCAGACCTTGTCAAAAAGGGCCCAGTGGCCAGTAGCATCGACTGTTGTTGACAAGGTGACCTCCTGCTTTGGTAGAAACTTGTCTTTGGGAAATGAAGGTGTCTCCTGCTGCCTAGAAATATCAACATTGCAGCTTTAAGGATGAAGATGAAGGTCACAGGTTAGAGCTAGAGATGCTCTAACCTATCCAGATACACACGACATGCAGAAATTGTTGAGCTTCCCTCAGGACCACATCAGATGCTGTGTCTGAGAGCAGTGAGGGATGATGGACAGTGAGTGCAGGATGGCGGAGCTGGCAGAGGAACAAACATCCCCCTGGGCAGTGTGTCACTCGGTTATCTTCTTCTGCTCCAAAGGCATGATTGAGGGTGTGGTGGTCTTTCTCTTCATTTGGTTGCTGATTCAGGTCCTCCTCAATAAACATCAGGAAGGTACAGATCTGCTTATTACCCCCCAGCCCCCCTCTTTCTTTCCTGCATGGACTTTTCAACTGTCTCCAGACATTTCTGCTTCCTTTACTGCTATCCAATCTTCCTCTGCTTTTTTTCATTACACATTCTACACTTTACTTTTCCATCTCTTTCTCTCCCCTGCTGCTCTTATTGCTGCAATTTGCCAGGCCTTATAAACGAGTAGTTAGCAAATTAAAAATATTTAATTTACATAATTTTTTTTCCAAGTGGTCTCTCTCTCTTCTGTATTACATATTATTATGCTGTAGAGTCCAGCTGCTTCTCCACCTTTTACTTTATTTTGTTATCCCAAGCCAAGATATCCAACCTCATATTATTTCCTGTCCATATTCCATTCATATTATAATCAGGGATGTGGGAGGCAGCTGTCTCAGGCTGGAGAGAGAATGAGATGGATATGTGTATTGCATGGCAGACAGCAGAAAGACTGGAATAACATAATGTCATCTATGTACTGTAACTCCATATTACTGGTCAATCCCAACTCTCCATATAAATGTACTGTGTATGTGTTGTGCTGTATGATCGCTTCAGAGGGCTACAAACAAACATTCATTCTTCTAAATAAGAACATATTTTTAAGTCAGTCTACTGTTGTTCCTCAAACTCATCCTAATGAAAGAAATTATAATACCAGACTTTTAATACTCTTTATTAGGTGCGTCAGGCACTCATCACGTATATTGTAGGCTCTTAAGAGCAATAGGATGGTATATTAGTAAAATATTGAGCACTGGTCAGTAGTGTGATCCTTTTGAATATATTAACACCTCCAGCATTATATAGTGTCTCTGCTGTTTGCTTCACCACTTTCTGTCACCAGTAATGTAGCAAAAAGAATTTGAGTTGTTGTCAATGAGACTGAGCTGGTGCAACCCAGGAAAAAGCTACAACGCATAACAGTTTGGGTTATAGGCATGGCTCAAAGTTTACCAAAAACTTTTTCATGGGGTCAAAAGTAACTGTCCTTACAATACTGTGCACTGTAGCCTGTGCTGTAGGTGTTAATATAGTCAAATTGCTAAATCCACTCTATGAGCAATGTAAATCAAGCTGACCCTGAAGAAGACTTCTTCACCCTGAGTAAAGACAGATGCAAGACCTGTCATAGTGTTAAGAGGACTGAGAATAGAAATGAGAGCAGACACAACCTAAGGAGGAGGCAGACATGAGACAAGGTAGTAGGAGAGGCAGATGTATTGAGAGCAGAAACAAGCTAAGGAGGAGGCAGATATGAGACGGGGTTAATACAATTAGAGCAGACACAACCTAAGAAGGTGGCAGACATGAGACAAGAGGGGATTATACAATGAGATCAGAAACAACCTAAGGAGGAGCAGGACATAGATAAGGGAGTAGGTTGTGTGATGACATCCAGCAGAAATATCCTAAGGAGGCGACAGACATGAGACAAGGGAGTAGGGTGGGTGACACGATGTGAACAGCAATAACCTAAGGAGAAGGAGGACAAGGGGGACTATGGGGGGAGGTGATGCAATGTGAGCAGCAACAACCTAAGGAGGAGGACATGAGACAAGGGAGTAGGAGAGGGGTGTGCAGTGAGAGCAGACAATCTAAGAAGGTGACAGACATGATACAAGGAAGTAATGAAGGGGTTATACAATGAGAGCAGAAACAACCTAAAAAGGAGGAGGACATAGATAAGGGAATAGGTTGTGTGATGACAGCAGAAATATCCTAAGGAGGAGACAGATATGAGACAAGGGAGCTGGTGGGCTGATGTGATGTGAGCAGCAACAATCTAAGGTGGAGGAGGACATGAGACAATGGATTTGGGGGGTGATGCGATGTGAGCAGCAAAAACCTAAGGAGGAGGACATGAGACAAGGGAGTAGGGTAGGGGGGTGCAATGGGACCAGACACAACCTAAGGAAGAGAACATGAGACAAGGAAGTACGGGAGGGGGATGCAATGGGAGCAGACACAACCTAAGGAGGAAGAGGACATGAGGCAAGGGAGTAGCGGTAGGGGGTGTGATGACAGGGTATGCAGTCGGGAAGCTGGCGGATGTAATCCCGACTGCTTTATCCCGGCAAGGGTTAAATGACAGGCATCTAAATCTAGACGCCTGTCATTTTACAGACGCCGGGAGACTGGCGCCCGGCATCCCGATCGAAGGGCGACTTAGGGTTAGGCACCCCCCCGGGGGACTTAGGTTTAGGTGGCGGGGAAGGGGGGGTTAGGTTTAGACACTTAGAGGGGGGATTAGGGTTAGGCACTTGGGGGGAAGGTTAGGGTTAGGCATCCCTAAGGAGGGTTAGGGGGGGAGGTTAGGTTAGTAAATACTTACCTGGGGACGATCGGGATTTTCACCCATGTCGGGCAGCCGCTGATCGGTAATTCATACCGATTCCGATGACAGCAGACACAACCTAAACAGGAGGGGAACATGACAGCAGACACAACCTAATTAGGAGGCAGACATGAACAAGGGAGATGGGGGTTTACAATGAGAACAGACACAACCTAAGGAGGCAAACATGAGACAAGGGAGTAGAGGAGGGATCAAACGATGAGAGCAGACACGACCTAAGGAGGAGGAGGACATGAAACAAGGGAGTAAGGGTAGGGGGGTGTGATGAAAGCAGACACAACCTAAGAGGGTGGCAGACATAAGACAATGAAGTAGGACAGTGTGTGATGAGAGCAGACACAACCTAAGGAGGCAGCAGTCATGAGATAAGGAGGAAATGTAAGACAAGTTGTACAGACATGAGACAATAAGTCAGGAGGGGAAAGATTTACACTGCCCACTTCTACTCCATCATGCTTCATTAAGGCACTACTGTATAGACCACCCACAAGGAAGCTGTATGACCAAGGCAGACACGCAGAACAAATCAGCCATGTGGATGAGGATTACATGGCTTTTCTCCAACTCCCCAAATTTACAAACACAGTTTTACAGGATTAAGTAGTTTTGACCCATGCTAGCACCAAAAACATTTGTATTATCATCTATAACATTTGTATAACTCTTTATAAAGTTGGTACACATTATTTAGACAGTATCTCTACTTAAAAACTGGATTTCCCTACGATTGTACAGCACTATGAGATATGACCGTAATCATTGCTGGCAGTTCGAGTACCAGGCATCCAGCCTGCAGCATCTGTACAGCTCAACATATCCTACCTGTGGCACCACTTCTCCTGTGACAATCCAGCCCTGATACCACTGCTGAGATAAAGTGGAGAAGTTGCTCAAAGCAACCAATCAGCTTCTAGCTGTCGTTTATCTAGCACAGCCTCTAAAACGGGTGGGCAATAAGCGGCCCTCCGGCTGTTGTTGAACTACAAATCCCAGCATGCATTGCAACATTATTAGCATGGCCATATAGCAAAACTGTGGCAGGGCATGCTGGGATGTGTAGTTTTACAACATCTGGGGGGCCGCTTATTGCCCACTCCTACTAAAAAATGACAGTTTGAAGCTAATTGGTTGCTATGTGCTACTTCCCCACCTTATCTTCCTCCACCACTTGATAAATCTCCCCCAGAATAATTCCTTGTTCCTATTAATCTGTATTACACTGTAATTAGAGTATCATGTCCAGTGGCGGGCTGGGCCGGGGGGCAGGGTGCCATGTGCCCCCCGGGCCGCAGCATCATGCGGGCCGGTGCAGTCGGTGTCACTGTGACACAGACTGCACCGCTTGTGTAGCGCTGACCGGACGGAGTTCAGTCAGCGCTATACTGACAAACACACAGCCGCCGGCTTCGGCAGCTGTGTGTTTGTTGTAAGCAGCAGCCAATGAGAGTCTGTCAGACTCTCATTAGCTGCTGCTGCTGCGCCCACTGCGGGAGCCGCTCCATCTTACGGCTCCCGCAGTGGGTAATGGGAGAGACGTCATGATGTCATATGACGTCTCTCCCATAATGCAGAGCGGCCCGGCCCGGGAGGACAGATGGAGGAGCAGATGGCGGCGGCGGGAGCGGGGATTCAGGTAAGTGTTTTTTTATTTTATCTTTTATATTATGTGTGTCTATCTACTGGGGGGGGGGGTCTGGCACTACTGGGGGCACTACAAAGGGGGGGACTACTACTACTGGGGACATTACAAGGGGGGTGGGGGGACTACAACTACTGGGGACACTACAAGGGGGGGACTACTACTGGGGGCACTACAGGGGGGGGGACTACTACTAATGGGGGCACTACAAAGGGGGGGACTACTACTACTGGGGGCACTGCAAAGGGGGGGGACTACTACTACTGGGGGCACTACAAAGGGGGGGGGGACTACTACTACTGGGGGCACTACAAGGGGGGGGACTACTACTGGGGGCACTACTGGAGGCCTGCATAAGGGTGTTCTCTCCTGTGGCACACGGGGGCACTGCATATGGGCACTATGACAGGGGGCTGCCCATATCTTTATTTTTACCTTACATTAATCCCATATGGACCCGCCTTCTCCCTGGAACACTTGAGGGGGGGGGGGCGCCGTAGCACGCATATTCTTCGGACACCCTGGCTACACGCTACTCGTCTGCCAGGGCCGCCTGCATGCATTTGCCCCCCAGGCTAAAAGTTGCCAGCCAGCCCCTGATCATGTCAGATAATACTGCCTTCTAATGTAGGGTTATTTTCTGTGGAGTACTGTGCACAAGAAATACATTTATACACAGGTACACACATATATATCCCATAATCTTGTTTATCATTAGGTGCACCCTTGCACTTTCACTGCTAATTCTTTTCCATGCTCTATTTGCCTTTTAGATTCTGTTTTCTTATCAGCAAGCCTCAGGAGATTAAAGTGTTATTCTTTCCATGACCAGACTCTGACCTGTTGCTATTATTTAATAAATCTCACAGAGCAGACGTCACATTGCCAGCACACATGTTTTTGGACACAAATAAACAGTATGCAGAGCATTGCACAATATAGACACTAATGGGAATGGTCTAGCAACTATTCACATGTGGTATAGTAAGGAGTGGACCAGTGTCAGCTAAAGGTTAGAGAGCTCAGTTGTTAAAGCAAAGGACAACTACAGCATTAGGTATGATCTTCTTTCTGACAAACGATAGTAGTACCTGTGCCTCTTACCAGGGCTGGATTAAGACCCCTTGGAGCCCAAGGCAAAATACCGGTTAGGGTTGCCACCTCATCCCTTTAAACAAGACATATATGAATTCATACTTGCCTACTCTGTAATATTGTCTCTGTACAGCGAGGGATGGGACCATGATGACACGATTGAGCCACCACGCCACCCGCACTGCCCACGTATTGCCATGCCACGCTCACCGTGTGTTAGGGGACAGACAGAAAGTCCGTTAACGTGTACAGATTACACAGATTCTGTGGCTGGCTGACTTCAAGTCTCCGTTTTAGGGGGGCCTGCCAAATTGAACAATCACTTATAGGCGGGTCCCTGCAGCATGTGTGTGGGAGATTGGCGGGTCGCCTGTACACTACAGCAGATGACCGATATATCTTTCAGATATATCTGCTATCTGTTGTGCTGCAGGGCCCATCCGATCTGTCTGTGAATGCCCCCCCTCCTTGTGCCACGCCACGCCCCCCGGCATGCTGACCTGGGGGGGGGCGTGAGGATGGGAAATAAGAAAATTACAGCTCTGCTTCCTGTATGCCAATTGCATTTATGTAAAATCCCTTCTTTTGCTCAGTCCATTTGCAGGTGCTGCTGGGAGCTGGTCTGGCACTTCTATGTTTCTGTCTTCTATTGGGCTGCGCCATCTGTTGGCACAAGAGACGCAAGCAACAATCTGCAACCAGTACTGATGGTGGAGACAAAGTCTTGGCACAGCAATGTAACACAAGTCTAGAGCTGTCTGATAGCATTGCACGGTCTATTCCTGTTGCTATTCATCAACAATATCAGACCTTGGATGGGGATATTATACCTAACCTTGGGGGAGAGGATGTATCACCAGTTCAAAAGGTGCTATCTGAGAAGAGTCTCCATGTTAGAGCCTCTCTACCTAGCCTCTACCAACTGTCATCAAAGACGAAGCGTGGTTTAAAGCGCAGAAGCACTGTTTTTGGAGACGGTTCACTAGAGGGGGATCGTGCCAAGTTGGTGAGGGTGCCACTCTCTCGCACTGAACCAGATGGACTATCAGGGATCAAACAGACATCTCAGTCACTTGTGCACTTCACCCTTTGTTACTCATTAGGCGATGAAGCTCTCACTATTATTGTTACCGGCTTCTCCAACCTGCCTAAAAGATTGTATCAGAAGAGGGAGTCCTTTGTCAGGGTCTACCTCCTACCTGGATTTGTGGAGCCATATCCTGGGCAAATGGAAGGTCCCGATGGAGCACAAAAGTTTACTTTCTGTGGCATTAGCCCAGAGGAGCTAAGGGAACGGACCCTGAGGCTAGCAGTATATGCTCGGGAAAAGAGTACTCTGAGGGAGGGATTTATTGGGGAAGTGCTGCTCTCCTGCTCCCAGTTGGATTGGTACACTCAGGGAACAACAGGCTTTACAAGAGAACTGTCAATGACCAAGACAAAGCTCAAGAAGGTCAGTGCTGCTCTCACTGCCTGCATGATAAACTGAAATACAGTAACGATCATTTAGGAGCTGCAAATGTGCAAAACCACAGGGGAAATGCTCATGTGTGATGTCATGCGCCTACTCTGAGCCTAGTTATACAGGGAAATGCTCGTGTGTGATGTCATGCGCCTACTCTGAGCCTAGTTATACAGGGAAATGCTCGTGTGTGATGTCATGCGCCTACTCTGAGCCTAGTTATACAGGGAAATGCTCGTGTGTGATGTCATGCGCCTACTCTGAGCCTAGTTATACAGGGAAATGCTCGTGTGTGATGTCATGCGCCTACTCTGAGCCTAGTTATACAGGGAAATGCTCGTGTGTGATGTCATGCGCCTACTCTGAGCCTAGTTATACAGGGAAATGCTCGTGTGTGATGTCATGCGCCTACTCTGAGCCTAGTTATACAGGGAAATGCTCGTGTGTGATGTCATGCGCCTACTCTGAGCCTAGTTATACAGGGAAATGCTCGTGTGTGATGTCATGCGCCTACTCTGAGCCTAGTTATACAGGGAAATGCTCGTGTGTGATGTCATGCGCCTACTCTGAGCCTAGTTATACAGGGAAATGCTCGTGTGTGATGTCATGCGCCTACTCTGAGCCTAGTTATACAGGGAAATGCGAGCATTTGGCAGTTTGTAAAACACTGCGGAACCATATAAATAAAAGATTATAAAATGAATTTGCAGGCTAGGATGGGGGTACCTGTGGAGGTGCAAAACCAAATTAATGGAAGGAATTGGGCTAATTGAGGGTGGTCTTTGCTAAGTGTGTGCCTTTACTTTTACATTTAAATCCAGAAACAAAATGTTATTACCTAAATGAGGTACTTTGACCAACTGGATAAAAACATTGAACACACACAAGTGACAAATGTAATTAGTAAAGTCCCTCTAGCTCCAATATGAAACACATAGGGAACAATGCTATTAGCTCCGAGTCCCCTCGTGGTACGAGTAAGTGCGGCTTTATGATTCTACTCACTGAGTTCTGGTGTTGTTTTTGGCGTTTCTATACCATTGCAATGGAGATTAATCCAAAGACTTTGAAGTGGGTGTTTACTTTCAAATGTGTTAGGTATGGATATTGTGATTTAAAAAACCTTTGTGTGTTTGATGTCTGCATTACAGTGTTCCTTTCATGGCTAAGTATACACTAGTATAGACAGGCTATTATTGTGTATCATAGCATGTTTATATAAAGAAAATAAAGTGTAGCGCTTACCATGTTATGAGACCCCCTTAGGATTTCAGCAGGGGCTGATCGTTCATATTCTCTACCAGGGCTTTCTCGCTGGGCTTGTGACCTATTGGGGCTGTCTTTGATTCCTGTTAACCACCATCTCTCTTTTTTTGTGTCCCTGTATTCGTCTACCCTCCTACTCCATACTCTGGTGCTATACACACCACAGGCAGTGGCAGAAGTTTATCAGCAGTGCCAGGAGGAAGGGTCTTCCTCAAAGCCCATTCCTAACCAACCCCTTCCAGTGTCTTTTATGTAATATCTGCCTGCATTTGCCATAATGTGTGAGTCATTTCCATAATACATAGTGGTACCTCTCATCCAGGATAGGTATGAGGAGCAGGGGTTAGCGGGCAGTGTGCCCCTGTGTAGACATGTGGACAATTGTGAAGAGGTCCCGCTGACACCCCTGCCCTGCGATAGTGACACGGACATGGTGTATTTGCACTAGCATGAGTCAGAACAGTCTCTTAAAGTAAATATAGCAATTAAAAGAACTAGTAGACCTTAATACTGGACCAGCCCGGGGACTCAGCCAACTACTGTACCTGGCAATGCTTCATTTGCCTTTGGGAGATAGGCCACTGACCACGGGATTAGAGAGATGTGCTGTTCTACTGCCCCAAAATGGTTTTACATTGCAACCATCAGTATGCAATAATAGGGGCTCACAAAGAGGTGTGGCCTGTCAACAAGCAGAGAAGGTATGGTGGCACTCAGGAAATTTCAGTTAATAACAGAACCACCTGATTTTTCCAGGGCCACATATATATCAGAAAAAAATATGACCGCGCTCTGTTTTACCTATATTGATGGTACCAGCTGCGTGGCAGTATTAATTTCATATATGTATTAAAAACAGAAAGACTTTTGCAATAATATACTGCAAAACTGTATCTGGCGATAGATATGTGACATGCCTAAGGTGATTGAAGATCTTTAGTATTGGATTTCAGACCATTCCAGTGGTTCTTGCTGCTTTTTCCTTCCCACGTCACAGCAGAGAGGAAGGTGGTCCCCAATCCCAACACAACACTTGACAGTAAATAAAATAATGCTCACTTTATTTAGTTGGAACTCTTTGACAGTTCTGGATCTTCCCATGCATATAACTATCAATAATACATTACACTCTAAAATATATTTATCCAACACTTAGAGGCATATCCAATTGGGTGCGAGGGTCAGCGAGGTAAAAACCTTGCGCCCAATTTAGAAATACCGTGGGTATGCGCACTCCAGGTCCCCGCAGTGTTCAATTCCAAAAATACTGGTCGCAGGGTTTTCAGCTATGAAAACCCCACGGCGCGTATTTTTTACTGATAAAAAAAAAACCCACTTACCTTACCGGGGGTCTCCAGTAGTCTCCGTGGCTCCCGGCGGCCGGCCCTCCCTCTTCTTACTGGAGAGGGGGGCTGCTGGGAGTCCCAGGGGCTGGTGGGAGGAGTTAGGGCTGCTGGGAGATGTAGTTCTCCCAGCGCCCATTGCGGGGGGGCCACACTAGAACTGCGGGGGCACACTGACATCGGGACATACTCATGCATACACCACTCACACTAACATACTGCTGCAGAAGAGCCATCTCCCGACGCAGGATGAAAAAGACAGCGCTGCTGGAGGTAAGTAATAAAGGATTAATTAAGCTAATTGGATACTTCCAATTGCTTAATTAGTCCTCAGGGGGGCGCTGCGGGGGTGTCAGAGCAAGTGTCGGTGATTTAACCTAAAATCAACGATTTTAGGAAAAATCACGCTTGCTCGGGAGGTGCGTGGAGAAAAACCTCCTGACGAGTGTTTAATAAAAAAACATGCACCTAATAGAATAGCAAAAAGCCCGCACCTGCAGGAAAAACCTTGCAGGCACAGGTTTTTTGCTATTCTCGCAGCCTATTGAATATGCCCCTTAGTATAAAATTATGGCCTACTACTGATACTGGACTGCTTTGGAGATTACCAGCATCAAAATCCCTAACAAAATCAAGTTTAGAACATATAATTCAGGGCCTGATTCAGAGCCGGACGCTATTTGCGGACGGTCGTTCCAAAAAGGGGGGCCGGTTATTTAAATTGAGCGCTCGCTCTTTGCGGTTTGTTGACGCCTCTATGTCTGAGCGAGCAAAAGAAAAATTTGCTCGCTATTTTGTAAAGACGCCCCTTTGCCGTTCGCAACACATGTCATCTCCGGTATTTATTAAATTAATCAGGTACATCGAAAGGCATCTGAACTGCTCGCAGTGCTTGTGGTAGGTTTTTCTTACCGCTATCACTGCGAGCAGTTCAGGCTAAAAGACAATCAAGTGACGTGGTCGATGACGCTCCTTTACTAATTATGCACACCCATTAAACGCCCTTATGACCATTTGGCACGCCTGCGTTCGGATCTCCACTCCCCCGTTTTCAAGCACCTTTCCCTGTTACCACCCACAAACGGTACATTCTGTCAATCAAATTAGCAGCCCCTCGCTGTTTTGCGAGCACACGATTTCCGACCGCAATGACTGGTTTGCGCATGCGCATTACGACCCATACGCATGCGCAGTTGTGCGAACATCGCTCAGAGCGAACGAGCGGCCGCTTACAAGCGGCTCCGAATCAGGCCCTCAGTGTTTAAGTAACATCCCAATTCAGTATTGTTCACTACCTTTACTCTTCCTTATTGGTAATACCCTTAATGGTGATTGCACTAACTCATGCTCCACCCTTACCAAATTGGTAGCAGTAGGTTAATAGCTACAACCTATTACCATACTAGCATAAAGTCCTAAGCATATCTATAATACAGTAGCATATAAAATAGAGATCACTGTGGATACACATTTGAGGCTCTATTTACTACAATCCACATATTGAATGCAGATTGTAGTGTGATATTATCGATTGAATTCTCATTGCGAATTCAGGCAATATCACAGGGATTTACTACAAATCCCTTGCAGGGACAGAGGGCCTGATTCAGAGCCGGACGCTATTTGCGCTCGCTCGTTCAGAAAAAGGGGCCGGATATTTAAATTGAGCGCTCGCTCTTTGCGGTCTGTTGACGCCTCTATGTCTGAGCAAGCGAACGAAACATGCGCTCGCTATTTTGTAAAGACGCCTCCTGGCCGCTTTCATCCTTCGTCATCTCCGCTATTTATTAGATTAATTGAGTACATCGAAAGGCGTCTGAACTGCGGTTGGATTTTCCTACCGCAATCATGCGAACAGTTCAGGCTAAGAAACAACCAAGTGACGTGGTCGATGACGCTGCTTTGTTAATTATGCACACCCTTAAAATGCCCGTTTTGACCGTTTGGCACGCCTGCGTTCGGATCACCACTTTCCCCTGTTACCACCCACAAACGCCTCATCCTGTCACTCAAATTAGCAGGCACTCGCTATTTTGCGAGCGCTCGATTTCTGTCCGCAATAACTGGTTGGCACATGCGCATTACGACCCATACGCATGCGCAGTTGTGCGAACTTCGCTCGGAACGAACGAGCGGCCGCTTACAAGCGACTCTGAATCAGGTCCAGAGCTTGCGAGAAAGCTCTGTTCCTGCGAATCCCCTCCGCACACTAGCCATGGTATTTTCACAAAAAATACCGTGACAAAGTGACTGGGCATGCGCCGACCGGCCGCCGCTGCTACCCCCCCTTCGGCGCTAAGCCCCGCCCCCGGCGCTACCCCTTCGGCACTAAGCCCCGCCCCCCGCTGCTAAGCCCTGCCCCCCGCAATCGCAGATCCCCACAACCCCCTCCCTTACTAGCACTTACCTGCATGATCTGGGCCTCCGTTGATGCCCTCCATGCGTCCGGGCAGGTGATATCCCATACTGCACTGGCACCCGATCACCTGATGACCGGGCCGCAGTGCAGTATGGGAGACCAGCTGACTGGAGGGGAGACATCACCGGAGGCCCGATCATCGGTCCCTGGAGTCAAGTAAGTAAAAAAAAATTTTGACAATTTTTTTTTTTTTTTTACAGTAATCAGCTTGCGGTCTGTTTAGACCACAGAGCTGATTACTGGGACAGACTTCCGGCTCTGCTCTCCCCATTAGAGCGGAGCAGGAGTCCGGTAACCGGGGGAGACCCTGGATAACGTCACCTCAAGGTGGTGTTATTATCACAGGGCTTTCCCCGGTATTTTTTTCACATTTTATTTTTAGTAACTCTGGTCGGATCACATTTCCCATTACAATTATGGGAAATGCGATCTGCTTTACTAAAAATAAGTGATAATTAGGGGTTGGAGTAGAAGTTTACGAATTCTACTCCAGTTGCCCTGCAATAACTATAGGTGATACTAAAATAAAGTGAAAAGGGTGTGAAAACACCCTTTTTCACTTTATTTTAGTAAAAATAATGTTAATAAATAGAGCCTTAAGTCAGTTTGTACTTTGTTGCTAGTGCCAGAACAGATACTGCACCTGAGTTTTATAACTCATGTAAAAGTCTATCTCCTTGGAGCAATATCCTGCAGAGCAATACTTGGTAGTCTGCACTGTCTTATGCTGCATACACACAGGACGATTTTCCTGAACGATAACGATATTGTTCAACGATAAATCGTTCATATCATTAATTTTTATGCAGTGAACAATTGACCAACGATGCGCGTTCCCACATGAAGGATAACGATATCTTTCATCGTCCATGCATGCAGGCCAACTTAGACGATATCGTCAACTTTGCCTGTTCAGAGATGTGGCAGGATGACTCACTGAAAGATCTCTTTGAACGATATCTTTTGGTGCATACACAAGGTCAGATTTCTTGGTCGATTTAAACGATAATGATATAGTTTATCGTTTGTTCGTTTAAATCAACCTTTTTTGCCCCCCTCAAACGACCAAACGATAAAACGATTCGCAGGCATGGATGGTTGATATCGATATCGCCCATCACCCGTGCAAGCAGGCCAACCTGGTCGATATCGACCAGGTTAGCCTGGTTACTATAGGGACCCTCCATCGTTGATCAAGGGTCGTTATAGTAGTTGGGGGAATGGAGCATTTACTGGATGTTCGATAACGATCATCCAGCACATGCTGGTCGATCAGACAGCAATATCTGATTGTTGTCTGATCTGACCGTGTGTACGGGACATTTGAAAGATATCTTCCAAGTCGTTGTTGGTACAGATCGTACCGTGTATGTGCAGCTTTAGTTATATATATACTGTATATATTTATTTTCTTGTAATGAATTTCTGTTTTATATCCTGTTATATTAACCTGTAATTTTGATGCTTAGTCATTAATTGTGCCTGCCAGAGTCATGAGGTGAAATAAAGTTTTGGTATTTAGATGTGATGTCCTCCAGTCACTCCCAGTGCTGCCTCAGGGGCTGTCTGCTGATTCTGTAGCACAATGAAGGGGAGACCGGCAGGGGCGTAACTAGAACTTTTTGGGCCCCATAGCAACATTTTTAAGGGCCCCCCCCTAACTTAGGTCTTACACAATAACCACAGTAGTTCCCCTAAAACATTAAATGCCCACTGTAATGGTGCCCCTTATGCAATGCCCACTGTAATGGTGCCCCCAGTAGTGAGCCCCCTGTAATGCCCCCAGTAGTGAGCCCCCTGTAATGCCCCCAGTAGAGAGCCCCTTGTAATTGCCCCCAGTAGTGAGCCCCCTGTAATGCCCCCAATAGTGAGCCCCTTGTAGCTGCCCCCAGTAGTGAGCCCCTTGTAGCTGCCCCCAGTAGTGAGCCCTGTGTAGCTGCCCCCAGTAGTGAGCCCTGTGTAGCTGCCCCCAGTAGTGAGCCCCCTGTAGCTGCCCCCAGTAGTGAGCCCCCTGTAGCTGCCCCCAGTAGTGACCTCCTGTAGCTGCCCCCAGTAGTGACCCCTGTAGCTGCCCCCAGTAGTGACCCCCTGTAGCGAGACCCCAGTAACTGCCCCAGTAGTAAGCCCCCAGTAGTGACCCCCTGTAGCTTCCCCCAGTAGTGAGATCCCAGTAGTGAAGCCCTGTAGCTGCCCCCAGTAGTGACTCCCTGTAGCTTCCCCCAATAGTGAGCCCCCTGTAATGCCCCCAGTAGCTGCCCCCTGTAGTGAGCCCTCTGTAATGCCCCCAGTAGTGAGATCCCAGTAACTTCCCCCCGCGTGCGCACACACAAAACAAACAAACAAAAAAAAAAAACTTACCTTATCCCCGCTCCTGTGAAGCCGCCGACCGCCCCGTCGCCCGCTCCTCGGCACTATGAGAGTGACGTCATGACGTCACTCCCATAGTGCACTGCGGGACCCGGAAGACGGAGCTCATTCCTGAACTCCGTCCCCGGTGTCCGCTCCTCGGCACTATGGGAGTGACATCACTCCCATAGTGCATTGCGGGACCCGGAAGACGGAGTGAGCTCCGTCCTCCGGCTGCCGCCGGGGGTTTGAGTAGGAGTCGGGCGTCCGCTGGTAACACAATCTCAGCGGGCGCCCGGCATATGGAAAGTGCAGGGGGTGCGATCGCTGGGCCGGCGGGCCCCCTAAGCCGCCGGGCCCCATAGCAACCGCACCCCCTGCACCCTCCATAGTTACGCCACTGGAGACCGGCCTAAATTCTCTGTATCAGGCCCTGTGGGCCGTCCTCCATCTGCCCCCTCACAGCATCACTCTCCAGGTCCGTTACCTCAGCTCAGCTCCAACCAACTGTCCTTCCCCCTGTAACTGTCACTGACCTTACCACCTGACATTGGTCATGTGACAAGCTCCTGACCTCTTCAGCAGCTGCAGAGACTGCTGAGAGTTGTGGTCTGCACAATGTCAGACGTAATACCTCGCATAGCTTGGTATGATTGATAGATAGATAGATAGATAGATAGAAGGTGGCAAGATCAGGGTAGCGGTTTGTCTCCTCGGGTAAATGGTTGCACTTGTCACGCAGCAGTTAAGGAGTAATACACAAATCCAGGGCCTTGGTACAAGTATGTGCAGCTAGTTTTATTAGCAGCAACCCTCCTCCCCCCAACAAAAAACAAAAAAAAACCCAACATGATAATTAATTCTGACCTGTTCGGCTCTAACTAAACATGAAAATAAATCCTGTCCTGTCCAGCTCTAACTAAACAGAAAGACCTAACATCTCTCTCACAAAACAGAAGTCCTTAACATAGCACTTACATTCAGTAATCACAGTGTCACTCAACAGGCCTCTGACCTGTTCCCCAGGCAGTGAGGGACTGACTACAGAGTCTGACACACCCTTTATCAGCCTCTCACAGGTGGTCTGGCAATCAAGGCTGCTAGACAATCTTTCAGCATTTTCGCTGAAGATTTAAAGAGGCATTTCTTAAAGACAAAAAAAATATATTGTTTTATCTTTTAAACAATTACCACTTTAAATCTAACAGCAAAATCTGCATTTTTGGAAAATCGGAAGCTATTACATTTGCACTGCGTCACCCTGGCCAGATGGGGTTACAGTTAAATCTTGCACTATCTGGTACCCCAAGTATCAATGCCATTTTATTTAGCCCATTATAGTGGCTTTTAATAGACTGTAGTGTATATTAGAAGGGCCACTTGTGGTGGCTCCTATTAATAAAATTGTAAAAATTATATACAGGTGATGTTACTAAAAGCATAATGTGTAACTCTTCCCAGTATGACAAATGTATTGAACACACTGTAGTGCACCCAGTTAATATTATGCCGCACTGTAGGTTCCCTAGTTCACAATATGCCACACTTTACTGCCCCCAGTTCACATTATGTTACACAGTATCCCCTGTTATTATTATTAACATTTACTTTCATAGCGCCAGCATATTACGTTGTGCTTTACAATTGGGACACATTATGCCACTCAGTGCGTCCAGTTCACATTATGACACTCAGTGCCCCAATTATAAAGGGGGTGTGACAGGTAGTACTCTACATGCACTGAGGCTCTCCTTGGACACCCACTGGATCAGACCAACCCAGGCAGATGTCCACTGTCAGACTCTGGGAGGAATCCAATTCAGTGAGATGGAAAATCGCATCAATCTACATTGAAAGTTTTGCGTCGCACCCCAATGGGCCTCAGGGCTTTGCAGCAATACCTGACAACACATTGCCACTTTGACCCCAGTGTGCTGTTCACCACTGGTGTTCTGTGTCCATTATATGGATGTCAACATTATTTAGGCTTTCCTAACATGAGCTAATGAGGTAGATGGGACCCCCTCCTTCCCCCAAAGCTCCTCTCCATCAGTATCCAGCAGCTGCAGAGCTGTGTTATTTATTATTTATTACCTGTTATTTATATAGCGCACACATTCTACAGCGCTGTACAGAGACTATCTGGCCATTCACATCAGTCCCTGCCCCATTGGAGCTTACAATCTATATTCCCTACCACATGCTCACACACATACACACTAGGGCTAATTTTTGTTTGGAGCCAAGTAACCTACCAGTATATTTTTGGAGTGTGGGAGGAAACTGGAGTACCTGGAGGAAACTCACACAAGCACAGGGAGAATATACAAACTCCACACAGTTAGGGCTGTAGTGAGTATCGAACCCACAACCTCAGTGCTGTGAGACAGTAATACTAACCATTACACTGTCCATGCTGCCCCTGTGTTCAGCTGAAGTACCATGATGGAGGAAATAGATAACTTGTTCAACTTTCCACAGCTGCCCCCTCCTATCCTGAGAATGGTCACCACTTGTACATGTGATCAAGTGCTTCATGCAGGTCAATTAAGGTAGGGGCAGATCACACGGGTTCCATGATCTTACATAGTGTAGGCACCTAAAGATGTAGAGAAAAGGTTCATGATCTGTGAGATGGGTAGACAGAAACTGAAGTATAGAAGTTGAGATAGGGTTCATTGTCTGTTAAATGAAGGTTCATATAAATAAACAAGGTTGTAAAGAAAAGGTTCATGGTTGCAAAATTAGGGTGCAGGGTCATAAAGGGCGCATTCAGCATTGTAAAGATTGGAACCGAGGTAAAATGGGAGTGCGAGAACATACAGCCAGTTTGTGGGTGTAATAAATTATACAGGGACAGATTAAACTAGAATATGAGTTGTAGGCAGGTGCATATTGGTCATATACCTTACCAGGACTTTGTATTGTATTGCGATCACTAGAGTGCTCTCTATATTGTATGGCAGTCACTAGTACTGTATGCTCTATATTGTACACTGGTCTTTAGGATGCTCTCTGTATTGTATGTCACTTGGATGCTATAAGTTTTGGGTAAAGTTTGGCAGAGGCAATGTGATTTGCCTTCTGTTTTACACTGCTACTGAAAATTTACTGTAACCATGTCTACATTTTGTTGTTCTACAATTGATTTGGTCCCACCTACATGACGCCATTTCATGATTATTTCATGGGCCACTTATGTTACAAACCCATCACTGGCATTGGTTCAAATCCCAACAGCGGAGCCCCGGCAGGAGTGAAAATCCCGAAGCTACAAAAGGTAAGTATAACTAACCTTTTATTACCCCCTAACCCTCCTTTAGGGCTGCCTAACCCACCTCTAAGTGCCTAAAGCTAACCACCCTTTCCCAGCAGCCTAACCCTAAGTCTTCCAGGAGGGTGCCTAACCCTAACCTCCCCCCAGGGGTGCCTAACCCTGACCCCCCCTTCCCCTAGCCTAACCCTAAGTCCCCCCCGCGGGAGCCCCTAGCCTAACCCCCCCCCACGGCTGTCGGGCTCCCGGCGTAGGTCTAATGACAGGCGTCAGGATTTCGACGCCTGTCATTTGTACCTTGCCGGGTTAGACAGTCGGGAAGCGGGCGGTAGGGATTTCCATCCTGCTTCCCGTTATTAAGGTCCTAAATGTATTCTGGTAGAAATAAGAAGTCCAAGGCATGAGGTAATGTAAAGATACATTGGGCTCTATTTACTACAATCCGCATATTGAATGCGGATTGTAGTGTGATATTACCGAGTGAATTCGCATTGCGAATTCAGGCAATATCACAGGGATTTACTATAAATCCCTTGCAGGGACAGAGCTTGTGATAAAGCTCTGTCCCTGCGGATCCCATCCGCACTCTAGTCACGGTATTTTCGGAAAGAATACAGCGACTAAGAGCCCGCGCATGCGCCGACCCACCATTGCTGCTACCCCCCACTGATGCTAAGCCCCGCCCCCCCGTGACCCCCCCTCCCCCCCCCCACGATCCCCCCCTCCCTTCATTACACTTACCTGCATCCTCCTGGCCTCCGGTGATCTTCTCCGGGCTTCCCGATCAGGTAATCTCCCATACTACACTGGGACCCGATCACCTGATGACCGGGCCGCAGTGCACTATGGGAGACCAGCTGACTGGAGAGGAGCCATCACCGGAGGCCCGATCACCGGTCCCTGCATTCAGGTAAGTAAAAAAAAAAAAATGTTTAAATTTTTTTTTTCTTTTTTTTACAGCAATCAGCTTGCGGTCTGTTTAGACCACATAGCTGATTATTGGTACCGGCTCCCGCCTCTGCTCTCCCCGTTAGAGCAGAGTGGGAGCCTGGTAACCGGGGGAGACCCTGGATAGCGCCACCTCCAGGTGGCGTTATTATCACAGGGCTTCCCCCGGTATTTTTTTACAATTTATTTTTAGTAACTATGGCCGGATCACATTTCCCATTACAATTATGGGAAATGCGATCTGCTTTACTAAAAATAAGTGATACTAGGGGTTGGAGTAGAATTGTACTAATTCTACTCTAATTGCCCTGTAATAACTACAGGTGAAACTAAAATAATGTGAAAAGGGTGTGAAAACACCCTTTTTCACTTTATTTTAGTAAAAATAATGTTAATAAATAGAGCCCATTGTCATGTTTGTATTAATTACTGAGGGGCCTATTCATTATCACTTAATTTTGACAAAAGCAGGTGAAAAAGCACATTTTCACCTGCAATTGTTAAAATTAAGTATTCGGGCCATTCATTAAGAAGGTGAAGCAGGAGATATCACAGATAACTCCTACTTACCTTCTGTTTTCGGAATGGCCGGGGCTCTTGTGCGCATGCGTGGGGGGTCTTGTGCGCATGCGTGACCTGTAGGGGCTCTTGTGCGCATGCGTGACCTGTAGGTCACGCATGTGTACCGCCGTCACTGATTCACTGCTCCGAAAAGGAGCAGTGAAGCCGCTTGCGGGGGCAGCTGATTTCACATCAGCTGCCACCGTGCCAGAGCAATGATGAATTGCTCCGTTGGCCGCGGCGAATTAGGGTGTTAATTATCGGGTCCGTTCGGACCCCGATAATTAACATCATGAATAGGCCCCTGAATGCCCATACACATGTAAAATTATTCAATACTAAATAAAATACAAAATAATTCCAGCTTAATGCTGCCCATCCACTAGGCGATTAAACCTAGCGATGGAGCAATAACGACGGTTGTTTTCGCTCCATCGTGTGGTAATCGCCCCCAAAATCGGGCAGTAAAAGGTTAAAAACGACCAGCGATGCGCTCGCCCGCTGGTCATTTTTAACATCATTCATTGCCCGAACATGACGGCCAACCTGACGACCGCCGTGTTTGGGGATGCAGTTCACCCTGTGGGAGACAACGGTGGATGGGCAGCTTTTAATGGAGCATACACACGGTCAGATTTGTCAGATCTGTCAGATGAACGATTGAACGATTTGAACGATTTGACCAAAGATTTGAACGATTGAATGATTTTTGACTGCATTAAAATGAATGGAATCGTCCAAGACCATCGGGGACGCGCATCGTTCAGGCATGTCAGATATGTCAGATTTTCCTTCAGATATGAAAAATTGAACGATTTTTTAAATAGTTATCGTTAAGATCTGAAGAAAAATCAGACCGTGTGTATGCACCATAAGCTGCATACACACAATGATTTTGTTACTAACGATTTTATGAATGATTTTCTGTCAGATTATCTGTCAGATTTTTTTAAAGTGTAATGAACGATATTTTTGAACTACAAACGATTTTTGCATATTCCCTTAATGAAAATCGTTCAGTTGGTCAGTCTGACTGAACTACAAACTACAAACGTGAACGCGCATGAACGATAATCGTTCATCGTTTTAACTCAGAAAGTCAACAATTATATAGTTATCGACAATCGTTCAAAAATCATTGTGTGTATATGTATATGCACCTTTACAGATAACCCACATAATTTGCGTGGACAGCACTGTATGTGATCTTGTTGTTCAGCAAAGCCCACTGAATGATTATTGGATGGATAACTGGGGATTTATTTATAGACATACAACTCTAAAAAAGCCTACCAGTTTTTGCCCATTTAACAAAGCCCCCTGCTAGTGTGTATGAACACCGGCTATAGCCTTCACCGTGAACATTCTGTGATGTTTCTCCATGAAAATCATGGGAATGCCTATTTATCATAGACAGCTGTGGTACAAGTATCGCTACTGTTCTCCGATCACTAACAATGGATGGCATTTACCAGGAGTGCAGAGTGGAAAGGTCTATTCCCAGTTTTTATCCCAAACTCTGCCTACCTTTCCCAAATGTTGCCGCCATTTCGACTCTTAAATATTTGAGGAGGGAACAGGAAATAAAAATTTCCTAGCTCCCTGCTTTATAGGTATGACTCTCTCTGGAGCGCCTTTATTGCCAAAGGTTTATTTAGCAAATTACGTTTGTTAATGTCAATGACCACATAAAGGGCCAATATTTACGCAGGTCAAGCAATTGTTAGCCATTGTGCGCATCGATTGTATTACGATTATGCTCGTTCAGAGGATTCACTCGCAAAGTGAGTGAAAAAAGCAGGCGTGTCTGACCATTTAAACACTGTTTCGTGGGCGTGCATAGATTAGTCATTGCGATCTCCTTTGTGGCATGATAGCTGTCAGCGATGCATGTCAGGAGAGATGCAGTGTGTGAGGCAGGGACAGACCTGAATTATAAGCTGCCCGTTGATGATACTGCTACGTTGATGATACTGATGGTTACGCTGTTGTATGTTGTCAGATTAATATGAGAAGGCAGCTGTTGGCGTCCTTTTGCTCAGATAAGCTTTTGGAGACATAAGCATATTTCGCTATTGCGGTCCTTAAGAGATCGCATCTGCGATTGTATTAGCGTAAATCTTTGAATCAGGCCCAAAGTGCAGACTCTATGGATAAGTTTTTCACAAATTGAGCTGCTACCAGGCTCAGTTCCAGTAATTCTACTTCAGCAGCATAAGCAGGGCCGGATTAAGGGGGGGGCTCTGGGGGCAAGTACCCCCGGGCCCCCCTCTCTGAGAGGGCCCCCTGCCACAGATCGGATCTTTTTTACCGATCCCATCTGAAGCGCTGCCTGTAGCAGAGTGTACACCAGTAGCGGCAGCTGTACTGATAGCCGTCATACAGACGGCGCGGCGACGCAGAGCACTGCTGCTGGGATGCCGGTAGCCGCGTTCAATGAAAAGGGCTGTGCAGGCAGCAGGCTTTCAGGGACTGGCTGGCCGGCGTGCAGGCTGCAGGGAAGGAGGGGGCATCACAGGCACAGCTGCACATGGAGGATCACCCGAGGAGGAGAAAGAAGAACGCGCTGTGCAGTTCTTCTGTGTCACTGTCTGCCAGCAAAAGGGATCATCATCTCAAGAGAGCAGATACAGTAAGACAGAGAGTAGTGACTTTTTTTAGTTATCAATTAAAATTTAATAAATTAAGGCTCCAGGTAGCATTACTTTGAATGTGTGGTTGTGTGTGTGTATATACATATATATATATATATATATACATATATATATATATATATATATATATATATATATATATATATATATATATATATATATATATATATATATATATATATATATATATATATACTGTATATACACATATGTATAGTATAGTATATATATACACACACACACACACAGCAAGGAATGTTTGGCGGTACTCACGGCATATATAAAAAAAACAACCTATTTAGTTTAACATTTCAGTTCCAGAAAAAAAGTCTATAAAGACTGAAATGTTTAACTATATAGGTCGGTTGGACCTTATTTTTATATATGTTGTAAGTGCCACCAACCATTCCCTGCTGTGTATTGCTTAATACTATGGACGGAACCTGGGGTATTATATATATAATCAATATACAGTGTATATATATATATATATATATATATATATATATATATATACACTGTATATACACTGTATATACATACGTATAGAGGTAATGGGCACTTCAGTGTCCAAAGTTTTGTCAAGGGTGCCAGGTACAGTAGATGCAGCGTAAGGGATGGAAAACGGCACTCGTGTTTATTTACAGAATTTGAAATATACAACTTGCTATACGACCCCGGCTCGCTGTATATTTCAAATTCTGTAAATAAACACCGAGTGCCGTTTTCCATCCCTTAGGAATTTAATTTTAGACTTTAGGGCCCCCCTGGCTTAAGTGCCCCGGGCCCCCCAAAGCCTTAATCCAGCTCTGAGCATAAGCAGTATAATCTAGTCACTAAATTGCTATGGGAAGTTTCAACCAAACTGGTCTGACATTGACAAATGAGCATCAAAAAATTTTTTTCCATTAATATCTGATGAAAAGACAAACATACAGTATATTGATGAGACTGGAGAACCTGATCATCTTTTTAATATATGAAGAGGTCTTGTGTAATCAGCACTAAGCAAACAGCACTAATAACTATGGTTCAATGTAACCATAATTATGTAATGCAAAATCAGACTAAAATCTGTCTCTTCCATGTTTGGATAATGCCGACTTTAGTTGGTTGTTTAGATTTGGTTCCATAAAACAATCACATAATAGGGTATATGAGCAGCATTTCACATATTATCACTTTATTATGTAAAGCAAAATCTTGTGCTGCCACCTTCAGGTTGATTTATAAAATTGATAGTCCCTCAAATTAAGGGTCTGATTCAGCAAGGATGGCTGATGCGATCGCGGCTGCAATTGTGCATGCAGGTCTGCTGTGAAAGTATGCTAATAACTGCCATCGCAAAGCACTTGCACGGACAACATGCAGACGCCCACTTCCCCTCTCGCACATCCGTAATACTTAGCAAACCTCCTTAAACATCGGAAACATTGAGTACCATCGACCTCTCACCTTACTTATAAAATGCTAACCTTGTTGCACGCAGTGACAGCTCAAGCTGCGTATGCCATCGCAGAGGCTAATTTATGCACGCCCCTGCAACTGGCACGCCTGCGTTTCTCTGACCACCCCCAAACGGTACTTCCTGTCAATCACTCTGCGATGGGTTTGCGTACTTATTGCGATCGCAGTCCCGATCATAGTGAAGCATTTGCACTCTGCGATGCATACACATGCGCAGTATGCAACAATCAACATCTGCGTACGCTTTAGCAGTTGCGATCCTTGCTGAATCAGGCCCTAAGTATGTTGAGTAACAAGGAGATGGGTCACATTGTTTTCTTAATTATATTGATGTGCAAGTGGATCACCCCCCAACATGAACTGTTCCATTAGGTACAAAATGCTTTGCTCCTGGACTTCCTTTTTAATTTATGCTTGCAGCCACCTGTGTTGAAACACCCTTCTCATCAATTACCTAGTTCAACACAGGTGGCTGCAATCATACATTAGGAGGGGTATTCAATATGAAACGTTAACTTCACTGTCCAAGTTAACGTTTCATATCGGAGTTTTTACCTGCGTTAAAGTATCGGGCGCGCTCCCGATTATCCCCGTATTCAATATAAAATTAACGAAAACGGGAAACTCCGAAGTTAGATTTGCGTAAAGTTACAAATTTTTCCTTAAAAAAATTGTAAGACGCCCCTAAAGTTGTAAAAACATGGGGGGAACACTATGGGTACCCCCGTTTTAGCCTTAAAATGAAATTCGGGGATTTAAATAGCCGCAGCAGGTGTTTTTTTCCCCGACATTGAAGAAGTGTTGCAGAAGAGCACTTAGGTTATTTTTTTTCGGTTTTTTAAGTGGTCCCATCAACTTTGGGGTACATGAAAATGGGTACTAGCATATTTTTAAGTCTTTAAAGTAAATTTTAAAAAATTCTGCATTTGTGCACCTGCCGCTATAATTCTATTCTAGAAAACACCTGCCGCATACATGCAGAATAACCCTGAACCTATTTCCCTATTGTTATACAATTTTTTACCAATATTTTTTTTCACCCCAATTTTTTTATTCATTTTTTGGGGTGTCCCTATTTTTTTTTTTTTTTTTTTTTTTTGACAGTTCTTTTTTAAATGTCATTCCCAGGGGTGCAGGCTATTTTTTTTTTTAAGCCTGCACCCCTAAACCCCAATGCTGCACTTTTTTTCGACACCTATTCAATGGTGAAAAGTAATCCCCGTTTTTTCGCAAAGACTTTTCAAAACTGCGATAAGTCTTTGAAATTGAATACAGTGTAAAAGTAAAACCTGTGATAATGACGTCATACCTCCGATATTAACGCAAAAACGATGTTTTCGCTCCCATACACCCCTGTAGGTGGGAAGTCCAGGAGCAGAGCATTTTGTACCTGATGGAAGGGGTCATTTTGGAGGATAGGGACTAAGGTGAATTTTCTTCAAAGCATTGCTGTTGTTAATCTGGTACATTATCTTGCATGCACTAGCAGTATTTACTATATATATATATAATTATTCTAGAAAAGACTGCACTCTAGTCCATACAGAATGACATCAGGGGGTGCTCCTCTAGAGGCTCAAAGACCCATTTGCATACAGTCAGAAAGGAAGAAAGCACTCGCCACTTGTTGTACAAAAGTATAAATCAATTGGTTTAATCCATAACACACAATCTGTCGATGTTTCGATCCCTAAGGACCTTTGTCAAGACTCACCACCCAAGACAGTACAGCAACCAAGAAGCAATCACACCCATATGTCTGAGCCTGCTTATATAGTCCCCACACCTGGTAATGCACAACACCTGTGTCTCATCAGCATGAAACAGGAAGTAGCCTTGCAGAATAGCAAACAAAACACTGCAAAGTGCCCATGCAGGCTAGGAGACATGGTATTGTATAATCCCTCACTCACCTCGACAGATGCGCATCACATATGTATGGACAAACATAGTCACATCAAAAAAACGGCTGTTCATGGACAAACAGAAAGTGGCATGCGTTCCACGCCGTGCAACGCATACAAACCGGAAGTGCGTAGTCACATGATCGGCAGCGTGTCAGAGGGAGCAATTGAATCTATAGAGAACCCAGCTGTATCAAACACTGTGCATTCCACACGATGGGTCGCACAAAGACAGAGGCAGCACGCTAATGACATATCAAAATACCTGGCTAGGGAGCTGCGGGTGAGCAGTGAGGTTTGATTGGCCAGTGTGAGCTGAGAGGTGAGCGGTGAAGTATGATGGGAGCAGGGGGAGCTGTTGTGGCATGGTGAGCAGTGAGGTATGATGGGGCAGTGTGAGCTGTGAGGTCAGCAGTGAAGTAAGATGGGGGCCATGTGTGCTGTGGTGGGGAGTGAGCTGGAGCGTGAGCAGTGAGGTATGATTGGGGCAGGGTGAGCAGTGATGGGGAGTCAGCTGTGGAGTGGGCAGTGAAGAATGATGGGACCAGTGTACGCTGTGGTGGGGAGTGAGCTGTGAGGTGTAAGTGGTGTGGTGAGCAGTGAGGTATGATGGGGTGGTGTGAGCTGTGAGATGAACAGTGAAGTATGATGGGGTAGTGTGAGCTGTGTTGGGGAGTGAGCTGAGGGGTGAGCAGTGAGGTTTGATGGGGTAGTGTGAGCCGTGTTGGGGAGTGAGCTGTGGGGTGAGCAGTGAAGTATTATGGGAGCAGTGTGAGCTGTGGTGGGGAGTGAGCTGTGGGGTGAACCATAAGGTGCTATGGGGCAGGGTGAGATGTGGTGGGGAGTGAGCTGTGAGTTGAGCAGTTATATGATGGGAGCAGTAGGAGCTGTAGTGGGGAGTAAGCTGTGGGGTGAGCAGTGAGATATGATGGGGGCTATGGTGGGGAGTGAGCTGTGGGGTGAGCCATAAGGTGCTATGGGGCAGGGTGAGATGTGGTGGGGAGTGAGCTGTGGGGTGAACCATAAGGTGCTATGGGGCAGGGTAAGATGTGGTGGGGAGTGAGCTGTGAGTTGAGCAGTTATATGATGGGAGCAGTAGGAGCTGTAGTGGGGAGTAAGCTGTGGGGTGAGCAGTGAGATATGATGGGGGCTATGGTGGGGAGTGAGCTGTGGGGTGAGCCATAAGGTGCTATGGGGCAGGGTGAGATGTGGTGGGGAGTGAGCTGTGGGGTGAACCATAAGGTGCTATGGGGCAGGGTGAGATGTGGTGGGGAGTGAGCTGTGAGTTGAGCAGTGATATGATGGGAGCAGTAGGAGCTGTGGTGGGGAGTAAGCTGTGGGGTGAGCAGTGAGATATGATGGGGGTTATGGTGGGAAGTGAGCTGTGGAGTATGATGTGAGCAGGGTGATCTGTGGTGGGGAGTGAGCCATGAGGTGAGCAGTGAGGTAAGATGGTGGAAGTGTGAGCTGTAGTGAGGGGTGAGCTGTGGGGTGAGCCATAAGGTGCGATGGGGCAGTGTGAGCTGTGGTGGGGGGTGAGCTGTGGGGTGAGCCATAAGGTGTGATGGGGCAGTGTGAGATGTGGTGGGGAGTGAGCTGTGGGGTGAACCATAAGGTGCTATGGGGCAGGGTGAGATGTGGTGGGGAGTGAGCCATGAGGTGAGCAGTGAGGTAAGATGGTGGCAGTGTGAGCTGTAGTGAGAGGTGAGCTGTGGGGTGAGCCATAAGGTGTGATGGGGCAGTGTGAGCTGTGGTGGGGAGTGAGCTGTAGGGTGAGCAGTAAGGTATGATGGAGGCAGGGTGAGCTTTAGTGGGGAGTAAGCTGTGGGGTGAGCAGTGAGATATGATGGGGGCTATGGTGGGGAGTGAGCTGTGGGGTGAGCCATAAGGTGCTATGGGGCAGGGTGAGATGTGGTGGGGAGTGAGCTGTGGGGTGAACCATAAGGTGCTATGGGGCAGGGTGAGATGTGGTGGGGAGTGAGCTGTGGGGTGAACCATAAGGTGCTATGGGGCAGGGTGAGATGTGGTGGGGAGTGAGCTGTGAGTTGAGCAGTGATATGATGGGAGCAGTAGGAGCTGTGGTGGGGAGTAAGCTGTGGGGTGAGCAGTGAGATATGATGGGGGCTATGGTGGGAAGTGAGCAGTGAAGTATGATGTGAGCAGGGTGATCTGTGGTGGGGAGTGAGCCATGAGGTGAGCAGTGAGGTAAGATGGTGGAAATGTGAGCTGTAGTGAGGGGTCAGCTGTGGGGTGAGCCATAAGGTGCGATGGGGCAGTGTGAGCTGTAGTGGGGGGTGAGCTGTGGGGCGAGCCACAAGGTGTGATGGGGCAGTGTGAGCTTTGGTGGGGAGTGAGCTGTAGGGTGAGCAGTGAGGTATGATGGAGGCAGGGTGAGCTGCGGTGTGGATTGAGCTGTGGGGTGAGCAGTGAGGTGTGATGGGAGCAATCTGAGCTGTCTAGTATGGTGGGGCAGGGTGAGCTGTGATGGGGAGTGAGCTGTGGGGTGAGCAGTGCGGTGATCACGAAAGCAGTGTGAGCTGCGGGTTGAGCAGTGAGGTATGATGGGAGCTGCGGGGTGAGCAGTGAGTAAGATGGGGCAGGGTGATCTGTGGGGTGAGCCATGAAGTATTATGGGAACAGTGTGAGCTGTGGTGGGGAGTGAGCTATGGGGTGAACAGTGAGGTATGATGGTAGAAGTGTGAGCTGTGGTGGGGAGTGAGCTGTGGGGTGAGCCATAAGGTGCTTCCCTTAGCGCCGGGAAAACAGCCTCGCGCCGGTAAGTTTAGTCGGAGAATGCCCGTTCTCGCGCCTAAACACCTTGTTTAAGGCGTGCGAATGAGCCTTCCCTGACCTAACTTCTCGCAGAATTGAATAGCTCCGGGAGCTCATTCCCGGCGCTATTCTCTTCGCGTTTAAATGAATCGTGCCCTATGTGTCCTATTCTGATTGTGGAGAGGAGAGATGAGGACCAGCAATCCTATCTCTCATGTCAGAACCTCAGTTTTCCATGGGCAGAACAGAATGCCTGACTCACTGGGAGTCTGGTTGTAATAAAATCGGGGTGCGGTAGACTAAAGGCACAGACAGTTGTATCCTGATTAGTGTTGTATGACTGCACCATCTCTAACAAGAAACCAACATTATTTATAATACACTGCAACATTTGAGAAACTCCTTGTATGGGGGGGGCATCATAAAATTGTTCCGAAGCCTTTGCACCCCGCCCCCCCCCCTCTCCCTTCCCCTCTTACCTGTTGCTAGGTGTGCAGAGACTGGAGCGGTGTAAGGTGCAGGGTTTTATCTTAAAAACCGCACATTACACCTCCTCCTCCGTGCGGTGCAGGGGCCATGCAGCCTACTGCTATAAAGCACAGCTCCTGACCATCCATCAATATCCCGTTCTAGCTAACAATTATCAGGTACATTCTATAAAATGATAGGTAGAAGCTTATTGGTTGCTACGTGCACCTTCTCAAGGTCTCCCCTCTTTGGAAGACTTGATATGTCTCCCACATGCTCTATTATGTTTATCTACCCTACATATTACATGATAAGGTACCATTTACGGCACAGTGACCTTAATATTATGTAAAATGTTATACCCACAGCCTGTAACCTCTTTCTGGGTCTCTGTAGAGTTTCAGTACTATGGATGTCTTCTCCCCCCCCACATCTACTTGCAAGGCTCCGGGACAGGTGTTGATCCTGCTGCAGCACCAGGCACTAGCAAGTCGTATCAAAGTGATGGTGCAGAAGGCAGAGAATCTGATTAAACTAACACGTATGCCAGGAGCTCCAGGTAAGAGGCCACCTAGTAAGGACATGCACACAACACACATCCCCAGCAAATCATATTGGTCATTTTGGTTTTTGTATTTATAGATTTTGCACACTAGTGAATTTACTTCCCAATAAAGTGCTGCAGTCAGTGCAAATGAAATCAGATGAGCTGATGGTTAGAGCTATAGGGTCTCGTTGCCATATTATGCGGCTATGTAGCTATACCGCTGGATGTTCAGCTTTACGGGCAAAATCATCCTGCTCTTGGTCACTATGGACACTGCAGATGCCCTTGTGAAGTGGTAGCAGGTGAAGTGATGTTTATTTTTTTAAATACTTTGTGGCTCATGAAGACTTAAACATAAATACAATTTTCACTTTTCCCCATGCGAGTTGCCTATATTTCATTTATTAAGCATCCATCTCTATGGCAACTGCAACTAATTTTCAGCTTGATATAAGAGCATAGTGACATTTAAGGCCAATTTGTTGAGCAAAACAATTTAGCATAAATATTAGTAACTGTTTATCATACTGTTATACAGAGCAATTATTTATTCATTAATTATAGTAATAATAATCTAAGTGTCTCTTATGCACCAAATGTAGATCACTTTGTCAGTATACGTCTGATCCAGGAGAACCAGGTAGTGGAAATGAAGGAGACACGGACTGTGTCAGGGTCCAGTCCAGTGTGGAATGCCCCGTTTCTATTTGATGTCCCTCTGGAGTCTGTACAAGGTCCAAATCTGCATCTAGAATTCTTGGTGATGCAGGTGAGTTGTAAAGGAAACAAAGCCTAAATACTGCCATTCCCGTAAACCTGCAGAGGCATAAACTAGTAAGTTTATTATGTATGCCCCATTTTGTGGGCATTCTTATGGAGGAGGAAAGTGAACTAACGCAGTTCTTGGTAGTTTCGCTATGGATCAGGAATGTGTATCTCTCATGCTATTTAAAAAAAATTAAAATAAAGATAAACAGACTCTGCTTTGACACTGTCTGGTGTGATCACTGAAGGCCCATTTACTGAAAACTGGAAGATTAGTGTCACAGAACATTTTCCGGAACCACATTGAGCATGCTCCTTCCAGGACATGGGACTAATATACGTCATATGAAGTATAGTGTATGTAATAATTCTGACATATACAGGACCAGCGATCACAGTATGCCATGCTCTCATTAATGCTCATGAATAGTTACATTTGCCCAGAATATGGCTTACTTTATGCAATATGTAACAATGTCATTGCAAATACAAATGGTATAAATGTAATGCTGGGCATACACGGCCAGATAAAATGTTTGTCAGACCGACAGACATTTTATCTGGCAGGCTGCCAGCCGCAGATGTCGCCGGCATACACTGTGAGATTTCTCTCACAGTGTATCAGTCCAAAATCCGCGCTCCGCCCCCGGGGGAGGAGACATTTCCCTGTTCCTTCCGTAGGAAGGAGCATAGGAAATGTCTGTCTGTCTGCCACGGCTGGGCATACACTGCCCGATGCAGCCGACAGTTTACCGGGAAATATCTCATCGGACCGGCATGCTGGACAATCCGGCATGCCCGACCGAGCAATATTTAACCCTCGGTCGCCCCCCCACGCTACAATTATCGGGGCGATCCGCCGATATCAGGCGGATAGCCCCGATAATTGTAGCGTGTATGGCCAGCATAAGACATGTCTATATACTGTATGTTGTCTGTTTAGATATACGTACATTGTGCAGGTACTCATTCAGACTATAAGGGGTAAATTTACTAAGATGGGAGTTCTATTAAGAATTGATGTTGCCCATAGCAACCAATCAGATTCCAGGTATTATCTTCTAGAAGGTGCTAGATAAATGAGAAGTAGAATCTGATTGGTTGCTATGGGCAACATCACTTCTTAAATAGAACTCACATCTTAGTAAATTTAACCCTAAAACTCAAATGCAACAGAATTATAAAATTATCAATATAAATAAAACAAATTTTTTATCGTGCGCTCTTTCTAAATATAACTGGAGTGGATTTGGGAGCTGCTATAGCTAGTAAGGTCACCACTCTTCTCAATATACAGGCACGTTTTTCATTTGGGATAGCTAGCGCTCACCTAAGGAAAAAATGTGCATATATATATATAAAAATATATGATTAAAAAATCTATATATGTAAAACGATATTTGTGTGTATATATACAATGTGTGTGTGTATATAATATATATATATATATATATATATACACGACAGGCTTACTCCACGGCACTCAACCATCTGGGGGTTTGGACGATATTATATATATATATATATATATATATATTAGGATGAGCGGGTTCGGATTTCTGCAATCCGAACCCCCACCCCGATCCGAGTCGGGAACCGAGTCCGGCTCTGGTTTTCCCGCCTGACTCGGAGCTGAAATCGAGTCAAAACGTCATCATCCCGCCTTACGGATCTCGCGTCTGCACCATTTCTCACTCCGGCTGTGGACAGTGAAGAGGGAGGGTGGGGGTTAGGGCTGGCTGGGCTCTGTTGTGCTGCTGTTGTCCATAGGGGCTGTGTCCACTCAGTCCATAGGGGCTGGCTGGGCTGTGTTGTGCTGCTGTTGTCCATAGGGGCTGGCTGGACTGTGTTGTGCTGCTATTGTCCATAGGGGCTGGCTGGACTGTGTTGTGCTGCTGTTGTCCATAGGGGCTGGCTGGGCTGTGTTGTGCAGTCAGTTGTCCATAGGGACTGTGTCCACTCCAAAAGTCTATAGGGGCTGGCTGGGCTGTGTTGTGCAGTGTCCCATAAAGGCTGTAGTCCTAAAGGGGTGCTGTAGTGTTTTCCAGGGGGTGATCTGTCCATCAGGGGTGCTCCTCCCAAGTGCAAAAAAAACATTTATTTCTGTGTTTGTGAATTGTGTTCACTGTAGCTGCACGTTCATTAACAAAGGAGCAGCGTCAAGCGTGCGCCTGTGTCATAAGTAAAGGGCCGGCTGGCTCATCTATTAAAGGGTGGTGTAACCCCCAAAGTGCACTTAAAAAAAAAAAAAAATTCTTCTTTTCTGTGTTGTGAATTGTGTGCACTGTAGCCGCATGTGCATCAACAAAGGAGCAGCGCCAAGCGTGCGCTTGTGTCATAAGTAAAGGGCCGGCTGGCTCGTCTGTTAAAGGGTGGTGTAACCCCCAAAGTGCACTCCAAAAAAAATTTAAAATTCTTCTTTTCTGTGTTTGTGTGCGCCTTAGCTGCACGTATATATCGATATAACATAAATGGAGGACAAAACTTTGTCCGATAAAAATAAAATAGGGAAAGATCAAGAACCACTTCCTCCTAGTGCTGAAGCTGCTGCCACTAGTCATGACATAGACTATAAAATGCCATCAACATCGTCTGCCAAGGTCGCTGCCCAATGTCATAGTAGAGGGCATATAAAATCCCAAATGACAAAGTTCAGGAAAATTACGTTTAAAATTTTTTTTTTAATCATCTGAGGAGAAACGTAAACTTGCCAATATGCCATTTACGACACGGAGTGGCAAGGAACGGCTAAGGTCTTTCCCTATGTTCATGACTAGTGGTTCAGCTTCACATAACGATGGAAGCCCTCCTCCCGCTACAAAAATCAAACGAGTTAAGCTGGCAAAAGCACAGCGAAGAACTGTGTGTTCTAAGAAGATATCACAAATCCCCAAGGAGAGTCCAAGTGTGGTGGCGGTTGCGATTCCTGACCTTCCCAGCACTGGACGGTAAGAGGTGGCTCTTTCCACCATTTGCACGCACTCTGCAAGTGCTGGAAGGAGCACCCACAGTCCACTTGCTGATATGCAAATTGAAGATGTCACTGTTGAAGTACAACAGGATGAGGATACTGGTGTAGCTGGTGCTGAGGAGGAAGTTGGCAAGGAGGATTCTGATGGTGATGTGGTTTGTTTAAATCAGGCTGCGGGGGAGACAGTTGCTGTCCGTGGGATGAAAAAGCCCATCACGGTCATGCCTGACAACAACTGTCTTGCCATATGTACCATATGTAAAGGTGGAATAAGTAGGGGTAGGGACGTTAACCACCTAGGAACATCCTCCCTTATACGTCACATGCAGCGTATTTATAAAAAGTTACTGTCAAGTTCATAAACTTTGGCTAAGACCAGGGACACCTAAATCCCTTTGTCCTGTTGTATCCAAGTGCCTGCAAACCACACCGTCAACTCCCTCCTCGTCAATTTCCTCCTTAGTCAGGATCGGAGGTAGTCCTGCAGGCCATGTCACTGGCATGACTGACTCTCCTATCCGGGATTCCTCTGGAGGATCCTGCATTGCTACGCCTACTGCTGCCACTGTTGGGAGTCGTTCGTCATCCCAGAGAGGAAGTAGGAACACCACTACTTTTACTAAACAATTGACCCTCCAACAGTCCTTAGCGAGGAGGATGAAGTATGACAGCAGTCATCCTGAAGCAAAATGGATAACTGAGGCCTTGACTGCCATGTTGGTGTTAGACGTGTGTCCGGTATCCGCCATTAGTGCAGTGGGTTTTAGACAATTGATGGAGGCAGTGTGTCCCCGGTACCAAATACCGTCTAGATTCCACTTCACTAGGCAGGCGATACAGAGACTGTACAGAGACGTCAGAAAAAGTGTCCTCAGTGTCCTAAAAAATGCGGTTGTACCCAATGTCCACTTTACCACGGACATGTGGACAGGTGGAACAGGCAGACTAAGGACTATATGACTGTGACAGCCCACTGGGTAGATGTATCACCTTACGCAGCAACAACAGCAGCGTCACCAGTAGCAGCAGCTCAGAAACGCAAGCTCGTTCCAAGACAGGCTAAGCTGTGTATCACCGGTTTCAGTAAGAGGCACACCGCCGACAACCTCTTAGAGAAACTGAGGGAAATCATTGCCCAGTGGCTTACCCCACTTAGACTCTCCTGGGGATTTGTGATATCTGACAACGCCACCAATATTATACGGGCATTACATCTGGGCAAATTCCAGCGTGTCCCATGTTTTGCTCACACAATAAATTTGGTGGCGCAGAATTTTCTGAAAAATGACAGGGGCGTGCAGGAGACGCTTTGGGTGGGCCGAAAAATTTCTGCCCACTTTCACCATTCAGCGACTGCGTGCCGAAGACTGGAGCGCCAGCAAAC
This sequence comes from Taudactylus pleione, assembly GCA_031769625.1. Taxonomy (NCBI): domain Eukaryota; kingdom Metazoa; phylum Chordata; class Amphibia; order Anura; family Myobatrachidae; genus Taudactylus; species Taudactylus pleione. Next base: position 23,066,005 of record JAUIMM010000018.1, read on the forward strand.
ACTCTTGAACCTGCCCCGCCATCACCTGAAGCAAGAGGTTGTGACGCGGTGGAACTCAACCCTCTATATGCTTCAGAGGATGGAGGAGCAGCAAAAGGCCATTCAAGCCTACATCCACCTATGACATAGGCAAAGGAGGGGGAATGCACCTGACTCAAGCGCAGTGGAGAATGATTTCCGTGTTGTGCAAGGTTCTCCAGCCCTTCGAGCTTGCCACACGTGAAGTCAGTTCAGAGACTGCCAGCTTGAGTCAGGTTATTCCCCACATCAGGCTTTTGCAGAAGCAGCTGGAGAAAGTGAAGGAGGAGCTAAGACGGAGCGATTCCGCTCGGCATGTGGGACTTGCATCCAAGTAGGCATGTCAGACAGTCCGTACCTGTACTGGCAGGAAAAAGAGGCAATTTGGAGGCCCCTTTACAAACTGGCTCTATTTTACCTGAGTTGCCCCCCCTCCAGTGTGTACTCCGAAAGAGTGTTTAGTGCAGCCGGAAACCTTGTCAGCGAAAGGCGTAGGAGGTTGCTTGCACAAAATGTGGAGAAGATGATGTTCATCAAAATGAATTATCAACTCTTCCAGGGAGACCAGCCTCCAGAACGTACAGAGGGACCTGTGGTGGTGGATTCCAGCGGGGACAATTTAATACTCTGTGAGGATGAGGATGTACACAACACTGAAGAGGGTGAGGAATCAGTGGATGAGGAGGATGAGGACGACAACTTGCCTCCGTAGAGCCAGTTTGTGCAGGGACAGATTAATTGCCAGCTTGTTTTGTGGGGGCCCAAACGAACCAATCATTTCAGCAACAGTCTTGTGGCAGACCCTGGTGCTGAAATGATTGGTTTGTTAAAGTGTGCATGTCCGGTTTATACAACATAAGGGTGGGTGGGAGGGCCCAAAGACAATTCCATCTTGCACCTCTTTTTTTTCTTTGCATTATGTACTGTTTGGGGCCTAGTTTTTCAAACTGCCATCCTGTCTGCCACTGCAGTGTCACTACTAGATGGGCCACGTACTTGTGTCGCTTAGCATAGTCATCCAGCTACCTCGGTGCAACCTTTTGGCCTAAAAACAATATTGTGCGGTGTGAGGTGTTCAGAATAGACTGGAAATGAGTGGAAATTAATATTATTGAGGTTAATAATAGCATAGGAGCAGAAGGGGGGTTTCCGAATGTTTGATTTTAAAGCAAGTGTGGCCAGTCCATGAGGAGGGCATAATCATCACTTGTCTTAACCAGTTATAATATACATCATACAAAGTATAGTGTATGTAATAATTCTGGCATATACAGGACCAGTATACCATTATATGCGGAAGTAGGGCCATCCGGGATGTAGTTAGCCACGAGGCCGCCGGTCTAAATCCCGACGGCTGAATCACTACAAGGGATTTAATATAGGCGTCGAAATACGACGCCTATCTTAATCCTGACGCCGGAACACAGAAGGACAGCTGCCCGAACGAGGTAAGTCCAGGCGTACTTAGTGTTAGCCGCGGAGAGGGAGGGTTAGGTTTAGGTTACATAGCAGGGTTAACGTTAGATTTTTTTGGGGGGGAGGTTAGGGTTAGGCACCCCTAGGGGGTAGAATTAGGCACTAAGGGGGAGGGTTAGGTTTAGGCACAAAGGGGAAAGACTTAGGTTTAGGCACTAATGGGGAGGTTTAGGGTTCGGCATGGGGAGGGTTAGGCTACAAGCAGGGAGAGTTAGGGTTAGGGGGGGAGAAGGAGAAGGGGGGAAGGTAAGTATACTTACCCGATCCCAGTCGGGATAACAACCAAACAGTAATAATAATTGATCCTATAGATGGTCTATATTAGTGCACCCCTAACAGTGCATGTTTTCCAGATCTCATGGTTGGTGCACAAGTGTATTCATTACTGGCTCACACATTTTAAAAGATCAACAGGTGGTGCTAATTATTTAATATGTGGCCCTGAGAGGATCTTAAAAACATGCAACTTTAGTATTATATGCTATTTATATAGTGGTCACCATGGTGTGGTCTGCGGAGGGGGGCTTCCAGGCAACTGGAACCCCCCCTGAGTTTGTCTATGGGTGAAGTTTTGGGGATGGCACTTATTGGTATGTACAATAATGAACCCCTGGAAGCTTATTTAAACACTTAATCCTGCAGAATTAGCTTGAGTTAACATTTTGACAAATGGAATGCAGTATAATGTTTGCTGAACTGTAGTGCCGGATTACACTTATTTAGATGTGAGCTATATATTATCTTACCTCAGTGGCAACAACAGTGTAAAGGCTGTTTGGGGTGTGGTCATGGTGCAGTAATGGGTTGGGTTTATTTTGTCAACATTAATAATGAGTAGCGTTATTAATAATGTCGACATGGTCAGAATGTTGACAAAACGCTCCTGGTGGTGTAGTGGTGACTTACCTTGTACAGCATGTCTGGCAGCCCCAGCCATATTTTAAGGGTCAGACAGCCTATCCCTGACTTTCCGCTCCCTGCACAATGTCAACATTTCACGTGTCCACTTTTCAAATATCAACATTCTGCAGATGTTCCATGTCGACGTTTCAACAACCATAACTGTTGGCATTGTGGTGATGACATTATGATTGTGAACATTTGAATGTCGACATGGTGACTGCATCCTGCCAGTCATTTATGTAGCCTGTGTAAAACTGACTGGTGTCATATACAAGTCATATGTGCTTGAGTAAGTATGGGTATACACAGTAGTATCAGCAGGGATTCCTCAGTACTTTGTGTTGTTTTTTATTATAATGTGATATGTAGTATCACATATATGGAGCGATATAGTACAGAGCATGCCAGCAGGTAGAAGGCATCGCTGTGCAGTATGAATGTTACTGTAGTGCTTCCCGCTGTATAGTAGTTTTCCAGCATATAACAGAACCATCTCCTAGGTACTCATTTTCCTTCCCACAACAATTTTTTTTTTTAAATGTAATTATGTCTAGTAACGTGCCCATTATCCCTTCCTAGATATATTTCATTGTACTGTTACATTTTTCTCACAGCCCCAGCAAAGACTCAGGAGGGGAAGCGTGAGCTGGAGGATAACTCAACCTATAGAGCTCCGTAAAAATGGCTGCAATTAGCATCCCCCGGGGCTCCAGTTAAATGGAGAGGAAAATATTTTCCTGTCTCCACATTTTAGGTCTGCAGTTATATATTTATTCTGGTTACACTGATGATAAATGTTGGAACTTGAAGATGCATAATCTGCCATTTTCAGGTTATAGCTGCTTAACCAATTGATTTATAGGATTTTACAAATGACTTAAAATATAATAACTTGTCATTATTTGCTTCTTCCTCAGGGTCGGATTTACAACCGTGCTCGTATTCTAGGACGCGTGCTAATTGGGTCTGTAACATCGGAAACTGGGAAATCTCACTGGCAGGAGATGTGTAGGAAAGCACCCGTGGAGTGTTCCTGCTGGCATGTTCTTCAGTCAGATGTCTTCTAGAGGATTTTCTGCACCCGATACTATGTAGATTAACGAAGACTTCTAAAATTAAGAGAACTGACAGAGATGAACCTGAAGTGCAGTGTTGTATAATCAGGAATTGTTACTGGATCTAGTCACGCTGTGGAAACTGGATCGCTTTGATTACACGCTACACGTTCTCACTTCTATAAAAAAGAATTTGAAATGAATTATTTCATAAGATTGGAAAAACACAGTACCAATATTTTGCTAGTAACATGTTTTGGCATCCAGAGGTCCTGTACATCGATGCTTAGAGAAATGTATACAAATTCCGATATACTACATACCTTATATCTAATGCACATAGGGCCTGAGACGCACGCTAATGTGATCGCAGCTGTGATTTTGTACACATTGCAGCTGCGAAAATATTCTAATGGTTGCAAAGCTTACCCCAGCATAAGGATGCCCACTGTTACCCTCTCATATGTGTACGACATCGCTTACCTGCGTAAATATTGGTAACATCGATGCACATCGAGCGGTCATCGTGCCCTCGCGGCAGGTCTGACATGCTGCAGCCTTGGAAGATCACCTGTCACGCAGAGCTGCGTATTCAATCACAGTGTCTAATTTATGCTTGCCCATGTAACAGTGTTCAAACGGACAGACACGCCTGCGTTTTATAGACCACCCCCAAATGCTCACAGCCTGTCACTCACTCTGCGATGGATTCCTCTGTGTGTCCGTAGTCGCAATGCAATCGCTGCACACACGCAGTGCAGCTTATATGCATGCATGATGGCAAATGATCGCTCGATCTGCGTGCGTAATTGCCTTTGCGTCCAGCTCTGAATCAGGCCCATAGTGCACTTGTATACATATTCCTTGTATACATTTAAATTTGTAATGACAATTTGTAGAGAGATACAAAACAAAATCCATATGGAATGCAGCGTGTTCCTCTGTGTAAGATGTACATGTATATAAAATAATATTATACATAAAAAGAAGAAACAATTGATGCTGCCATGCTTATCTGCCTCGCTGACTTTCCACGTACTGTAAATAAATTGCCTTGCTTTTAATGCTTCCTTCCCTTGCACCTGTCATACAATCTGTGTACATGGTGACTATGCTATTTGTGTGCTCATGTACAGTACAAGTCAGTCTCCAAGTTTCGGCTGTAGCACAAATTGTGTGTATGTTAGAGGCTGTATGTGAATGCAGACTGCAGTATTTTAGGAAATTGAGCCTCACATTCAATAACAATACATTGATAGGAAAACACAAGCAGAGATCATTGTCATATGTCCCTGTTACTGTTCTCTGATTGGGGCATATTCATATGGTCATACAATGTAAGTCAGTATCTGGCAGGGCAACAGCTGGCAGAATCTTACCTGCGCAGATACCAGCTCTTGCTCCTCCCTGTCAGTAATGGGCTAGGAATATGGTGTTTCACTATGATGCTACAGCCAAGTGCCACAGGGCTGGGGGGCAGCGTGGACACCAAGGATTGTCGCACCCACTCTGCATATCATTTGTTTAAACTCCTAATTAAGGCAGTGGTTATTTAATGTCATTTGCACCAAGCCCCTTACTGAAGTAAGCTTTAAAGCATACATATGAAAAATAATAATTTGAATGTAATACACCAAAGAGAGTGTCACTCAATATGTATACTATCTACATATCAGGAATCAGGCCCTACGTATCTGTGAGTAAAACGGGTGAGGGAAATGGGTGAAGTGGTATAAAAAAATGCAATAATGGGAGTATGGGTCACACAGAAAGTACATATAAATATTAGGTATAATATTGAAGAGGGGAAGGCTGCTACTATCATGTAACTTATTTCTAATTAGGTCCTTCACAAAGGTAAGAGGGTATGTTAAGGGGTAAGCAATATACATGAGGTGCAACCCCCATATTGAGAAGTAAAATGGACAACTTTGAAAGGAACCATCAGGCATTTAAGGGATGGGATTATGCTGATGTAGCACTATGTTTTGACAGAAATGTGTGTCCATATGTATATTATTCAGATTTTCATTGACCATTATTTAGTTAAACTTGTCTCTAACTTGGCCACATGACCTCGTAGTCAAAATGATTTGGAGGCAAGATGGCAGGAGGACTGGGGATGAGCGCGGTCTAAAAAATAGTAAAGCTGCCTTAGGGGTGTACCAGTCACAGTACACTTGTTTTCTAAATGACAATTGGGCAAAGCCACCAGGCATATTAGATGGTCCCCATATCGGAGCAACCACTCATGCAGTGAGGTTAAACCTTGCAACCACCACAGGGGTTCTGTACCATGAAGTCAGCACCATATAGGCATTTTCAAAATACGCTATTTTCCTTAACATTGTTACAATATTATATAGAAGAAATAGAGGACAACAATCTGTACAATGCATAATACAGACATAGATGTGTCCTCAATATTAATATAATAAATACTGTGCAAACCAAAACAATAGCCAAAACTGATGTCCTGATGGCAATGTAGCAGTGCAAAGAGGTTCATATGTCAAATTATTTTTTTCAGATGTATTTCTAGGGAATGACCTGATTTTAAAAATCTCCAAGCATATCAATCTGTTTGTTAAGGGAAATCAATTAAAATCTGCCGATACTGTAAGTTTTCATTCGCATCAACCTATACAAGGCAATCTTAGGCTTGATAGAGAATGTCTCAAATACACTTCCCAGATGGGGGACAGAGGTTCCACCAATATTTCATCAATATAAAATATTGGGAGTGCACATAGTGTAAATATTTTATTATAACAATAAAAAGACAGTATTTTTCCTTACGTTAAAGATATAAAACAATTGCTTATCTGGAGTACAAGATGTATAGTCTTTAGGTGACAAGTATCCAAAAGGATCCAGGAGGTAGTGGAACAGGTAAAATGTCCCAGGATGACCCAATGTACTGTATTTCCTCCTCAGACTTCCTCAGGGGGTGACAATATTAGTACACACCCAAATAACCTCAGCAGCATTACACAGTGAGAGAAGTGGCTGCTGATCCTTCCTGCACATTGCTTCTTAAGGTGCCTAGTACACACTGGAAGATATTTTGCACAATTTGGCTGATTCCGACACATCTGAATGACAAATCGTGCAAATCGTGTAGTGTCCGCGAACGATCCCAATGCGCGGTCCTGCGGGTTGTTTGTCATATCCTCAGATCTTACCTACAAGCAGTAAGATCTGGCAATCTCATTAACGCGTGGCGAAAAATGGGCGTGGCCACTGAAAAATGGGGCATGTCAACATGACACACACACACCTTTCTTGGCACTGGGAACATTTCTTTCCATTTGCACCTTAATGCAGTGCCCCTTATACAGTCCCTCCCTGTGCCCCTAGTAGGGGTCCTCCTTATGCAGGCCCCCAGTAGTGCCGATTATACTGTACCCCCAGTAGTGGTCCCCCTTATGCAGCCCCCGATTAGTTCCCCTTATACAGACCCCCAGTAGTGGTCCCCCATATGCAGTGCCCCTTACACAGTGCCCCCTGTAGTGGTCCCCCTTATGCAGCCCCCTATTAGTTCCCCTTATACAGTGGCCCCAGTAGTGATCCCCCATATACAGTGCCCTAAGTAGTTGTCCCCCTTATGCAGTGCCCCCTGTAGTGGTTCTCCCTTTTCAGTGCCCCCTGTAGTTGTCCCCCCTGTGCAGTGCCCCCAGTAGTGAGCCCTTTAAATAGTGCCCCCAGTAGAAGTCCCTCCTATACAGTGCCCTTTATGTAGTTCCCCCAGTAGGAGTCCCCCACAATGCAGTGCCCCCAGTAGTATCCCCCCCAGTGGTAGTCCCCAGTAGTGGCCCCCACGATGCAGTGCCCACAGTAGTCCCAGTAGTGGTCCCCCATGATGCAGTGCCCACAGTAATATCCCCCCCAGTAGTGGTCCCCCCCTGAAGCAGTGCCCCCAGTAGTATCCTCCCCAGAAGCAGTGCCCACAGTAGTATCCCCCCCTCCGTAGTAGCCCCCCCCGAAGTGGTGCCCCCAGTAGTATCCCCTCCAGTAGTGGTCCCCCCCCGAAGCAGTGCCCACAGTAGTATCCCCCCCCAGTAGTAGTCACAGTAGTGGTCCCCCCCCCTAAGCAATGCCCCCAGTAGTAGTCCCCAGTAGTGGTCTCCCCCCCACCTTAAGCAGTGCCCCCAGTAGTATCCCCCCCAGTAGTGCCCCCAGTCGTAGCTCCCTCCTTTGTAATAGAGCGCGCCCCCCCCGAAATACACACTGCAATGAAACAAAAGAAAAATACTTACCTGTATCCACACTCCTGCTCCCGTGCCGTCCGCACGTCCATCCTCCCGGGCCGGGCCGCTCTGCATTATGAGAGAGACGTCATGACGTCTCTCCCATTACCCACTGCAGGAGCCGGACAGAAGCCCGGCTCTTGCAGTGGGTGCGCAGCAGTCAATGAGAGTCTAGCTGACTATCATTGGCTGCTGATTCACACACACATCGCTGCCGCTTAGCGGTGATGTGTGTGCAGCAGCAGCAGCCAATGAGAGTCTGTCTGACTCTCATTGGTTGCTGATTAACACACACATCACCGCCAGTGCTGGCGGCATTGTGTGTGTTATGCACAGCCTGAGCCCGCCTGCCACCCTCCTCCTGGCACTATTGGGCAAGCGCTCAGGGGGAGGAAAGGAGCTCAGCTGTGCAGCACAGGACCGGCGCTGAAAGCCTAGCGCCGGTCCTGTGTAAATGTGTAGCGCTGACCGCACTGACTGCGGTCGGCGCTACACTGGCGCCCCCCGCGCCTCCAGTCCCACGGCGCCCAGGGCACGTGGCCCGCTCGCCCTGCCCTAGTTACGCCACTGCTTACATGTCATCCTTAGGTTTACTTATATGGTGGTAGACAGGGTAGTGCTTCTGTTTGCAAAGCTGTCGAGAGTCAGGCTGGACCCGGGCAATGGCAAGGGGCATGGCCTAATGTAAGTAACTGTGGCCACACCTCCTTACAAAAAAAAAGAAATAAACCCAGTATCTGCAATATCGCATGCTCTACAGGGGGGCGTTGTTGTTCCCCTCAGCCAGGGGCAGGTCCAGGGGAGGCACCATCAGTAAGATCGCTCTCCCCCCTTCTAATAGGTGCAGACAGAGGAGAATCAGGATGAGTAGGAGGGAAAGCGGTAGACCCAGGCCCGCCAGCAAGACCAGGCTTGGGTAAACAGCACTCACCTCCCCCTCTCCCCTCCTCAGCGTCCCTGTCTGTTTTTTACATATTTTATGACTGGCAGTCACAGAACTGGTTTTGCAAATCTCGCAGACCATAAACAATTTGATTTGTTGCTGGACCACCAACCACTGGCACCCCTGCAAGTGCCCTGCGGCACCCTATGGTGCCGTGGAACCCAGTTTGGAAGCCACTGGTCTAGATGACACTTGGCTGCAATCTAACAAAGAGTAATTGTAGTCCCCACCAATTATAAGTCAGCCAGTTTGCACCCTCCAAAGTAAAGATAAAAAAATTAGAATATAGGCTCTGGATCACATAGAACTCGATATTGAAATGGTTGGCTACAGTTAGTTTGCTCAATCCAATGGCACAACTATTAAAGCAAAGACATTACATAGCTCGCAACACTGCCATGAGCATGATCATAATTATTTCTAAAGCCTAAAGTCTAATTTTAACCCTAGTATTAGGAAGGGAGGCAGGAAGAATAAAAGGGCAACAACAAAAACTAAACTTAGTTAATAAAATGAAATACATAAATGTGGTCATGATTACTCTCAATGATATGAGCACTTTTGAAGTCCCGTAAGGGAACAAAGGGTTAGTGGATCCTGAATCTAACAGGCTGGAACTCTGTCACATAGAGGAATGTTGATATACAGACAGACCAGGGACCCAGCAATAAGATCAAGTATGGTCTATAACCAGTGTAGCTGCTGTTCCTTCAGAAACGAATGGTTGAGGATCTCTCTCATGTCTTATTGTTATCTTATATAGGGAAGGTACATCAAAACAGACTGCAATGAGTGAAACAAGCTACATGACTTAGGTCAATCATAAATCTTAGGAAATACATACTTCATAATGATATTTCATATGCCCATGTGTGTACTGTACATTCATATTATGTACAATGGAATTTTTATTACAACTCTTGATGTTATCAGAGATTTATACCAGTTATAAAATTCACTATTAATACAACCTCAAACCCAGTAATACAAACTCCACATACTGGCATACCTCTTTCCATGAGATCACAAGGAGAGGGGGTTGTTGGGTTTTTTTTAAGTGGAAAACAGTGATATTGAAAAAGTCATGAAAATGTCTTGGGAGTCAGTGTGCAAATCAGGTTCAGTCCATTTTCAAACATTTCCCCATGTGTCAGAATTATGCAAAGAGTTTGTGAGTGTTATATGACAGTTTCTAGTTTTATTTTTATCATATTAAATTCCATTTAATAAAGTTTTGTCTTCGTGCTCTTTAAGAATGTATGTGTCAGATAATGTTGGCTTTATTTCTATAAACAATACACAAATAAATGTTGTGGATTATTTGGTTTACAATATATATGACTCATGTAGGCTGTGGTTGTATTTTGGGATAAGACAAGAAGTAACTGAAGACTTCCTCATAGTAAACTTTGGTACTAAATTTTAGGGTTGGCAGATCTATTTAATAGTGAGCATGACATATTTTTGGGCTGAGGATTTTAATCCTTGTTAGACAGTCCAGGTAATGTTGTTTTGATCAAGAATGGGCATCTTAGCTAATAGCAGAGCAGCAGAATGTATGGCTGAACAGGAGCCCTGCTCACTTCAATTTACAAGTTACAATTATCGGAGCTGGATTGTTAAGCAACCTTCTTCCAGTTTGTGCGCATACAGTATGTCTCCCTTTTTCCTTTCTTCTTATTGCAGCACACATTTTTGTATTTTCAGCACACCATTAATCATACTTGCCTACTTTTGAAAAAGCTTTCCAGGGAGATTGTGAAAGCAGCACCTATGAGCGAGCAGTAAAGTGGGCGTGTGCTGCTACATCTGAGAGGCGTGTCATAAACCTGACTTACTGTACATTCAAATGTAAATGAGCCCCAAAGCAGTTATTAAGATCTGTTTGTTGATGAAAACACACTGATACTTTTCAGAAAATGCATGTAGCCTTAGGGATCTCTGGACCGAATCCAATTCAATGCGAAGTTGAATAGCTGCGGGAGGGAGCTTTAGGGTGTTTAGGCGCCATAACTGGCATTCTCTGACTAAAGTGCCGGATCCGCGGCTGTTAGTGCCGTGCTAAGCCGGCAAACAGCTGCGCATCTGGCACTTTTGTTGGATTTCTCCTCGCATCCCCAGTGCAGTATTGAATAACTGCGTGAGCTCCCTCCCGCGGCTATTCAGCTTTGCATTGAATTCGGCCCATTGTGCCTTATAACCAATGCAGGGAAATTATACTAATGATCCCATTGGAGTGTATATGTCTCTATTGTTTTATATGTATAACAGCTTCACAATGGGGGTAAGGTGCAATCGGGGAGATTGCTAGACTCTTCAGGGAGTCAGGGAGATTGCTACCATTTCAGGGAGTCTCCCTGGCAATCAGGGAGAGTTGGCAAGTATGCTGTTAATAAATGTGGGTGTCATAGGCTTGCTCTTTATTTCTTTAATAAATATTTATTTTATTTTGTGTTTTATTGTAGCTTGTATTTCTGGAGGGGACTAGTCAGTAGAATACTTGGTTGTATATGAATAGGTATTAGTATCAGAAGTAGCAGGAAAAGGCAGGTTATTTTAGAATTTTATATGGTAGTGGTAAAATGTATTCTTGAGTACTGTGTGTATTTCTGAAGGACCTTTCTTCAAAAAGATATGAAAAAGTTATCAATAACATAAAAACAATTCAGAAGGACTACAAAAATGATGCCTGGGCTGCATAACAAAACTCAGTAAAGACTCCCAGAGCTGAATATTTACAGGGATAGAGGTGATGAGAGGAACACTGAAATACTGTATATAAGCGATGTTAATAGAGCTCAGGAAATATATATTTTTAATAAATTGATTTCTATCACAAACAGAGAAGACTGAAATGCAACATATGGAAGAGCTAATATTTTTTTTATAGAATTTGTGATAGATCCATAGAATAGTCTCCAAGCATGGGACAAACGTACTATTGCGAAGACTTAAATCTTATTATTTTTTTTTTTAAATAAGGCCAGATTGCATAGACCTGTAGGTACTTTTCTGTTGTCAAATTATATGTTGGTGGTAGGGTATAATACTGAAAAGATAATCTGAGCAAAAATAAATATAAAATGTCAAAGTTTGCAAGGATGTAGTTTCATGTTAGTCCAATTCGATCAAATAATTTTTAATTCACTCTGTTCAAGGCCTGCTATTACTTTTATTTATACATACAAACTTACGTCCTCCCACCCCTTTTTCTTATTCTGTTCTGTCTACCACTTCCTTTATTCCACTGTATACAAATCTCAATAAAACACTTGTTTAAATGTTTAAAAAAATCGATCAAATTGTTATTTAATTTATACAGAGCCAAAGTAGTCTCAATTGTTTTCCAATTGAGATGTAAAACCACAACAAACAAAACACCAAAATAAATAAAATATGAAAAGAACCTTAAATGCATGTAAACGATAAAATAAAATGTAAAATGTTGCGGAAATATTACTCTTCTATCCATTTTTGTGTATTTAAAGGTCAGTATTAAAAGTTTAACATTTTATTATATTTTTGAATGAACAAAAAAATCAACACAAAAAAGTAGATAAGCAAAATCATAAATATATTTCAACACATAATATATGAAAATAGATATTCTGCTTACAAACAATATACCCCCCAAAAAAAATCCACACGTGATTTTGTGCTGCAGTGTGACCTTGAGTTTAGCTAATCAAAATAAAATTCCACTCCAAAAACGAACATCATAAACAGCATAGAAATGATAGGACACTTAATCCCATTGTAATGCCCTCTGAACAGGTAAGTGAGCGGCTTTAGTTATTATTAGGGATGTGCAGGCTCGGCGAGTAGAACCGAGCCTGCACATCCCTAGTTATTATCTACTAACTACAATGTCAGAACCATTGTAACTATCAGATTACCACACCCTATGAAAATTACCCTGTGTGAAATTAGTAAAATAATTATACAAAAAGGTAAAAAATGTACAATACACAAACACTGTATATGTAAAAGAGTACACATCAAAGGGGGTTCCACCTTTAGGTAACTAAGTTATTTGTTTGTGCATATCCTCTTTCTTGCCTTGTATGTACCTATGCAATCAGAATTGTGTATTTTCATGGCCCTATACGTGACAATATTGAAAAGAACAGGTAGACATCAGGAAAAAAAGTTATGTGTCTATTAGGAGTATCAGGAGGTCATGCACAACATACTGTAGAATATTAAAGGCATCTGAAGGTGGGAAACCCTTTAATATTCGAATTCATACGGTTTAATTAATATATATTGTTTAATTAGATACCCTACAGCAATGTTTCCCAAACATTTTCTTTTGAAATAACCCCTTACATCTGATTACCCACTAATATGTGTACCCCCCAAATAACTTGTTGTGCATGGTATCTATTTCTAGAACTAGTCTAGTGTTTGGTACTTTCTTGGGACTTTGTCTATCATGTACACTTCTCATCAGAATGACAGAGATGTAAGTATCTGGATTGATTGCCTCAGAGGTGATACATAGACTCCCTGACACTCTGCTTAGAGAGATGTGTTTCTAATAAGAGAGTGAGTAGGACGCCCAAGACCTCAGTGTGACAAGTGCCAGGCCAGCCCTCTAGCAAAGCAAAAGTGACAAAATGTGTAATAGTACATGACTCAGCACACTATAAGTAACACAGTTAAACTCTGCCATGGTATTGTATATTCCACCCTACCACTCCGCTGACTAATTGTGATGGGTCTGCGTAGCCACTGACACAGAGTGATTGACAGGAAGTACCGTTTGGGGGTGGTGACGGGGGGAGCTGGTTGGCGAAATGCAGACGTGCCAATGAGTTTGAACGCCGTTGCAGGGGCATGCATAAATTATCCACTGCAATGCCATACGAGGTGAGCTCTCACTGCGTTAGCAATTTTTGAGTAAGGTCAGAGCTTGTGCAAGTGTGCGTGAGGCTGCGATGGTACTTGATGTTACTGATGGTTTCGCAGTCTTGCTAAAGATTACTATACTATTGTAGTGAGACTGCGTGCAGAATCGCTATTGCAATTGCAGTTGCTATCCGTAATGAATCAGGCCCTAACTGCGATATTCACCCATATACTGTATTCATCTAAGCGACTTCACGTCCCCTATCTGTCCACTTATTCAAATAGCCATAATCAGTATTATCGCAGACTCGTACCAACCGTATTTGCACAACTTTGCAAGTCTGACTACTAGCCCCGACATGAGCCCACTAAACTTAGACTACTTGCGAATGGCCTGTTACCACCCATTCTGACATAAGTAGAATTGCGACTGAGATGTGTATGGCTCTGAATCACCTGTAGATGTCTGCAATCGACTACGTAGCATGTATAGTGCTAAAGGTCGCAAGATCTAGCCACACAGCAGACTTGTGTGCAACTATGCATCAGCCCCTATGTGTGCACGGCAATACTGGTGTCTATAGGTCTCTTCAGGATTCGGTCACCAGGGTGCATTTGATTGTCTTGTAAATTAAATAAAAACAGCATTCTGAAGTTGTTAGAAGCTCCCACTATTTCTTGTCAATTCTCCGAAAACAGTTTCAAAGGATTGCAGAATTATTATTTAGTATTGGGCTATCTAACATAAGGGTTCTGCACATACAGTATCAGATACTGTATATCTGCAGTGGTCCCTCTAATGCCATCTTCTGACTTTGTTAGCCACAGTTTGCCTATGACAAAGCTCCGGTGAAAAGGAACATATCAGCTGTAGGGTTCGTCACAGGTTAAACCTCTGCGATGAAAAACTTCACTGGGGTGGAAAGCACTTTGCTGGGAAAAATGACAGCTATGCAGTGCAAAGCTATCCGTTATTTATTTGGTAAAAAGACTGATAAATAATAAATATGCTCCTTAATGGTGCATTCCTGTCACAGGAGATAGCTTCAGCTATAAAAGTACTGCATGCTGACATCCTGGTTCTTACAGCTTCTATAATGCAGCATTCACAGGTGACCGTGACACCATCCTTAAGGGTGACAAAGTATTCACTGAAACCAGTATTGTATACAGGGCTCACCATGTCATCAATAAGGCATTTAGGAATTATAGTTGTCATTTCATTGGGTTGTGTTATGTTAGCTCTCTCCAAATTCATTCAGTTATTTTGTGTTGCGAGGCAGGTAGGGCCGGGGGGAGAGGAGAGCTGTAGATCTGGGAGTAAGGGGACCACGTGTATCGCCTGATCCCTCAATTTCACCATGACTCCTGGGACTCAATGAACCCTCTGTGGAATTCCTCCAGCTCTTACCCATTGTCCTAGGTATGTTGAGCCTCAGTGGAGATGCAGTAGGTGTACTGTTTGTGTTTATGGGGGTCGATGATCTGGAGTCTGTCCATGATCCTTCTGGAGTTTGGGTTCCAGTCACTGGTGTTAATGATCCTTGGCTGCCTGATCCAGACTCATTACTTTGAGGTGAGTTTCTGTGGTCTCCAGATAAACGGGGCACAATGGGGTCTGTTGGTTCTTTCTCAAGACCAGGCTGGGATATGCTTCTTATCTGCTGTACCTGCTTCTGGAAACGCAGCTTAGCTGCAGATGGGAAAGGCAAACACAATACTTGTGTGAGGAATATATGTAAAATGGGACTAGTGAAAGTAATTATGAACAATACAAACTCTGTCATTCTATGGCAAATGCCAGAAAAAATTGTGAATCACAGACATTCCATACAGAACATGCAAGAGGACAACTCAATGACAAGTGTTAACTAGGTCAACTAAAAATTATTTATTTATATTATCAACACTACATTTTCCAGGAGCACATTGTCCTAGAGAAGAAAATGCTTCCATAGATGATCAAGTATAACATTTAATAATAGGAAAACTATCACTCACATACAGACTACAAATTAGTATCACATATGAACATTAATGGTTGCTGTAATCCACATCTGTAACATAACCAACATGGATAATATGGGACTTATTCTGCGGTGCTGATAATCTGTATACCACCCACAGTCATAAGTCTAATGTGATTATCTGCCATCACTAGTATCGTCAACAGATGTAGATAAACGTGTCCTATGTATAAATCTGCTAGTGAACATATCACTGTGTGAGAATAATATTGGGAATGGGTATAAAGTCCCGGCGGTTCATATCCCGACGCCGGCAGCCCGAAGGGCGAAGATCCTGACAGGGCAGGTAAGTACCCTATCCCTACCCCTCTCCCCCCCTAACCCTGACCCTCTCTTAGTGGTGCCTAACCCTAACCTCCCCTCCTAGTGCCCAACTCTAACCTCCCACCAGGGGGTGCCTAACCCTAACTCTCCCCTCTAGGGGTGCTTAACCCAAACCTCCCCCCATCGCTAACGCCACTACGCTTCCTATACCTACCCCCCGCGCGTGCGGTTAACGCTATGGGTTCCCCGCATTTACCTAGTTCTTGCTGGCGTCCTTTGCTGTTCCGACGTCGGGATTAAGATAGGCGTCGGTATTTCGACGCCTATCTTAAATTCCTTGTCGGGATTCGGGTGTCGGTATTGAGACCGGCTGCCGCAATAACTACATTCTAATATTGCTAGCAGGTGGTTGTACTAAATTATATTAGGAAGGCATGGGAATCAATAACTATCTACACACCATATAACACAACTCCCAACATTCACAACTGCAATATGGTGATATGCTAATGGCGTACCATAGATATGTATAGCCACACCGCCTACAGAAGCCATGCCCCCCAGCACCAGGGCCCACCCGAAGTCTCTGCGGCTCTGTACTAGGCTAGGCCCCAGATTTGTACACACCATTTTGTGTTGCCACACGACAATCAATGTTGCCATGCCAAACCAAAATCTGTCAGCGACATTCTGCTAGACCACAACAAAGCCTGGATTCTATCAAACGCTTTCTGCTTGTACCAACCTTTCATAAGAGATTCATTTTTTTCCCGTAACATTTTGATTTCAGAAGCCATTGTGGATATCTAAATAAAACAAAAAAAGAGAAATTATTTGGTTGTTTAATCAGGCACATTTTGAGAATTACAATTAAACCTCCATTGTTATTTACAGAGCAATGCTTTGGGGATATGAACAGATTTTTAATTAGAACCTGTCACTTTTTGTTTTTACATGATGCCTAGTGTAGTTTTTGGTACACCGTCTGCGCAGGAGTGCTTATTATGAGGCAGGCATGTTCTCTGGGAGTATGGGCCTGATTCAGAGCCGCTCGTAAGCGGCCGCTTGTTCGCTCTGAGCGATGTTCGCACATCTGCGCATGCGTATGGGTTGTAATGCGCATGCGCCAACCAGTCAGTGCGGTCGGAAATCGTGTGCTCGCAATATAGCGAGTGCCTGCTAATTTGAGTGACAGAATGTACCGTTTGTGGGTGGTAACAGGGGAAGGTGCTTGAAAACGGGGAGTGGAGATCCGAATGAGGCGTGCCCAACGGTCAAAACAGGCGTTTTAAGGGTGTGCATAATTAACAAAGCAGTGTCATCGACCACGTCACTTGGTTGTCTTTTAGCTTGAACTGCTCGCATGATTGCGGTAGGAAAATGCTACCACAAGAATAGCGAGCAGTTCATACGCCTTTCGATGTACTCAATTAATCAAATAAATAGCGGAGATGACGTATGATGCGAACGGCCAAGGGGCGTCTTTACAAAATAGCGAGCGCATGTTTCGGACGCTCGCTCAGACATAGAGGCGTCAACAGACCGCAAAGAGCGAGCGCTCAATTTAAATAGCCGGCCCCTTTTTCTGAACGAGCAAGAGCAAATAGCGTCCGGCTCTGAATGAGGTCCTATGTACTAAAAAAAGAAAAATTCCAGCGCATGCGACAATTTAAAGAATTTTAGCTGAAAGAGGCTTTGATAAACAATCTTTTAACACAAAGATTTATACACAGAACAATGTAAATATACTGAGCATGAGCAAAAACAATACTTTTCAATTATGATCATTTAATCTAACCATACACCTATTGATATCAATTTCAAGTATGGAGTGATTGAAATAAGCAAACTTGGACACTCATATTACTTAAAGATCTCTTGGATTAAATTGTGTTGTTTTGACCTTTTATGTGTTCCACATGCAGTAAAAATTGTTTAATCTAATAGAATATGTTTGTAATATATATTTCTTGAGGGGCTGACGTAGAGTTAAATGTGCATACAGTATTGGTACTACGTATGCGTACTACAGTCTGTATGAAGATTTTGGTGTATATTACACCTATGCTTCTTTAAACTTGCAGAAGCGGAATCCAGGTGACAAGCATTGGCCTAGTACAGTAAGGCCATGTGGCCATGTAATTATGACTCACTTAGACCTGGATGAATGTGCAGATACACTTGTCAGGAGGCATATGTCTTGCAGGGTCTGGAAGGCGTGTGCAACAACATGCAATGATGAGGATATTGATCAGCAACACTAGATAGCCGCCTCTAGGTGATATGGTACTTATTCACTTTTTGTTTATTTACGTCCAGAACATCTAATTAAAAATGAATTTAGCTATTTTAGTGAAAAAATAATATGCCTAGCGGGTGTTTAGGACTGCCTTGCAGGCTAGCTGATTCATATAGCATTATCCCATCACATTGTCACCACACATTTTCCTGTAGCAATTGAACCCCATGTAGCACCCTCCCCAGTGTCCATATGTTACCCCCAGTATCAATAGGTCTCAAATGCAACAATTACTGCACCCCATGCCCCCCCAGTGTCCATATATCCTCACTGTAGAATTACATCCATCTGCTTGTGTCAATAAGTATCAATTGTAACATTACCCCCCCCACACCACCACCTCTGGTGTACCTGTGTCCCCATTGTTGCTTTACTCTCTACTCCCAGAGGCAATATATCCTACACTGGTATTATTCTCCCAACACCCCAGTAGCATTAGCTGTATTTTTCCATTTTGTAATCGGTGCATAAACTCCAAATTTCGGTTGAGCAGCAATTCTATAGTGCTAAATCGCCATGGGATGTTGGTGGTCAGAGACCGCTACATTACAGCTGGGGGCTGGAGGAGCATGAGGAAATCCCTTTTTAAACGCTGGAAAATGAAGGCATGGTTGCATGCAATGTGACAGTGTCAGTGACGAGTCAATTTGGCTGCAGATACAACCGTGCCGGGTAAGTGGTTACATCATTATTGTGGCTGCTCTATAATATGAAGTTGCAGTCTTCTAATCACATTACTTAATTGATATTTAATTTGGAAATAATGCTCCCATTTGCCTTTTAAAAGGAAAAAGCAACAGATGTTTGCATGTCATTAGTTTGTATGTCTTCCTTGTATTTGCATGGGTTTCATCTGGTTTCCAAACATAGGGCCTGATTCAGCACGGATCGCAATTGCAACCACGTACACAGATCGGCCGATTGTTGCGTACTGCGCATCGGTATGCTCTGCACTGCGTGTGCGCGGCAAACGCACTGCAATTACACACGCAGAAAGGAATCCATTACAGGGCGAGTGACAGGCCGTGAGCTTTTGCAGGTGGTGACGGGGGAGTGGTTGCAGAAACGCAGGCATGCCAGTCTGTTTGAACGCCATTGCATGGGTGTGCATAAATTAGCTATTGCGATTGCCTCAACAGCTTGAGTACTCACTGCTTGCAACGAGACTTGCAATTTCTGAGACAGGTCAGACAAGCTGTGATTGTGCGTGACAGGCTGATGTTCTCCGATGGTGCCGATGTATATGCAGGACTGGGTGCAGAGTGTGCGGGGGGCACACCCTGCACCCATAGCATACTTACCTCTCAGGAGTCCCACGTCAGAGCGGGGATCGGTGCTCTAAAAACGACTGGAAAATGGCCGCCGCCGCCATTTTCCCATCGTTTGCGAAGGCGCAGTTCAGGGAAAATGGCCGCGGCGGCATTTTCCCGGGGATCTGTGCATACTCTATAGACTCTGGGCACACTCTAGTGCCCAGAGTCTATAACTCCGGTGCTGGCCACGCACAGCTCAGTGCGCTGCTGGCCGCTGGACAGAGAGGAGGGGGCCCACGGGCCCCCTCCTCTCTCGAAACACCCCTGACTGCGAGGTAATACGGATGTGAGAAAGCTGTAGTGAGCGTCTATATGCTGGCATTAGCATATTTTTGCAGCTACATTGCGTGCGATTACACAGCTGAATCATTCCCATATCCCAAACAGATACCAGTACGTTAAACAACTGCTAACAATAATATACACCTAGGGTATGTGTATGTACACACAGACACCCACACACCCACACGTGAATTATTAAAAGTTCCCTGTAAACAACTGTGTAATATGGTTAAGCTACCTAAATAAAGAATAATAATTATAACGGTAAATGCGACTTTTGCATTTATTAATAACTGTCAAGACATTTTCTCTCTTGTATATATGATACTCCATTATATTATTATACTGTGTAAAATTATGATAAAGTTGCAGTCATCGCTATACTATCTGGGCACTTTCCCTACACTATTGTGAGCCATATGTATACACAATTGTTACTCCTGACATAAACCTGTCACAAATGCTTTTGATGTACAGCTGGACGCATCCTGAGATACTATGGGTATATGTAATAGGTTGCGGACTTCAAGCATCAGCGAGTCCCATGCAAGACTGGCCGATGTTTTAAAGTAGCAGTCATTTAAAAGGCAAAACTGGTTGATCAACGGGCAGTCTTGCACGGGACTCGCTGATGCTTGAAGTCTGCAGCCTATTACATATACATCTATATGTCTGATTGCACGTAAATTAACTTTTTATATGACAGCGTCTTCTCCCACTTATGGTTGTGGTGTAAATGTGTCCAACTCTCCATGAGCTTGGCAGTATTTTATAGAAATATGCATTTTACTTGTGGTACAATGTTATGTAATGTCCAGACATATAGGATGATACGAGAGTTAAGAGGATGGTGTGCAAAGTCTGGGAGATGAGAGAAACTGGAGAAAGGCCAAGGGACCCACAAGAAATGTGAGGAGTCAATAATGATGACGCAAGTGGGAAGGTTGCGTGCTATAACAAAGCATATGCTGAGAACACAGAGCACCTGAGCTTGGTCTATGTGAGAATCGGAAGCTGAGAGCAGGTAAGCAAACTGTAAGAGACTTAGGTGATATCAAAAGTGGAGTCCAGTTAAAAGATACTGATGATGTTGGGGAAAATGTAAAACAGTTACCTAAAAGCCACAGAACAGATAAGTGAAGTAAAGCATGCTTATTAAATACCATGAGAGTGTCAGCTCATGAGACTAGTAAACCCAGTATTCCCCTGGATAGACCAATAAGTGGTAGAATGACAAAGGTCAATTATGATGCCAAATACAGTTGTGTCGTGGCCAGATAATGTAGTATAGCCGAAGACTTAGTAAATGAATCCAAATAATTGGTGCACCTTAGCAGATAACCTGGAGTCCATTATTATCTTCAGTCGTGTCTGTGCACCGAATCACCAGCATCATCGGTTTCATCTATATCACACCTGCCTGCATAGAGACTGTTTTCTCACATAAACCCCTATATTCTGGGATGAGAGATAATGAGCTGCAGTTGGATGGTCAATCTAAGGACATCACCAAGCTAGGTGTCATAGAGGACACCCTACCACAATATATCCATGCAAATGGGGGTTATGTTATTGAGACTTAGGGGTAAATTTACCAAGAATCGTGTTGGTCCAAGATTGATCACGAGAGTATTTAGTCATATTTCAAAACATGGGAATTTACTTGCCGAGAGTCTATAGCGTATGCGCAGGTCACTGGGAAAATGGCCACGGTGACCATTTTCCAGGCGTTTATACAGCACTGACAGCAGTGGCAACATGGGACTCGAGAGGTAAGTATAATTTTTACCCCTGCATCCATTATAAATACGCCCCTGTGTTCAATAAATTATTAAATGAAAGCTATTGAAGCTATGCCAGGAATTAGGTAAGTATTGGATTTTTTTTTACAGGTAACCCGCGTGAGTTCTACTGGAGAAGGGGATGGGAACATCTGGTAGAAGGTAAATATGTGCTTTAGGTATATAATAAACTTTTACATTCTACAGTGTGTGTACTGTCTTTTTTTTACTATTTTTTTTTTACAGTGGGGGTACTGGTGCCAGCTGCCTGCTAGCACTTGTAGTTCCACAAGTGCCAAAGGGCATGCCTGCTGGCTCCTCTAGTTCCACTGTAAAAAACAATAGTATAATTCCATACCCCTGCACCCACCACCCAGTGGTGCAGGGAAGAGCCCCGGCTTCAGCGAAAGCTTGATGTGCATGAGAGAGGAGGGACCCCTTTATTGAAATCCCCGGCTTGCGCCGACTAGCTTGGGGTGTTAATGCTTTGGCCAAGGAGATCCAGTAAAAGGATCCCCTACCTGTGGCATTACACCCCGGCTAGATTTGAGTCTGGTGCTGGTTTTAAAAATAGGTGGAGCCCCACACAATTTTGTCTCCTATTTTTAAAACCAGGACTGGCTCTGGGAGCCCAGTGCTGGTTCCTAAACCTACACATTGTTTCCCCCGTATTTTTAGAACCAGGACTGGGTCAGGAGCCCGGGTCTGGTTATGCTTTAGGGGGGACCACATTATTTATTTATGTTTAAATTAACCATTTAGTAACACACACACATGCTTGTTCGGGAGGGAAACACGGGCAGGAAACACAGGTAGGAACATTCACATACACCATTGAGAAACACGATTCTGACAAACACGGGAGCTTGGTAAATTCCTGAATCTATTTTTTTTTTTTTTTTTAAATCTCCCGATTCTGATTGTTCCTACCCATGTTTAAAAATAGGCAGACACTGGCAGGACACGATTCTTAGTGAATATACCCCTTAATCTGCACTAGTTGGGGCAGTTTGTGTGTAGCTGCAAATACTGTGGTATAGAATTCCAATAACAGTTTCCACTTTAATTGCAATTGGAACTGTGAAATTGTGAAATTAAGATAGAGACTGGACTTATATCTCTGATTTCTATGACCATATAGTTTTCATATATTGTTGCAGGTACTATTCAGTGTGCTGAGGAACAATAGGGGGTTAAACCCCCCTCCTTTTTCTACTTAGTATGACCCCTCCCTTTCATGCACCAGATTAGTGCTGCTAGATTGAGTGGCATGAAGGAGCCAGCATTAGTATGGCATGCTGGTTCTAGTAGTGCTAGTTGGAGTTCCCAGGGGTGACTCCCAGGTAAGCTGGCTCTCAATGTGGATGCATCTATGTATGTGCCTTTATCATGAGGCCTTATAATTGGTATACTTTACATTTGGGGTGAGTGTTCGGGCGTAAGGCCCCCGGGGCTGGTCTGGCTGGGCCCCCTCATGGCATCACCACTTAATACACATAGTTACTTTTTACATCACATATTATGTTTGTATTTTTTTCATGTAATAATTCACATATATTTTAACCCCTTTTTCCAACACTCATTAATTAGTCTTACACACCTATACTTTACACTGCACTGTCACACTTTTTCCATTTTCGTGTGATGCCATGGGGGGTCCTGGGCTGGATGTTTTTCGGGGTGCACTGTGCCCCGGATGTGAACCCCTTAGTGTTAGGGACTGCTAGTGACAGAGAAGCCATGACGTGGCCTAGCAGCTTCCCATGTATTTGCAAATGCATGCAACTAATATCTCTGATTTCTATGACCATATAGTTTTCATATATTGTTGCAGGTACTATTCAGTGTGCTGAGGAACAATAGGGGGTTAAAACCCCCTCCTTTTTCTACTTAGTATGACCCCTCCCTTTCATGCACCTGATTAGTGCTGCTAGACTGATTGAGCAGCTGCCATTTTTTGTTTGAAAGATATATATACAATTTAAAAGGAATTTAAACTCAAGAGTCCGACAAGTATTTGTGTCTAACACTATAAAATATATCAAATATTTTCTAACATGTAGGGCAAAAGGGGGCTACTTATCTGTGAAGGTGCATACTGCTGTTGTTGTTGGGTTTGGGAGTATGACACTGGGCCATGATATCACAGCTCAGCGCCACAATCTCAGTCTGATGGAAGTACAAGACGCGGGATGTAGGTATGTGACCGGTGGCCGCAGAATGCCGGCTAGGGATTCATGACAGGTGTCGAGATACTGACGCCTGTCATAATCCCTGTTATGATGCCGGAAACCTGACCCCCACCATCCTGATCGTCATGGACGGGGTAAGTATTCACTGAGCCCGGGGATGGGGGGGTTAGGTTTATGGACGCCTGGGGGGACTTAGGGTTAGGCACCCCCTGGGAGGGTTAGGCAGGGATGGAGAACCTCAGGCCCCGGGACCGTATAAGGCCCCCGGAATAATTTGGTCTGGTCCTCAGAGCTTTTTACTGCTAGCTTATCTGGCTAGCAGGGTGCCTAGAATGGCACCCTTCAGCCAGAATCTATGCAGCAGTGCTACCTGGAGTGTCCTTAGGACAATTCAGACAGTCACACCACCGCCCTTACAGCTCCCCGGAGCATCCTCAGAATGCTTCGGGCATTGCTGTAATCACTGGCAATTTTGGCCACGCCCTGTGTGCCATCACATGGAGGGGGCGTGGCCTGCACCGGGTCCCGCGAATAATGTTATATATATCAAAATGCCCTCAGCAGAAAAAAGGTTCCCCACCCCTGGGCTAGGGGAAGGGGAAGTTAGGTTTAGGCACTAGAGGGGGAGGGTAGGCTTAGGCACTCCTGCGGGAGGGTTAGGTTTAGGGAGCGGGGAGGGTTAGGTTTAGGCACTAATGGGGGGAGGTTAGGCACCCCTAAGGGATGGTTAGGGTTAGGGGGGAGAGGGGAGGGTTAGGGTTACTTTCATCCGATGTCGGCATTCTGTCCTGCCGGGCTAGCCTTGTCGGGATTTGAACCAGGGGCTAAGCAGCCACCGGCATAACAATCCCATTCCCAAGATGCTACCATCCCACTTGTCTGGTAGGATGACAAATAAGGGGATCCTAGGAGGAGAAGGGAAGGCTCCCATGGGCCACCAACCCTTCTTAATGATTCAATAGTAAGTATGGATACTGAAGACAAATATTTTTCACTGTACTTTTTCTGATTTTTCTTCAAGCTGCATCTGCAATTCGCTGATGTCTTTCTTCTCTGACTCGCAAGATGATAAACTCTGCAGATCTTCCTTTAGTAGCCCCTTCTCCTTGCTGAGCTCCTGATGTTCCTTACGAGCTTTGATAGAACTTATCACATTCTGAAAGAAAGGACCAGCTGGGATTAAATTGTAGTTATATACCTAACCTCATTTTCTATTTCTCCATCCCTCTCCTTCCCCAAAGTGCCCACTCCTCTTTCTTCATTCTACTCCTCTACCCTGCAGTACCCCACCTATTTTTCTCTCCCCTCCTATAGCCTGCAGTCCCCTTTTCCTCTTTCTCCCTTCCACTCCTTTCTCTAGAAGCCCTGTTTCCTCTCTATAGCTCCCACTCCTCTATCCTGCAGTTACTGTCCAATTATTCTTTCCTCATCCCTGTCCTCTCCCTGCAGTCCTCTCTTCCTCCCTCTGCTCCCTCATTCTCCTCTCCCCCTTCAGTTCCCCTTTCACCACCCTCCCTCTCCACTCCTTTGCTGCCCTGTGCCAGATTCATATCTGCCCACAGTCTGACCCACATTAGATAGGCTTTAAGAACACATGTTAAATACTTTAAAATTCTGTTACTCCTAATTGTATGAGAACCGAAGCTCTGTTCTTCCTGTAAGTGTCACACTTCTGCTTCTTTACCATTCCAAACTGGACATTTATTGCACAGCATTTGCAATCAAAGAGTCTTTGCTTTATCCTTACAAAAATCTGACCAGATAATTTCCACACAAAGCAGCTCATTTCAAAGTAGTAACATTACAAATATAGTGGGTGTAGTTCTCCTCTAGATATTTTTTTCACTCTGGGTCATATGAGGTGAATTTCAGTTTGTATATAAATTACCTTCACTAATCTGGATTTCACCATCCAGTCATCTGCTGGCTTCTCCTCCTGAGGAATTTTCTTGTAGGCTTTATCCAAGGCTTGTTTCTCTTTGAACAATCCCTTCAGCTGCAGAAAGAGACACAAAATAGCTATTAATATAAAAGTGATGATGTTGGTTACATCATATACTTTTCTATAAGTTTTCTCACTGTAAATAAATGGCTCCTAATAAAATAAATAACTCACTGCAAACATCCAACAATTGAACACAGGCTCTTTCAACAAAAACATTATGAGGTCTATTACGCGGTATATGTTTGAGAAAGTCCAAAACAACAGAAAAGAAAAAAGGATCAAAAGTGTCTTCTTCACCCACAGCTACAGGCAATGTGCTGAACCCTGCTAAACACATTGATGAGAATGGGGGTCAGGTTGGGGTGGACAGCTGTATTTATTCAATGTAAGCTAGTAATTTTAGCCACTATGTTTCACATAACAGTCATTTTCAAAATACTAAATTCCAAACATTCTGTATATTAAATTCCATTTCTGCAAATGTAGAAATATATTGAGTGTGGAGTAAAAGTACCTAGTAATTTGATGTTACAAAGGTGTAAGCGTATGGTGACACTGAGTGCTATTGTCACAACCGGGCACTAGGGACACCTCTGTTGAGGCCAAGAACCGGCGGACATTTTCCCGCCGGTTCTTGGCCTCACCGGTGACCCCTCATATTGGGATTATGGTTTAGCTGCACCAAGTGTGCAGGTCGCGGCCCTCCGGACAGGTACCTGGGAGTAGCAGAAGACCGAAATATAATACTAGAAAATAACACTGAGAATTATTGGAAAATGTAATAACACTGGGAGTTACTAAAATGTTGTTGTAACACTGGAGATTACTAGCAATGAGACAAACTGGGATTTAGTAGAAATGGGATGGCACTGGGAAACACTTGAAATGTAGTGGAACTGGAAATGCTGGAAATTAACCAGACGCAGGCTTGCTCTGGCAGACACGGGAGACACTGAGACTGACTTGCTGTAATGAAACAAAACTGTAATGAAACAAAGAAATGTGGACACAGGAGTGTACTGAGAATTGCTAGCAGGTGAAAATGCAGGATTTTTAAGGGGGGGTTTCTAGTTTTCTAGTATATATATATATATATATATATATATATATTTACACACACATACATACACGTACACAAACTTATCATGCTGCAGGTTGGAGATGCAGACAGGACCAGGCACAATGTCAATAAGCCCTGCACCCTCGCGGCAAAATGCAGCGATTCGCGGGTCAATTGGGAGGGGGCAGAGCCAAATGATGCAATTCTAATTCTATTTAATCATATTGCTCCGCCTCCTTCCCATTGACCCGCGAATCGTGGCATTTTGCCGCGAGGAGACGGAGCTTAATAACATGGTGGTGCTTGCTCTCCCCTCTGTCAGGGGTATTTCTGGGTACTCAGAAACCCCCCCTTCATGCGCTACTGGCTAGAGATCTAGATGCTGACTTGCACTGAGAAAAGCAGGAAAAGAGATGGACATGTAACACAAGAAAATCAGCATGAGAAGGGAAACTCAGAATATTGATAATCAGCTTAACAGCTGAAACATGTAACACAGGGAGAGAGCTGGACAGCACACTTGAATTCAGCATGAGAGCAAATACATTTAACATAGGGATTCAGCAAGAAAAGCTGAACTGCACACTGGAGAGAGATTCACTGGAAGTTGAAAACAACAGGGAGCCTAGAGTGAAGTAAAAGTACTCAGTCACTGGAACACTGAAGACTGCCTGGCTGTGCCACTTACGCACAGGGTTTAGAATCACTGATATGTGTGTTCCTACATAAGAACACTGTCTTCCCCAAACTTGTGCTGTGTGAACAAAGCACAGGGAGCTAGGACTCAGAGGGGAGACTGATTATTGCCTGGAAAGGCATGACGTCACTACGTGCCCAGCCGCTGCAGCCAGTGACCTATATAGGGGAGTCCAGGCCGTGGAGAGATCACCACTAGACAGACAGCCAGTGGCACGGTGCTGCCCAGATGACCGTGGCACAGGACGAGGACCACACAAACTTCTTGTCAACACCCATGCGAATCGACTGTGTAAATTCTTGTTAAGATGAGCAGGCGGCAGATTCCACTATGCATAGTGTTATATCTGACCATGGTATAAAAAGTGATGGCTGGACGTGCATTTGGGAAGGTGTGGAGGAGGTTGGCAGCGCTATCACGGTGCCCAGTCTCATAGCTCTTTTCGCCAGCAGCGGTGACACCACTAGCACCTGGTGCTGAAAAATCTCTGAATTTACAGCAGATCCTCCTTGTGTGCTGCAATAGAAGGTAATCCACCTCATCACTGTGCGATAAGTGTGTGTCAGTAATAAGCCCATAGTACTGGCAGTGGCACATACATCACATCATGTATATCCTGACGACAGTTTAAAGAACTGAAACATTGATACGTTGTCTTTGTTGGATGGTCACGCCCATTCTGTTGATGACAACACTAACAAAATAGCTGGTCACGCCCCTTCAGCGGGCCCCTACCATTACAATCCCCTGGTGGGCCCTTCATGCCCCAGTCTGACACAGCATACCGTAGTTCAATGGAAGTGTCAAATAGTGCTGGTTATAGTGCATTTAAAACTTCCCACCTCTTCTTACATCTCCACCACAGAGTCAAATAGTGACTTTTTGAAACTTTTATAAGTTATGGAAAAATAATAGCCAGAGTGTTTTGGGGTATTTTAAAATGCCTCTACAGTGATTTTTCAGTGTGTTTGTACAAAAAAAAAAAGGTGTAAAAAAATCCTTGTAAGTCCCATCTACAAGTTCAAATATACCTTTCCAATCAATACAATGGGCCAAATGTGATAGGGTGCGAGTGTTCAGGCAAAAACCAGCTCGCAACTTCTCGCGTGTTTTGAAGGTGCGAGCTGGTGCCAGGACTCACAAATGTAATAGCCTGCAAACTTTCGAGTTTGGGTTCGATGCTACTACACTATGCGAATGTGTGCGAGTATTTCCTATGTAAACTCATATCTTTTAATGCGACTAGCATTAAAAGTTGCGAGTTATAGAGAAGTCTTCACAGATCAGTGAGATCTGTGAAGGCTTTTGAGTGTTAAAAAAAATGAAGTTACATTAACATAAAAAAAAAAAATTATGTACCCCCTCCCCCAGAAGCATAACCAGCCCCGTACAGCCTGTCCTGGCTCTTAAAATATAGGGGACAAAATGTGTAGAGGTCCCCTGTATTTTACGAATCAGCACAGGGCTTTGCAGAGCCAATCCTGGTTGTGGAAATACAAAGGACAAAATGAGCAGGGGTCACCTGTGTTCCATAACCAGCACCGAGCTCTTTCTAGTGGGAGAGTAATGCCACAACCAGGAGAACCCTTTCACCGGGTCCCCCGGGCAAAGCACCTGAGTGCTAGTCAGCCCAAGCCGGGGATCCTTGGGGAGGTGGGGAACTCCCCAATAAAGGTTCCCCCCCCCTCCAGGGCACCCCAGGCCTGGGCTGATAGCCCAGGGATATCCCTGGCACCCCTGGGTGGTGGGTACCAGGTTGATAGTGTAATGTGTTTTAAAAAATAGAAGTGAAAATATTGTCTTTTGCAGGTGAACTACAGGTCCCAGCAAGCCTCATCCGTATGCTGGTACTTTGAGAACCACCAGCATGCAGGGCATTAAGGGCTTGCTGGTACCTTTTTTTAATATTTCTTTTGCAATTCTTTTACACCACATTAACATTATCATCCCGGCACCCACCGCCCAGGGGTGCCAGGGATAGCCCCGGGCTATTAGCCCAGGCCTGGGGTGTCCTGGAGAGGGGGACCCCTTTATTGGGGGAGTCACCATTTACCCAGGGATCCTCGGCTTGGCCTGACTAGCAGTCAGGGGTAATGCCTTGGCCGTGGTATTACTCTCCAGCTAGAAAGAGTATAGTGCTGGTTATGGAAAATACAGGGGACCCCTACTCATTTTGTCCCCTGTATTTCCACAACCAGGACCGGCTCAGAAAAGCCCTGAGCTAGTACTTAAAATACAGGGAACCCCTACGCATTTTGTCCCCTGTAATTTTTAGAACCAGCACAGGCTTTACATAGCCCGGTGCCGATTCTTAAAATACAGGAGACTCCTACGCATTTTGTGAGGTCCCTGTATTTTAAAAACCAACACAGGCTCTACAGAGCCCGGGGCTGGTTATGCTTCTGGGGAAGGGGTGCACGTAATTTTTTTTTACAAAATGTTTTATTTATATGTACACACAGAAACATGCACGTATCGTATGCACGGATATGTGCATGTTTCTGTGTTATTGTGACCTGCTCAGGATAAACTCGTTATCCTGAAGCTGCTCTATTGTTTTTGCGATTTGTCAGGCAATATAGAACTCGGGCTATTTAATAGAGTGCAAGTGCTTCACTCGCACATATAAGCACTCGCACTCTATTACATTGCCCGAGTTCTATCTTGAGAATGGGAAAACATCTGGATGCAAGTTATAGTAATGGCCGAAAAATTACTGTTCTACTATAGTCGCATCCTATTACATTTGTGAGTGAGTAAAAATGTTTTGCACTAAGCTCGCATTTTTTTTTACAAATATACACTCTATTACATTTGGACCAACTTCTCAACATACATGTACCACATAATTTAACCCATTTTTCTACTTTAACATGCTTTTTTTATTGCCCTTTTTTTCCTGTTTAAAACCTCTAAATACTTTATTTTTCAGGAGGAGACATGTCCCAGGGGTACTGCACTGTGGGGCTGATTCAGAGATGGACGCTAATGCAATTTTCACACAGATCGAGCACATTTTTGCTATTGCTCATACGTATGCACCGCACTGTGCGTGTGCTGCGATCGCATTATGATCACACATGCACCGATGTATATATCGCTAAGTGAGTGACAGACTGCCAGCGTTTGGGGGTGGTAATGGGGAGTGGTCACAAAAACGCAGGCGTGCCTGTCCGTTTAAACGCCGTTACATGGGCACGCATAAATTAGCTATTGCGATTGCATACACAGCTCTGCATGTCAGAAGAGCTCCCAAGGCTGTGGCAGGTCAGACCTTCCGCAAGGGCAAGATGGCCGCCGATGTGCTTCGATGTTACCGATGTTTACGTAGGTATGCGTAGTTGCACACAGGTAAGAAGGCAGCAGTGGGCGTCTTAATGCTCAGGTGATCTTTGCTAACAGTTGCATTTTTTCACAACTGCGATGCGTCCAAAGAGTCAGTTGTGATACCATTAGCATCCATCTCTGAACCAGGACCTGTGTCATGTTATATTTACATTAAAATAAGGATTTTCCCTACTTTTCATCTAGTCTGGAGTTGCGAACTAAGGACCTGATTCAGACCCGCTCGCTAGAATGCGTTCGCTCGTAGCTGCCCGATTGTCGCTTTCTGCGCATGCGTACGCATCACAGTGCGTGTGGTCAAACCTGTGCGAGAGATCGGGAAGTGTTCACTCGCTGCGCATAAACAGCCCAGGAGAGTGAGTGACAGGAGAAGCCATTTGTGGGTGGTGACAGGGGCTGGCCATTAAAAACGGGAGAGTGGAGGTGCGACCGCAGGTATGCCTGAGCTTCTCAACGCCGTTCCAGAGGCGTGCATAATAAACAGGCAGCGTCATAGTACACGTCACCTGGTTGTATTTCACACTGAAGTGATCGCAGTGCTTGTGGCAGTGCTAGTCAACCTCAAGCGCTGCGTTCGCTTCTGATGGTAACCGATGTACCGATGGTTGCATACACTTCCTGGAGATAACGTGCGCAAGTGGGCGTCTTAAGACAGGCTGATGGGCATCTACATACACAGAGCGATTGCACGCCAAGACATATTGGGCGTGTTTATGCCTTGCCAGTCGTTCACCTGCCGTGCCGTCACTTAGCCGAATTTGCATATGCTGGGTGCAAGCATAGGCATCTAGTGAGCGGGTCTGATTGAGCTCCTAAAATCCATGGTAACTCCCATTGAGACCTGCATTAACTTAAAACAGATTTCTAAATGAATAGGAAAAAGTCAAAGCCGCTGGTTTATAACCTTTGGCCAACTTGAGGAAAACTGAACCTCCCCCTTAAAGTGGGAGATTTCGGCTTGCATAGGAGTCACAGCTGCTGGTAGAACACAACAATTCCATGGCTGGTTCATTGAAAGAGAGAAATCGGTTAGGTCGCACCTATCTGATTTGTTTAAAGTTTTTCAGAAATGTGTTTGACCAGAAGCTAATTCAGCAGTGCAAATCATAGAGATTATGGCAATGGGGCCTGGTGTGAGGGAGGTCCTGCAACATGAATAACAAACATTTGAGGAACTCGCCAATGCTGTGGAGAGATTTAGGGCTATGCAGCAGATAACTTAGCAACCATTTCTGCCTAAAGCCGTGCCGAAACAAAAACAGCTGGTGGTCTCCCAGAATGGGACCTCGAATGAGAGTGCACGTTGGAAAAAGATCCAGGAAAGAAAGTATTGTGGCCAGAATGTTTTGTGCACGGAGGTGTGGGTAATTTGCTGGGGAAATATCCCTTGCTCCAGGAAACCATGGACTGCAGCCAGTCTTGTGTTGGTCTGGTGTACCTAGATTCCCACATTAGGTAAGCCCTGGTTGTTTTGAGCAGCTATAGAACTGGACGCAAATAGGTGATGGTCTTAGTGGACTCTGGAAGTAAACTCACCCTAGGCTCCTAGTCTCCAGCACTGTGCAACCTGAGCCAGCAACTGTATGATTTACTAAGGTTCAGGTATACACAGAACTGTGATGTATGACAGAACCCACTTTCTGGTTACATTTAAAGTACAAACAGTAAAGGTAGTAGCCACCATAGTGCAGAGACTACCAGTTTTCCTTATCTTGAGGTGAAACTTTCCTCTTTTATGGAATCCTTCATGAGCAAGTGAGGAAGGAGAACGCTAGTCTGAACGAGCTGCCCTTCCAAGATGCTAGCTTAGGAAATAGAATAGACAAACCATGGCAAATCTGTGGAGGAAGCCATCACAAGAAGAGATATGAAACAGAAAGACACTAGTGGCAGGGATTAGTGGCAAAGTGAACAACTGACCACATACCTTTGGACAGAATTTCAGATCTTACTGCTGCTAGTAGTCTTCTGGGTGAAGTTGCAGCCTGCTAGTAGCAGAGTATTTGGGCTAATCAGCTTTATATAAGGAAGCAGGGAGCTGTTAGCATGGGAATGCTTCCCTACTGTCCCTTGATAGAAACTTTCAAATACATGAAGGGTTTTAACAAGGGACAGGAGGGAAGCATTCTTCAAAAGAAGAGATGTACAAGAACACGAGGACATGCACTGAAACTGGAGGGTGGTAGGCTCAGAGGAAATTTGAGGAAAAATTACTAAACAGAAAGGGTAGGGGATAAGTGGAATAGCCTCCCATCAGATGGGGTTGGAGCTAAAATGGTGGAACAATTTAAACATGCTTGGGATAGGCATAAGACTATCCTTAAGAGAAATGTAAGGAGTAAATAGGGTTGAAGTTGTCTAAAGGATACATGAAAAGGGGCAGACTAGATGAGCCAAGTGGTTCTTGTCTGCCATTAAATGTTTCTATGTCTCTATGTAACCAATTAGGATAGAGCTGGAGTGGATCTTAGCCTTTCAAAAGGTGCTGATTCCTGTGGGCAGGACAATTGACGTTAGGCTAGCTACAATAAGGAAAAAAGGTTAATAAATCTTGCGCCAAACTTGTTTCAGCCAAAAGCGATGTGTCTTGATCCAGAATTAAATGAACATTTTGCTAGCTGCCCAATCTTATAGTTAGTTGGACTATGTTAGTTTAGTGAGAGTAATGGCCAAGAAGAATGTACATACATAGAAAAGAAATATGCCTGCATTCAGTTCTACCCATATTGTACATGGTACCATCCAGCAATATTAGTGCCATATATGTACGAGTATACAAAACAGAAAGACATTTGTTATTGGTGCTAACACTAGTATGGCAGATCTGTGTGCATATATGTACACATGCCTCTGGGAGTATAATATATACACAGAAGGGGGGGAGTGTTAGCTTACATAGGGCCCTGTGCAGTCTGCTTGAAAGTTTGGCTGATTTCCCATTGAATTTAGGGTCCCCGGACATTCTTGGAGTGTAGACAACTATGGATTAAATATAGTGATCTGTATGGTAGATACATTTCCATTTGTTTTTTACATCGAAAACAAATCATTTTATTCTCCTGTTTGCAGATTCAGATTATGAAGACTTCCACATCTCTAGGATTCCAAAATGTAACATTAACATGGAAATGTGATTTTTGTAAATTCTTACCTGTTCAGTCACCATCTTGTGCTGCTCTTTAAGAGTTTCATTATCTACTTGTAGGACTTGAGCGACATGTTCATTTACTTTAGTTTGTTTTGAGAGGTCCTATACAAACATTAGATTAAACAGATAAAGAGGTCAGTAGACATAGACACCAGCGGGTATATTTTCTAAAGTGAGAGTTTTTAGAAATGGAGATGTTGTCCATAGCAACCAATCAGATTCTACTTAACATTTAACTAGCACCTTCTAGAAGATAACAGCTAGAATCTGATTGGTTGCTATGGCCAACATCTCCACTTCTAATGGTCATTTATGTGTTAGTAGATCTGTTTATAAGGGTGATAATATATGTTTTCATACTCCAAGATTCTAAATGACTGTAGGGGGTAAATTTACTAAGATGGGAGTTCTTTTAAGAAGTGATGTTGCCCATAGCAACCAATTAGATTCTACTTCTCATTTATCTAGCACCTTCTAGAAGATAATACCTGGAATCTGATTGGTTGCTATGGGCAACATCACATCTTAATAGAACTCCCATCTTAGTAAATTTACCCCTAGGGGTGCAAAACATTTCTTCTACTCATGGGAGGAGCTGGGTGTACTGGAGGTCTTTGTTGAATGGGGACCACAATAGGACTATATGCAAAAACTACATTTTGTGTTGCAGAATTAGATAAATAACCTTCAATGGATAGAAATGTGAATTTAGGAGGTGTCCAACTTTTGAAAAGTATCTAAACAACCTAACTTTCTTCTGTCCCCTGAGGCGGTAGATACCGGGCAACAGACTATAGTCTTACTGTAAGTTACATCTCCAGATGTGGACTACAGATTGGTAGATATTAGTTTTCAGTTTAGCAGAAATGGGGTGTTAGCTTGTCTACAACAATGATTTTTACAGAGTTGAATTGGAGGGCTCTCAACAATTATCTTACCCAGGGCCCCATGGGGCCTTAATCTGGATCTGTCCCCTACCATTATTATAGCTGGCATGTTCTAAATTAAGAAGCCTTATTTTACTCCTTCTTGATATGCCCTCATGTCACATTGATTAGCACTTTCCTCTCCCTCCTCCTGTCTTGACATTTACCACTGTTGCTCCACCATACACCAATATCAAGTGCAATGATGGCAGCAGTAAGAATAATACTGCTTTTAGACCTAAATCCTGGGTCTGAACCGAGTTTTGGAACTCAGTTCTACTCAGTTTTCTACTGCGGCGCTTATCCGGAGTATTTCCGTATCGGCGCCGTTCACACTGCACACAGGTGAAGTGGATGACATCTCCAGGCACCGAGAAGCCTGAAAGTCCCCACACTGCAAACGGGAGCCGGGTCGAATGACCCGGGGAACCTGTTTACACTGCAGGGTTTCACGGGTTGATCCCATGTTAAACCCTGCAAGTTACCTGGGTTGGATTGCCGGGTCACTTGATCCTGGAATTGAACCCTGGCCCCTTTTACACCAAGGAGCTACCCGGGTTAACCTTGCAATAACCTGGGTTTTAGCTCTGGTGTAAAAGGGGTATTAGTGAGTGTAGGGACATATACTAAGAGTAACTTCAGGCTCCCCATGACACATTTCCCTAACCAATACCACCTGCTGTCTCTGGCACATTCCTTGTTATCCCCTAGAGCAGTGATTCCCAACCTCGGTCCTTAAGGCACACTAACAGTCCTCGTTTTAGTGATATCCATGATTGTGCACAGATGGTTAAATCAAAATAACTGAGGTACTAATTAAGTCACTTGTGTTCAAGTATGGCTATCCTTAAAACCTGGACTGTCAGTGTGCCTTGAGGACCATGGGTGGGGACCCCTGCCCTAGAGGAATGTGCTAGTTACAGCAAGGTACAACAACAAGATAAATGTTTGGGCAAGTTTCACCTTAACAAATACGTCTGGAAGCTAGCCAACCTGGCAAACCTGAAGGTTTTGAAGAGGAAGTGCACAGTGATCTCATCATATGCTTTCAAATCATTATGCACCACACTCTGATATTTGGAGGTACTCAATTGGAAGAGTGGTAATGGAAAATGGCAAGAAGGCGCGGCACAACATGATTGTGAGCTGTGTAAATTACACTCAAAATAAAAATAAGGTTCAGTTTTGAAAGAGTCCCCCACCCTTTCCTGCTGTCATGAGCATCATACTCACTTTTCTTCATGCCAGAAATATCTTTGCCTGTGTTTACTCAAGAGGCAGCTAAGGGCACTTACCTTTAGAATATCTTGCAGCTTGTATAGAGAGGCCAGAGTTTGGCTCTTCTCTTCCTGTAATTCCACGTTGCGTTCTTGGCATCCTGGTAAAAAGAACATATATTATAAATCTATCTATCTATCTATCTATCTATCTATCTATCTATCTATCTATCTATCTATCTATCTATCTATCTATCTAATCAATATTATATATCTAAATTTCCTTCTTTTGTTACATATTATTAAGGATATACGTTCAAGGAAGCCGGACGCAATGTCGACCACCTGCTTCCCGACTACTTCATCCCGGCGAGGGTTAAATAACAGGCATCTAAATCTAGACGCCTGTCATTTTACTGACGCCGGGAGACCGGCGCCCAGCATCCCGATCGAAGGGTTGCCGGGCGCAGAGCGCGGACAGCCGCGGGGGGAGGGTTAGGTTTAGGGCTCCCGGGGGGGGATTTAGGGTTTGGCACCCCCCCGGGAGGTTAGGGTCAGGCTAGGGGAAGGGGGGGTTAAGGTTAGGCACCTCCGGGTGGAGGTTAGGGTTAGGCACCCCCCCGGAGGACTTAGGTTTAGGCGGCGGGGAAGGGGGGGTTAGGTTTAGGCACTTAGAGGGGGGATTAGGGTTAGGCACAGGGGGGGGTTAGGTACCCTAAAGGAGGGTTAGGGTTAGGGGGTAGAATTAGGTTAGTTTATACTTACCTTTAGGACTATTGGGATTTCCTCCTCTGTCAGGCTGCCGCTGCCGGGATTTGAACCAACAGGCGGTAAATCATACCGAATGCATTATTCAGATCAACTACTTAATTTCTACACGTCTTTGCAAATTCAATGGCTTATCTGTAGTTCTTAATACATCTTTTGGGCTCCCCACCAAGTCATCCTCTTGTGAAAATGAAGAGATGAAAAAGAAAATCTTTACACCTAGGGGTAAATTTACTAAGAATTGAG
Organism: Taudactylus pleione; assembly: GCA_031769625.1. Classification (NCBI taxonomy): domain Eukaryota; kingdom Metazoa; phylum Chordata; class Amphibia; order Anura; family Myobatrachidae; genus Taudactylus; species Taudactylus pleione. Next base: position 23,103,011 of record JAUIMM010000018.1, read on the forward strand.
ATTGTCCTGATTTGCAAAGAGATTAATCTCGCTGTAACTCGCATGAACTTGGGTGATTTTTTCACTTTTGATCTCTCAAATTTACCAACAGGCGATTTGAGGCAAATTGAGTTGGCCGATGGTGAAGCAGAACGAGATATCTACCACGAGTAGCAAGTTTTGCAGGAGATTACTCACCCGAGATTGCAGAGTTTTCTCTCTGCCTAACTCTCCCGAGCAAGCAGCCTGCACATATCAGTGAGATATGTGTATGCTGCTTGTGTCTTGTACCTGTAAAAAACGGGTCAAATGAATAAAAAAATGACATAGGGTCCCCCCCCAAAAGCCTAACCAGCTCCGGACTTGTCAGCCAGTCCTGGTTCCGAAAATTACGGGGAACAAAACGAGTAGGGTTCCACCATAATTTAGGAACTAGCACCAGGCTGCCGGGCCAGTCCTGGTTTTAAATATAGGGGGAAAAAATTGCATAGGGGTCCCCCTATATTTAAAGCCAGCATCGGACCCAAAATGACCGGGGTGTAATGCCACAGCCAGGAGACCCTATTTCTGGGTCTCCAGGGCCAAAGCATTGTCAACCCAAGCTGGTCAGGCCAAGCCGGGGATCTCAGGGGCTAGTTCCACGTGGGTCCCAGCCAATGAGCGGCTGCTACATGTAAAGTGGGCGCTGTTTGGCTAGCGGGCCGTGAGAAATGACAGATGATTTTGGTCATCTGTCAATTCGGGAGGTGTAAGTATATGTAACAGCATATACTTACACCTGTTCAGCTTGGTCGGGTAAGTCGTTTTATTGTTTTGCCAAGACCGAGGATGCTACGGACAGCAGCACCAGGATGGAGGTGAGTATAGGATCTTTTTTGCAGGTCATTCCACACAGATTTCTACATTGGAGAAGTGGACACACCGGCTGGTACAGGTATGTGTGATTGAGGTATGTGTGTAATAAACTTGTACTATCTTAGGTGTGTGTTATGTCTTTATTTACCTATTTATTTTACAGTGGAGGTACGGGTGCCGACCGCCTGCTGGCACTTGTAGTTCCACAAGTGCCAAAGAGAAGGCATGCTGGCACCTGTAGTTCCACTGTAAAATACAAGAGTTTACTTCTATTTTACACTTTATTACCCCCGTACCCACAGCCCAGGGGTGCGGGGAAGAGCCCCGGGCTTCAGACCAAGCCTGGGGTTTCGGGAGAGGGGGTCCCCATTTCCCCTGAGATCCCCGGCTTGGCCTGACCGGCTTGGGGTGAGAATGCTTTGGCCCTGGAGACTCGGTAATAGGGTCTCCTGGCTGTGGCAATAGGTCGGTTTGGGTCCGGTGCTGGTTTTAAATATGGGACCTTTACGCAATTTTTCCCCCCCTATATTTAAAACCAGGGGGATTGGGGGGGGGACCCTATGTAATTTGAAAAAAAATGAACCCTATTTTAACTATTTACAGCCATAAACATACACAAATCACAATGATTTGTGTATGTTTCTGCCAAACTCGCAGCTCAGGAGGTACAGAGTTTGAAAAGTGAGTTTGGCAGAGAGTTTGCTGTCATCTCACCTGAGCTTGTCATCCTGATTCTTGGTAAACTTGAGAGATGTATCTTTTAGGTGAAAAGTACTTCCGAGTTGTCCCGATGGTGAGTTGATTCGAGTTTGCTATCTCACCCGAGTTTTACGAATGAGAAGAGAGAAATCTCTCCCTAACTCACCCGACTTTGCCTTTAGCAAATTTGCAATATGAAAATTAGTCCTAAACTTACCCGAGATTGGCATCTCGACCAATCTCGAATCTTAGTAAATTTACCCCCAATTCTTTAAGTCAAATTCCTTTGGATCCTGGAATTACACCATAGCATGCATAATCCATGCAATATGAACCCACTCACAGTGTGATGTTACATGGCTTCTTGTCCTACCCTCCTTAGAGGGCGTTAGCTATTGGTGTCACCAAGTAGAGGTCATTTATGCAATAATTACACTTAATCAGCAACGGTTCCTGCCCTCTTACCTGAGAGGAGCTGCCGCTGCTGTTGGCCTGGGTACCGGCGCCTGCTCCATTAATCTGGCAGGTGCCGGGAACGGCGCATGCACATAAGCGGCAGTGGTGCCACGCATGCTCATAACACCAGCTTCTCGAGGCTGCATTGTTTGCAGCTCCGAGAAGCCCTGTAGGGCTGCCCGAAAGGCAGAGCAGCGGCTTCCACTGGAAGCTGCTCTCTGCTGATCGCAGCCCGGACTGGCAGTCCCGGTGGGAGGAGACACCTCCCCCTGGGGCTGCCTGTCTTCAGCATGACTGGCAGGTGGCGCTTCCAATGGGAAGCCACCTCCAGTCACAGTGTAGCCAGTGCAGCTCGGGACTGCATTGACTCACTGAAGTGGCTGATTTTACTGGGGGGGCTGCAGCCTCACAGCCCCTAGTTAAAATCCGCCACTGCACTTAATATTGTTTAAATCAGTAGTCTGCCAGCAGAATTCTGCTGGCAGGGAGGACAGAAGGCCTGATTCAGACCCGGTCGCAAGCGCTGAGCGCTCGCAACCGGGTCAATGGTGGCCCACAGCGCATGCGCACGACGAGACCCGGCTAGCAACGGGCACTCCGTCGCTCCGGGTCTCGCACCAAAGGGGGCGAGCTGTCGATATTGAGTGAAAGCTCACTCCGTTTGGTGGGCGGGCCGAGGGGTGGCTGCCCAAACGGAGGCGTTCCCATGATGTCAGTGGAGAGCTTCCGGCTCTGTTAGAGCCAAAAGCTCTCTGGGGCTTGCGATGAACGAGACACTACAAGGGTCTCGTCGCAAGCCCGATGGTCGCAATGGTCTTGACCATCGCGACCATCATCATGGCCGCTCGCTATAGCTGTGGGTGGTCACCCACAGCTTTGCGACCGGCCAAGAGGCCGCTCCAGCAAAAAAAAAGGCCGGCCCTGATTCAGAGCGAGCGCTCTGTCAGAGCGAACGGCTCTGAATCAGGCCCAGAGTTCAATGCTCCTTATTGAGGACTAAGATAGGTTCCTTAATACGGTTCATCAACAGCAGCTAGATCTACCTCTAAGACCTTGCAGTCCTGCATATGCATCGGTAATATCGAGTAACATCAGACCCTCATGCAGAATTACATGCGCGAGACCCGGCGAGCAACAGGGAATCCGTCGCTCGGGGTCTCGCACCAAAGGGGTCGTGCTGTCGATGGTGAGTGACAGCACGCCCCCTTTGGTGGGCGTGCCGGGGGCGTGGCTGCCAGACGAAGGCGTTCCCATGGGAACACCTACCGTCTGGGTCCGGCCCCACTGACATCACTAGTGATGTCAGTGGGAGTGATTTTGGCTCTGATACAGCCAAAATCACTCCAGGGCTTGCGGCAGCGTGACCCTACCGCAGGGTCTCGTCACAAGCCCGATGGTCGCGATGGTCTTGACCATCACGACCATCATCATGGACGCTCGCATAAGCTGTGGGTGGTAACCCACAGCTATGCGAGCGTCCAAGAGGCCGCTCCAATTTTAGGTAGGAGGGCCCTGATTCAGAGCGAGCGCTCTGAATCAGCGCCCACAGTGAACGATATGTCGTTTAGTGCAGGCACTCTCCCTCATCCCTGAACATACTCGACCTATCGTCAGGTTGACCTACATGTTAGGGCGATGAGCGATGCCAACAACGACCAGTGGAAGCACGCATCGCTGGTCATTACCGGCATTTTACCGCATGATTAATGAATGATTGAACGATAATGATATCATAATCGTTCAATTGTCCATTTATATCAGCAAGTGGATATGCGCCTTTAGTTTTTTGATGTGTATCAAATCTCACAAAAGTCGATGCCCTAAAGATAATAAGGGAGGGATAATAAAGCTTGCAGAGAGATAATTATGAGAAATAAAGCACCAACCATTCAGCTCCTGTCACGTTACAGGCTGTGTTTGAGTTAGGAACTGATTGGATGGTGCTTTTTCTCCCACAATTTTATCTCTCTGTAAGCTTTATTAAATCTCCTCCTAAAACACAAATCTAACTGAACAACAAGAAATTTTAGCAATTCAAGCCCAGTGAATAATCTGAAATGGTACAAAGGTAAGCAGTAAACTGCTATATGTGAAAAAAAAAATGGGTTTGTAAAAGTAGGAAGCATGATGGTCTACGGCTCTTTGCTGGATCCTCAACAAGTATATCTTAATAAATGCTTTGCGGGCGGTTGGCGGCAGCCGGGAAAATTGCCCGCTCTTCCGGGGGGTTGGGAGAGACACCCGATTTTCGGGAGACTCCGGCCATATCGGAAGTGTAGGCAAGTATGATATACATATATATGTGTGTGTCATACTTGCCTACTCTCCCGGGAGGCTCACGATTTTTCGGGGAACCCCCCGCACCCACGAAAGAGTAGGCAAATCTCCCGCATCCCGCCCACTTCCTAGTGAAGCGGGCAGGATGGGGAGATTTTCTAAGCAATATGTGGGTCCGTAGGGAGGAGGCGGGGCTAAATTACGTGAATCGCAGTATGTTACCCCACACCCTCCTCACTGACCCGCAAATAGCGGGGCTTCCGGTAAAGGGGGCGGGCCTAATGACGGCTATAGTCAGGCTCCGCCCCCGAAGATGACAGCAACCAGGTCCACTCCCGGGAAGGTGCAGCAAGAAGTCGGTAAGTATGGGGTGTGTGTATGTGTGTGTAATGTATGTATATGTGTGTGTATATTGATGTTCTTTAGTTTTACTTTCACTTTGTATGAGAGTGCACCGTGCAGCTCTCAGTCTGTCTTAGGGTCGGACTGATAATGCTGTCCAATCAGCACACTCCAGCACCAGGGATCCCATTGGTTTAACTTCCAGATGTACTGCTATTTAAGTCATGTCATTTACACACTGCATTGTTCTTGATAAAAGTCGCTAGACTGAAGAGTTGAACACAGAACTTGACACAGCGTGCATGCATTATATTGGAGTTTGGTTACTCTGGAGGACACCTGGGCAAGTATACCTAATACATACACAGTCACACACGCATACCCGCACACATTGGAGAATCTATTTTTCTGTAGGAATTACCTGATTTTATGTATATATTTTGTTAATTTTATTCTGTATAAGTGTGTAAGGAGTGAATATGAAAAAATGAGCTTGGTAACAGAAGCGTGTAATCGTGTGATGATATCAAGTGACTGGTAATGCTTAATTATAACCCCTATCTAAAGAGCCCTATGTGAATAAGAAGTTGATCTTTAGAGGAGCGTTTACCCTTTGATAAAGTCTTGTTGGAAGAAACGAGTCAAGGTTCCAGAGCTTCATAAATCTATGTGGCGTTAGCATTGTGACACTTTTTTGCAATACACCACTGCTAGCACCGGGTCCAATATTACTGTTTGGTGTTAGGACTGCCTGGTTAATTTTCCCCTTGGAGGAAGGAGAAGAAGTCAGACCTTACCATCTTTACCTGCATCAAGTGGTTGTCAAATAAGCTAATAAACAAGTGTTTTTATTGTGAATTTGTTACTCTTATCTGGTTAATAAAACCTAAAAAAAAAACAGTATTATGCTATGCATTCTGTTTTAAGGCATGATGATTTATACCATGTGTTGGGAGCCTTCCTAAAAGATAGGAGTAAATTGAGATGAATAGTTCTATATTATCCCTTTGAGTGGGTGATGAACAAGCTTTGGGGGGGTGCCTGCTACCTCTTTGCCAGCTCTCTGGCAATAGAACTTCGGATGGAAATAAATGGATGCTGGGGGAGAGAAAGAAAGATAAAGGAATATGAATGCCAGAGCCGTGACTAGACTTTTTGGTGCCCTGTGCCAGAGAGGGCATTGGCACCCCCCCATTTTTTAAATAGGGACATAAGATAGTGCACCTGAAAAACAGCCATGGATTCATGGAGAAGGGCCAGGGTAGAGATAGGGGAGGCCTGGAGATGCTGGGGATAAAAGAAGAGGACGCTACAAGTGAGAATGATAAACAGGGAAATTGACAGGCCCAAACAGCGCCCTATGCCCTGCGGTGCCCTGACAGGTCGCACTACCCTAGTTACGGCCCTGATGAATGCATAGCTAGTGTGGCTCTGCACGCAGCCTCATTAGCACCATCAGATAAACTAGGTAAAGGATCTGTAACATGAACATCAGTGGCAAACGCAGGATTTCTAGAGGGGGGTTTCCAAATGCATGATTTTAGAGTGAGTGCGACCAGTCCATAAGTAGGGTAAAATTAGCACTTAACCATCTTTAATATGCGTCATACAAAGTATATTGTGTCTCATAATTCCAGCGTATACAGGACCAGCGATCACAGTAACCCATTATATGTGTCATACATATATTATTGTGTGTCATAATTCCAGCATGTACAGGACCAGTGATCACAGTAAGCCATTATATGCGGCAGTAGGTCCATCCTGTCTGAGGTGAATGTTTCTATTTTAGATGTGAGCACATTAGAGCAAGTCCGGGAGTCTGGGGCAGTAGCAGAATAACCCAGCACTGCCCTGGACATATATGTACAAATTGGGCTCTATAGTATCACATCCCTAACAGTAAATGTTTTCCAGATCTCCTAGTTGGTGCACAGGTTATTTATTACTGGCTGATACATGTTAAAAGATCCACAGGTGGTGCTAATTATTTAATTTGTGATACTGAGAAGAACATGCAGCACTACTAAAATTATATTATATTACTATTTCTATTGTTGTCATGGTGTGGGCTGGGGAGGGGGGTTTCCAGGCAGATGGAACCCCCCCCTGCATTTGCCTATGAACATATTTATACTAGGGGTGAGCGGGTTCGGTTTTACTCGGTTTTACTCGGATCTTTTTGTTGGCTTTCACCGATCATGTGTTTTGGATAGCGAATAAAATCGAGCCGAATTTGCGGTAAAGTGGCGGTAAGAACCGAGTAAAACCGAGTAAAACCGAACCCGCTCACCCCTAATTTATACATTACTTAATATTTACATTAGACAGATATATAGGGGAAATAAGAACAAATATTAGGTTATAGTCCCTCTACTTCATCCACTTTTGGAGAATACCCCTGTTGAAAGCAGATGTAGCATGATATAGAGGGAATAGTAAATGTCCCACCTTTAATGGCCATGTCCAGTTGCAGCAGGAAGACCTCACAACGAGCACATTTATGGGTACTAGATGCAGTTGGAGCTGCTTTTGGACTCCAATGTCCACTCAGTGCACCTTGCCGCACATTGTGGGATAAAACGCTCTCATTCTTCTCCTGCATCTCGGCGAGCTGGAGAATACAGGAGTTTAAAGATAAAAAATCAGCTTAAATCTAAGGAGTATTGATGGACATAGGGCCTGATTCAGCACGGATTGCAATTTCAACCACGTACGCAGATCATCCGATTGTTGCGTACTGTGCATGCGTATGCACCGCAATGCGAATGCGCAGCCATCGCACTGCGATTACGGATGCACTGTGGAATCCATCGCAGAATAAGTGACAGGCCGTGAGCATTTGGGGATGGTGACGGGGAAGTGTGCATAAATTAGCCACTGTGATTGCCTAAGCAGCTTGATACTCACTGCGTGCGACGAGATTTGCAAATTCTGAGACAGGTCAGACCTCCTGCAATTGTGCATGAGGGGGCCGATGTTCTCAGGACTGCAAGGTATTATGGATGTGAGAAGGCAGTAGTGGGCGTCTCTATGCTGGCTGAGCGGTGGCAGACATTAGCATATTTTCACAGATTCACTCAGTTGTGATCCATGCAGAATCAGGCCCTATATTCAGTTCTGTTTTATTTATATATATTATTATCAATTGCAGAAGTAAAAATGTATCCACATTTGGGGATCACTTCATACAAGAAACTTGTTTGTATTGTTTAACACAATACAACTTTACTTATTTTGTAACATTAAATTTTTATTGGATTTTTTGCACTATTATTATTATTATTATCATTTATTTATATGGCGTCACAAGTGTTACACAGCGCCTTACAAAGTACATAAACAAGTAAGTAACCAGCGACTTACAATACAATACAATGCAGGACATGGACATGGATAATAAACATAGCTATATATTAGCGACCTTTACACCCACATAAGCAGCCAAGTGTTAGTTATCCCAGTGGGGAGTAAGAGATAAATTAAAATACAGTAGGGAGAAGCACAAGAAGGTAGAGGGCCCTGCTCGAAGGAGCTTACATTCTAAAAGGGAGGGGCAGACAAACAGGAGTGACACAGATGGGGTAGGCGGGGAGGAAGAAAGATGTAGCAGCAAGTTAGGATGAGAGCTGGATGGCTTTAATGAAGTAGTGGCTCTTAAGAGTTTGTTTGAATGATTGTAGAGAGGTGGAGAGTCTGATGAGGAGAGGGAGGGAGTTCCAAAGGTGGGGAGCAGCACGGGTAAAATCTTGGAGGCAGGAGTGGGAGGAAGTAATCAATTGGCATGAAAGGCGAAGTGTATTAAGTGAACGAAGAGGGCGGAAAGAACAGTGAAGGGAGATGAAATCAGAGATGTAAATGGAAGAGGAATGGGTTAGGGCTTTGTAAGTGAGTGTGAGAACTTTGAATTGGATTCTGAAAGGGAAGGGGAGTCAGTGGAGGGCTGTAGGAGAGGGGATGCAGATGTGGAGCGTTTGGAGAGGAAAATGAGCCAAGCAGCAGCATTGAGGACAGACTGGAGAGGAGAGAGATGGGAATTGGGGAGGCCACATAGGAGGAAGGTTTTGGTGGCATCCTGGATGAGAAAGGGTCTGATCTTGGAAATATTCCTGAGATGGAAACGGCAGGACTGTGAGAGGTACTCAATTTGTGGTTTGAAGGAGAGGGAAGAGTCCAGGATGACTCCAAGACAATGCACTTTGGGACTAGATGAGATAGTTATGCCATCTATTGAAAAAGAAATAGTGGGAAATGAGGTTATGTGGGAGGATGGGAAGACCATCAGCTCAGTCTTAGACATATTAATCGCTGGGACATCCAGGAAGAAATGGTAGAGAGACAGTTGGAGATACGAGTCAGTAGAGAGGGGGAAAGATCAGGTAAGGAAAGGTAGATCTGATTATCATCAGCATAGAGATGATAATGGAGGTCAAAAGAGCGGATGAGTTTACCTAGAGAGGACATATAGAGAGAGAATAGGAGAGGAGTCGTCGTGAGAGGAAACAGAGAAAGAACGGTCAGAGAGGTAGGAGAACAGCCAGGAGAGAGCAGTGTCACGTAGACCAATGGAGTGAAGGATATGCTGTAGGAGAGGGTGGTCCACAGTGTCAAAAGCAGCAGAGAGGTCAAGGAGAATGAATAGGGAGTAGTGGCCCTTGGATTTGGCAGCAAGGAGGTCATTGCTGACTTTCGTGAGGGCAGTTTTATTGAAGTGGAGAGAATGGAACCCAGACTGAAAAGGGAGGGAGTGGGAGGAAAGAAATGTGGTGAGGCGGTTGTAAACAATACACTCAAAGAGTTTGGAGGCAAAAGGGAGGAGAGAGATGGGTCAATAGTTAGAAAGAATGTTAGGATCAAGGGTAGGTTTTTTAAGAATGGGGGAGGCAAGGGCATGCTTGAATGCAGAAGGAACAGTGCCAGAAAAGATGGAGAGATTAAGGAGGTGGGTAAGATGGAAGCAGGTAGAAGGAGAGAGGTAGTGGAGGAGGCGGGAGGGGATGTGGTCAAGGGGGGAGGTGGAGAGGGAGGAGGACTGGATGAGGGCCATTACTTCCTCTCCAGATACAGGGGAGAAGGATATCAAAGTCGGTAAAGTGGATGGGGAGGGGTGATACGGGAAAGGAGGAGGTGGAGAGCTGGGGGACTGGTTGGATATGATGTCCTGATGTATGGAATCAATTTTAGATGTAAAATAGTTAGCAAAGTCAGTGGCAGAGAGCAAGGAGGGGAGATGAGGAGGGGGTGAGCAGAGGAGGGAATTGAAGGTGGAAAAGAGACCCCGGCGGATATTAGGACTGGGAGGAGATGAGATTCTTGAAATATGACTGTTTAGTGAGGGAAAAGGCTGCACTGTAGGATAACAGAAATTTGAAATGGAGAAAATCAGCCTGAGAGCGTGATCTTCTCCACTTTCGCTCGGCGGTTCGTGAACATTTTTGCAGGTATCTGGTGCATTTGGAATGCCAGGGTTGAGGTGTGGTAGTGTGAGGGTGAGTAATGATCGCCGGAGCAACAGAGTCAAGAGCAGAAGTAAGGGAGGCATTGTATAGGGAAGCAGCTTATTCAGGGCAGGAGAACAATAGAAATATGGGGGGAAAAAAAGAGGGTTTAGAGGCTTGGGTACACCCTAAAACAATAGGATACACTGCAAATATGCCTTATTGCAACTATACTTTTAAACATCCACCAGCATGGCTAGTAGAAGGGACTGTGCTGTGGGGTTAGGTATGGGGGTTCCCGGCAGTCGGAATATCGACAGCGGCATCCCAACAGTCAGAATCCTGACACCCGTAGGTAAGTATACTACCACTAACCCTAGCCCCTACCATAACCCTAACCCTCCCTCGTGCCTAAACCTAACCTCCTCCCCTAATGCCTACACCTAACCTCCCCCTGTCCGTACCCTAAACCTAACCCTGCCCCCTTAGTGCCTAACCCTAACCCTTCCTCTAGTCCTAATCCTAACCTCTAACCCTAAACCTAACCTTCCGCTAACGCCCGATACTTACCTTCGGGATAACCATGGTCGGGATACCGGAGCCGGGATCCCGATGCCATCGGGATTCCGGCGCCGATATTTAGACCGTCGGCATTCCGCACGCCGAGTTGCTGACTACATCCCGTGCTGTGTAATATCCAGCCACAACCACTACTGCAGCCACGGTGCCAGTATAATTGCGGCTCACTCTCTTAAATCACTAATTACCTTCAACTCCAGGGATGACCTCTCAATATCCATCTCTGTCTTCTCCATTTCCCTAATCTTCTGGAGATGCCTCATTGCCTGTTCCCTGCAAAAAGAGTAAAGAAAAACAGCTAATATGTGATCCTTAGCTAATACATTATTTAATCTCTTTGTTACAATGTACAATTTTACAACAGAACTCTATATTTTACTAATCATGTGTCCAGGAACAAATGGTTCCTAGTACTTTGCTGGAATAAATGCTGTCAGTCACTGACCAGTTCCAGTCTGTTGGGGGTACAGTAAAGTGTATCAAGTGTACTTAGATCCTATTGCACTAAGGTCAAGCAAAATTTGGTATAGAATTTTGGTGGGTGCGTATGAAATTGTTAAATGAGAATGGGAACAGACTGGGAGGAATTACAGGACATGCATGCTCTTTCCTCTGTGACTCCAGGCTACATTACAGAAACGTTGGAGATAAGTGCTGCTGATCCACAACAGGAGGTGATAACCTCGTATATTTTTAATAGACGACCAAAACATGAATAACCTACTTCTCTTCCACTTGTTTCTGTAGAGCGGCAACCAATTGTTCCAGTCTGACCTTCTCAGTGCTGCATTCTGTGTACTGTAGGGAGATAAAGCATCACACATGCATCATTCCCCTATATAAATTCACATAGATCTGTGACACATACAGTAGTCAAACAAGAAATGGAACCTCCTTAATATGCATTATTATCTGCCTTATAGCTTCATGCGGCTGAATCTACTTATTCTTTTTTGTAAAAGAGAAATACAGTTTTCATGACTTTCGTGTTTAGGACCTTATAAAATATAAATATTTGAATGTTTATCTTCCCAAGATATAAATTGCTCTAATATGTAAATGCAGAAGCGTCAGTAAGGGTGATGACACCCAGTTCAGCACTTACCAACCCCTCGCATGCACCTTCGGCGCGCACGTGGGAAAGGGGGTGTGACCTCATACCCTCGAAGCCATGAGCCCCATATGTGACATTTTGGGGGCATGCCCGCATGTCACACCCCAGTTATCGTCACGCTGGGGGCTTGCCCAGCTCCTGAAGTTGCTGCGAAACCCCCCAGCCCATCCCAGTACAGTGTGGATGACTTCAGCGCTGTTATATCTATTTTGGTGTCACTCCCTCGGATGATGTCACCCATGCGGCCCGTACCCCCCTAGTGTATAGTATGCATAAGGGTTAAATCTACCTATGTGACTTCTTTCCTGTGCATCTTATTGGCAGATCCTATATAAGTTAATATAGGTGCCAGTGGTGTGTGATGAAGGTCAGTCCACACAATAGATAACTAAACCAGGTATTAGGTTAATGAACCACTGAACTGGCGTGGTCCCATGTGATGCAATTGCAACCAGCGGTAAAGCTGGCTGCGGTTGCATCCAAATTTATGGAGCGCATTTGGCGGGGACCGAAATTCCCAACAGAGCACAAATTGGCTGATCACTGCAAGTGCAGACATCAGCTGCTGCAGGGGGGACTGATCATCAGTCCCCCCACACACCAGCTACGCTGCACTCTACATGTGGGGGAGGGGGTGGTAAGCCCATGGGGGTGGGGGGTAAAACCCCAGGGGGATCTGCTATCAACGGGGGTGGGAGAGCAGCAAAGTAAATTAATATGATGCTGGAGGGGGGGGGTAAAATGATAATACAAAAATGACATTGGTCACAGGGAAAAAGAAGGAGGGGTGCAGAAAAACCAGGGGGTTGGTTTATAAAACAGGGATTCTTTTACTACTAAGAAAGTATCACTGAAGGCTTGTAACTCCAGACTTCAGTTTTAGAAAACTTTAGTTTTAAGGCGCTAGTAAATGTGCTTCATGGCAGATCAGTGTTCTTTCTAGGGTTATTTACAAATTGGCTAACACAACTGACTGCATGAGTAATATCTGGGCGTGTGCTAGCACTTGCATACATCAAAGTTCCAATGGCACTTTGGTAAGAAACTCTGCTCATTTCCTCTATTTCTGCCTTTGAAGTTGGACACATAGCTTTTGTAATTTTTGTACTGTTGTCGATTGATGTATTGACAGTTTTAGAATACCTCAGTTTAAATTTGTTGTATATCGCCTCAATGTAACCTTGTTGGTCAACAGTAACAGTTCCAGCATTCAAATCTTAAACAATTCTTAGAACCAACAATTGGTAGGCAGGCCCAAGATCAATTTGAACCTTTCAGGTAGCAACACTTTCACTTTGGCTATCTGGCTCTCCTATCCTGCAAGCAACAAATTACCAACATACGCAACTATACTGAATAAGTTCTTATCTTTCCATTTGTAGTAGAAACAATGACCTGTTTTGCAATGTATGAAGTCAATTTCTAATAATACACTGTCAAGTTTTATGTAAAAGTAGCAGCCACTTTTGCTTTAGCCCATACAATGATTTTTTTTTCTCGCAATCTTACTTTTCATTCCTGAAATGCATAAACATTGTAGTGTTCAGGTGGCTCCATGTCATTTTTTTGAGTTAGCTCACCATTTAAGAAAGCTGAATCAAAGTCTAGTTATTAGTAAATCAAATATTGTATAGCAATGTTCATGTGCCATTGTTGCCAAAGCTGTAAGCTCTGTATTTATGGCTGATTTCCACTTCTCCTAGTCACTGCTGTACTTTGCTTCTTCTATGGATTGAGGTTCACAGCAGATAAAGTTATCATATTCCGCACTGTATATTTTAGGAGGTTTTTCTTTATTGCTCCTCATAGAGCTCCTGCTGTACCTGCGTTTCCAATTTTTGGCATTCTTCCAGCTGCTGCTATGTCCAGCAACACATGTTTTTGTGTTGTTGTAGTGCTTAACTTGTCTTTTATTGAAGCTGCTTCATGAAACGCTACATCTCTTGACTTCACAAGCCTTTGATTGACAATGTCCCACAATCTGTAGCCTTTGCTTTGCTTGACAACATACAAGCATAATACATGAGATAGATTTGGGATCTAATTTGCATCTTTTCTCCTTAGGAATATGGATATATGCTCTGTATCCAAAGACATGTAGATGACTGGTACTTGGCCTTCAACCAGATCATGCCTCCAATGGTGTTGTGTCTTTGACTGTCATTGTAGGTGCTCGATTCTTGAGATATACAGCAGTTTGGATTGCTTCTGCCCAGAATCTCTTGTCCAGACCTGCATCACTTAACACAGTCTGTGCTCTTTCAATGATTATTCTGTTTGCCCTCCCATTCACACTATTTTGTTCAGGTGTTTAGGTAACCATTATTCTCCACCATTATTAGACATCTACATTTCAATCTTTCAGCCTATTTGAGTTTCTATGAGATTTTTATATTCTACAATTGTACTTGTTACTTCACTCTTGGCTTTCAGGGAGTAAAGGTGCGTCATCCTTCTAGCATCATCTATGAGCATCATATTGAAGCAGGTTGACACTAATTGACTCCACCTCTGTTGGTCCATATACGTCTTTGTACACTAATTCCATTGGTGCACTTTCTGTAGACGCTGACTTTGAAAAGGAGCAATGTGTTTGCTTATCCTTCAGGCAATTCTCACATTTTGGTCTTTGAAGATTGTTCACTGACATCCCATCACCATGCCTAGGTGTCCCAGGAATAGATGTATGAAGCAGTGAAAAGAGTGGAGAAATGTGCCAGTTACCCATGACAACCAATCAGCTTCTACCTATCATTTTATAGAATGTGTTTCATAAATGCAACCTCAAAGTTGATTGGTTGCCATGGGCAACTTCTCCACTGGCACACTTCTCCACTCTTTTCACTGCTTCATACATTTACCCCCATTTCTCCTATGCCATAGTTCCATTGACTGCTTGGTATCTGAAGCTGTCAACGCACAACACTCCTCAGTGTCTAGGATATAGTTGTTGGCACCGGGTTGCCGTTGCAATTACAGTGCCTCTTTTGTTGTAGAGAACACACTGTCGCTGTGTGAATTTGACCCTGTACTCCTTTTTTTTCAAGTACATTGATGGCAATCAGATTGTTTCCTAGATTTTGTAAAAACAAAATTGTCACAGCTTTTGTGGCATTTAGGAGTTCATCACCTATTCCTTTGACATTTATAGGCTCACATGACTTTAGTGTCTTGTGGCTCCTGAGTCCATGTACCAGTGATCTTTGAGGTGACGGTCTGCTGCATTCAATGCTGACTCATTCTTTTTGTCATGCTTGCATAACAAAATACCACTTGTTTCACTTGCTTTTCCTTCTGAGGCTTTATGCCCTAACTTGTGACACTTGAAGCACTTGTACTTGGGCTTTTTAAACTTTACACCCATTGACAGCAGAATAGAAACAGGAATGTGCTCTTGAAACTGCAGTACAATATCTGTTGATAGTTTGGTAGTGCATAACTCCAAAGCTACTACTAAAAAATCATACCCTAGGGTAAGGTTTTGCAGGATACACCATTGCAACCTCCTCATCATCTCTTTGGATGCCTACTGAAGTTAAGTGCTGAGAGATAGACAGCATCCTATCTATATATTCATTCATATTCTTGCATGCACTTAGCTTAGTGCCATACAGAGTGCGCATTAGGTTGATTCGCCTCATTAAACCATTGTTTTCATAAGACGTTTACAGTACTACTCACATTTTGTATGCGGTCACTTTCCCGTGGATAATTGAATATAAATGTTGCTCTACAGCTAGACCTATGGTTTCCATGGCTATATCCAAATCATTAGGATTTAGGTTATTACCAGGATTACTAGTGGTTTTAACTGCATTAATATGGCAAACATCCATGTAGCATAATTCTCAGAGAGTGTTAGTTTGTTGAATCCCATACTTATTAGTTGATTAGTAGCATACACTTTCACCCACGGTATGAATAAAGGTATTTTCTGTACTCACTCAGATCCTTTCATTCAGTGTTGCTGTGACAGCTGCATTCTTGGTATAATTATTCAGCATATGCTGTCAGGTTGGGAGCCTAACAGCCTGGACCCATAACCTAATGGCAGAATCTATAGCTGTTTATATAGTTGGCAGTGGTGTGTGATGGAGGTCAGTTCACACATTGAATAACTTAACCAGATAGAACAACAGGGATTGAGACATCACAAACACAAAATCAGATTTATGCAGTATGACACATATCCTGCCAGGTGCGGGTTAACAGAGGTAGTGTGCAGTGTTTGGGCTTTGCACAGTATAATATACACACAGTGGTGACAGTGGAACTCGTAGTTCCACAAGCAGTGGTGGCATCACTGCATCTGTAAAGGACACTCATGGGCATATCCTACTCCTATGGAGGAAGAAGAACACATGGTAAGCTGCGGATTCGGAGGTCGCACTTGATCAGTGTTCGTCCCCGTTACTATGGGAATAGCCCAAAAAAACTCTCTCCTCCAATCATATATACCAAATTGCACTGTATGTTGCAGCAGTAACTGAGACTTGTCAGACTAGGCAGCATTTTACCAATCTTGAACTGTCCAGTTTTGGTGAGCTTGTGCTCACTGTAGCCTTTTTCTTCTCTGTATAGCTGACAGGAATGAACCTGGCATGATCTTCTGACACTGCAACCCATCCACTTGATGGTTCCACACGCTGTGGATAAAGAGACACTTCTCTATGTACCGCTGCTGTAATGCGTGGTTATTTGAACAACTGTTGCCTACCTGTCAGTTTGAACCAGTCTGGCCTTTATCATTAACAATATGTTTTCTCCCACAGAACTGCTGCTCACTGGATATTTTTCACTCCAGTCCCTGTAAACTGTAGAGACTAAATGAGCAGTTTCTGAGATGCTCAAACCACCCTGTCTGACACCAACAACCATTCCACGTTCAAAATCACTTTGGGTATACATCTTCTCCATTCTGGTGTTTAAAATGAACAAACAAGGGCCCTCATTCAGAGCCGTACGCTCTGAGCAGAGCGCACGCTCTGAATGAGGGCCGCCCTCCATAAAAATGGAGCGTCCTCCTGGACGCTCGTATAGCTGTGGGTCACCACCCACAGCCTATACGAACGTGCAGTTTGATGGCCGCGATGGTCGTGACCATCGCGACCATCGAAACTGCGAGCCGGAGCCTGCGGTTGAGGTTTTCAACCGCAAGGCCCGGAGTGATTTTAGCTCTATCAGAGCCAAAATCACTCCCACTGACATCACTAGTGATGTCAGTGGGCCGGCTTCTGATGGTAGGCGTTCCCTTGGGAACGCCCCCGTCAGGGAGGCACGCCCCCGGCACGCCCACCAAAGGGGGCGTGCTGTCAATCAACATCGACAGCATGCCCCCTTTGATCAGACACAACGAGCGAAGGACTTTCCTTCGCTCGTCGCATCTGGCGCATGTGCACGACGGAGCTCCCTCCGTTGTGCGCATGCGCAGTGCAGACCATCGACCCACTTGCGAGCAGACAGCCGCTTGCGAGTGGGTCTGAATCAGGGCCAATGTTTTGACCATATCTGAATGCTTTATGCGTTGAGTTGTGACCACATGATTTGCCATTGTATTAACAAGCAGGTATGAAAGTGTAATAAAGTGGCTACTGAGCATATATAAACATGCACTCACACTCTATATGTATAAGATCATATGCCTTGATAGAACTTGAGACATAGGACATAGCATTTACATTTGTAATGCAGCTAAGTGTAAACTATTTTTCACTGTCATTAAAGGGCTAACTGCAGACTCCTTCAGTAGGATTATTGAAGGAAGATATTTCTCCCTACGATCACAACTTAACTCTGTATATCATTACATCTTATTCTATTGCATATACTGTATATGTATGAATATTAGTAATATAGCTTCTATTCTATGTTAGTGGTCTTTTATGTAGTGGTCAGGAGAGATCCCTTTACGCTGCTTCAAGTTCTTCCAAGATGTGATGAAATGTCCTTTGCCACATATAAGCCAGAAAATAGACAAAGATAATGAAAACAATGTGGAAATATAAGTACATTGATAGACATTCTCCACATATGTTTTATTTGTATACCCCGTTAGAGTCTACACATAGCTTTTCCACTGTTTGTAGCATGTGTTGCCCATGCTTCTTTCCCAATCAGAAATATGTCAGCAATAGTACATTTGTAACAAAGTTCCCGTGTTCCATACCTGGTCCCGTGCAGACTCCAATTCCTGATACTGCTCTTCCAACTCTGTGTCCTTTGTCTTCAGCATGTCCCAGACCTTCTGCAGCTCCTCCCGGACCAGCATCAATTCAGAGTCCACTTCCTCCAGGGAAACCTGAGCAGAACACATCCAGTCCCCAGTTAGTCTAAGTAGACTTTTAACTTCATACCACTTCTGTGCAAAACAAGAAATTGCTGTCCTAAAGGACCAGTGACATGATACCTAAAACTCATCATTTATGAAAAAAAACTATTTTTCATTAGCAATAATAGACATGGCAGGGTACAGCACACATATATTGAACAGAAGTTTAGGGGCCAAATATGTTGTACAGAAGTTTATGGGTCATATATCTAATAGTAGTTCTGTAGGATGGGATAGCATTGTAGAAGTCATGGGGTCAGAGTCTACACAGAGTTATGCTGAGGATGACAGATGGGAGAAAGTGCTGTTATAATTAGGGTAGGATATTATAAACATGTGAAATATAATGAATTACTCTGGAAATAAAATACATAATATAAAGCTGGAGGCTCAGCTGCAGAGTACACTCTCACAGGAACAGATGGAGTGAGGTTTATTGCCAGCTTCCAGTACAGTACATGATGTATGAACAGATCCAATCACTGCCATGCAGTGAGGATGGATTACAGCTGCTCACCTCTCCCAGTGTAATTATCAGCTCATCTTTCTGTTTCTTTGCTTCTCGTTCTCTTTCCAGCTGCTGTTCTAGATGATGTATTTCAGACCCAACATCAGCCAAACTCACCCTGAAAGATGGTCCATATTTACTTGCTAGACATTAGACATCATCTAATTTTGAAACATTGATCTATGTTATGTCTCCTATACAATACAGAGCCCCATCTACAACGCAGTTTACAGTACTGAGCTCTACTTTGGTGTCTAATATACCATACAGAGCTCAACACTGATATCCAGTGTGCAATGTATGATGATGTCCACTAAAAACGTAGCATTCCTGGGACCTTATCTTATGTCCAGTATTGGCTGGCTGCCTGTCAGGAACTACACTTATGTAGTGTGTTCGGCCAGGAATATGGTCATGTGACTTGTCCAACCCTTACTTTGGGCCATACCCTGACTTTTCCAGTGGTGAAACCAGTGAAGACACAACTCATTGTCCAGTCCTACAAACAAGGCTGGTTTTAGCAGCCACATTTTCACAAACCTCTGTGATTGGACCATGGAGCTATGGATTTCCATGTCACCAAAGCAGTCCTGAAACAACATATAGTATACATGGGTTAGGACTGTTTGCAGTGATCCAGAGTTGCCATTCATTATCCATATTACATTGAAGTCACAATGCTAAACATGGATTTACTCAAAGTTAAGACATGCAGCTACCCTTGAGATATGCAAAATGTAGCAACAATATATCAGTTATTTTTATATTTCTACATCTTTACAAATTGAGCATGTTACATAGAAACATTCAGAGATTCACCTAATGAATCCAATCTGCTGCTATGCCAAAATATACAGCACAAATGAAACAGATATATTTAGAAAGGGCCTGGTTCAGTGATGGGTGCAGTGTTGATGTTTATGCAGTTGAATGATTTTTATTACTCTTCAACTTTATATATATATAAATTTTTAATTACAGCCAGACACTCACTTGGCTTTTTCTCTCTTCTGTGAGTTTGGACTCCAGTTCTGTTACTCTACATTGCAACACCTCCCGACGACTTCTCTCCAGCTCCAGCTGCTGCCTGCATGCATCTAGCTCAATTCTAAGAATGGCTCCACTTTCAGTCTGCACAATACAATAGTGTTCAAGTTTTGTTTTGTTTATGTCACACAAAAACTTAAATGCAAAGAAGTAATTTTAGATATCAAATACTTGTCATGACCATATACCTGCCATGTCTGATTTACATTTTTTGTACGAAACAAGCTGCTATTTTGTGTGTATAAAGGAGTTATTAACTACATCTGTTTCGATCAGTCAGAAACACCCACTGAGTCTCTCTGCACCCTCGGATCCTCCCACCAGTGTGTCTCATTCACTGCTGGCCACAGTGATCGAGCAGGCTGGTGGCACCCCCTCCCATCGGCTGCAGGGCAGCCACACTGCAAAGTAAACAGAGCAGCCACAGCTCACAGTAGCGGCCTCTCTCCCAGAAGTGTGTCCCAATCACTGTGGCCAACAGAGATCGGGCAGCCCAGCAACACACCCCCACCCGGCGGTTGCAGAGAGGAGCCTTGGCTCCCAAAGTTTGCTCCCTGCCATCAATAAATCGATAAATACAGATTTGTCGATGTATCAGATATATTTTATTGATATTACTATCAAAATTAAGTATATAGGTACGGGTCCTTCAATTATGGATCGTCAATTATCCTAAATAGTGTAAAATTTCAAGCTCATGCACAGTAAAAATTGCTATTTTTATGGTATAGGGTGTTTAAAAAAAAAAATATTTAAAAAAAATAAAATCATGTTGTATAAGTTCCAAAATAGATGTCCTTGACCTAATTCAATCATTAAAAAAAATTACAATTTCGTAGCAGGTTTTGGAAAAATATTAGCCAGATATGTGGGTAATAAGTAAGTGCCAGACTTGCATTGTAGGATTCTATCTTGCTATTAATGAAGTATAAATCCTGTGTAATAAGAAAGAGTACTAGGGGTAAATTTACTAAGACTCATTGTGTTTGACCAAGTTTGCATTCTCAGTGGAGTTTCTCCTGAATTTGCAACTCAAAGATTTGCTAAAGGTCAACGCGTGTAAAACATAATGCCGCACCGAAATAGACAACAAAACACACAAATAGAAATCAATGGACCATTGAACCAACCTGCGAGTACTTTCCATGGACTGGAATACAACTCACGGATTTACTAAGAATCGTGTTTCAAAACACAATAGAACACAGAGGAAACTTGGAGCAGAATAGTATAGTCGCATAGACGACCTAATCAGTGGTGTGTTCTCACAAAGCACTACACAGATCAGTATGATCTATGTAGGTTTTTGTGTGTTACAGTGTAAAGAAATGGCTAAAATATCTAAAAAAAAATAATGCCCCCCCCCCCCCAAAAAAGCATATCCAGCTCCTGACCTTTGAGCTCGCTCTGGTACTGGAATAGTGGGGGGCAAACAGTGTGTGGGATTCCTCCATATGTCCAGCCAAAAAAGGGGCCCCCCCTCCCGAGAGTACCCCAGGACTGGGGTAAAGCCCGGGGCTATTCCCAGCACTCCTGATGGCGGTGGATGCAGAGTTAATGTGTGATAAATAGTTAAAAATATTGGTTGTTACAGTGGAACTACAGGTCCCAGTAATCCCGAACAGTATGCTCCTGCTGGCACCTGTACCCCAACCATAAAGAAAACACACACCGAATATGTTAACCCTTTATTAACCACTCACGCGCACTCACAATACATACTTACCTACTCCATGGCACTGGTCTTCCCCAGGTAGACAACCAACGGGCTTGGCAGAAAAAAAAAACACTCTCCCGATCCCACGGTCATGCAAGCACTGTATGTACATACTGTACATTCATTGCTTGCTTGGGAATGACCGTTCCCACGTAGTTTCCTGCACTTTAGCGTTGATTGGCTAAGAGTCAGACCTATCACAGCCAATCAGCGGCCGCGCCCACTCTGAGCCCACAGTACCAGAATGGGCTCAGAGGTCCGGGGCTGGTTATGCACAGAAGCCTGCACAGATCACACTGTTCTGTGCAGCACTTCGGCAAAACACAGAGCTCACAGGCAGGTCTATTGATTTCTGGTCAATACGAATTGAACTCGCACATAATTAAACATGATCTGTATCACCAACGGTAAACTAGAGACAGTCAAACACGATTGTTAGAAGATCTGTGATTTGAGGTCCAAAAAGTCATGTGAATCCCAGAATTGCCAAGTGTGTCTAGTCTCAGCCAAACACGAATCTACATTAGAAGTAAATATTGACAATGTGCCTGATTCAGAGATGTACACTATTGCCACCACTGCTGCGAAATTGTATGCAGCGGCTGTGCGAAAATATGCAAATGTTGCAGCCAATGGGATTGCAGCCGTAGGCTGAGACGCACCCTGAAAATGGTTGTGAAAGACCTGCGTTTATGTCGCCACCCCCCCTTGCCATCCACAACTGTTCCCTGCCTGTCAATCACTTTGCAAATAAATCCTCACTGCGATCGACAACGGTAATGAAACTTGACACATGCGCAGTGTGACTCAGACGCATGCTCAAATCACAAATAATCACTGAACTGCGTAAACATCGGCATCGCGTCCACGTCTGAATAAGGCCCTATATCCATAGATACAATTATTGAGGGATAGGCATACATGGAATGTTATAGTCCTCTTAATAATAGTGGGCAAGTGCTTTCATTTATCCAATGGTTAATAATCAAAACATACTATTTGTACCAGTTCTTCCAAAAGGTTGTGAGGCAGACATTTTACAATTAAATTTAGCTAGCAAACAAGAGAATGGGTTGTATGGGAAACCATTGATGTGCCAGAGGGTCGATGTTCCAGTTACCATACTCCTTTTTGGGTGTAGCTGGCTGATGCATTACTGTTGGTATGTGAAATGGGGAATGGAGAGAGTTTTCTATCTGATCGTATAGTAGCTGGGCAAGGGCATCTGGACCAGGGTAAGGGGTGCCATCTGCTACCCTGGGCCAGTACGATTTAAGCACTGTAGGGGCTGCCAGTTGCCCGCAGTCACACACTGCATACACATGCAGCGCTGGCCCTGGGCATAGGAGACCCTTGAAACCAGCCAGCATCAGTCTTCAATCTGACAGTGAGGGATTTGAGAGGCTGAGCACTGGGGTGGGGCTGCTGTCTGATGATGATCTGATGTCCCCTCAGATCTCTCAGCCAGTGATCCGATGAGTCTGAAGTAAGTTGAACTGTCTGCTATTTCTGACTCCTCAAATCACTGGCTGAGAGATCCGAGGAGTCACCAGGCAGCCCAGACCCCCACCCCTGTGCTCAGCCTTTCCAGTCCTGCCCAGCAGCAGCCAGCAGCAGGCTTAGCTGCAACCCAGGGGAAACTTTTTCTTTCCGGGCGGCATTTTATGGAGGGTTAACTTGACTTTTGCAATTATGATGAGGCGCTAGAAGGAGGGCAGGGCAAGGAAGCACAAGGGGAGGAAGAACTCAGTGAGGCATGTGGATGGGATGTAGGGGAGCACAATGGGGGAAGGGGAGCAGTGAGCACAATGGGTAATGTGGATGAGGAGCACAGTGTGGGATGTAGATGGGGAACAGAGTGTGGGATGTAGATGGGGAAGGGGAGCACAGTGTGGGATGTGGATGGGGGGCACAGTGCAGGTTGTGGATTGGGGAGCACAGTGTGGGATGTGAGGTGGTTACTAGTGCACACAAAAATGGTCCATTCAGTGGGCGTGTTATGGGAGTGTCACAGGCGTGTCAATACAAACGACGCTCAGCTGCAGGCCTAGGAGGCCAGAGAAACTGCACCTGCCATACAGCTGCTGCAAGTTTCGATGGTGCGACCTATGGTGGAGTATAAGGATGCACCAATTAGTATTACAGCGAAGTGGGCATCTCCAACTTTGCACATTCGGCTACATGGATGTACACAAGGGAAGAAGTGTGCATCGGCATAGAGTCACAGATAGGCGACCGCCAATAGACACTGCTGCATACGCTTCTGCGTCTAACTCAGAATCAGGCCCCATGAGCAGTGGCATGCCCTGAATATTCCCAAGCTACAAAGCACTATACAAGTAGCTTCCCTTAAAATAAATGCCAGGTTATAAAGTGTGTAGATTGCATGCATGTGAGTGAGAAACGTAACTAGGATGACCAGCTCACCTTCAGTTTTCTCATTTCTGATTCCTTGCCTGTTAGTTCTCTCTCCAGCTCCTTTATCTTGTCACTGCAGAGATAAAGTTATATCAGTTATCTCAACACAGAAAGATCTACACAAAAGGTACTAATTCTGGGAGACAATCAATGCACAATCAAAGCTGGGTACACACCTGAAAGGGGATGTAGTCACTATCCCGTCGCTCAGAATCCCGACACCAGTCAGAATCCCAGCGCCGGCATACTGCCGGTAAGTAGTGGAGTTACAGGGAGGGTTAGGCACTGGGGGGAGGGTTAAGTTTAAGCTGAGGGATCGTTAGGTTTAGGCTGCCTAGAATACTTACCGACAGGCAGAGCCGTAACTAGACTTTTTGGTGCCGTGTGCCAGAAAGAGCATTGGCGCCCTCCCTGCTACAAGCGAGAATGATAATAAACAGAAAATGGACAGACCCAAACAACGCCCCCTGCCCTGCGGTGCACTGTGCCATGGCACGGGTCGCACTACCCTAGTTACAGCCCTGCCGACAGGTGTCGGTATCCTAACCCTGTCGGGATGCCTTTGTCAGGATTCTGACTGCCGGGATCCCAAGTGCTGGCATCCTGTACCCAACCCCCTGAAAGATATATCTGCAGATTGACTGATCTGCAGATATACCTGCAGTGGATGGTTGTTCATGCACACTGAACAACCATCACTGCTATCTGGTCGGTGGTCCTGCTGGCCGGGGGTAGTGTTGCGCAGTCCTCTGGGATGGCCTGTGCAGCAGTGTACGGGCATTTGGCTTACCGCCCATACACACAGCACAATGTGTGATATAGTTGCAGATATATCTGTAATAATCAGCTGTGCTACACAGCCAATGCGATATGTCTGTGAATTACTTCAACTGAACGATCAATATGTCGACCAGTGTGTACCCAGCATTAGAAAGACAGAAAGGGTGTGCTAAACATTGTTTATATGGGAGGTAATTGCTAAGGGTTCTGCTTTCCACTGTAAAGAAGAATATTCCCAATTTTGAGGGGTAGGCAGGAAATAATTAGATATGTGCAGACAACCAAACAGCTAATAGTGTGCAAGGAACAATAATATTAAACAGCAACCATTGATTAAACACCTACCATTGTTTTCATGACCAAATTTTATTTTAATTTTTGTATTCTAACTTTTTCTCTATTTATTTATTAAACCATATTTTCATTCTGTAAGCAAATACTGGAAATCTTCTTATTAACATTTATTTATTACATAGCTGGCACTAAATACAAATCTAAATGAAACACAAATGTGTCCTGGGAAAGTGTAACACATTATTACAACGTACAGGCAAAGAATTGTGACCCTCAGGAGGAATTAGAGAACACAACCTGTGTAGATATGTATTATTTGTTTTTATGGGCGGCAATTGCTAACGGTTATGAGCCAGTTTGTGCAGGAGGGGGCTCTGGCTTAATATAGTATTATATACCAGACACACATGGTACAATACTGACATAATCAACAAAGCTAGAAGAGATACAGCAGTCCTGAGGCTGGGCAGCCGGATCTCCTCTGGCATCACTGGGACTTGTCAGTGTGGTTGGGAGGTAGCTGTCATCTTCAGGCCCATTTTCCAACATGTCTGATAATGATCCAAATTATTTTGTTACCACATATAGGGGCTGATTCTGAGATGCACAACTGCTGTAGTATATGATAATGCTAGTATAATCCCTTCATCTGGTGCATACCATGTGTCTGTATACGCAAGGACTGGGGCGCCCACTGTGAGCTGCTGCAGTCGCACCCATCAGGAGAACCATTGGGACTTGCACCTGCCCCATGCTAGGTGCCGTATCTCTGTCAGAGTATGGCCTCCAATGTACGTGATTAAGAGCCTGATTCAGAGTTGGGAATAGAGGAAGATAAAGCAAGTAATTGTGCACCTGGACACAGGGCCGTAACTAGGGTAGTGCGACCAGTGCCATGGCACAGGGCACCGCAGGCAGGGGGCGCTGTTTGGGCCTGTCACTTTTCCAGTTTATTATAATTCTCACTTGTAGCTTCCTCTTCTTTTATCCCCAGCATCTCCTGGCTGCCCCTATCTCTTCCCTGGCCCTTCCCCATGAGGTCATATCCCTATTTCAGCTGCCCTATCTTATGTCCCTATTTAGAAAAAGGGGGGGTGCCAATGCTCTCTCTGGCACAGGGCACCAAAAAGTCTAGTTACGGCTCTGCCTGGACAAACCATGTTGCAATGCAAGGGGGGCGAATACATACATTTTATTTTGCATGTGGGGTAAATACTGTCCGCTTTTGCATGTAGCCCACAAATGCTGGACAGCTTTGTTTTTACACTGTAATTTAGATGTCAGTTTGGACACAGCCCTCTCAAATCCAAATCTCTCTGCACATTTTAAATCTGCCCCACCTGCAGTGCAGCATGGTTTCACCAAGATGCAGAGTTGCTTGCTCTTTCTTATTCTATTCCTAAATTTGAAATAAGGCCCTAAGTGTTCGAGGCCCTGATTCAGCAATGTGCACAATTGCAACTACGAACTCAGATCGGCTGATTGTTCAGCACAGCACATACGTATGTACCGTGCTGCGCGTGTGCTGCAATGGTACTGCGATTACACATGAACATAGGAATCCATCACAGAGTGAGTGACAGGCCGTGAGATTTGTGGGTGGTGACGGGGGAGTGGTTGGAGAAACGCAGGCGCGTCTGTCCGTTTGTATGCCGTTGCATGGGCATGCATAAGTTAGCCACTGCGACAGCATACGCAGCTGTAGAGCTCATTGCATGCAACGAATCTTGCGGTTTCTGCGACTAGTCAGACCTACTGTAATTGTGCGTGACAGGCTGATGTGCTTCGATGGTACCATTGTATTTGCAGGACTGCGAGGTATTACAGATGTGAGAAAGCAGTAGTGGGCATCTCTATGCTGGCTGAGTGATTTCAGGCATTAGCAAATTTTCACAGCTTCATTGCGTGCCATTACACAGCTGCGATCGCAATTGCCAACCTTACTGAATCACTCCCTGAATCAGTAATCACTCCTGCAACACGCCCAGAAGACGCCCATAAAACCAAGCAGGATGAAGGCTATTACCAGCAAGCTTTACTTTAGGTTTCTATTCATAATAGTGGTGTCTTCTACTTACCTCTTATTATTTGGTGGTTTACAAGTTTACAAAATGTAATAAGTTTTACTCTTACATATAGCAAAGCCCAAATTGTACAATATCTAAGTTCCACCATGAGTTTCTAAAGGAGTCCAGAAACCCACAGTATGATTTCATGGCATTGTATTAGAGAGAACCACCATAGTGTAATATAGTTGTTGTATTATTATTATTATACTTTATTTGTATAACTCCTCAAGGGTTCCACAGAGCCCTACATATGAGCAAAACAAGAAAACATTGACTTTAGTTCAAGACAAATAACTTACTAAGCTTCCTGAAGCTCTCTATATATGTCCGTCAGTTGATCAGTCATTTCTTCTGGGCTCTCATGCTGTGGAAGCAGATTAATAATAGGATTATAGAGTAGATAGTTTCTGCTACTTTTTTCAATGAAAGGCACAGTAATCTTTTATTGGAAACAAAATATTTTCCATGTGACTATTTTTACACCTTTTTTTAGATTCACTGACATATAGTACTTATCTTTTGGCCTTACCAAGGAGTTGTGGATGTGCTGTAGGTGCTGTTTTTGCTCCAGTTCTTTGTTTTGCTGTAATAACTGGTTGTTCTCTTCTTTTAATCTGAAAAGCAGAAAAACCTCTGTAAGGCATTTTCAGTACAATGAGGGGAATTCAATTAGCTGCTGTAATTTACCGAGGGCTAATTGACTCCCCAGGGCTATCCAATGGGCCTCGAAGTGCGGGCGACTGTAGCACTTATCGGGTATTTTTTTTTGGGACCTCAGCAGTCTCCAAAAAAAAAAATCTCCCGATAATTATCCCATTTTCACAGGTCGGGCAGCGAATACACATAGGTCTGTGACCTTATCATGGATTCTATGTGTTGTCGTCCGAACACAGATAAGTTTTTGGGCACAAAAAAAGGGGAATTAAATTGCCCGTTGGTAAAAAAATGCAAAAAAGGCTTGTTTTTTGCGATTGAAACATTATCGGGGATAATTGAATTCCCTCCAATGTATCGGTTTGTGTCCGAGGATAACATTCAACGGTTTCAGTTATAAGTATAACTAATCTGGACATGAATACATGTAGACCTTTTAGGTTTTTTCACTGACAGCAACTAAGTAAAACACATTGTGGCTACAAGCCTGACATCAGATGTATCACACTATAAGCCTTATTCAGAGCAGCACGCAATGCACACGCAATGCCAATATTCACGTAGTTGAGCGATTCTTTGCAACTGCACAAACATTTCTGAAAACCCCTACAGTGCATGCGTACACAGAGCAAACACATAAAGACGCTGTTTCGATCGAGACGTACGGTATCCAAAATGTTGCAGAAAAGTGATGGGCAGGGCCGGCTCCTGACACGTTCTGTCAGTGCAGCCGCACAGGAGCGCCGAGTCCGGCAGGAGCTAATCCCC
The DNA here is from genome assembly GCA_031769625.1 of Taudactylus pleione. NCBI lineage: Eukaryota > Metazoa > Chordata > Amphibia > Anura > Myobatrachidae > Taudactylus > Taudactylus pleione. The sequence continues at coordinate 23,131,333 of JAUIMM010000018.1, forward strand.
GCCCTCCACCCATCTGTCACAGGTATTATTATAAGGTGAGGGGAAGGACCCATGGAAGGAGCAGGCGGAGCGGAAACACGGAATGGTGCTGGGCGCAAAGACACCTAGCGCCGGAACTGGTGATGGGGGTTCCTGGGAGGTGGCAATTATTGCATGCAACAATGGTCCATTCAGTGGGCGTGTTATGGGAGTGCTGCAGGCGTGTGGATGCAAACGGCTGTGTTCACAGACGAACAGCCACAGGCATAGCAGGCCATGGTCAGACAGAAAACTGCACCTGCCATAGGACTGGTGAAAGTTTTGAGGGTGCGACCTATGGTGGCGTCTAAGGACTCACCAATCGATATTACAGCATGGACGGATGCTAAAAGTGGGTGTCTTGGTCCTTGCACATTCGGCCAAATGGATGTACACAAGGGAAGGGGTTTATAGCAGCATTTGCATAAACATGCATACGGGCGGCCGCCAGTAAATGCTGCTGCGTGCGCTTTTGCTTGCGACTCAGAAACAGGTCTTATGCCTTTACCTGATTCCTTATGCATTTCAATCAGTGCACCTGTTATCAGACTAAAGGGGCACATCCACTAGACGATCTACTCCCTGTCCAATCTCTAAACGATTTTCCCTTGATTTTTTCCCTTGAAATTTTATCTTTCAGTCTGAACGATTTGCAAACGATTTGCAAACTATCTTTAATAGATCAAGTGAAATTGACCTGCATGTTCAGTCGACTGATGAGACGATCAAACGACCAGCGGGAGCGCGCATCCTTGATCGTTAATGACCAAACACTGCACGATTTATAAACGATTGAATGATAACGACGTCGTTGTCGTTCAATTGCCTGCTAAAATCGTGTAGTGGATGCCCCCTTAAGGTGAATCAGACCAATTTAGTGATATCGCCAATGATACTGGCACATGTGTGACAGCAGGGCCATAACTAGGGTAGTGCAACCAGTACCATGGCACAGGGCACCGCAGGGCAGGGGGCGCTGTTTGAGCCTCTCAATTTCCTGTTTATTATGATTCTCACTTGTAGCTTCCTCTTCTTTTATCCCCAGCATCTCCTGGCCACCCCTGTCTCTTACCCTTCCCCATACTGGGTGACAGTATTCTGTATGAACTATAACCAACCTGCTCACTGCCAATCTGAGATCAGAGAGCTCCTCGTTGTCTGCCTGAAACATTTCACAATCCTGCAATAACTCTGTGTTCTAAGGAAAGGGCAGAAATAATTATACATGTTATATTATGTTATATATGTCATATATATTAGAAGGAAACATTGTGATTTAAGGTACTTTACACTGACTCTCCCAGCCATGCCTTTTTCCTACCTGTCACAGAACTTGAGATTCATTGGGACACATTTGTGGAAGGAAAGCGGTGGTGTTAATAATGACTACAACATTCTCCATTAGCTCAGATTTTAAACTGTTTTTTTTTTAACTTTCATACATTCCAGCCACTGTGTTTTCTGATATATTTTGGGTACAAGATTTAAAAAACATAGAAGTTTAGGATTTATATTGCGTGGAATTCTTTATACAATATATGTAACATATATGTAAGTATACACAGTAGACTGGAATGGCTCTGTTGTAATAAGCTTTTTGGAGTCCATATTAGCAATATCTGCTCAATTGCATGTGTACCAGGATAGCCAAGATCTTTCCTCTACTACCCATCTTAAGACCATTCCATATAACATGAGGAGGTAAGAGCAGACAGATGATTCCAAACGTATTTGAAATCAGTAGAATTGGGATTCTTCAGTTAAACAACTTTAGACTTAGCACAATATGGGTCTGAGTAATTACTGGGATAAACAATGAAAAGTTGATGCCATAGGCTAGTTCCACAGGTATGCGTTAACCATCCCAGTGGTCTGGATGCTGACGATTACCTTACCGATGCCAGAATACTGATGCCGGTCAGAATCCCGGCACCGGCATCCGGACCGCCGGGATGCAGAAGGGAAGTGGCGGGGTGGAAGGGGGTTAGGTTTAGGGTTAGGCACTAGGGGGAGGGATAGGGTTAGGCACTAAGGGAGAGGGATAGGGTTAGGCACTAAGGGAGAGGGATAGGTTTCGGGTGCGGGGAGGGGGCGGTTAGGTTTAGGCAATAGGGGAGGGAGGTTAGGTTCAGGCACCAGGGAGGGAGGGTTAAGGTAGGGAGAGGGGGAGGGTTAGCATGCCGACCACAAAGTGTCGGTATGTCAACCCTGTTGGGATCCCGGTGTCAGGATTCTGACCATCTGGATTCTGTCTGTCGGTATTACATACCGATTCCGTTAAACACACAACATTTTTAGTCCGGAAAAAAACCAGACTTTTTTTTCCGGACGGAAAGACGGATGACTTCCCTTCACATGCAACGGATTTTCTTTGGATGAAACAAGCATTGACTACAAGGCCAGGTTGAAATCGTAGGAGCCAGACCACTGTCCCCCCCAAAAAATTACAGGAGTGAGTAATGAGCACAGCTCCACAAAATGGTCACAGTTGAATGGATACAGTAAAATGGAGGCCCCCTCACTGCTCTGCACAGCTCCCATGCTCCACCCTCCAGTCATAACGGACCACATTTCACATAAAATAATGGTGCAAGAAAGTACAACAAACTCCCCCCCCGTCCCTCCTTCCCTCCCTCATGGTCACACCACTATCCCTCTGAAGCTGCTCCGCAATCCCTGGCCACGCATAGACCCTACTACTGGAGATAGGAGACAGTAGACAGTTGGGACGTACAGGCGGATCAGCGTAGACTGGGACAGACAGCAGGAATCAGAGCAGGCCAGGAAGGAGAGGAGTCATCAGCGCAGGCTGGGATGGACATATGCACAGCAGTCACCGCAGGCGACACTCAGCACATGCACTCCTGTGCATGATATGAACACCGCAATACTATAGGCATGAAACTCCGCTAGATCTGATGAGGATCTGCTTCCTCCCTCACTGCAAAATCTGGTAGCCAGGCAGCAAAATCTGGTATCCATGGCGACCTGGCCCCCGGCATTTGTCGAGCCCTGCATAAAGTAATGTGAGGCACTAAGTTCTGGAGACTGCACGTCACAGCATGACAGCCGTCCTAGTCAGTGGTTTTCACGGCTGCAACACGGCGACCATGGCGTGTTCGTTCAGTGTGAAAGCCCTGATGTATTTGTAACTTCCATTGAAATTAAACAGAACAAAAATTTCAGTTTTATGCCAGACGGACAAATCCGTTGTGTGTGAAAGAGTGTTAATTTAGCAATTTTCTTGTTTTAATTACATAATTGTTTTTTAAATGTCCAAAATAATGCAATCAACACATTTCAGAACAAAGGGCCTGATTCAGACGCTCGCAAGCGGGTCGATGGTGCCCTACTGCGCATGCGCTCTGTTGTAATAAGGAGGGAGCTCCTTCGTGTGCATGCGCGAGTCCCGGCTAGCGACGGGGAAGCCGTCGCTCCGGGTCTCGCACCAAAGTGGGCGTGCTGTCGATGTTGATTGACAACACGCCCCCTTTGGTGGGCATGCCGGGGGCATGGCTGCCAGACGGAGGCGTTCCCATGGGAACGCCTACCGTCTGAAGCCGGCCCCACTGACATCAGTAGTGATGTCAGTGGGAGTGATTTTGGCTCTGATAGAGCCAAAATCACTCCAGGGCTTGCGGCAGCGAGACCCTACCGCAGGGTCTCCGTCGCAAGCCCGATGGTCGCGATGGTCTTGACCATCGTGACCATCATCATGGACGCTCGCTATAGCTGTGGGTGGTCACCCACAGCTATGCGAGCATCCAAGTGGCAGCTCCATTTTCATGTAGGAGGGCCCTGATTCAGAGCGAGCGCTCTGGTCAGAGCGTCCTGCTCTGAATCAGGCCCAAAGCTATAACTTGTCCTGAAACAAATGTTTTCAAACCTTATCAGCAGCTTTCTGACACTGAGCTCTCTCCTGCTCCAGCATCTCTTCTGCATTCTTCAAATTGACAGCTGTCTGCTGCCATCTTTCCTTCCAGTATAGAGTGACCTGTTGCTGCTCCTGGATTTGGGAGCCTAATTGCTCATGTGCTTGCTCCAGAGCTATCTGCAGGTCATGGCAATGGACATGTAGTTTGTCTCTTTCTTCCTGTAGTTGTGTTTGCAAAGCCCTGGAAGTCACAGACAATATTTGTTGTAAACATTTGCAAATCGGTATAGGATTGTCTGAGTTCATTATTATTTAAAGGACAGTATTTTAGAAATATAATTCAATGATCCATGCTTTTAAAAAGTAGTTTTTGCACAGCAGCTGGGTCACTTTTGTTCTAAGCTGCAACTAACCAGACTCAGCTTAAATTATATGCAACAGTGTTGGTTACAGAGACAAGACACTGATAGTAAGGAAGAGAACTGCCAATGATAACAAGTATAGTTCCATCATAATGAGACATTTATTACAACAATACAATTTAAAATATTAAAGAAATATGTCCTAAACCTATGTCTCAATATAAATTATAAATACCTTTAATGTCATAGTTATCATTATTATAAATATTAATTCGTACATTACATCTATCTTTAATTATCTGTCACCCATCGTTACAACAATATTATTTGTTAGATTTGTGGAATATAAACAACATTTCAGTTTCCACTTGTGTACTGTGTTCTAATAGAGTATAAATATGTTTAATCTTTAGAACAGGGATAAGAGTATCACAATTCCATTAATTAGTATTAATTCTACCTCCGATGCCCCCTGTCACCTGAGTTCCTGGACACTCTCGCTCTCCGCATCATTCTCCACTGCGGCCATTAGCATTTGTTTCTCCTCTAGGAGTTGTTTGCGTTCAGCCTCCAAGGCAGCTGCAAGGTTGCTGGAGATCTTGTGCTCTGCCTGGGTCTGGTGAAGCTCCTCTAGGGCACTCTGGAGACTGTGCTGTGTTTGTCCCAAATCTGCTGTTAGCTTCTCATTCACCTGGTCAGAATATACTGCTACAATCAATGTACATAGAATTCCGTATTCAAAATATTAGAAAAAAAAATAGAAAAACCCCCCAAACAAAGGTTATGTAACATCTCCTAATGCTGGGCATACACTGCCCGATGCGGCCGACAGTTACTGGGTAAATATCACATCGGACGGGCATGCTGGACAATCCAGCATGCCCGACCGAGCAATATTTAACCCTCGGTCGCCCCCCCCCCACGCTACAATTATCGCGGCGATCCGCCGATATCGGGCGGATCGTCCCGATAATTGCAGCGTGTATGGCCAGCATTACTCTAAATGTTTACATATTTAAATGATATCATGGGAACCACTAAGCTACATGCTATGGCTTAAAGAATAACGAATCCCAAAACTGAAATAATAGTTTTGGCTGGAATTTCATGAGGTAAAGTCAAAATTACAAAACCACCTATTGAATAGTGGCATAGACAGGGGGGTTGCAAGGAGGGGAGAGATCACTCCCTCTGCTGAAAAAGTCATATAAATGGCGCATATGCTCAGGGGCGGATTGGCCATATGTGTTAGTGGTAATTTTCCTGCTAGGCCGCTGCCTACGGGGTCGATAGTGGGACTTGAGATCATAGAAAGGTAGTGCAGAAATCACTACAACCCCTCTATTTGTAAGATCCCCTAAAGGTACCCACACACATACCGACTTGCTCCCAATCAGCCGATGTACACGATTTCCCCTGAACCCTCCCTGAACTCTCCCCAGGCAGTCGTGGTCACGATTTGGAGTTAAAAATGTCCAATCTGACTTAAGATCTATCGTGCAGCCAGTGCATTGTATCCCAGATTGGCTAATCTGCCCTTCAGCATGGCAGATCTGAAGATGCGAGGTACGACGAGCGGGGACGCGCATCGGCATCGTGATCAAGAGTAGAACTCACGATTTGGCCATTTTTTACATGATCTGTCTTCACGATTCGTCGAAATCGGCCAAATTGGATGAAAAGTCGGTATGTGTGTGGGCACCTTAAGACCTGGGTCTCAGGCCCTGATTCAGAGCCGGACGCTATTTGCGGTCGTTCGTTCACAAAAAAGGGGTGGCTATTCAAATGAACCGTTCGCTCTTTGCGGTCTGTTCACACCTATAAGTCTGAACGAGCGAACAAAACTTGCGGTCGTAATTTTGAAAAAGACGCCCCCTGGCCGCTCGCACCATACGTCGTGTCCGCTATTTATTTGATTAATCGAGTACATCGAACAGCGTATGAACTGCTCGCTATTCTTGTGGCTGGTTTTTCCTACCGCTATTTTGCGAGCAGTTCAGACTTTAAAACAACCAAGTGACGTGGTCAATGATGCTGCTGTATTAATTATGCACACCCATAAAACGCCCATTTTGACCTTTTGGCACGCCTGCGTTCTGATCTCCACTCCCCGTTTTCAAGCACCTTCCCCTGTTACCACCCACATACGCCTCCTCCTGTCACTCAAAATAGCAGGCATTCGCTATATAGCGAACAAACGTTTTTCGGCCGCACTGACTGGTTCGCGCATGCGTATTACAAACTGTACGCATGCGCAGATGTGCGAACATCGCTCAGAACGAGCGAACGGCCGCTTACGAGCGGCTCTGAATGAGGGCCTCAGTACCATGCTACAATTCACTTTGCTCTTACCCCTCAGTCAATTTGAAACAGCTGACAATGAGCATACCCTATGAAATTTCCAGTCACCATTTCACTCGTACAAGCAGAAAGAGGAGAGTGAAAGGTGGAGTGGGACTACGAGAGATCTGGTGATCCTCTGGAACTTTGCGATGAGTAATCCATTAATTTTACGGTACAGAAATAATTGTTCAATGTATCTTAAGATATTTATGATTGTTGTGATACAATTCTTATAGATTATAAATACTGTATATGACATGAAATAATATAGGATGTAAGGAATAATCTGTACCTGTACAGGGGAGTAAGAGCTGGATATCCTATAGTTTGTACAGAATATACTCTAGTATGAGACATTTGAATCATGATAAATATATTTATACATGTGTTATGCAGTACGTACTTGCTTAAGCATCACCAATTCTTCCTTCATCTGCACCTTTTCTTGGTCCTGGCGGTTGGCCTGGGCTTTAGCGCCAACTAGCTCGATATGGAGGTCGCTGACCTGGTCATTAAACCCCTCCCGACCTCTCTGGGCTCTCTCCAATTCCAGAGAAAGCTCCTGTGTACGCCGATGCAGCTCCAACTTTTCCTATTTGGATGGCAGTGTTTGATGTCACTGCATGTGGATGCTAATGTACAAGTATAAAGCTACCAACTTCATACTCAACCAGCCAATATATTTACCTGCAAATAACGCTCTCTATCTGTTTGCGCAACTTTCAGTCTGAAAGTGAGATCTGAGACCTTTTCGTCTAGCCTTATTACTTTGGAGGATAGAAGTTCTTTCTCCTGTCAGAAACATGACCATTGCCAGGTTAGAAAGTATTAAAGATGGTTGTACTTGCATAAAACAGCTAGTCCTGTCCCTGTACCCATACCAAATTTATGTTGTTGAAATTCAGCTGAAGGTCAGCAAGCTCATCATGCAGGTCCTGACGAGTCCGGAGTGTATCCGTTACTCTCTGGTTTGCTTCATTCATTTGACTAAGAGTCAGCTGACTCCCCTGCGAACAAAAATAAGGACGGGTATTTATTAAACCAATCAAAACACAGAACTCTCTCTTACAACCTCAGGCAGTCAATTCTGTTGCATATCATACTATAAATATTATATCAGATTTGGCAATTTTCGGTCTAATGCCTTGCAGATTGTTATCTTGTGATATTTAGCTTATTAGGATATAACATCAACAAGTTAAAGGATTTATCATATTACAACATTGCAATGCAAAATTGCCACGAAATTTAAGTCTGAAGCAGTGAAAATGTTCTATGAATCTATCTGAACAAGGCCTGATAAGTGATAAATGTCAATAATTGCCACGTAGTCCTGACAAGCAATAAATGCCCATAAAAGCCCCCTAGGCCTGACAAGAGAAAAATGTCAACAACAGCGACCTAGGCTGGACAAGCGTTAAATGCTGATAACAGCCACCTAATGCAGCATACACACTACACGATGTGTGTATGCGGCGATATCGTATTCAGCAGGCCTGGCGGGGGTGCCGGCATCGGCAAGTGTATACACACTTGCTGATGTTGACCAGCGATGGATGGCGATAGTGGGGGGACAAGGGGCCATGTTGCATTCAGCAGCAAGGTATCGCTCACGATAACCCCAGATTGCGTGAGCGCACATCGCTGGTTGTTTTTAGCATAAACACTAGCCGATATTTTGAATGAATTGTTATCGCTCAATCGTTCAAAATATCGGCTAGTGTGTATGCGGCTTAAGCCAGACAAGAGATATATACCCATAAGAGCCACCTAGCGATAAATGCCCATAACAGCCACATAGGCCTGACATGTGATAAATGCCAATAAGAGCCAACTAGGTCTGATAAGCGATAAATGGCAATAAGACCCACTCAGGACTTACAAGCGATAAATGCCCATAACAGCCACCTAGACTTGACAAGCAATAAATGCCAATAACAGTCAACTAGATCTCACAAGTGAAAAAATGACCATAACAACCACCTAGGCCTGACATGCGATAGATATCAATAAGAGCCACCTAGGCCTGACATACGATAAATGCCAATAAGTCCCACCAAGGCCTGATAAGCTATGAATGCCAATAACAGCCACCTAGGCCTGGCAAGCTATAAATGCCAATAAGAGCCACCAAGGCCTGACAAGTGATAAATGAGCATAACAGCCACCTAGGACAGACAAGCGATAAATGCCTATAACAGCCACCTAGGCCTGCCAAACGATAAATGCTCATAACAGCCACCTACGTCTGACAAGCGATAAATGAACATAATGGCCACCTAGTTCGGATAAGCGATAAATTACAAAACAGCCACCTAGATCTGACAAACTATAAATGCCATAACAGCTGCCTGGGCCTGACAAATGATAAATGCGCATATCAGTTACCCAGGCCTGACAAGAGATAAATACTAATAAGGGCCACCTAGGCCTGACATGTGATAAATGTCAATAGAAGCAAGTGGCAATGGTTTGGATAGGTATAGGAACAAACGGAGACCTTTACTCCCCAAACCTCCTTATTGCATTGTATACAATGTAAACATCTTTCAAGGGGACACTCCCCTAACATAGAGGCTGAAGTAAACAACACCACCCTCATGGGGAGACCTTTAAAGCAAGGGAAGGGATGAGTGAACTCTCCAAGGCCACTGCACAATCACTGAATGGTGCTCACAAAGTTTCTGGATAAGGTTGAGCTTGGAGTTCTGCACTGGTGTTCTTTGCCACCAGAAAATTACAGTAGATACATGCTTAAACATATGTGCAAACTAGGAAAATAATGATGAAGGCCCTGCTTGCAGATGTTTCATTGATCGATACTGATTTAGAACGGGGCATTGCTATTCTCATTTCAGCCCGTCACTGAAGTGTAACACACAATTATAATAATATGACCTCTGGTTGTACCTCTCGCAATTTTCTGAGCTCCTCCACAGCCTGATTCTTCTCTGCCTCCAGAACTTTGACACGATTTCGGAAATATACAAGGTTTTCCCTGGCTGTCTTCAATTCCTTATTCACCTCATCTTTTCCCTTTAATGATTGTAAAGATTATAAAGAGTAAACATTTTAAATCTTGCAAATAAAAAGTGATATTTAATGGTGTGCAAATTTATGGGAGAAAGTAGGTTTTCCTATTTGTGGTTTTTGTTTTCAGGACATAGGGAATAGCGTGTATTTACTTTAGATGGCATGGTTTAATCAAGTTTATATCAGTTTAGAGCCAGATTTTGACAAGGTAACAGTAATCTGATATCTGGTTTCATGTGAATTGTTATTCAGCCTTTCTTTAGTATTGCTGTTATTTTACACCCAGGATAAGAGCCAAAATTGACTGTTCATAATATTATAATCTCCTGGAGTCAGTAAATCTAGAGTGGGGGAATTCAATTCAAATTCAAAGTGATGTCGAATAGCGCTGGGAGGGAGCTCCCGAAGCTATTCAATTCAACGAACATGTTTGGGTGGGCTAAAGGATTTCTTCTCGCACAACCCTGGGTAAGCGAGGAGAAATACAACACAACTGCCGGCCGCGATGCTGTTTGCCAGCTTAGCACGCCGCTAACAGTTGTGCGGCCAGCACTGTAGTCGGAGAATGCTGGTTCTTGTGACTAAACACCCAGGTTAAGTCGCGAGAACTGGCATTCTCCGACTTAATAGCGTGCTGAATTGAATTCTGCTCAGTGAGGTCAATTCAGTTTGGAGCAAGTTTGCGAAAGTGAGTTTGTTTAATGAAACTCACATACAGTGCATGAATGCGTGCACCCGAGAAATGCGAGATTCAATTAGAAATGACAATTCATGGTACTTGCGGCGAGGTTGTAGGATGTTTTACAAAAAAAGCGACCCGGGAGAAGTGCATAAAAAAGTGGGGAAACCATCCTGGACCCTAAAATTGTTAAAACTGAGACAGCAGGACCACATATAAGGAACGTGCAGGAGGTTCTTAAAAGGTGTCCAAAGGCTTATTTTGCAACTTTTAATTAATGGTTAAAAAATTATAGCAAGTACTGTAAGTGTTTTTCAGCAAATTAAAGTCTTTCCAGCATTTTGGGGTGCAGAAAAATGTCGTCATATTAATTTTTCAGTGTTAGTATACAAGTTTATAAATAGTTGGAATAACACTTTTACCTATCAAGAAACCCTCTCCCATACCTGTCCACAAAAATTCACTGTAAAAAGGAAAATGTCTTTCTTTATTGGCCAAATTATGCTACTTAAACATTGACATTTTTACCTTCAAATAAAGATTATTTTCTACCTTTTCACCTGCTTGGGGGCATGCGCACAAACAAACCCACGAATTTCCTCTGAAAAATCAGTGCGAGTTTGGAATTGGAGTGCAAATGTAATTTGTGGTGGAATATCGCCGTGAAAATGGCTTGCAGGATCTAACTTGCACCAAATTGAATTGACCCCCGTAGAGAAACCGATTCTTTATGACCAAAACAGAAGTGGACATACTGTATGGATAGAAATTTAAAACAACACCTTGAACCTACAAACTATTGATCAGAAAAATTGTTATTTGTCCATTTAAAACAACAACATACAAAGACACATAAGGGGCACATCCACTAGCAGAATGTGAAACGACTGCACGATTACGACATTATAATTGTGCAGTCGTTTCACAGTCTGTGCTGTGCCTACACTGAACGATCAGTTGTTCAGTGCAGGCACATCAATCATACCCGAACATGGTCTATCTGTCTTTATCGGCAGATTGACCAGCATGTTCGGGCGATGATTGATGTCGGAAACGACCAGCGGGAGCGCGCATCACTGGTCGTTTCCGACATTAATGTGCACGATTTGTGCCCGATTACTAAGCGATTGCACGATTACGATGTCGTAATCGTGCAATCGCTCAGTAATGTCGTGTAGTGGATACGCGGCACTAGCGTTCTGTGGAGGACTGATTGAAGTTACAGGAAAGTTGTTGTAAGGAAAAGACAGTGATATTCCAAAGTGCTGAGTTTTTACAGCTACCGCATTTCTCCGATAATAAGACCTAGCCCGAAAATAAGCCCTACCCTTACTTTTGAAAAACGGTCCAAAATAATTCCTACCCCGTAAATAAGCCCTAACAAAATCCCCATTTTGTCCAGTCCCTGCGCTACACTAAAATGCCCCCAGCTCCGCCCCCACATGAAATGGATGCCGCTGTTAAAGATTTAACAGTGGCATCCAACCACAGCTGCAGCGTCTCACTCTCTCACAGTGAGCGAGTGGCAGCTGGCGTGCGTGGCAGCGTCATTTGACTTGGGTGAGTCATGGGATAAAATTACTGACAGCTGTGTCGCCAATGCACTACGAGCAGGCTACCTGGACAAGACATGCTCATGTAAGGAGAGCTATATTGCTGGACATGACAGATTGGGTCCACTTCTTCTGCAGGAAATGGAGGTGCAAGAAATCCAGGCCGGAATTCGGGGTATGGACACTTATGATGATGTTGTTGAAGAAGATGACATGACCATTTTTGAATAAAGGTCGATTTTTTTGTTCACACTTAACTGTTTATTGAAATTGCTGTCAATGTTAATTAAAATAAGCCCTACCCCGAAAATAAGCCCTATGGAGTTTTTTTGACCAAAAAAAAAAAAATAAGACAACGTCTTATTATCGGGGAAACACGGTATAGGGAAGAATATCCAACACAGTGATGGCTATTTCCAGCATGATTGTTTGCTCCTTGCCACACTTTATTAAAGAACTAGAAGTAAACACGCTATGGTCATCTGGGAAGTCCCAGATTTAAACACATGAGAATTTATGAAAAATAGTAAAACCTAGTTTTCCTGATTATGAAATATGCCATATAATATGTGAATAATCTATCTATTGTTTTGTAATGAACGAAAATACACAGTAATAATCAAACTGTATATACTTAAGGGTTGTGAGGATGTTAAGAGCCAGCACTAGTTTTTACCATAGATATCTTCTGGTTCATCAACTCATTGGTGTGGTTGAAATTTTCCAAGGAAGATTTGGCCAACATCACTTCCATCTCCAGATTTATAATCCTGATGGGAAACAAAAACCATGCAGGTCAGCAACCATCATTATTTTCGGCACGCATTTTGAACTTAGTCAGAACAAATTTTCGTCTTTGAACTACATAATACTAAATAGTTATAGTGCAAAAATTATATTAAAATGTTACCTGACACTGTCAAAGCACAGATCATATATAAAACAGCACTATTTCAAGTGCTAATTCTTCAATTTAAAGATGAAAATCTGAATACAAATGACAATCATAACAGCAACTATGTATCTTGTTTATATTGTTATGTGACTGTATAATTCTAATATATTCAAAAAAATAATGGTTTGCTATTGGCTATCATTTTTGTGAAAACCTGGTAGATATTTTCTTCTGTGCCTGGAAATCTCTATTTATTGAACCTATTGTTTATTGCAGGGTTTCCCAAACTCGGTCCTCAAGGCACCCTAACAGTCCAGTTTTAAAGAAAGTTATGCTTGTGCACAGATGGTATAATCAAACTAACTTAGGTACTAATTGAGTCACTTCGGTTTATGCATGGATATCCTTAAAACCTGGACTGTTAAGGTGCTTTGAAGATTGAGTTTGGAAACATCTGGTTTAATAATTTTCCTTATCTTTCATCACCATTCTCCTGTGTATAACATAGCTGTGCGTACTGACAAAAACAATTAGAATAATTGCTGATGTCTATTTTACTAAATTCAGGCTTACATTTTTGCTAGTTGGGATTGGCACATTTTGGAGGTTATTTATGCACTTGTTTTGGTGAGACCAATAATACTGATAGGTTTCTCCTATTATCAGGGACGACAACAAAAATCTTGGGGCCTGAGATGCCAAGTGAAGCCGAAAGTTCGCGTAAAGTTAACCTTCTGTCATTTTGCAACATCTCTGCAGCTTTGGCAATGTCGACATCTGTAACCGTGGTGGATGGTCTCCCAGAATGCACTTCGTCAGTCACTTGCGTATTACCCTCTTTGTTACTGTAGAGGTGAGGGAAGGGAATGTGTTACTACACAAGCATGGGAGGGGAATGTCCCATTAATTTCAGTCAGTGCTGCCAATGCAACAGCAGCAACATGTGGTCGGACTTTGTCTTGGAGCAAAAATCACTGTTTCTTCTGCAAATGTGGTATTTTCTTCCTCATGGCTCCATGCAAATGGGTTTTCAGGACGTTTGCATAGTAGTCACCATTAATTGTCTGTCCACAGGTGAGGGAGGAGAATGTGTTACTACACAGGGGTAATGTGTTACTAGAATGAGGGAGGGGAATGTGTTACTACAGGTGTGAGTGAGGGTAATGTGTTAATACAGGTGAGAGTGAGGGATTGTATTTCTACACAGGTGAGGTAGGGGAATGTTGGATGTGTTACAACACGGGCAAGGGAGGGGAATGTGTTACTACAGAGATAAGTGAAGATAACAGTGTTACTACAGAGGTGCGGGAATGTGTTAGTACACAGGTGAGGGAGGGTAATGTCTTACTATAGCAGTGAGGGAGGGGATGCATTACTATAGAGGTGAAGGATTAATGTGTTACTGCAGTGGTGAGATGTAAATGGAAACAATAATATCTATGGTCTACCTGGGGAAAACTGGGTACTTTAGCTAGTATTATATATTCAATAAAAATATATAGCACACGGACCTTATATATGATATTATAACTATATATGATTTTGTTACTTTGTATGTTAAGATCAGGTAGACCACTGCTTCCCCTCTGGGCCATTAGACAGTGCCTTATATCAGTCATAATGTCCCAACATCAGTTGTAAGATGGCAGGGCTGGCAGAAACACGGTCAAACATTGCGTCTAAAGTACAATCAGCAGCTGAAATTTATTGCCAACTTGTCGAGGTGTATGATGATAATGTCATGTCCTGGAAACAGGTTTGGTGCACTGCCTTTGATAACGGCAGGACAGACGTTCAAGATGAGCAGCGATCCATCCGGCCAAGCGCATCCAGCAAAACTGACAATTTGTGCCGCACTGAAGGTCCGATTCAGGAGGACATGACACATTTGATAAAGTGGATATTACTGACGAACTGAACCTCTCAGTGGGTACTGTGCACAACATAGTTCATGAGCAACTGAGGTACAGGAAGAAGTGTTCATGCTGGGTACAGAAGCAACCAATAAGACGGGATTGTTTCTCGTATACTTGACGTGGTACCATGAGGAGGGAGTGCAATTCCTGCAGCGTATTGTTACAGGTGATGAAGCATGGGTGAATCATGTGACATTGGAGACAAAGAAAGCATCCATGACATGGAAACACGCATCGTCCCCACCTTTAAAGAAATTCAAAACAACTACATCAGCAAAGAAGGTCATGGAGACCGTGTTTTAGGACCACAAGGGCGTACTTCTAGTTGACTTCCTCACCAAGGGAGATACTGTGAATGCTGTCTACTATAGTGACATATTGAGCCGTTTGCAGAGGGAAAATTGTTGAAAATGACCTGGGTTGCTGCAAACAAGCGTCAAATTGCTGAACGATAATGCCAGGCTACACTCAGCCATCCATGAGTTGTTACGACGTAATCATTGGAAGATACAGGACCATCCTCCCTACAGCCCTGACCCGGCATCATGTGATTTCCATCTCTTTGGACCATTGAAGAAGCAACTGGATGGAAGGCGATTCGCAACCAACAGTGAAGTTCAGCAAGCTGTCATGTCCCGGCTTCAGGCACTTGACAATGATTTCTTCTATGCCGGGATAGATTCCTTACTGTACCGTTGGAACAAATGCTTAGACAAGTATGTGGAAAAATAATCTGCACCAATTCCATACTATTGATTATATATACATGTACTGTATGTACGTGTTGAATAAATGTACGCAATGAAAGGTCTTGTTACCTTATTTATTGAACCGCCCTCATATTTAAGTGCCTCTAAAGGGTGCTCATAGACTGAAAGGTGTGGCAGCTGAGGCCACATACTGTAACATTGCACAAGCCCGTCCTTTTGGCCCTTAAAAATACTCAATATTTTGGCCTTCTATAAGTGTGACTAATCGATGTCTGCACACATTCATATTGAAGATCTCAACTCATGAGTCATGGAATCGCTCTTAATGCATTTCCACTTTGAGAAGACCTTGGCACAGCGTCTAGTTATCACAAGGAAATGTGTTCTATGTTCATTCAATTACCATGTCTCAATAACCCTGAAAAAAATTGTAGAGAGAACTATCAGTTAATGATTGATCATACAGGACTTGTAGTATCTGCATTATTGTTTGCAGTACAGTTGAGAGTGAATTATAATTATTGATAACAGTGCGTCTTAATACAGCATCCAGATTCTATGTACTTAAGCTAAGTGCTAACAATAAGTAGAAGCAGTATATCATTTAATGATATCATTTGAGTTTTCAATGGTGCCCATTCTTGTTATGCCTGTGTACCTGCCTGATTTAGTATTATATAATAAAATATACAGAATGGACAATGCAAATGGTGTAATTAAAATGAAAACAAAATACTTGCCGGTCTTGTAGTTCTCCTCGTTGTTTCTTATCCTCAAAGCGTGAGACTTCCAGCCAGCCCTTCTCTTTTTCTAGCTGGGATATGGAGGCCTCCAATTGCTAACAGACAAATCACAGTAGTAATATAATTACACAACTAAAATAGGACCCATATAGGGACAGTGACTATGATAAAATCATCTTCTTTTATTATTGCATTCATATACTATATGCACTCCGTAAATTCTTCACCATTTATGCAGCTCAAACCTCATATCATCAATACAATACTAATATATAAAGTAACACTACAACAAAACAATATACTATGCCTGTACATAGCTGAAAATAACTCCCCAATATACAGAGTATGTTTATATTTGATTCTACACATGCATAATACACAGCATGCCCCTTTACCACACCAAATGTTTACCAAAGTGCTCTCAAAAGTAGCAGCTTACAATTGTGTCATAATAATAAGATATGAAGATAATAATAATAATAATGAATGTGTGATGTAAAAAAACCTAGAGTAAAGACAAAAACAATTGAAGCCTCGTCATTTAGGGTGGGTCTTTATGGTTCAATCTTTTCTAAAAATATTAACTAACAACTAAAAAGTAATTATTTATAATCTTTAATTATTATTATGTACAAGCATCTTGCTTTGTAATCATCAGCTACATTTTATTGTTTACAGTACATACATTTAATTTTTTTTAAAGATATTAATAAAATGTATAGGCTTGAGATAACTTAAATATTGTTGCTTCCTTTAGATTGGGATACATCAACCTGCAGCTCCAGAAGTGAGGAGGCGCAGAGCTATTCAGATAGTACCTCACTCATACCTCCGTGGCTTAGAAGATAACTAATCATAAGTGTAAGGGGGGATCTACAAAAGGTCAATGTGCAGAAATAGGGAAACAAAATAACTTTTTTTTTTTTTTATTGATTTGCAGGATGATTTGTGTAATGGTTAGAATTACTGCCTCACAGCACTGAGGTCCTGGATTCGATTTCCACTCTGGCCCTAACTGTGTGGAGTTTGCATAGTCTCCCAGTGCTTATGTGAGTTTTCTCCGAGCGCTGGTTTCCTCCCACACTCCAAAAATATACTAGTAGGTTAATTAGCTTGCAACTAAAAAAAGAAACAACCCTAGTGTGTATGTGTATGAGCATGTGGTAGGGAATATAGGTTTTAAGCTCCATTGGTGTAGGGACTGATGTGAATGGCCAAATATTCTCTATAAAGTGCTGCGGAATATGTGTGCGCTATATAAATAACTGGTAATAAATAAATAATACATGATTTCCTAAGCACCAAATCTATTAAAGTCAAAATCGACTTATACATGATTCGGTTTTCTTTTCTTATTGTCCTAATTTTCTTACTGGCCCGCTAATTTTAATGTTCCTTGCTCGGGTGCACTAATAACAATAATAATTGATTTTTCCCCACTTAACAGAAATATGGAAGTTTATGTAAAAAAAAAGGTTCATTCACTTCCTACCACTTTGGTTATACATAAAATTGAGTGTTACAATTAATTAATTAAAATAATTGTACTGGGTGCTTTTATTATTCAGCATAAACACAGAGCATTAACAAATAAACCACTGAAAAAGCTCGGAATCTCTGCAGATGTGATAAAAAGCCACTTACTGCTGCTTGGGACTTCAAGCATATTCTCATTTGGAATAGACCTGAGACTTGCAAGCTAGGGCCGAATTCAATTAACCGCAAAAAGTGGCGGCTGGTGAAAAGCAAATTAACACTAAAGGGTATATTTACTAAAGGTCGATTTTAATGAATGTTTTGTTTCTGGGGCTAAATCACACATTAACTAATACATAAAAAACTAATTCAAAAGTTGTCTGTTATTAAATGTGTGATTTAGCCCCAGAAACACAACATCGATTTTAAATCGATTTTAGTAAATATACCCCTAAATGATGTCACTTTTCCAATGTTTTAGGTGCTCAGCTCACCTAATGGTAGTACCAGTCCTAGTCTGACATAACAACACCCATTGAAGTGGTTTCTAGATCTATTAATAGGCTTTTATATTGAAAACATATTCAGGTCATTGACAGAGGCAGCTATATCTAGATTAATAAGTAGATAATATTAGATATATGAGGAGAATCAAACAGATGAGCTTTTAACTGAAATAACAAAACTAGTTCTCATGAAAGTCAGGTGCAAAGTTCTATTCAAAAAAGACAATAAATATATTTTGTTTTGTTATTTTAACAATATTCAAAACTGAACTTAAAATGCGGATCATGAACCTGACTCCTAGGGGTATATTTACTAAAGTGAGTTTTTAGAGGTGGATATGTTGCCCATAGCAATCAGATGCTAGTTGTTATCTTGTAGAAGGCGCTAGTTAAATATTAAGTAGCATCTGATTGGTTGCTATGAGCAACATCTCCAGTTCTAGCAACTCTCACTTTAGTAAATACACCCCCCATTCCTCAGAAACATAACAAACTTGAGAGCATACTTAACTACTTTTTCTGAGATACCAGTCGAGGTTCAAGGGGGGTGCGGGCTGCACCCGGGTGTCACCCGCCGAGGGGTGACACCAAGGTGCTGGCTCCCCGTCAGTGACAGGAGCAGGGTGCTGCACTGTAGCATTAAGTGCAGCACTCGGCTCCTGTCACAGTGAGAGAGCCGGCACTCTGCACCTCCGGCATCCCCCACCACCCCAGTGATGATAAAATTGGGCCGTGGATGTGGTTTGGGCTGTGAGGCAATGCCCCTTTTTCAGTGGCACACCGCGCACATGGCATCCCTCCCCGCATCGGGTGTCACCATGGGGAGGGACGCCACTGAGGGGCTGGTATAGGGGGAATGGAGACGCGATTAATGTAATTATGGCTCTGCCTCTGCTGCAATATTTTATGAATTACAGTATCGCAAAGGGAGGGCTATAACAATTTGATCCGATGTAAATCACGTAATCACACCCCAGTCCTGCTCACTTCACCGGGAAAATAGGTGGGATCCGGGAAACTTCAGGAAGGTCTAAGGGAATGCACCAAAATTTGGTATGCAAGTCTGCTTAATGGTGATATTGGCATTTTGCACAATAACGCTTTTCCAAGTAGGAAACGAGTCGCTAGTGTCCAAAACACTCACTCTCTTCTGTGGTGACATGTTCAAGTGAAGGGGAAAAGATTCTCTGCTGTGTAATAGGAGATATGTGCTTTGATTTGGTTAGTAACAGTGAAGTGCAATGAGGTCAATGGCTGGGAGGCACACATGGAGATGGGTCTGAGTGCTGTCAGCCTGTCTCACCCCCTACTCACTGTAACTCTCCCCTCACTATACTAAGCTTTAGTGTCCATTGATTCTCCTACCTGCATCACTGTGTCTTCTCTTGCTGCTGCTGACTTGAGCTCCAATCTCTAAACACTGCAGTGCACTTCCTGGTCACTTGACACTCTCCTACCTGCATCACTGTGTCTTTTATTGCTGCTGCTAACAGAGCTCTGATCTCTAATAATTGCAGTGCACTTCCTGGTCACATGACACATTCAAGGTGTCTATCAGTGCTCAAGGCATGACCCCCATACTCAGAGGCATGCCTCTATTAGATCTCTTTCTGTGCAGCTTACTGCCCCGCCCCCAGCTCTGCAAGCAGTGTCTGACTATACAGAAGTGAGGTTGAGCTGTTGCTGCCTGATCTCTCGTCTCTCTGCAGTCCCAGGGAGCTCCACAAAGCTGGCAAATGTTAACTATAAAAATGATTACAATAAACAAAGAAGATGTTTATAAGTTATAAATATCTTCTTTGTACAATTCTAATAATTTTTATATCAAATCTCAGGAGTATGACAGGGGAGGCTCAGCCTCCCCTGACTGCACGTCCCTGATTAATAACTACTTTGAGGCGGAAGAAGAGGGATTCTTCACTTCAAGTAAAGTATAGAGTAAATGCACACTATAGAAGGTAAGGATTTTGTTGCTGGAAAAGTGCCTGTGTTAAAAATACCCATATAACTGCACCTTAAAGATCTCTGTAATAATGAAAAACATCTTACTTTCTGCTTTAGAGCCAGTAGCTCTATTTTAGCTCTGCTGAGTTCCAGTTCTTTGTCCCGCTTTTTGAGCTCTTCAGATTGCCCCTCCAGATTCCCCTGAGCCTCTCTCAGGCGTTGTACGAGATCTGAACGTTTCTGGGCACTTTCTGTCAGAGATGCCCTAAGGTCCATTTCTGATCCACCCCATCCCTTGCGGCTTAGTGTCACATCAAAGCCAGGTTCCTCTGGAGACCAGGTGGAGATACGAGACAGGGAATTTCTCCTTGAGACAGGAGGGCTGGACAGATTTCTAACATAGTCTGTACCGACTGGTAGTTTACTGTAATAGACAAAAGAAACACTATGAGCTAAAAAAAAAAAAAAAAGTTTTTTTGCTAATTTAATGACCAATAAAATACTATCATTAAATTTTGTTTTAACGACTTAACTGGCAATTTTTTTATTTATTTCAAAAAACTGTTCAGAAATGGTATTTTTATATAGGGGCTGTTTTGCACCCCCATCCCCCCGTGTCCATGAATTGTCCCCATTATAAAATAATGTACCACCCAGCATTGGCAATAGACCCCCCAGTGGTCATAAATTCTAATAATAGTACCTCCCCACACCCCCTTAGTAGTAAAAAAAATATATATATATTTTTTTTTTTAAAACAACCCCCCCTGTAAAAACCCATTTTTTTGCACCCCCACCCTCTTCAACCGACACTGTGAGTAGTCTAATTTTTTTATTATTATTTTATCCTTCCTCTAGTGTCATACTGCTTTAGTTTAACCTCCTCCACTCCCACTGATGCTAGATCCCCCTTCTGGGTGTTACCCCCCTACCCTCATGGGCATATACCCTTCCTCCATCACATGCAGAGAGTAGCGGTGCATGCGTCAGGCCCCCTGCTGTAGCTGATCTCTACACTTGCAGACCAGATTAAAATTATTGTATATGAAGAGACAATGACAATCAGTTTAAGTGGAATCTTAAATAAGAGTAAGGGGGAATGGAAGAAAGGTCGCACCAAGGACTGATATTCAAAACATCATAAATTCTCAAATAACCCTTAAATTCCTATTGATATTATAAATTAATGATCAGGTAAGGGGTGCAACTCAGGGACATTATACATTATTTCAAAAAAGGAGAGAAGGGAAGAATCCCTATATGAGTGCACTATTACTTATAATAAAAAATATAATATAACCTTTATTATAATTCTTAAAACACACCCTTGGGTGAACAAACACAGCAATATACAAAACATACAATATTACATATAACAGAACATATTAAAATATGTGTGCTCAGTCCTATATATTTGTCACATCTACACTTGATAGTGTCCTTTTGTGTACCTATTAAATTTATAAAGCTCCTAAATTCAATGACAGTTTGATATGTTCTCAAATTATTGGCTGCTTAATAGAGAGTATCAGCAATTAGTTTAACCCACGTGTGTACGTCTCATATGAGAGGATCCAGTTATAATCATGTGTGCTTACAAATCTAATACATCAACCAAATGAATCCCCTTACTATGGTGTTATACTCGTATTATGATGTAACACATTATAGACCATTTCTCTGTTTGTAATTGTGTTTCCACAACACCACATTGATTCCAGAACAGCAACACTGTATCAATCTCAAGAGTCTGGTTTAATAGTGGATAACAAACAGATCATTATATCCAGCCTGCCAGAAATTCCTCTAATTTATTTTAATTTACAGGTGCTTGTTCCCATTCGTCAATAATTAATAGCTTGGTTCATACACACAGGGTTATAGTATAATATAAAGCGGCACTGCTGATTCTGGCCGTATATATCTCTCTCATTCAGCCGAGTTATCACATAAGGCAGCGCTGCTTACAGTGGCTGCATATCTTTCTCAGCTGGCTCACTTAATATACACAGCAGTGCTTTGAGTCTGGCCACATATCTCCTCTCAGTTAGTCTGGTACATCTCCTGCTCTGAGAGGAAAAGCTGCACTATTTGCACTAGCTCTGCAGCACCGTGCAAAAGCTACAGCTAGAATTACTATCAATTCAGTGGAGCTTTAATTTCTATCATAACATTCAAATTATAGGTACAACAGGTATTATTAACATTTAGTACTGGCACAGAGAATGCCTAGACACGTGTTTCGCTTGTGCTTTCTCAAAAGTCAGCCTTGAGTAGGGATGGGGTGCTGAAATGCACCTCTTACTGTGCCCATATGCAAAAGTGAGATTCATGTTGTAAACAATATATTTACAAGTGCTTCAAATGGTGGAAATGGCACATTTAGAGATGTGAAGTTGAGTTGGTGCCATCACCTATGCGAATGGTAGACAAGCTGAATAGTAGCTAAAAATTCTGCACATTCAATCTTTATTAAAGTATAAAACATGAAAGTAAGCAGAAATCATTTCTTCCTTACACCACCTAAAATGTAAACATTACATTTTGAATGATGCTCACTCAGTCATGATAAAATATAAATATGTTTATCTGGAGTGTGGCATTCCCCTGATCTGGCAGATCCTGACTGCTACAAGAGGCTTAAGGGAAACCCACATGATTGTATAAAAGACACTCCCCAGAAAATAAGAAATTGTATCAAATCTGAGTGAATGTCACCCAAAACCAAAGTATTGGGTGAAGTATTTCTTTTAATTTGATATTTCTTGATTTTGATTTTATTTACAATGATTTACTATATCTTTGTACATCTTTTACAAATAGTATAAATAAATGGAATTCCATTAAAATAATGAAGACTACCATTACGAAAGTGGTTATAAAATGGGGCTAAATTTATGTAGTAGAACAAAGGAGTTGATGTATCAAGCAGTGGACCAGGATATATCAAGCAGTGGACCAGTGCAGTGTCGTCAAAGGGGGGGTGCCGACTCCCCCTGAGTGATAGGAGCTGGGTGGTGCACTGTAGCATTAAGTGCAGCACTCGGCTCCTGTCACAGTGAGAGAGCCGGTACTGCACACAGGGCAGTCTGCACATCCGGCACCCCCCCCCCCCAGTGATAAGAACGCTGAACGGGGTTTCGGCTGTGAGGCCATGCCCCCTTTTGTCGGGACTCACTCTAGCCCTCACCGCACCAGGTGTCAGTGCTCGGAGGGACCCCACTGGACCAGTGGAGAAGTTGCCCATAGCTACTGTATGTTGAACTGGATCATTGGTCTGGCACCAGACCTTGCTGTTGTACGTATAGACTGCTTTATCTCTATGGTCCGGATTCAATTGGCCTCAATATCTTACCACATGAGTAAAGGGTTGTAACCTCTAACTTTTACGTTCAGAACTATTCAATTACAAGCCATTTTCCTTGCGTGGCTAACACGCGTTATCCCCTTGATTCGGCATAAGTACCCAGAGCTTTAGTTTAACGCGTTTGTGGCGGCCGTGTTGAGGTCAGAATACCTAACTTAATGTGGATTTCTGCTCAAGCCTTAGGAGGTAAACAGAAATCCACATTAAGTGCAGCCTGCGGGCAACGCACTGCATCGCAGCTAATTCAAACTTCAAGACTAACTGAATTTCCCCCCCTGCTTGATATATGGGACATTCTATTTGGAAACTTGCTACATAAATTTATTGTTTTAATACTCCCTACTTATATAAGCTAATGAGGACAGATACTGCGGATTTACTATAGAGCTACAGGTCCTTCAGCTTTTATCCTTTCATCTCATCTGAGAGGGTCTACAGTATTCTAAAACAGTAATAGAAAAAAAAAAGAATGCAGTGTATTTAGTTGATATAATGGTGGTAGATATGCCTGTCCAGTGGCCACAGTAGTTTGTGTTACCACAGCAATTTGTTGCAGCTCCAGGGAACACTAGATTTAATCTGTCTCAGACAGACTTCATGTCATTGGCAGCATTCCACAATCTGCCACTACCCCAGTATAAATAAAGGTTTGGCCTGTAAGACTACTGTCATGTATTATAACTTTTTACTTTCAGAAAGTAAACTGTAACAAGACGACAATATTAACAAACTGCTTTTGCTTTTGATATTCATTTAATCTGCTTATTTATAATGTGTCTCTTTGTTTAGCAGTGCACTGAAAATACCACATCAAACTGTACCTGCAGCATTCCAGGGAGTGGATGCCTCTCAGAGGACTCACAGACCTGGCCCTGTCTGATAATCGTGGACTCAGAGGGCCCTGGCTGTAATCTCTTCCCTGTCCCATCCAATTATCCGACTCGAAGTGCCCAGCAGCCTTACCGGGAACAAACCACAAATCACATTAAAAAAGCATATGATTCACAGAGAGAATACAACTTCAAGCCACTTCATCCTTTCTCATCATAAAAAATAAACTCACTGAGAGTGATGCTAGTCTTGAAATACAGTTAATCAGAAAATTAGCAAGAATACATTCAGCATCCTACAACAACCATGTCAATGAAGCAGCCTCCTTAATTTGATACATTCTACTAATTTATTACCTCTGGATTTTTGCTGTCATATTTTTTTGATATAGCTTATTACTAAGTATTATCTATTTGGTGCCAAATTTTGTAGGCCAATAATTCATTATTACGCACCTTGGTTAATTATTTTATTCTTTATCATAATTATGCATCAGCGTAATGGAAATTTTATTATCTAAATTAATTATGTAATTATTTTAACCTTGAAACTTGATATTTGCAGGTATTATATATAAGAATGTAGCTAAGATAAATTTAGCTAATAGATATATGGTGAAGGACAGTTATGGTTGGCAGCAGCTATTTTAAGATTTTCTAGTGACTGGTTCATATCTTGTTGCCTCTCTTCATTCCAAACGTAATGCACAACTGTTAGTTCACTAGGTTATGTATACTGTGTTCCCCCATCTCTTAGATTGTAAGATTATTTAAGCACGGCCATTTTTACATTCTGATTTACAATATTGTATGTAATTTGCTTGTGTCAAGGTCCCTTCACTGTACAGTGCTGCATAATATGTTAGTGCTTTATAAATTAAACATAATAGTGTAATAATGAAAATAATAATGTAGTACATGTATACTTAAATAAAAAGTTCAAATACATTTATTATTTTAGGTTTGCCTGCTGAATACATATTTGATAGTTTTTATTTTTACTTTAGTAAAAATTATTTATAGCTCATTAAATGCTGCATCTGAACAAATAGTAAAGATATTGCCAGATACTATATTATTACAGAATACATAAATTAGAGATATTAAGCAATGTATAACAAATGAAAAGTAGAGGTTTAATATTTTCATAGCAAAGGCACAAAGGTCAGCAAATAAACTCATTCTTTAAGGAACAGTTAAACATAACGAGGGAACTAATGCATTACAGTCAACCCCTCCCTTCGCTTATACATAGTAGAGGAAGCTATTTTGAGGGATGATCCAACATTCTTCACACTACAGCATCAGTGTCTCCGTCAACTAGTGAACAGTTCCAGGTTTAAAGAAAAGTTAGGTAGGCCTGGCCTAGAGCAGCAGAAGAACAGAGGAGAGACTTTGCTCATGAATGTTATCTGTTAAACATTAAGTGCAGCCTGCAGATTCTGTTTCTTATTGTCTGTTACCCCTATAATAGTATAGGTTTCTTTTGCTCCTGCATCCACCCACAACCTAAAGCATATACATAGTTTAAATGGCTACTGATGAAACTGGCACTACAGCAGGTGCTTGTGATGGGAAGGAATGAACATTCTCTGAGAGTTAATACAGAAGATGAGGGAACTGGTGGGAACACAGAAAAAGAGACCTAGTGGCATGATTCAGAAATGGATGTAGAGGCGGATTTTGCCTAGGGGCTGCAGCCCCCCCCCTCAGTAAAATCCACCACTTCAGTGTAGTGACTGCACTGTGACTGGCAGTGGTTTCCCATTTGAAGCGCTATCTGCCAATCACATAAACAACAGGCAGTCTCAGGGGGAGGTGTCTCCTTCCCCTGGGACTGCCAGTCCGGGCTGCTATTGGCAGAGAGCAGCCTTCAGTAGGAAGACGCTACTCTGCCTTTCTGCCAGTGATACCAGGGTCCTTGGGGCTGCAGAAAATGCAGGTCTTTGGAAGCCGGTGATATGCGCATGCTCGGCGCTCCGCCACTAGTGCGCATGCATCGGTCCCGGCGCCTATCAGATCGATTGTGCAGGCGCCGGAACCCAGACAGAACTCGGGTGAGTGTTTTTCGGCGGAGGCAGCCCCCCTCATCTAAGAGGGTAGGAGCTGCCGCTGGATGGTATTGCACAGCTGCACATAAATGTCTGTGCAATACCGTCCAACAAAGCGTAAATGCAGCAGGAGGTGTCTGGAGGAAATAGACACCTCCTTGCAGCATCTGAGAGATCCTAGTACAGCATCCGTAAATGCTGCTTCAGATCCCCATCACAACCTTCAGTCGCGATAGTTGTCCCTTTGGCCAGTCTGCATAAGCTGAAGCTTACCTCAGCCTGGTCAGTGCCTGGCACTTCCGAGCCCAGGAAATCTGTGTCCACCAACACAGACCCTGGCATCATCCCTCCTAGAAAACGGGGACGATTTGCACCTGATTCCAGGAACGCCTCCCAAATGCTGCAGCCTGTCAATCTGGGAGACACTGCAGGAGACTCGCAATGAGAAGGCTGTACATGCACAGTACACATCCTGCACTTGCGCAATCCTCCAACAATCGGAGATGTGCACTAACCATAGGGTTAGAATGCAACTTTGAATCAGGCCCTAGGTCAACAATAAAAGATCAGAGAGGGCGGGTTCTGTTGATTCCGCACAGGAAAATAAATTTTTGTTAACTAGATAAATCACTATAATTGTAACAATTAATGACCAGCTTCTTTATCATTAATAAAAGATGTCAGTCTAGGTAAGTTACTGTAGAAAAATAATAGACTGCTTTTTTATAATATCAGTTCAGCAAAATAAAAATGGCTGCCTTCAATGTGTGTAGGTAGAAGACAATAGTACTGTCAGAAACATGTTTTTTTATTTTGTTTTGTCAGCAATAATTTATTTATTACCACTTATTTATATAGCGCATACATATTCTGCAGCGCTTTACAGAGTATATCTGGCCACTCACATCAGTCCCTGCCCCAGTGGAGATTACAATCTATATTCCCTATCACATGCGCACACACATACGCACTAGGGTTAATTTGTGTTGGGAGCCAATTAACCTACCAGTATATTTTTGGAGTGTGGGAGGAAACCGGAGTACCCGGAGGAAACCCATGCAAGCACAGGGAGAATATACAAACTCCGCACAGGTAAGGCCGTGGTGGGAATCGAACACATGACCTCAGTGCTGTGAGGCAGTAACGTTAACCATTACACCGTCTGTGCTGCCCATTTATTTAGATGTAGTTGTCATAAAAATATGTCTCACACATACAAGACAACATAGGGTTAAACAAACACAATCCATCCTCTACAATTGTCTTTAAGCTTTTGTAGACAGCTAATTAAACGATATTGGCATGGAATATACTAAATGATATGAAGAATCCAAACCTCAATGCTCCTCTCCAACTCCGACAGACCAAATGCTTTTGTTGATTCCAGCCCATGCCTGTTACTTCCTAGATCTTTGGAAAACCATCGTGGAGACCTCCGGCCAATATCCAGGTGCTGTTGATAGCCATCATTAAGGCCATAACGTGAGGGCAAGCTGACATATCCATTACAGACCTGGTATGACATGTCTAAAGTGCAAAGTTCCAGGAAGTGTGGTAATGATACAGTGATGTTTAGGCACATATAGTTATATACATTGTGGTCAGGTTATGTGTAGAAATTTGGGATGTAAAATCTTTGACCTGTAAAGATAAGTAAAAAATTATAAAAATCTTAAGTGCTGAACTCATGACTTATCAGGATCAGTTTGCTTTTAGAAACCTACTCAATGGGCGCAATTCAGTTTAAATGTGATGTTGAATAGCCCCGGGAGGGAGCTCCCGGAGATTCAATTCAGTGCGCTGTTAAGTCGGAGAATGCCAGTTCTCGCAACTTAACCTGGGTGTTTAGTCATGAGAACCGCCACTGTCTGAATAAAGTGCCGGCCAAGAGGCTGTTAGCGCTGCGATAAGCCGGCAAACATCCGTGTGGCCGGCACTTTTGTCGGATTTCTCCTCGCATCCCCAGGGGGGTGCGAGAAATCTTTTAGCCTGACCAAACATCGCGTTGAATTGAATAGCTGCGGGAGCTCCCTCCCAGGGCTATTCATCATCACATTGAATCGCGGCCATTGAGCACATAACACTTCAGATATAGGTTCTTGCATACATAACTGGAGGGCTAAGCACAAGTAGGTAATCAGTCTGTCCGAGCATCCTCAGATTCTGTGCTGTGTGGCTCTCTCACTGACGGCTGTAGAAGGCTAAGAAAGCTAGGGTGAAAACAATCTGGTTTTCTGGCATTTGGGACAGGTAGGTAGAGGAGCGCTTAACGCGTTTCGTCATGCTCCAGACCTCAGGTATACCTTTTATATATGCTCCAAAGGACAGCAGTGTCTGTTTATTGGTTAAGCAGAAATGCTACTGACATACGCTGTTTCTGTCAGCAATATTCATTCAATCTATGCTTATCTGCATAGCATGGGATAAACAACATCCTCAATGATTTGTACGGGCAAAACACATCTATGATTGTAGAAGTAAAATTGCTAAACATCCATAAAGGTTTATCATTCAGAATGGATTATTTAATACATTGCACACATAATAAAATATTTCTGAGAGAGCCATCGGTAACTTACAGATAAAATACCTATACAGTGGTAAATATTCAATGAAAAATGTTACAATCTAACAGTAAAAATAATGTCAAATAAATTTTCATCCAAACAGTATATACTTTTAGAATTGCCACTTATTAAATTGTATGTATGAGAAACCTCCGGTATGTGCTAATTTCCACTGCGCAGGGCTTCTATTTCTGCAGCTGTCATTGAATTATTACGACAGCAGGGACAGCACCGCTCCTGCTGTGGCGGCTGCTGGCTCCAGGGGCTACACGCGGGATCTCGCCTCTGTGTATGCAACCACCAATTACAAATACAATGACACTCCCATAACATGCCCATATGACCGACCATCCTCATGCATGTGCTAAGACACCTCCCTGTCACTGCCCACTACATTTTCTATATACTTTTCCCTGCATACGCCTGAAATTAGAATGGTGACTCTGCACGGACACAATTAGGATGCATGCACAGTGCGACTTAGGGCCGTATTCAATTAGACGCGAAAAGCCGAGATCCGCGAAAAAGTATCGTCAATTGCGACTTTTCGCCTGTTGGAAACTTATCTCCGTATTCAATTCCACCCGCTTTCGCGTACGCAGAAAGTCAATGCAATGTAATAGGCGAAAAAGATTCGCCTCTGAACAGCAGGAGAAAAGAAGTGCAACATTTTTATTTTGGGGTGCAAAGGTGGGGAAACCTCTCAGAACCCTTGGGACAGACCCCCAAAGGACAACTGCGTCAAAAAAATTCCATAAAAAAACGAAGAACACCCCAAAAAAGTACTTTCATTTTGGTGCCGAAAAAGCACAAAGTGGGGGGACAACTTCAAAAACTAGCAAAATAAGGTTCTAGGGGTGCTCTAAGACGGGGCCAAGTGTTTTGGGGATTACAGGTGCTTTTATGAGGGCGGAATTTCACTTTTATTAAAACTTCACTTTAGAGACATTAAAAGATGCTTGCACCCATTTTCAGGTACCCCAAATTTGCCAGGACAACTTATTTTCTCCAAAAAATACTGCTTTATGCCATTCTTCACCACTTGTGCAAAGACGCTAATTAGAGGCTATTGTACCAACTTAAGTACCCTAAACAGTTTTATTAGGACAAATCGAGCACTACTACATTGATCCCCAATGTTTCTGCATCTTTTTGATGGGTTCAGGCTGATTTCCCCGATTCTGACACCACTTTCTGCCTGTTCTGACTTCGTGTGTCACCGTTTTTGCCTCTTTTGGAATTGAATACGGCGAATAGCAGGGACGCGCACGATAAGTTTCCGCGGCCAAAAGACGCGATGTAGGCAAAAAGTCCGGCAAGCGTAACTTTATCACGGGTGCGAAACTAATTGAATACCACCCTTAGACGTGCAGTAGCAAAAAATAAATAATCAATACACTACATCCAACATCGCAAGTGTGTACACCTCTGAATCAGGCCCAATTTATGGGTATAATTTAAGTAAGGCACGACATGGCACAGCACATATAACAAGCTGCCTCTACATAGACATACTGTACATATAGAATGCATTGAGCAAGTCCATGATCTAGCTGTGCAGGCTATTTTTGATATTATTGTGGTTTTAAAGCTTGGAAACTGGGACACTACACTTTTTGCAGAAATCAACACTTCACATCTAAGCACAGCCTAATATCATAAGCCCCTCCCCAACCTATCCGATCATAGATGGAACTATTAGTAAAATACTGAGGGCCTGATTCAGACCCGGACGCTATTTGCGGACGCTCGTTCTTAAAAAGGGGCCGGATAAATTGAGCGCTCGCTCCTTGCGGTGTGTTGACGCCTCTATGTCTGAGGGAACGTCCGAAAAATGCGCTTGCTATTTTGTAAAGACGCCCCTTTGCCGTTCGCATCACACGTCATCTCCGTTATTTATTAGATTAATCGGGAACATCGAAAGGCCTCTGAACTGCTCGCAGTGCTTGTAGTAGGATTTACTTCCCACTATCACTGCGAGCAGTTCAGGATAAAAGACAACCAAGTGACGTGGTCGATGACGCTCCTTTACTAATTATGCACTGACATTAAACGCCGTTTTGACCGTTAGGCACGCCTGCGTTCGGATCTCCACTCCCCTGTTTTCAAGCACCTTTACCTGTTACCACCCACAAACTGTACATTCTGTCAATCAAATTAGCAGCCCCTCGTTGATTTATGAGCGCCTGATTTCCGACCACAATGACTGGTTTGCGCATTGCAAACCATACGCATGCGCAGTTGTGCGAACATCGCTCAGAGCGATCGAGCGGCCGCTTACGAGCGGCTCTGAATCAGGCCCTGAGTTTCATAACCACCAAAAGTGTTTAATGGTCATTTTATAAAACTATAAAGTACTGCACATTTGTCATTTCATGGCAGAACTCATGGTACTCTCAGGGCTATTGTTCATACAAGATCCTTTGTGCATATGATAAATGTTGGAGAGGTGTGCGCTCCTGCCCTGCCTCTTCCTGTACAGTGATGCACTGGCGGGATGACTGCCGTGCTAGTGAGCATGCGCACTCGGGGCCTGATTCAGATTCGGTCGCTAGGCTGCGTTCGCGCATAGCATGCCGATGTTTGCAATCTGCGTATGCGTTTAAGACGCAGTGCGCGTGCGCGAACTAGTCCATGCAAATGCGAATTGATCATACCCTGTACACAGAAGCTCCACTAGAATGAGTGACATGACATGCTGTTTGTGTGTGGTGACAGGGGTGGTCGATGGTAATGGGAGCAGTGGTGGTGCGAACGCAGGCGTGTCTGTGCATCTGAGCTCCATTTCAGGGGCGTGCATAATTAAGACGCATCGTCAGTATACACGTCACATGGCTGATTTACACACTGCAGCACATCGCGGTAGTGTATGGTCAACCACAAGTGCTGCGTATGGGTCCAATGTTACTCGATGTTACCGATTGTGTAATACCCTTCCTGGAGATGACGTTCAGTGCCTTGCAAAAGTATTCACCCACCTTGGCTTTTTTCCTTTTTGTTATATTACAACCTGTAATTTATTTATATTTTTAATCTGAATTTTATGTGACGGATCTGCACAAAATAGTGTAATTTGGTGAAGTGAAATGAGAAAAATAGATCTAAAAAAGAATCATAAATAAAATTGTGAAAATTGGCATATGCAATCACCCTCTTTGCTATGAAGCCCCTCAAAAGTTCTGGTGCAACCAATTACCTTCAGAAGTCACAAAATTAGTGAAATGAAGTCCACCTGTGTGAAATCTAAATGTTACATGATCTGTCAGTATAAACACACCTTTTCTGAAAGGCCCCAGAGGCTGCAACACCACTAAGCAAGAGGCATCACACCATGAAGACCAAGGAGCTCTCCAAACAAGTCAGGGATAAAGTTGTTGGAAAGAACATGGTACCACAACAAACCTGCCAAGAGAGGGCCACCCACCAAAACTCACAGACTGGGCAAGGAGGGCATTAATCAGAGAGGCAGCACAGAGACCAAAGGTAACCCTGAAGGAGCTGCAGAGTTCCACAGCAGAGACGGGTGTATCTGTGCATGTGACCACAATAAGCTGTACACTCCATAGAGCTGGGCTTTATGGAAGAGTGGCCAGAAAAAAGCCATTACTTAGTGATAAAAATAAGAAGACATGATTTGAGTTTGCCAAAAGGCTTGTGGGCGACTTCCCAAATGTATGGAAGAAAGTGCTCTGGTCAGATGAGACTAAAATTTTACTTTTCGCCCACCAAGGAAAACGCTATGTCTGGTGCAAACCCAACACATCCCATCACCCCAAGAACACCATCCCCATAGTGAAACATGGTGCTGGCAGCATCATGCTGTGGGGATGTTTTTCAGCAGCAGGGACTGGGAAACTGATTCGAGTCGAGGGAAAGATGGATGGTGCTAAATACAGGGATAATCTTGAGCAAAACCTGTTTCAGTCTTCCTGTGATTTGAAACTGGGACGGAGGTTCACCTTCCAGCAGGACAATGACCCGAAGCATACTGCTAAAGCAACACTCGAGTGGTTTAAGGGGAAACATTCAAATGTGTTGGAATGGCCTAGTCAAAGCCCAGATCTCAATCCAATTGAGAATCTGTGGTCAGACTTGAAGATTGCTGTTCACAAGAGGAAACCATCCAACATGAAGGAGCTGGAGCAGTTTTGCCTTGAGGAATGGGCAAAAATCCCAGGGGCAATATGTGGAAAGCTCATAGAGACTTATCCAAAGTGACTTGCAGCTGTAATTGCCGCAAAGGTGGCTCGACAAAGTACTGACTTTAGGGGGGGTGAATAGTTATGCATGTTGAAGTTTTCTGTTATGTTATCCTAAATGTTGTTTGATTCACAATATAAAAAAAAACACAACAACACAGTTGTAGGCATGTTCTGCGAATGAAACGATGCACACCTTCAAACAATCCATTTTAATTCCAGGTTGTGATGCAACAAAACATGAAAAATACACAGGGGGGTGAATACTTTTGCAAGGCACTGTATGTTACTAAAGGAAAGTGGGCTTCTTTTGTCAGGCTGGTGGGCATCTAAATACATACCGCGATCACACAGCAAGACATAGTGGGTGTGCTAATGTCTTGCTAGCGATTGCGGTATTTGCATACTTGGGCTGCTGATGGCTGCGTGCGAACGCAGCCTAGCGACTGGTTCTGAATCAGGCCCTCTGTTCGCACCACTGTGTAGAACAGAGTGCAGTACTTTGTTCCTCTGTAGAGATCTGCTGCTGTTACCGTTACCTACTGCACTTACTGCTGTTAACACTGTGCCTACTGCTGTCACCGCTGGTAACCCTGGTAACACTGCTGTTACCAAATAATCCATCCAGACTGGTTAAGGACATCTGTGCGGAGTATAATCCATTTTACATTCCACAGACACATGTTATAAGTAACCAAACAGGTCCTGCCAATAGAAAATGCACAGTGCAATAGCCAGCATGAGCTTTGTAAAACTGAGAGGCTCAGATAATTACGCCATGTGGAAATTCAATATGGACATGCAGCTAAAGCAAGAAACGTTGTGGAAGATCACAAATGATCCAGGTGACAATCCAAATCCTGATGAAGTGGATAGATCCATGAAAACCATTGGCCTACCTGTAGAACAGCACGTGTATTCCATATTTCATGGGAAAGTGTCAGCACATGACATGTGAATAGCACTGCATGCAGCGTATGTAGATAAAGGTCTGATGAGGAGGATAAACCTGAGGCATACACTGTACAGCACCAAACTGAGTGCATGCAGGGCATGACCGAACATAGGAGTTTCATCACCCGGGGCAAGGCAGTAATTTGGCGCCCCACCTATTATGTCACATATAGTAATGCCCCTTACACCATTATGCCACACACAGTAATGCCCCTTATACATTCTGTCACAAACAGTAATGTCCCTCACACAATTATGGACCCCTCACCCTGCAGCCTCACCTCGTCCCCCTCCTCTGACAGCAGTCCAGCAGACCCACAGCCGTTCCTTGAAAGAAATACAGTGCCCACTGCCATCATTCTAATGTGGCTACAGTCACAAGCCAATCGGAGCTCACAGACCAGCAGCCGCTGCTAATTGGCTGCTGGTCCACAAGCTCTGATTGGGTCATGATCAGCACCACAAGCAGCCACTTTAGAATGACAGTGGAGGGTGCTGTGTCTCTCAAGGGCTGCAGACGTCTGGCTGCAGGTGTGTGTGTGCAGCTTTAAATCCACACCTGCTGCTACCCAACCCCCCTCAGCAGCATGCACACCCCCTTAAATTCTGCTCCTGGGGCATGTGCCCCCCTAGCTGCCCCCGAATTTGGCCCTGATGCAGGGACATTAATGAGTACATTGACAAGATATAGTCCATATCTCAGCAACTGACATCTGTAGTCCAGATGGATATGAGGTCATCAAAATCTGACGCCCAAATTTGATTTCTTAGTAGTGGCTTGGGAAGTCTGTGCGACCAAGCTATCAGTGGAGATTGTGAGGTCTAAGCTGCTGCAGTTTCAAGGATGCATACCAGGAGACAAATGCTGAGAGTTTTGCTTTACTCACAAAGGCCACTAAGTGCAATCATTTCATTTGTCAAAGTGAGACATAAAGCCTCTGAATGCAGACTGAGAGAGGTGGCATGCAAAAGAATTGTGAAAAAAGAAACAAGTCATCTTTAAACAGTTGCAGGAAGATGGATTCGGGAGCCACAAGACATGTCAGATGCAATCAAAATGGTTTACATCATTGAGCACATGTGATGTTATATCAGTCAGAAAGATCAGCCATGAAAGTTGGGACAATCACTGTATGCCTAAGAATTAAAGGTGAAACTGCTATCAATGACATCCAGGATGTGTTATTTGTACCAGATTTGGGGACCCACCTTATCTTCATAAGTGTCCTAGAAAACAAGTAATTCAAGGTCAAGTTCACAGAGGGCACGTGTATTGTGCAGAATAAAAGAAGCACTATAACAGCAGCAGCAACCCGGTGTCAACAACTTTACGTCCTAGACATGAAGGAGTATTATGCGATGACAGTCTCTGATTTGAGCAAGTCTATGGTGCTGTGGCTAGATGACTAGGTCACCAAGGATAATGATAATGTCCAGGAACTCCTTGATGGTATGATGACAGTGATAGCTGTGAACAATTCAGAGAGACTTGCATGTGAGAGCTGTGTAAAGGGTAAGCAAACCAGTTGTCCCTATCTGAAGTCAGCAACTAGAGCTGAGGCACTGCTAGCATTGGTGCAAACAGATGTGTGTGGTCCAATGGAGGTAGAATCGATGAGTGAATATCGCTATATCCTGACATTCATCGACACGAGACTGACACACATTTACTTAATTAAAGCTAAGAGTGAAGTAATAAACAAAAAATGCAGATTACAATAGTTTGGTGGAGACTTAAATGGGTCAAAAACTGAAGTTCTTGATATCTGACAATGGCGGGGAATATGAGAACAAGAGTGTACCATCTTCTTGAAGAAAAATGGCATAGAGCACCAGCTAACCATTGTATATACGGCAGATCAGAATGATGTCAGCGCACAGGCCAACCATACAATTGTGGACAAAGTGTGGACTATGCCGAGTGACACAGTCCTAGAAAAGAGATTTTCGGCAGAAGCAGTGTCTACCACAGTATATCTGAAAATGAGTGCGCCCATAGTAACTGTGAAAGGCAAAACACTGCTAGAGGCATGGTCTCAAAGAAAGACCAGTATCAATTATCTCTGAATCTTTGGGTGCAAAGCACATGTACACATCCCTAAGGAGAAAAGGTGTAAATTAGATCCCAAATCAGTCAAGTGTACCATGCTTAGAT
The DNA here is from genome assembly GCA_031769625.1 of Taudactylus pleione. Taxonomy (NCBI): domain Eukaryota; kingdom Metazoa; phylum Chordata; class Amphibia; order Anura; family Myobatrachidae; genus Taudactylus; species Taudactylus pleione. The sequence goes on from JAUIMM010000018.1 coordinate 23,167,508, forward strand.
ACTGCCAGGAAATTAGAGGATACAGACTATGGGACATTGCAGATGAAGGGCTTACGGAATCGAGGGTGGTGGTGTTCCATGAAACAGCGCCACCTAATGTGAGGCTGGAACGAAAACTGCAGTACAAGTTTATTATGTTGAATATGCCGACAGCTTGCAGCATGTCTGATTTAGATACAAATGTGGATATCCAACCACAGAGCAGGGGTAATGAAGAGTTAGCAAATATCACTTTGTTTATCCCAAACTATCCAAGAGGCAAAGTCATGCAATGATTAGGAGTAATGAAAATCAGCAATAGATAAAGAACTGGCATAATTGGATGAAGATACTTGGACTGTTGTTAACAGGCTGAGTCATTGCAAGATAGTTAAAAGCTAGTGGGTTTTTTTTGTAAAAAGTTAATATAGTGGGTACTATTGCTCATTATAAAGCCCGCCTTGTCGGGAGAGGATATACGCTAGAATCCGTTATTGACTATGGGAAAATCTTCTCGCCTGATGCAAGGTACAGTACATTACATTTAGTCATTGCCATATTTGCCATGCATGATTTACTGCTGTACCAGTTAGACTGACTCAGCTTTCTTAAAAAGGGAAGTATTTGAGGACATTTATATGGAATATCCTGAGCATTACAATTAGAACACTTTCAAAAAGGAATGGTCTGTCAGTTGAAAAAGGCATTGTGTAGTCACATACAGAGTGGTTATTGTTGGTACATTAAGCTAGATGCTGTACTTTTAGAAATGAACTTTTGTGCATTCAGAGATTGACCACTGTGTATCCCACAAGACAATAGAAAATTGTTCATCATAGTTGTATAAGTGGATGATTTGTTGCTAGCAGGGAAAACACATAGCCAGTGTCAAACATGTTGGAAAAAAAATGTAAATTAAAAGACATAGGGCCTAATTCAGCAGTGCACGCAAGTAGACTCCTGAACGCAGATTTCCGATGATCGGGAATCTGCGCAGGTGCATGACCCATTCTACGCATGTGCATAACGGGTCTGCGATCCCGCATGCAGACTGCCAGCAGACTATCAGTGATTGACAGTCTGCTGGCGTTTGTGGGTGGGGAGTGGGCGGCAATGGTCTCCGTTTCCTGAAAAGGAGGCATGCTCCCACCATTGGGGGTGGAGGGAAGAGGCCAGGATCTCAGTCGGCTGATGGAGATTTCCTGGCTTCTTACTCTAATCTCTGGCGGATGCTGCGGGACCTCATGGGTCACGCAGTCGGCCGATGGTCCGTAATTATCCAATGCTGTGTTGGACAATGCAGCTTGGATACGTAGTGCAGCAGGAGGCATTACCATAATTTCAAGGTTCACAATTGTAAAGCTGCCTGCGTGCAGCTTTGCAATCGTTGCTGAATCAGGCTCATAGTGCCTGCACATCTCATTTAGACTTAAGGGCCTTACAAAACTTGAGTGCAGGATCTGTCACAATCGATCAACTTATACTTACCAGGTATGCAATGACAGATGCAAAACCACTCAAAGTTCTCCTATTCACAAAGGCACAAAAATGACACTGCCACGTGAGGCAGAGATAGAGGAAATTAAGAAAGTTCCTTATGAGAGTGATATTAGAAGTTTAACTTCCTCGCACTGGGGATTCACCTGCAAGTAATTGGCAGGTTACCAGCATTTGGGGGAGGTAAATGGGGTGGATAAGGAAATGCAGGCATGTCAGGACCGTTTAAATGCAGTTTCATGTGCGAGCATAATTTAGCCATTGCGATCTCCTTCGCAGCATGAGAGCTCTCAGCATGTCAGGAGAGATGTAGTGTTTGAGGCAGGTCAAGACACAGAAGCTACATGGTTGCCCAATCTGCATCGATGTTCCCAATGTTTATGTTGTTGCACATCATCGGATAGATATAAGAAGGCAGCAGTCAGTGTCCCTATGCTTGGGTAAGCTTTGGAGACATTAGCATATTTTCGTTATTGTGATCAGTACGAGAGCGCAGTTGCGATTGCATTAGCGTAAATCTATGAATCAGGCCCAAAGTCTTCTTAGCCAAGATGAGACTATCAGCATTGAGTGTGACAATAAGCAGTGAGCACCCATGGATCGTCCAAGCACATTGCTATTGGACATCACTTTATCTGTGAATTAGTGTTTCTTTTCAAACACTGGAAAACAGACAAAAATGGTCATTCAGACAAATTGATTTAAACATGTTTGTGGGTTACTCAGATGATCGATGTTCACGCAGATGATCTGATGCATATCCTTGGACACAGCAGTAGATCGAAGAAGCTGGCAGGAGGTGTCTATTTACACAAGATGCCTCCTGCGGCATTAGCATATTATCATAGCCACTGTGTACAAAAATATTAGCAACCGTTTTTTTTTACCCTGGTAACATTTATTATTACCGTTGACAAGTCATTTTACGTCATGTTTTCTAGTTATGTATGTTATTTTTGTCTGTTTCTAGATTATTCATGATATAACTTGTCAGCTAATTTTTCTCAGTGATTGGTCTGTGTTGTTAGTGTTTCATCAGGACCCTCTTCTGTTTCAGCAGGGCCCTTTTATTGATTTTTCAATCAAATTGAAAGTCCCTTTAAGACTTATTACTGCTAGACACCTTGGTGCGTTTTTTTTTTGTAACTCAGTCATTGTCTTTTCTTTATTATTATTATCCTTTATTTATATGGCGCCACAAGGGTTCCGCAGCGCCTCGCAAAGTACATGAACAAATGAGCAAACTCGTAAAACAGTGACTTACAGTACAAAACAATAAAGAATAAGAACATAGGACCTGATTCAGACCTGCTTGCTAGAGAGCAATCGCTCGTTGCTGGCGTTGTTTGCTAATGTGCGCATGCGTATACTTCACAGTGGGCATGCGCAAACTAGTACGAGCGATCGGAATGTGCTCGCTCGCCCTGCAAAGACAGCCCAGTGGAATGAGTGACAGGAGAGGCCGTTTGTGGGTGATAATAGGGGCAGGCCACTAGAAACGGGGGAGTGGATGTACGAAAGCAGGCGTGCCTGTGTGTTTCAACGCCGTTTCACAGGCGTGCATAATTAACAGGCAGCGTCATTGTACACGTCACCTGGTTGTATTTCACACTGAAGGGATCGCAGTGCTTGCGGCCAGGTATAGTCAACCTCAAGCGCTTTTCATGCACTTCCTGGAGATGACGTGCGCAAGTGGGCATCTTATGAATGGATGGTGGGCATCTGCATACACAAAGTGATTGCTCACCAAGACATAGTGGGCATGCTAATGCCTTGCCGTGCGATCGCCTGCCTTGCTGGGTATGCGCTGGATTTGCATACGCAGGGAGCAGGCGACTGCATCTTGTGAGCGGCTCTGAATCAGGTCCATAGTTTATAAACATTGTCATAACACTAAAAAAAAGCAGCAGGGCGTCATCAACCAAGTGTTAAGTGCCCTTGTGGAGAGTTTTGAGCAGCGGCGTCACTAGGGGGGTGCGGCCCGCGCCTGGTGTCACCCTTCAAGGGGGTGACACCAAGAAGAGCAGCACGTCACACCCGCAGGCCGCACACCCCAGGCACCACCGCCGACCATGCTGCTGGAGACACTAACTGTATATGCAGATCCGCGTGAGTCGTGACGTCCGTCCTGCTGGTCCTCTGGTCTGCCCGCCGCCGCCGGGGTGAGCTGCACTGCACATTCTCTCACCGCGGCCGGCGTCCAGAGCCACACAGGCACAGAGGATCTCTCTGTGCCTGTGTGTGGTTCTGGACGCCGGCCGTGATGACGTCATCGCGCACACCGGCTCCGCTTGTCCTTCTGGGAGCCGCTCAGCCTGCTGGAGAAGGAGGAGGGACTACTGACCTGAGCACGCTGCGTGTCAAGAAAAGAAGAAGCCAGCCAGGACTCAAGTTAAGTACACAGTGCGCACCCCACCCGGACACACCCAGAAGTAAGTACTGAGTCACTGCACAGGGGGGGCACAGTATAAGGGGGATTACTGGGGGCCGGGCCACCATTGGAGTTCCATGCTGGGGCACTGTATAAGGGCACTACTGGGGGCCATGGGACACAATATAAAGGCATTACTGGAGGCTATGGGACACTGTATAAGGGCACTACTGGGGGCTAAGGGACACTGTATAAGGGCACTACTGGGGGCTATGGGACACTGTATAAGGGCACTACAGAGGGCAATGGGACACTTTATAAGGGCACTACAGGGCCATGGGGCACTGTATAAGGGCATTACTTGGGGCAATGAGACACTATATAAGGGCATTACTGGGGGCTATGGGACACTGTATAAGGGCACTAAAGGGCCATGGGACACTATATAAGGGCACTACTGGGGGCAATGGGACACTATATAAGAGCACTACTGGGGGCAATGGGACACTGTATAAGGGCACTACTTGGGGCTATGGGACACTGTATAAGGGCACTACTGGGGGCTATGGGACACTATATAAGGGCACTACTTGGGGCTATGGGACACTGTATAAGGGCATTACTGGAGGCTATTGGACACTGTATAAGGGCACTACTGGGGGCTATTGGACACTGTATAAGGGCACTACTGGGGGCTATGGGACACTGTATAAGGGCACTACAGGGCCATTGGGCACTGTATAAGGGCACTACTGGGGGCAATGGGACACTGTATAAGGGCACTACAGGGCCCATGGCCATGGGACACTGTATAAGGGCACTACTGGGGGCTATGGGACACTGTATAAGGGCACTACAGGGCAATGGGACACTGTATAAGGGCATTACTGGGGGCTATGGGACACTGTATAAGGGCACTACTGGGGGCTATGGGACACTGTATAAGGGCACTACTGGGGGCTATGGGACACTGTATAAGGGCACTACAGGGCCATGGGGCACTGTATAAGGGAACTACTGGGGGCAATGGGACACTATATAAGGGCATTACTGGGGGCTATGGGACACTGTATAAGGGCACTACTGGGGGCAATGGGACACTATATAAGGGCATTACTGGGGGCTATGGGACACTGTATAAGGGCACTACTGGGCCTTGGGGCACTATATAAGGGCACTACTGGGGGCAATGGGACACTATATAAGGGCATTACTGGGGGAAATGGCACACTATTTAAGGGCATTACTTGGGGCTATGGGACACTGTATAAGGGCACAACTGGGCCATTGGACACTGTATAAGGGCACTACTGGGGGCTATGGGACACTGTATAAGGGCACTACAGGGCCATGGGGCACTGTATAAGGGAACTACTGGGGGCAATGGGACACTATATAAGGGCATTACTGGGGGCTATGGGACACTGTATAAGGGCACTACTGGGGGCAATGGGACACTATATAAGGGCATTACTGGGGGCTATGGGACACTGTATAAGGGCACTACTGGGCCTTGGGGCACTATATAAGGGCACTACTGGGGGCAATGGGACACTATATAAGGGCATTACTGGGGGAAATGGCACACTATTTAAGGGCATTACTTGGGGCTATGGGACACTGTATAAGGGCACAACTGGGCCATGGGGCACTGTATAAGGGCACAACTGGGGGCAATGGGACACTATATTAGGGCACTACTGGGGGCAATGGGACACTATATAAGGGCATTACTGGGGGCTATGGGACACTGTATAAGGGCACTACTGGGGGCACAGCTTAAAGGGCATTGCTGGGGGCACTGCCTCTCCATAAGAAAGGCAATACTGGGGGCACTACTGGGGGCACAGCTTAAGGGGCATTGCTGGGGCACTGCATAAGAGGCGCTACTGGGGGCACAGCTTAAGGGGCACTGCATAAGAGATGCAATACTGGGGGCACTGTATTAGGGCACTACGGGGGGCACAGCTCAAGGGGCATTGCTGGGCTACTGCGTAAGGGGTGCTACTGGGGGCACTGTATAAGGCATACTTCTGGGGGTACTGTATAAGGGGTACTGTATAAGACGCACTACTGGGGATACTGTATAAGAGGCACTACTGGGGGCACAACATAAGGGGCATTACTGGGGCACTGCATACTAGGCACACTGAATAAGGGGCACTACTGAGGCACTGCATAAGGCGCGCTACTGGTGGTAAAGTATAAGGGGCACTACTGGGGGAACTGTGTAAGTGGCACTACTGGGGGTACAGCATATGGGGCTCTAATAAAGGGGGCATTGCATAATGGGCTCTAATACAGGGGGCATTGCATATTGGGCACATCTACAGGGGGCATTGCATAAAGGGGCACTACTATAGAGGGAACTGCATAATGGGCACAACTATAGGGGCATTGCATAAGGGGCACTAATACGGCATTGAAATAGGGGCATTCCATAGAGGTAATGCGAGTGCTTGTCCATCTGCAAATGGAAACTCTTGCTGCCCATTGATTTAACATATATAATAGTGCTTTATAAATTATCCATATATTAGAGTTGCTCATTTATTAGAAACATATTTTCAGAGAATAAAGTGAGGTTTCACAGCAGTCTGGTGGAGACAGCCTAACCCTACTCCTGACGCTATTGGAATTGAGTGCTGCCTAGTTTCTGCTTTCACCTTTAAGAAATCTGCACTGTAAGTCTGAGTATGTTTGCAGTGATATTGTATAGTATGCTTATTGTTGTGACTTAAAATACATAATACACATTTATATGTTAAAAGCATTGTACTAGTCTAAATTTTTTTGGGTCAGGTTGGTGGGGGGGGGGGGGGGGGAGGCAACTTTTGCCCTGAATAAACACCTGGCTGCAGATAAGGGAGCGAGAGAGGGTCCATTTTGTATTATTGCATAATAGATCATATTTCTTTACATGTAATCAAACTTTGGCCCTCATTCAGAGCCGGACGCTCTGAGCAGAGCGCTCGCTCTGAATGAGGGCCGTCCTCAATAAAAATGGAGCGTCCTCCTGGACGCTCGTATAGCTGTGGGTCACCACCCACAGCACATACGAGCGTGCAGGATGATCGCCAGTGCGACCAGAAGCCTGTGGTCGGGGTTTTCGACCACAAGCCCTGGAGTGATTTTGGCTCTATCAGAGCCAAAATCACTCCCACTGACATCACTAGTGATGTCAGTGGGGCCGGCTTCTGACGGCAGGCGTTCCCATCGACAGCACGCCCCCTTTGATCAGACACAATGAGCGAAGGAAAGTCCTTCGCTCGTCGCGTCTGGCGCATGCGCACGACGGAGCTCCCTCCGTCGTGCGCATGCACAGTGCACACCATCGACCCACTTGCGAGCGGACAGCCGCTTGCGAGTGGGTCTGAATGAGGCCCTTTGATTTATAATATGATCTTACTGTTATGAGTTTAACGTGAGGAGGGAATGAGGTAGTAGAAAAAGTCAATGGAGGGTTGGTCATTGGGGACGATTGAATTGTTTTATCGCACCCTATCTCCCGCCTAAAGTGACGGGAGATTGGGGTGCGATATTCAATTGTTTTTGGGCGCACATGCATGTCGCGCACAAATCGACAGGGCTAAACCCGTAAAGCGGCTAAGTCCTGCTTTGGGCGCCCAAAGTGTCGACTTATTGAACATTTCTGCTCACCTGCCCTGAGCTATCAGCCACGGGTGCAAACAATTGAATCGCCCCCACTGTCTCTACCCTAAGGAGTATATTTAAAATGGCTCATTTTAAATTATTAATTGGTATTGGTATTGGTCTGTGTATTGCCCTTTATGTTAACATCATTATAGATGTGTACTCCTACATCTATCCTCGATATGCTATACAGCGCAAGATGCCTGACATGAGTGAGCCACCAGGTCCAGTGCAGCTCTGCTAACGTTGGGCATCTTTGTTTGCTAAAAATGAGAAATGAGTCTCAGTCACAATGCAATGTGACTACTATAGTACGCACAAGGAGACTGTGTTGATTAATTTGATATATGACACTTGTATATTGTGTCAGTATACAGATCAGAGCTTGTATTGGAAGAAAGCTGCAGCTGCTACTACTGCACTTTATATACAGATTCAGAGACTCAGTTGCACACAGATATACAAGTGTCATAAGAGAGCATTAGTGCCCCCCCATTTTTTAAATGGGTACATAAATAGTGCACCTGAAAAAGGGCCATGGCCTCATGGGGAAAGGCCAGGGAAGACATAGGGGAGGCCAGGAGATGCTGGGGCCAGGGAAGAGATAGGGGAGGCCAGGTTATGCTGGGGATAAAAGAAGAGGAAGCTACAAGTGAGAATGATAATAAACAGAAAAATTGACAGGCCCGTGTAGCGCCCCCAGCCCTGCGGTGCCCTGTGCCATGGCACCGGTCGCACTACCCTAGTTACCCTGAGTGTCATATATCAAATTAATCCTCCTTTTACATCCTAGTCACATTACGTTGCAACTAGGATGCATTTTTAGCTAGAAACAAGCAAAGAAGATGCCCAATGCTAGAAGATTCTTAAGCGACCTGGCGTATGAGGACATATCTGTATACATATATTAACATTACTTTTTTTTTGTTTTTCTAAATGTTTTGTTTGCCTTTTCTAAATTTTGCATGTTTGTGAACCCTGCATTGATTTCAATTAGGGGTAAATCGATTAGGGGTAAAATACACACCTTTCCTCATTGACTAACAGGGTATATTTAAATATTTAAATTAACTTCCCCATGCAGTGTTCTGCACTTGTAATTAACCTGGCAGGGTAACAGCAGAATCACATGGTCCAAGGTTTTCCTTCCTTTGCCTGTACTATTTACAATAGATTTACATTTTACATATTTTTATTTTATTTTGCAAAAAAATTCTATTATGCATTTTTATATTGTGCAGTGATATTCAATCATGCTACATGGTGTACATAAAGCAAAGAGGCCAAGTGGATACCAGCAAAGGAAGGCAAAAGAAACAAGAAAAAAAGCACTGAAAACGCAAGCTGGATCAATGCTTCAATTTGTCAAAAGACAGGATGATGGCCAGGGTTCATCAAAAGACACAGGGCCTGATTCAGAGCCGGACGCTCTGACCAGAGCGCTCGCTCTGAATCAGGGCCCTCCTACCTAAACTTGGAGCGGCCTCCTGGCCGCTCGCATAGCTGTGGGTGACCACCCACAGCATATGCGAGCGGCCAAAAAGATGGTCGCGATGGTCAAGGCCATCGCGACCATCGTGTTTGCGACGAGACCCTGTGGTAGGGTCTCGGTGACCGCAAGCCCTGGAGTGATTTTGGTTCTAGCACAGCCAAAATCACTCCCACTGACATCACTAGTGATGTCAGTGGGGCCGGACCCAGACGGTAGGCGTTCCCATGGGAATGCCTCCGTCTAGCAGCCACGCCCCCAGCACGCCCACCAAAGGGGGCGTGCTGTCAATCAACATCGACAGCACGCCCCCTTTGGTGCGAGACCCGGAGCGACGGCTTCCCCGTCGCTAGCCGGGTCTCGCGCACGCCGGAGCAGCCTCCGTCGTGCGCATACACACTAGGGCACCATCGACCAGCTTGCGAGCGCTCAGCGCTCGCAAGCGGGTCTGAATCAGGCCCACAGCTCCTCCGTGTCAGTCTCCACTTGATAATACTAATTCTTCTGATGATTGCATGCATTCTACAGAAGAGCAAGAAGTGGAAATTTCAGAATTTACAGCAGAAAAACAAGGAGTGGAAATGGAAGAATGTCAAGCAGAAGAAAGTGCTGAAAGTGACTCTAGCCTTGATACTGCAACGGAGATGAGTGGTGTTATGGAGAAAGATTTGCAAATTTTCCATGATGTTTCTTTCTGGGAAATACCAGTTCCAGATCACTTTCGGGTTGAAATCATCAAAAAGGGAAGTACTTATTTCCAGAACAAAGATGGTCCTTTTAGTGCAGTGGCAAGGCAAGATTCAGATGGAAAAGCAAAGAGAGAGAGCCCCCCCACACCTAAGGAAACATCATATGGGAATTAACCCCGAGGATACTCCAGGAGGATATCCGAAAAGAAACCATTATATGCAGGTTACAGCATTTACACCATGTGAGTAGGGTACGCATCACTTCACCCCTCATAAACATTTGTGTGTCACGATATAAAAAGACTTGTTTGGAATAACAATTAGGAAGGAAGAGTAAAGAAACCTTTTTAGGAGTTAAACCACACTTTCTAATGTGAGTGGGGTACGCATCAACCATATGTGCCTATTTGATAAGAACAACGTCATTCTGCATATGAACATTAATAGGAAAATTACATCAGACTATTAAGACACTCCTTTACTATTTTTGTTACATGTATCATATGGACAAAGTATGAAGATTTTGAGAACTCCAGATACAAAAGGATGACCAGCAGGATTTCAAATTTCTGATAAGGATTAAGTACTATCCCAATACTTTGTGTTTTGCAACATTTTATATCCAGCGCCACTGGATGACACAATAATTTTGCTTTGTTGGATTATATGTATTGGAGTCGGGTGAGCCTCCATTTGTTGTGTTGAACTGGGGGCAGCAGGTTTTGCGCACCATACCTTATAGTCACTTTTTAATAGACAGCAGCAGGACTTAGGCTGCACAAAACCATTGATGCCAAAAGTATTTCTTTAATGGAAATGGAGAAGAAAAAGTGGAGGGACATCTTGTACAGATTGCTTGATATAACATTGTTTCTTGCCAAGCAGAATCTAGCATTCCGTGACCACAAGGAAGATGAAACTTCATTAAATAAAGGGAACTTTCTTGAGATGGTTGAGATGCTGTCAAACTATGATCCAGTGCTGAAAGAGCACCTTATGAGATTAAAACAGAGCACATGTAAACTTAAAGTGTCAGTCTCTTATCTAGCACCAAACACTCAGAATGAGTTTATAAGTGCCTTGGCAACCCATGTGAAGGAGAAGCTTGTCATTGACATAAAGTCTGCAAACTGTTTTGGGATCATGTTTGACAGCACACCTGACATATCACATACTGACCAGATGTCCGAAGTGATCAGATATGTAAAAATCAACTATATGAAAGTTGAAGTAAAAGAGGTATTTCTTGGATTTTTTCCTTTAAAGGGGAAAACCGCTGCTGACCTCAGTTCTGACATTCTTAAAACACTGGAAAATGATGGACTGGACATAATGATGTGCCGCTCTCAAGGCTATGATAATGCTGCCACTATGGCTGGAATCCATGGAGGTGTGCAAGCCATTCTTAAAAAAAAGAACAGGAAGGCTATTTTTAGTGGATGTGTGGACCATTCACTTAATTTGTGTGGTCAGCGCACTTTTGCTGAAAATGCATCATGTGTGACATTTTTTGGGACTCTTGAAAGAATGTTTTCTTTCTTTGCTGCTTCCATCCAGCGATGGGATGTGTTAATGGAACATACTGGAGTCTCAGTAAAAAGGCTGTCAACAACACGCTGGAGTGCTCGCTCATCATGCTGCTGTTACACCAGTTAAGGAGAAGTTTGATAAGTTTGTGGAGGCGATCGAAGCTCTTTGTGATCTACATGAAAATTTGGACACAAGGGGAGCAGCACAAACTCTTTTTCCTGCTGTCTGTGATTTCACTTTTCTGTGCTACCTATACTTCTGGTGTAATGTACTTCAGGAAGTTAATCTAACACAGCAGTACCTGCAGACAAAGGGCTTAACTCTTGACAAGGTGGTGACAAAGTTAGAGGTGCTTAAAGTTTTTTCACATGATGAACGCAGTCAACTAGTGGAGCATGCAATTGAACAGGCACTTTCAAAGTCAGAAGAATATGGAATTGCAGTACAGAGAAGAGCCAGGGTCAAGAAGAGGTTGGCAGGGGAACAAGCATGTGATGCTGGACTCTCTCTTCAAGAAGAAAATAGGAGGGCGATGCTTGAGTGCATTGATTGCTTTCATTCTGAGCTTCAGATCAGATCAAGAGCCATCCAGAAAATAGCAGCCATGTTTGAATCTGTTCAAGCGAAGAGTCTCATATCTGCCACTGATGATCAGTTAAAGGTGTCCGTTCCAAAATTGACCACTTTCTATGATGAGTTATCTGAAAGTGCTCTTTTAATAGAAATACCAAGGCTAAGAAGGCACCTGAAAGCAGCAAAGATTGATCTGGAAAAAGCCAAAGATTGGGTAGTATTAGATATTTTTAAATTCATAGCAGAATGGGACTTTGTAGAATCTCTACCAAACCTTTCACAAAGTCTAAAATTATTTTTGACGATCTGTGTGTCTGTGGCTTCATGTGAGAGGAGCTTTTCAAAGCTGAAACTTATAAAGAACTATTTGCGATCTACCATGGGACAGTCAAGCAGTGGCGTCACAAGGGGGGTGCGGCCCGCATCGGGTGTCACCCTTCAAGGGGGTGACACCAAAGAGCAGCGCGCACACACCCGCGGGCCGCACACCATCCGCACTCCCTTCCCCGGCACCACCACACCCCGCCACTGCCTGGAGTCACTCACCGCGTCCAGCGTCCAGCATACAGCGCCACACACAGACACAAAGCGGCCTGTGTGTGGCTCTGGACGCCGGCCGCGGTGACGTCATCATGCATGCGGCACGCCGGAGGAGAAGAAGAAGAAGATGCGCGCCCGGACATCGTGAAGAGGGGTAAGTACTATTGCACAGGGGAGGGGGCACAGCATAAGGGGCGTTTCTGGGGGCACAGTATAAGGGCACTACTGTCTGGGGGCACCACTGGGGGTACTGTATGGGGGCACAGCATAAGGGCACTGCATAGGGGCACTACTGGGGGTACTGTATGGGGGCACAGTATAAGGGCACTGCATAGGGGCACTACTGGGGATACTGTATGGGGGCACAGTATAAGGGCACTGCATAGGGGCACTACTGGGGGTACTGTATGGGGGCACAGTATAAGGGCACTGCATAGGGGCACTACTGGGGGTACTGTATGGGGGCACAGTATAAGGGCACTGCATAGGGGCACTACTGGGGGTACTGTATGGGGGCACAGTATAAGGGCACTGCATAGGGGCACTACTGGGGGTACTGTATGGTGGCACAGTATAAGGGCACTGCATAGGGGCACTACTGGGGGTACTGTATGAGGACACAGTATAAGGGCACTACTGTCTGGGGGCACTGCATAAGGGGAGCTCCTGGGGCCGGGCATTGTATAAGGGTCACTACTGGGGGCATTGCATAAGAGCACTACTGGGGGTACTGTATAAGGGCACTACTGGGGACACTGCATAAGGGGAGCTCCTGGGGGTATTGTAAAAGTGACACTGCATAAGAGCTCTACTGGGGGTACAGTATAAGGGCACTACTGTCTGGAGGCACTACTGGGGGCACTGCATAAGAGGAGCTCCTGGGGGTATTGTATGAGGAGCACTACTGGGGGCACTGCATAAGGAGCACAGCGTAAGGGACTTTAATACAGGAGGCATTTCATAAAGGGCTATAATACAGGGGCATTGCTTAAAGGGGTATAATACAGGGGGCAGTGCACAAAGAGGCACTACTAAAGGGGTAACTGCATAATGGGCACAGCTACAGGGGGCATTGCATAAGGGGCACAACTACTGGGGCATTGCATAAGGGGCACTACCACAGGTGGCATTGAATAAGGGGCACTACTACTGTGGGCATTGTATAAGGGGCACTACTGTGGGCATTGTGTATAAGGGTCAATAATGTGGTCATTGTGTAAAATGGGCACTACTGTGTGCCAGAACATAAATAAGGGACGCTACTTTATGGTGTAATGTGAATCAGGGGCACTATGTGCGGTGTAATGTGGATAAGATTGTGCTACTGTGTGGAGTAATTTGGGATAGTATTGTATGACAATGCCCCTTTCGAGATCACGCCCCTTTTTTGCACCACACGCCTAAGGCGCATGCTGTCCTTTTATTGATAAATCGCTGAGGAATGGGGGGGTTGTTCCACCATGTCTCTAGGTCCACTTTAAGCACTGCTACCCAGAATATCGGGCGTGGCATCATCACCAGTTGGTACCGAATTTTTATTTTGGATGGGGGGGGGGTGTCACCGTGCAGCACAGCACCGGGTGATACCAACCCTAGTGACGCCTCTGCAGTCAAGGCTTTCAGACCTTGCAATTCTATCAGTTGAAAGTGAGATGGCAAAAGGCATTGACTTTGATGAAGTGATTCACAAGTTTGCAGCTGTGAAGGAAAGGAAAGTTTTGATTTTTTTTGTGGAGATGTTCATTAAGTGCTAAAATGCTTTTGTATTTGTTACTGTTTATGTTTTTTATGGTATTACTTCAAATTAAATTATCGAGGTGTGCAAATGAATACTTTGTGTGATACTTTGCTGAATATAATAAATTTAATATGGTTTGGCGTGCTGTTCATGAGAGTTTCTCTTAATGTCTTCATCCCTATGTTGCCCTTCCGAATCCTGGCTAACACATGAAAAACCTCATTGCAATGCAGAACCGTTTTACAGTCTAAGTTTGTGGCCAGTAAGTCATGAAACTGTTGAGTCAAATAAGTTAGGCATTGAGTTTAGTTTGCATAACACTTATGTAAATGTTATAATGTTTTACCTGTGATATTGTATTTTAAAGGTATAACTTTAGTTTTGTTAGCTGTTTATTTTATTACTATTGCCATTGCATTTAGTGATAGTACAAAAACAGTACTAAGGATGGGGGGGTGACACCATGAGCTACCACACCGGGTGACATCAACCCTAGTGACGCCTCTGGTTTTGAGTAGATGATCGTATGAGTTAGGGAAGGAAAAGCACATAAGGGAAGAGTGCCCTGCTTGTGAGAGCTTACATTCTATAGGGGTTTATGAACCATGTTTAATATATTTACTGGCTTTTCCAACCTTGAAATAAATAAATACATACATAAATAAATATCAATAATAATAATAAATTATAAGCTACTAGATAGATCTTCATTGCACATAATTGCATCAACATTCCAAGAGATATGTCATACCCCTGGACTACAGATAGACAGTAAAAAAGGCAGACAATGTCTAGATAGACACCAGATGTTAGACAGTCAATAGGTCGACTGGGACAAAATGTTGACACACTAAAGGTCGACATGTAAGAAGGTCAGCAGGTAGAAATGGTCGACATGGTCAAAAGGTGGACATGAAAATAGATGACACAAAAATGGTTGGAATTATTTTTTTATTATTTTTTTTAGGGTTAGGTTTAGGGTTAGGCACTTACCCTGATGGTTAGGGTTAGGCACCAGGAGGGAGGGTTAGGATTAAGATTAAGGCTAAAATTATAATAATATCATGTGTCGACCATTTGTACCTGTCGTCCTTCTTACATGTCGACCTTTTGTCCTAGTCAACCTATTGACTGTCTAACATCTGGTGTCTAACTAGACATTGTCTATCTTTTTACTGTCTATATTTTAATCCACACCCAACCCCGTATCTGCAGATGCATAACAGAGGTTTTTAGTCCAGTCCTCAAATACCCTAACAGGTCACACTTCCTGCAGTTTTGCCCATGTAAACAGGTGGGATAATTACTTACACAGCAAAAAAGATTATTTCGATGGTCCATGACGAAATTAATGATGAAAACATTACCCTTTGGGGGTACATGTGGACTGGAGTTAAAAAACACTGAGTTACAGTGCTAGGACCTACACTTGCCCACCTCTGACTGCTTGACAATACGCAAAAAACTATAATTAGACATATGCAGATGCATTTTTGGTCCGTAGTATGGAAATGCGTATCTCATGCAAGGAAAACAAACAGATATAAAGCAGCACTATTGTTTGCTGAATTGCTTATAATAGACAGGCTCCCCTCTTATTTTCTTAGACATTGGTGAACCACTATTGTATTTTAAGTGTGTAATGGATAAGTGTGCACTGTATCTCGAAAGCATATACATAGAAACAATGTTACAGTATGACTCCTTACTAGTGTTCTAAAGTTTAAGTCTGTGGCATACATGTCAACTTTCTGGCTGCCCCACTCAGCGCTGCAGGGTGCCTAGCAGCAATAGTGGGCGGTGCGGGTGTGTGGCGGAACAATCGCGTCATCGTGGCCTTGTCCCTATCATACAATACGGAGATTTCCGGCATTGTAAAGCAGGGGATGAGGCTACAATGATGCGATTCAACGCAAATCGCAGCATCGGCCCTCTCTGGACTGCCCACTTTTCCCGGTCCAGAAGCAACACCCGAAGGTTGGCATTACTGCCTCACAGCACTGAGATTGTGGGTTTGATTCCCACCACAGCCTGCCCCTAACTGTATGGAGTTTGTATATTCTCCCTGTGCTTGCGTGGGTTTTCTCCATGTACTCCGGTTTCCTCCCACACTCCAACAATATACTGTTAATGTGTTAAATGGCTTTTGACAAAAAAATAAACCCTGTGTTTATGTGTGGTAGGGAATATAGACTGTAAGTTCAACAGAGGCAGGGACTGATGTTAATGGCCATATATTCTCTGTAAGGTGAATATGTATGTGCATGGGAGTAACTACCATTGGTGCAAGGGGTGCAGCTGCTATGGGGCCCATCTTCCTTGACAAAGTTACATGTGTTATATACATTTTTCACCATTGGGTGGTACATAGGGGCCCTTACAATCTTTTGCTATGGGGCCTTCAACTACCTAGTTACACCGCTGTGAATGTGCTATATAAAACAGTTAATAAAATAAATTAATTGCAAAGGCCTCATGCAAATTATGTATCTAACTTGCCATGCTTTGCAGCAGCAGAAACCAATCTACCAGAACAATTCATTATTGCTTCGGTGACGGAATAGCTGCTCCAAAAAGCAGTTGCCTCACAAAGCCCTAACACTTTAGCCGAATACATCAAGGGCCGAAAGAGGCGGGGGAATCCCAATGGATTCCTTTTGTCAATCCAGATCTTCTTCCTAGTGTAGGAGGATGCATAGCAAATCACGACTGTGTTGTATGTAAGAGATATCCATGTTATCTCATGTGTTACGGCAGTGGTGAATGGCCCCCTATGTAGCAACAAAATATGTCCATTATTAGAGGACTTATATCATTAAATGTATTTATTAACATTTATTTATATAGCCTCAGCATGCTTCATAGTTTGCATATTGTATATTACCTTCTCTTTTTCTCACATCAACAAAAATGAAATAATTTTTACAGAACAACATTATCATAACATATTGATGAATATTACAATATTAATGGGAGTTTTACCATTTTGGGAATACAGGTGATGCAGGCAATGCAATGTTATTATATTACTATTATTGGAAAGTTATTGTATATTACATATACTGATATATTGATTTGTAAAGCGCCCCAAAGTCCAACAACACAGGACAGTGGGGAAAACACAACATACATAAAACAGGGACATACAAAGTCTGAAAAACACATACCAGCGACATAAGAACAAAGGATATTGCTTTCATAAAAATTATATACATAACAAGAAACTGTGCAATATTGCATGAGATAAAAATTCAGATTCAGAATCAACAAACAAAATACATGTTACATTAGTTTTAGTCACTGAAAACAGATATATTATTGTATCTACATATTTTACATTATAGATACTGTGAGTAGAAAAAAAAATCAACAGACATTATATTTGTAGCATAATAACTGACACTTACCATAAGCTATAGGTGTGCATACCAGTAGTTTATCTTGCACCTATGTCAGCCCACCTAAATCTCAAACCCCATTTAAAAGAAATGAAAGCTTGGACTTGCTTCTATGGTTACATACAGCAACAAGACTTGTGCTGCTCCTTTTTTTGATTAACCAGTTCAGATTGTGAAACCAGGCAACTGTCACTAGCTATAGACACACTCCCGTACACTCAGAAATTGTTTGCAAATAGCACGCACTTAGATGGACAGTCTGTGGTTTAACCTCTTACAGACCAGAGACAAGAGAGTCTTTCTTCCTCCATTTTGGAGTGGAAAAAAAATAATTCTGTTGTATTTTTTTTTTACACTGCTCAGAGAATATTATATATTTTTATAACATTATTATTATTTGATAACCATAGACTAGTGAGGCACACTTTGACTACAAACATAGGGCCTGATTCAGAGTTGTATGCCTTTGCTGTCGCAGCTGCGATTTTGCAAGAATATGCTAATATGAACAGCCACTGGGACTTGTACCATACTGTCTGCAACTGCGTACACAAATCTCTCCATTTGCAAAAACATAGGCATAGTGTACAACTCTGTATCAGGCCCATAATCACCCCAGAAGACCAGCACCAGGAACATGTATCAAAGTTCATGGCTAACAATTGTTGACCCATATCATTCAAAATTCAATTACACTAGGTTTAGGTTAGGGGAAGTGGGGGTTAGGGTTAGGCACCCCCCCGTGGGACTTAGGTTAGGCAGCGGGGAAGGGGGGGGTTAGGTATAGGCACTTAGAGGGGGCATTAGGGTTAGGTACTGGGGGGGAGGTTAGGGTTAGGCACCGCTAAGGGAGGGTTAGGGGGTAGAATTATTTAAGCTAATACTTACCTGAGGACGATCGGGATTTCCACTGCTGCCGGGATGCTGGTGTCGGGATTCCATGCGTCCGGCGGTAAATCATACCGATCCAGCGGAGGTGTGCTGTGAAATGCTGAGAAGATTTAACACCAAATTTTATTTTTATTTTATGCTATTTATTTATTTTTTGCCATGTTATACTGTGATTTTATTTTTTTATATGCTATTTATTGTCTCTAATAGTGAGAACGCTTTATGCTGTGAGGGCTCGATTCAATTGAACGCAAATTAAATGTCATACAGCCCCCCCTGTACTGAACTGTGCCAGTGGGGTATGGCCAGCTTTCGGGGGAATACTGAAGTGAAGAGAAAAAGAGCAAACGGTGGCAGTATCTATGACACTTGGCATTGAGGTACCATTGGGGGAATGGAATGCTTCGGTGAAGCACTGTCTGACATTAAGGGGTAGCTCCTTTAGCACCACTTTATTTATGTATAGCACCTAGGATCTGACTTTTATCTCCTTTGAATCATTGTTATTAGTCAATAGAGGAGATTGTATTATATATTCTAATCATTTATCTTAAATTAACAAAATATATATGCAAGAGTGAAATGCCACAGGGTGCACAACTTATTACTGCCCCAAGCAGCTTTCACTGGAGTGGGAACACCTTTAGGAAGCTCCCTTCTGGGAACACCTCCATCACTTTAAATATCAAAGCAGTGACTTTGTTTAATCTAATACCTTATAATTGAAGTTTAGGACTTTATCTCAGATGTGTCACTTTTATGTCCATTGAAGCACAATGAATGAATGAGGAGAGGAGGGAGGGGATCAAAGAGGAGAGGGAAGAGGAAAGTGGTGATCAGAGAGAGGAGGTGACAGAAGCCAATAAGAAAGGAGTGGACAGGGACGAAGAGCCGATCACAGGGTAGAGAGGGGAGGGAATTAAAGAAGTGAGAAGTGAATGTAATCTGACAGGAAAGGAGAAGTGACAGAAGATGATCACAGAGGAGGGGGGCCAGAGAGGAGGCAATCTCGGCAGCTTGAGGGAGAATGAAATGTAGAAACGGATCTCAGATCTGTAACTTATTTAGGATATAGAGCAAACAAACCGAGATAAAACTAACAGGCGTCCATCATACTGAGTAGCACTCATAAATTCCGAAACCCTGGATGGCGCCCTCTGTCCATTTTGGCGCCTGGAGCTCATGCTTCATCGGAACCACTCTTGCTACTACCCTGCTCCCAGAGCTATTCAATTCAGTGCACTATTAGGTTGGAGAATACTCGTTCTCCCGCCCCTTGCGCCTTAAACAGGGTGCTTAGTCGTGAGAACAGGCATTCTCCGACTAAACTGCCCCGATGCGATGCTGTTTCCGTGGCACTAAGGGCAGAAAACAGCATCGCGCCTGTACTTCTGTCGGATTTCTGTTCGCACCCCTGGAGTCCTGTTAGCCAATGTTCGTTCCTTGACAAATAAATTGGATGAATTGTTGCTGCTCCTTGGCAGATCAAATGGGGGCATTTCGGGATTTTCTGTTTTACTGAGACTTGGTTAGAGGAATTTGCCCCTGATGAACTCCTACAGCTGCCAGGCTTCCATTTGTATAGAGGGGATCGTGTCATGGAACTATCTGGGAAGTCAAAGGGGGGTGGGGTTTGTTTTTATATTAATCAAGGTTGGTGTACAGATGTTGGGGTACTGCATAAGTCATGCAGCCCTCATTTGGAATGTATTTTTATTAATTGTAGGCCATTTTATTCTCCGAGGGAGTTTGTGTCTTTTATTTTGGTTGGGGTGTATATTCCTCCGCAGGCTTGTGTGAGCGAAGCATTGCAGCATCTGGCGGCTTCAATAATGGATATGGAACGTCAGTACCCTGACTCTTTATTGATTGTTATGGGGGATTTTAATAAGGCAAATTTGAGCCGGGAATTACCTAAGTATAGGCAGCATATTAGGTGCCCAACGAGGGATACTAATATTTTAGATCACTGTTATACTATTTTAAAGGATGCTTATCGTTCTATTCCTCGTGCTGCTCTTGGTTTTTCGGACCACTGTGTGGTTCAACTGTTACAAACGTACAGGCAGAAATTTAGATCAGTTAAGCCTGTAGTCAAGACAGTGAGGAAATGGACTGAGGAAGCGAAGGGTAATCTTCAAGTATTGCTTTGATTGTACTGATTGGGGCGTGTTTGAAGCCGCAACTGATGATTTAGATGATATAACAGACACTGTAACATCGTATATAAGGTTTTGCGAGGATCTGTGTATTCCAACTAAGGGGGTCATTCAGACCCGTTCGCGAGCAAAGGACGCTCGCAAACAGGTCGATGTTCCCCCACTGCGCATGCGCACAACGGAGGGAGCTCCGTCGTGCGCATGCGTGAGACCCGGACTGCGACAGCCAAGCTGTCGCTCCGGGTCTTGCACCAAAGGGGGCGTGCTGTCGATGTTGATTGACAGCACGCCCCCTTTGGTGAGCGTGCCGGCCAGACGGAGGCGTTCCCATGGGAACGCCTACAGTCTGGAGCCGGCCCCACTGACATCACTAGTGATGTCAGTGGGAGTGATTTTGGCTCTGATAGAGCCAAAATCACTCCTGGGCTTGCGGCAGCGAGACCCTACCGCAGGGTCTCCGTCGCAAGCCCAATGGTCGCGATGGTCAAGACCATCGCGACCATCATCATGGACGCTCGCATATGCTGTGGGTGGTCACCCACAGCTATACGAGCGTCCAAGAGGACGCTCCATTTTCAGGGAGGAGGGCCCTGATTCAGAGCGAGCGCTCTGGTCAGAGCGTTCAGCTCTGAATCAGGCCCTAAGACCTTTCATACGTTTAATAATGATAAACCTTGGTTTACTGGTAAACTTAGGCAGCTTCGACGTGCCAAAGAAAAGGCTTACAGAGGAGGGGATAGAGTCCTGTACAATCAGGCCAGGACCACTCTGACTAGGGAGATCAGGGTGGCAAAAAGGTGTTTTGCAGAAAAGCTGAAAGTACAATTTTTAGCTAATGATCCTGTATCGATGTGGAGAGGCCTGCAAGATATTACTAACTCCAAGAAGTCATCTCCCAATTCTGTTATGAGCCAGGATTTGATAGAGAAATTAAATAATTTTTATTGTAGGTTTGAAAAGCGGGATTTGATGCCTGTCTTTATTCCTGATCGAGACCAAATCGGTGGGTCCTTTGGTATTCCTCCGTCACCGAGCACAGGTAGTTCACCTGTTCTGAGGATGGAGGAGATTGAAGTGGCTAAACAGTTCAGAAGGCTGAGGACCAGGAAAGCACCTGGCCCTGATGGTGTGTCACCATCTAGCCTGAAGATTTGTGCTGAACAGTTGGCCCCTGTTTTTACAGGGATTTTTAACGCATCTTTGGAACTGTGTGTAGTTCCATCTGTGCTTAAGTGTGCTATGATTATTCCAGTGCCTAAGAAATCCCCTGTCAAGGGTCTTAATGACTATAGACCAGTCGCTTTGACTTCTGTGGTCATGAAAGTATTTGAGCAATTAGTTTTGAATTACATAAAGGATATTGTAGGCCCCCTCTTGGACCCTATGCAGTTTGCCTATAGGGCAAATAGGTCGGTGGAGGATGCAGTCAATTTAGGGTTGCATATTATCCTGCAACATTTTGACTTGCCGGGAACATATGCTAGGGTCTTATTTGTTCAGCGTTCAACACAATTGTTCCAGGAAAACTTTACCCAAAGCTGGTTGGTTTGGGGGTTCCTGGTTCGATATGTTGCTGGATTATTAATTTCTTAGAGAATAGAAAGTAACAGATGAGGTGGGGTGGGTTTACATCTGGTGGTCGAATAATTAGTACAGGGGCCCCTCAAGGATGTGTTCTTTCACCACTGCGTTTTTCATTGTACACAAACGATTGCACTTCTAGTGAGCCGTCTGTGCGATTATTGAAATTTGCAGACGAAACTACCATCATAGGCCTTATTAAGGAGGGTGACGAGTCTGCTTATAGGGGAGTGGTCGAACGGCTGGCCATTTGGTGCGGGGAGAATAACTTGGAGTTAAATCCACAGAAAACGGTGGAAATGATAGTGGATTTCAGGAGGCGGCCGTCTGAAATGTCTCCTGTTGTTATTAACGATACGGTGGTAGCTGTGGTTGAGTCCTTTAGGTTCTTGGGGTCAGTGATTTCACAGGATCTAAAGTGGGGAACAAATGTGGACTCCATAGTAGGGAAGGCTCAGAAGAGGCTGTATTTTTTGCGCCAGCTCAGGAAGTTTAATCTGCCACAAGAACTGTTAGTTCTTTTTTATTCAACAATAATTCAGTCTGTTCTTTGTACATCAATTATTGTCTGGTACAGTTCTATTACAGAGCGGGAGAAGAACAGACTGCAGAGGGTGGTTAGGGCGGCGGAAAGAATCATTGGTATTGATCTCCCGCCCCTTCAAGATCTATACTTAGCTAGGATCAGTAGGCGAGCTGGTAATATTGTGGCAGACGATTCTCATCCAGATTGCCACTTGTTTCAAAAGTTACCCTCGGGTAGGCGGTATAGGTCACAATGGGCGAGAACTTCTAGACATCTGAATAGTTTTTCCCCACAGGCTATTAAGGTGTTAAATAATTGAGGGGAGGGGCTGTTGTTGTGGCATGATTGATTGTTTTTTGTTGTTGTGTGTTCCAAGGGATGTGTTAACCCGAATCTAATTCCTTGTATATTTATGTATGTATGTATACTTGGCCAAATAAAGCTGAATTGAATTGATTTGGAAGGGTGCGAGAAGAAATCCTTAACAGCTCGCTGAATT
Organism: Taudactylus pleione; assembly: GCA_031769625.1. Classification (NCBI taxonomy): domain Eukaryota; kingdom Metazoa; phylum Chordata; class Amphibia; order Anura; family Myobatrachidae; genus Taudactylus; species Taudactylus pleione. The sequence goes on from JAUIMM010000018.1 coordinate 23,190,622, forward strand.
GAATAGCTCCAGGAGTTCAATCCTGGCACTATTTAATTTAAGTTCAATTGAAGCGAGCCCTAACATTCTTAATATGTCTCTCCATGCCAATTTGCACTAAGCCCAACCCTGATGCCTGCCAAGTCTCACCTCCTATTCAGTGCTGCACTGATGTCTGTCGATCAAGGTTGGAAAAAAACAAACAGTTTTTCTTTTAAAAAACTAAAAATATATATATGTATATATATCTATATATTTTTTTTTTCATCCCTGGTTAGAAAGTATTAAACCATGGTTAATCAAAGTTTCAATACATAGCAATGTTTCACAGTATTAATATAATATGCAGGACTCACATTTTTTTCCATTAAAACATTAATGCAAATAAAACTGGTTTTAAAAAACTAAAAACGTTGCAAACAAAAAAATTACTTGTTTAAAAAAAAACAAAAAACTTTTTTTTTTACAACCCTGCCGTCGATGATGTAAACCATTGATGGATTCCTGCCATTAATGTAAAACCCAGATTGCATCTCTGATGGTAGATCTTTAGTACATCAAAGTGATAGTTACTATTTGATAAAAATATCTTTGATTTTTTTTCACACTGTCAAAACTGGATTATTAGCTAAGACAAGATCAGTTTAAAATTGAAGCGTGCGTGACGCCATCTTGCAAATGGCAGCTAGACTCCATTTTAGAAACAAGAATCTGCTAGACACCATTTTATGATCAGCGTCATTTCAAGTTACCACTCAGGAGCTAAGAACAGATGGCAATGTTAATCTACCAAGGGGCAACTGGAAAAAAACAAGCTTTCTGAGTAAAAGTAAATAGAAATAGACAATGGGTATTTTTACATACAAATTGGGAATCCCTGGATGCAGATAAAGTAAAGTGGTGACAATTGTAATATAATCCATGCATTGGTATACACAATTGGATCTGTTTGAACTCTAGACAGGATGGTCCCAAAAACTTCACAGCTTGAGGTGATAATACATTTGCATTTCACACAAGAGTCTAGGAGGACAAAAGAGGTATCGTTCCTTTGAACACAGGAAAGATGGGGGGGGGGGGGTTTGCTGACAGGACATGTAGAGCTACTTAGCTCAGCATGCCACACTGCTAAAATATTATATCAAACCCCGAATACCCACACATTTCATATTCATACATAAGGTTCAATAAGCTTTAAAGTGTATGATTCAAGAAGGTTCAGTTAGTTTAAATGCTAAGAAATAAAGATATTTGTTAACTAAGGAATTATACAAGATAAACACGTAATTCTTGGAGTTGTTCTGATGCGTACTCTTTCCACAGTTTCCCGGTGCTATCGGTGAGGAGATCGCATCATGCATTCTCGAGTTATGGACCGCAGAACCTACAAGCAACCAAAATGTATATTTTAGATTCAACTGTTAGGATGCTGACGAAGGCGTGAGGAGGAAGACCCCTAGCTGTTAGAGGCAGGGAAAGTCTGTTTGAACCAGCCTGTTAGATGCACTGTAACAGATGCTTCACCTCTGAGAACCAATGACATCAGCAACAGACATACCTTTTGTCTTGTTTATACTGGGGGGGTATAAGTATGGGTGCACGGACACTATTTGAGAGTCTTCGTGCTGCATGACGAGGGGTCTCTTGCTGAAGCCTATCTCTGGGTCCAGAAGTGCCTGCGTACGTATACTGTACTTGTGGTCTGTATGATTTACTTTTGCGCCTAAATTGTGTCTTGATCAATTGCGTGTAACTGTCTGAACTTTTACCTGAATATCACTTGTGCTTTGGAACCACAGGTTCTATGTGTAAGTCTTTATTTATGGTGTGACTGCGTACGCAAACTAGCGTCAACCTTAGAAGGTATAGGGAGGAGTGTATAGAGGTTCTGATCCAATATTGTTAGTTGGGGGCTTGTAGGTTTATCACGTTATCTGATACACGGTAACACTCGGTCAGTTCTCTCTCAGCAAAAGGGTGGAGGCGCCTTTTGAGAGACGCATTAGTCTTTCATTACCACAGTGTTGCTGAGAGCATACTGCCGGTTATTGTGTAGAGGAAGCGCTGATCAGAATCAAGGGACAAGAGAGGAAAAAGTTTTTTTTTCCTCTGTTGATAGAACCTTACGTTTAGAGGGGTGCCGCAGTATTGAGTACGCGGCTGAGACGCATTTTTGCGTACGCAGTTAAAAAGTCATTATACGGTTGTGTGGTAGTCGCATTAATGTGTATGCGGATGGTCGCACAATAGCGTATACGCACTTCCGGTTCTGCTGCCACGTGTTTGAACAAAGCCATTGAGGTTTACATTTTTTTTCTATTACCAATATGTGGGTTAAACGTGTATTTTTCTGCGCAGGAAAAAAGTGTGTAACAGTGAATACTTGTTGAACAAAGTCAAGGGTATCGTATGATCCTTAAGGGCTAGGTGCAAGGGTTAGCCTAGTCGCTCGGTAAGCAGCTTTACCGTTCTATACACAGTAGTAGGTGTACATGTTGTCTTTGTTGTATAGAGGTGCGTGAGAGTGGCCGACATATAAACTCTCATAGGTCTGGAAGTTACCTTACTAAAGCTTATCCGGGTGTGGAAGTGACCTGTTTCAAATCTTATCCAGGTGTGGAAGTTGCCTTACTAAATCTTATCCAGGTGTGTGGGCGCCGCCAACTTAAAATCGTCCACAAGTAAGTGAAAGTATCTTGATTGTCTTTCACCAGTTTAAATTTTTATTGAAAAGCATAGGAGTTGTCTCAGAATGGGAGCCACGCAAATAGTAGAGATGTTACGCAATGATGTGCTGCTAATGGAGGCTCCGATTGGATCGGCCCGTCGTATTATGCATACTAAGTACGGTACTTATGCAATAAGGTATTGTGATTTATGGTTTAATATGACGAAGAAGAGTGTTAGACCGTTTCCCAGAATTGATAGTTTTGACAAAAGTGTGTTAGACAATGTCCAGGATCACATCAGTATGGTGCGATCCCGAGAGAAACAGATTAAGTATTTTGAATGTTTAAAACTATGGCAGCATGAAGGGGATGCTTGGCTTAAGAATGTGCAAACGACGCAAACTAGCGTTGCGAGCGCATTGCCAGAAAATACGTCCGCGACGCTGAGTTGCAATACGGGCGAGCCGCAAATTGGCGCGCACGTGCGGCAAGGTAGCGTCGTGGAGAGTATTGCCAGCAGTTCATGCTCACCTCCCCCACCTTATGTGGATGAAGGTGCAAGTACAGTTACCAAAAATACCCATAAAAATGTAACAAGTAATTTGTACCCCCTCTTAAGTAACCATAAAGAAAATGTTTATTGATGTAGATGATGAGCCTATTGTAATGTCTGCCATTTCCCATGCTGTGCAAATGATAGATGCTGCATCACCACAATCACAGGTGGTACCGCCATCTCCATCGGTAACAGCAAGGGAAGTGTTAATACACTCTGCACCCATTGAGGAAGTTGTTAATACCAAACGTAGCAGCAGCAGATTAAACCCCCAGCCAGGTAACCAGGTCAGAGGTAGCAACGCTGCCGGTCTGCATCCCATTCGGACAATAACTGTTCTGAATGGAAATGCGGATGCAAACAGTGTAGTGCCCATGAGGGAAGTAGTAATACATTGTCCATGGACAAGGGACGAACTAAATTCCATCATAAATGATTTCCCTGATCCAAAAAAGGAATTAGCCAAATGTCAAAGATTATTGAGAAATTTGGGTAGTTCTCATGAGCCCACTAATAAAGATTGGCGTGTGGTGTTAAGGGCCTGTCTACCACGCAATACCGACGTGACAAAATTTATCACGAATAGTGTATTGGATGGCGACGTTCCCTTAACAGACCAAGTAAACCAAGGTAACATTTCCCGCATTGTGACTCAATTGGGTGTATATTTTCCAGTAGTAGTTAACTGGAACAAAATCTTCACAATCAAACAAAAGGAGAGTGAAACTGCAGAAGACTATTGCGACAGGGCTCTGCAGGCTATCGCCCAGTACATTGGGATAGAAGATATTAAAGATAGCATTCACCACAGGGGAATGATAGTCACGATATTGATGGACGGTTTAAAAGAGAATTTAAAAACTCGGGTTCAGACCTCACAGCCTGGCTGGAGGGGACGTACAATAGATAACCTCATAGAGTCTGCCATAGAACATGACAAAAACATCTCAAAAAAGAGGGAGACCCAGAGCGAAAAATTAATGGCTGTCAGTATACAAGCTCTGGAGGGAATGACGGTAACATCACAGCCAACAGACACGCTTGCAGTCGCACACACACTCGTCAGAACAAGTTGCTCTCACTAACCCCACTCAACAACAAACACAACTCTATCCCACTAACCCAATGCAACCACAGGTCCCAGGATATCCACCTACTTCTTATCCCCCACAATACCCTTACCCTCCCTATCCTTACCCATATCCACCACCTTTACCCTCTGCTCAAACTTCACAACAACACATGCTTTCACCTGAATTACGGACATGTTTTAATTGCAAACAAACAGGACACTTAAGTAGAAACTGCACAGTAAAAAGAGTATGGACCCCACATCAGGGCAAACCTAGATATCCCCATAAGGGATATGCACAGAGGCCAGCAAATGTTCAGCTAGCACCAGCTCCAATTGTAGCCATAAATGCTTTATTGGAGAATGGTAGCCAACGCTAGGGGTCAGGTCATACCTGTAGTCTACAGATAGTCAGGTTAACGGGAAGTACTAGGGAAGAACCGGTCTTGATGGTTGATGTAGCTGGTACTGAATATCCTTTTCTTGTAGACACAGGGGCGACCAAGTCAGTGATGAAATCTCCCGTTAATTTACAGGTGACCGAGACAATACCAACAATGGGTGTGACAGGTAAAGTGGAATGTTATCCTTTAACAAAGTCAGCAGAGGTTACTATTGGGCCGTTGCATACCAGACATTCTTTTCTCCTGGCTGCTGCGGCTCCTACTAACCTGCTGGGCAGAGACTTGTTATGTAAAATGGGATGTGTCATATATTGCACCCCTGATGGTGTATATTTAGATATCCCAGAGAGAATGGTATACGAGGTGCGGGATATGTTAGACACTCCTCAAAGGATAATGTATCACTCTACCGTTTTAAATGAAACTCCATCACAAGTAGATGAAATGTTGTCCCTAATTCCAGATTCCCTTTGGACTAAAGATGGACAGGACACTGGATTAATGGCAAACGTAAGCCCTGTAATGGTAAATTTAAAAAGCAGAAGGCAAGCTCCAAAAATTCCCCAGTACCCACTAAAACAGGAGGTAGAACTAGGGGTTTTCCCAATAATTGAGCGGTTATTACAGCAGGGAATTTTAGTTCGTACAGCAAGTGTAGCCAACAGTCCCATTTTTCCAGTGAAAAAGGCTGGTGGGAGGGGTTATAGGCTGGTACAAGACCTTAGAGGGGTTAATAAGGTGGTAGAGAGCCAATTTCCCGTAGTGCCAAATCCAGCTGTCATCCTTATGCAAATTCCACCAAATGCAACCCATTTCACTGTCATTGACCTCTGTTCTGCTTTCTTCTCTGTGCCTCTCCACCCTGACTGTCAGTATCTATTCGCATTCACATACAGAGGTGTGCAATATACATGGACATGATTGCCCCAAGGTTTCATAGACAGCCCCAGTATTTTCTCCCAGGCATTGCTTGACTGTTTACAAGCTTTTCAACCTGCCAATGGATCAGTTCTAATTCAATATGTGGACAATTTATTGCTATGTTCTGACATGTGTGAATGATACTAAACTTTTGTTACTTCATCTCTCGCATACAGGACACAAAGTGGCTAAGGACAAGTTACAGCCGTGCCAGCCCAGAGTAAAATATTTGGGACACTGCCTAACCCAGGTGTTACGACATCTCACAAATGATAGAATCCAGGCCATACAAAACATGACACTGCCGCAGAATCAACAGCAAATTCGTACCTTCTTGGGAATGTGTGGATATTGCCGAATGTGGATCCCGGGTTTTTCTATTTTGGCCTTGCCTTTACAGGAACTAGTCTCTTCCTCAAAACCCGATCGCATCATACACACTGAGGAATCAGAACAGGCTTTTTTTAATCTTAAGGATAGTCTGACAAAAGCTCCTGCATTGGGAATACCCGATTATAAAAAACCTTTTGATTTATATTGTACGGAAGCCGATGGTTGTGCTGCAGGTGTCCTTACACAAAAACATGGTGATGCCAGTAGGCCCATAGCATACTACAGTGCCCAATTGGACACGGTAGCAAGATCACTCCCTACCTGTTTGAGAAGTGTAGCAGCTACCGCTTTATTGGTGAGTAAAAGTGAGGATGCAGTATTGGGCCATGATATGATTGTCTACACTCCCCATGCTGTATCTGCTCTGTTGAACTCAGCTCAAACCAGACATGTCTCCTCGGCTAGGTTCACTAAATGGGAACTAGCTTTAATCGCTCCTGACAGTTAAACGTTGCAGTACGCTGAATCCAGCAACATACCTGCCATATGTACAACATGATGTACAAAGGGTGGAAGGAGAGGAGTTGCTGGCGGGAGGTGAGTTCGGCAGACATGATGATACTCACGATTGTATGACATATCTGAATCAGACCTTTACTGCTAGACCTGACATACATGACACACCTTTAGAGAATGTGGATGTAACTTTCTATACGGATGGGAGTTGTCATAGACAAACAGACACAGGTGAATTATGTACAGGTTATGCTGTTGTAAATGACACAGACATCATGGAAGCTAAACCTCTCGGTCCTCCTCGCTAAGCCCAGGTGGCAGAGTTAGTAGCACTGACTAGAGCATGTGAACTGGCAGCAGGCAAATCTGCTAACATTTACACTGACTCGAGGTACGCGGTCGGGGTGGTGCACGATTTTGGGGCTCTATAGCGACTGAGAAATTTTATGACAGCAGCAGGCACACCAGTTGCACATTCTCGACACATAAAACATCTTTTAGAAGCAATCCAACTGCCCAAAGCAGTGGCAGTAATTAAATGCAAAGCCCACACATGTGAGGATGACTCGGTGTCACTGGGTAACAACAGAGCTGACAAAGCTGCAAAATGGGCAGCAGGGTTAAAAATGTTTCACCCAATTGAAACAATTATGTAATTCCAAACTACTGATATGCTGAAATTAATTGAGATGCAAAATTTGTGTTCACTCCAGGAAAAATCCATTTGGAAGTCCAAGGGGTGTGGGCAAGAGTCCTCTGGGCTCTGGAGGGACGGACATGGTAAGCCAGTAGCCCCCAAGGCATATTACCCCAGCCTGGCTGAGGCAGCACACGGTCAGACTCATCTGGGTAAACAGGGCATGTGCAAGTTGGTGAGGGCATACTGGTGCGCACCAGGGTTTTCTTCACAAGCAGAGAAGATAGCAATGTCCTGTCTGACCTGCTTGAGAAAGAACATAGGGAAAGCGATCCCTACCGAACCGTCCCACATTCCACCGACTGATGGACCTTTCCAGGTGATACAAATTGATTTCATCCAATTACCACCCTGCAGGAACCTTAAGTATGTATTAGTGTGCACAGACGTATTCTCTAACTGGGTTGAGGCCTACCCAGCGGCCACTAATACTGCTGCATTTACTGCCAAGAAAATAGTTCAGGTATTTGTATGCAGGTACGGTATGCCTAGAATCATCGAGAGTGATAGGGGTACCCATTTCACAGGTGATGTTTTCCAAAATATGTGTAAGCTGATGGGTATTAATAGCCGACTTCACACCCCCTACCGACCGCAAGCCAGTGCCAAGGTAGAGAGGATGAACAGGACTATTAAAAATAAGCTAAGTAAAATCATGGCGGAGACTGGACTAGGATGGCCAGAAGCTTTACCTTTGGTCCTACATAGTATAAGGACCATTCCTAGATTTCCTCTGAATGTCCCCTTTTGAAATATTGTTTGGTAGACAACCTCATTTGATTATAAGTCCACAGGAAGATCTAAAGGGTAACAACGAGGTAACTGTGAAGTATCTTATATCAATGAGTAAGCAGTTAAAGCAACAGCAGCAGAAACTGAAATTGTTGTCCCATGATATGCCTGAAATGAACTGCCATGATGTTGAACCAGGAGAATATGTAATGATCCGAAATTTCTTACGTTCAGGTTGTTTGACTGATCGGTGGGAAGGTCCGTACCAGGTGCTGCTGACGAGTACTACATCTTTGAAGGTGGCCGAGAGAGATACCTGGGTCCATTCCACTCACTGCAAAAAGGTCAATCAACCGGTGGAGAAACAAGTCGGAGACAAAGCTGATAGTGTGGATCTGTCGCTCGCGAACTTGTTCCGGGAGGATTGAAAAGGTCGTAGTGAGATACCTGAACTGAGAGAAATTTGCAGGTCTTGTTGTGACAATGGACGGGCCTGCTGTGTTCATTTTCATATTCTCTTTCAGAGTGTTCACCATCCCGGTCGGTTCGGGATTATCCAGTTTCTGTGATGGGGGACCGATTGAGGAAACGGGAACTGATGGCAGTGCTGATGGAGTGGAGAAAGGAGGAGTGCAATGCCAATCAGGGGAGTGTCTTTCCAATCTTAGTACTGTTATTGTTAAAAGAGCTGTCATTCCGGATACTCGGGGAAGGTGTGGAGGGTTATCGTCTGAGGATTCCTGTATTTGTGAGCTTTGTGGGTCCCTAGTTGATGAGAACTGTATCCAACGGTGCCAACCTAAATATAATCCGTACTGGGGTGGGTATGCTCTAGAGGATTATCATAGCATGGTAGGCAAAGTGTTAAATCAAACTGATTGCTGGGTGTGTTCACATGTGCCACAGGGACAGCATAATGCAGGGTTGGTGCCATTTCCGCTGAATACCACGGAAATTTTAGAATTACAAAAAGGGAAAAAATTGGATGGAAAATTCCTCTCATCCAAACCACCTCATTTCAAACTCTATCAATTCCAAGTAGATAGATCATTGTTGTGTTTAAACATAACCAACCCCAATAAACCCAGAGGTTGGGAAGTGACGGGGAATAATGAGACGATGACCTTCTCACAAAGAGCTGATAATGAGTCCATAAACTATGATCTGTTACGCTCAATTAAATCCAGTGGGAAACATTTTAGGTACCGGTATACATTGAGTTCCACCAATGAAATGATTGGTAAAGTACCAGATGGTTATTGTGCTAAAATAATACAACCAGAAACTTGCATATACCAGATGGAAGAGCCTGAGATAGGATTGTTTGCAAGAGAAATGTGTTTAATGATAATGATGCATACCATTCCTTATGTTCTCCCTGATAATGTATATTTTATATGTGGAAGAAAAGCGTATAAATGGCTCTCCCCGAGTTCCGAAGGTTTGTGTTATCTGGGAAGAGTAGTCCCAGAAGTTATGACCCTCACACATGTTGAAATGTTGAGAATACATAAAAACACACCGTCACCATATCTTCACACACAATATGAACACAGAGGCAAGAGAAATATGATACCTGGTGATATGCATAAAGCCGCTCAGTTAATCAGTGAGACAACTGGCTTCCAAGTTTTAGTCGCCCTGGATCCCACCAGAATTGCTAGGGGTACATTAAAATTTAGATATATCCAGGAACTTGCTAAATTAATAGATAATATCACCGAGATGTACGATGACACATTCAGGTACACAGGGAGAGAATTGTAAGCGTGCAAGAAAGAACTAGTGCAACACAGGCTAGTGTTGAATTATTTAACTGCTGTTACTGGAGGGTATTGCGTAACGTTAGCCACCCAATTTGGAGTAAAATGTTGCACTTATGTCACCAATGATACCAGCGACCCTAAGGAGGTGATAGACCATAAGATGGATGAGATTCTGCAGCTAAAGTGGGAATTTCGTAAGAACCATAACGCATCAGTGGCTGAAGCAGGGGAAAAGATAGAAGGATGGGTGTCATGGCTGAACCCAGTGAAATGGTTCTCAGGTCTAGGGGAATGGGTCCAGGAAGTGATCGCCAGTATAGGCAAATTCTTGATCCTTATACTGATTGTCATCATAGTAATTGGCATATGCGTCTGGTGTGTTCCTATTGTGTTGAAGTGTGGAAAATGTAAAAACAGTGAAACGAAAGAATGAAACTATGATGGTGGTCAGAAATGATAATGTGTATACCGAAGTAGATACAGAACTGCATTACAACCCTGAGCTAGGAAGTACCATCATTTAAATGTATAATATTTAGACATGCATAGAATATATTATTGAAATGTTATTTATAGAACACCTCAGACAATGTAAAGTCTCAAATTCCCCTTCAGACTAGTGCATTCCCACACCTATCACATGATCTTCCAAGATCCACGGTGTGCGTATAATAGTAGTTTTATATCCCCACCTAGAGACACATTATTGATGGATTAAGAACCACCTTGTGCCATCCCATAATAACACTAAATATGTAAATGTAAGCATAAATTAAATTTAAATAACAGATTGTGATAGCATGTTGTTCGCTATCAAAGGGTGGACTGTCAAAACTGGATTATTAGCTAAGACAAGATCAGTTTAAAATTGAAGCGTGCGCAACGCCATCTTGGAAATGGCAGCTAGACTCCATTTTAGAAACAAGAATCTGCTAGACACCATTTTATGATCAGCGTCATTTCAAGTTACCACTCAGGAGCTAAGAACAGATGGCAATGTTAATCTACCAAGGGGCAACTGGAAAAAAACAAGCTTTCTGAGTAAAAGTAAATAGAAATAGACAATGGGTATTTTTACATACAAATTGGGAATCCCTGGATGCAGATAAAGTAAAGTGGGGACAATTGTAATATAATCCATGCATTGGTATACACAATTGGATCTGTTTGAACTCTAGACAGGATGGTCCCAAAAACTTCACAGCTTGAGGTGATAATACATTTGCATTTCACACAAGAGTCTAGGAGGACAAAAGAGGTATCGTTCCTTTGAACACAGGAAAGATGGGGGGGCTTGCTGACAGGACATGTAGAACTACTTAGCTCAGCATGCCACGCTGCTAAAATATTATATCAAACCCCGAATACCCACACATTTCATATTCATACATAAGGTTCAATAAGCTTTAAAGTGTATGATTCAAGAAGGCTCAGTTAGTTTAAATGCTAAGAAATAAAGATATTTGTTAACTAAGGAATTATACAAGATAAACATGTCATTCTTGGAGTTGTTCTGATGCGTACTCTTTCCACAGTTTCCCGGTGCTATCGGTGAGGAGATCGCATCATGCATTCTCGAGTTATGGACCGCAGAACCTACAAGCAACCAAAATGTATATTTTAGATTCAACTGTTAGGATGCTGACGAAGGCGTGAGGAGGAAGACCCCTAGCTGTTAGAGGCAGGGAAAGTCTGTTTGAACCAGCCTGTTAGATGCACTGTAACAGATGCTTCACCTCTGAGAACCAATGACACCAGCAACAGACATACCTTTTGTCTTGTTTATACTGGGGGGGTATAAGTATGGGTGCACGGACACTATTTGAGAGTCTTCATGCTGAATGACGAGGGGTCTCTTGCTGAAGCCTATCTCTGGGTCCAGAAGCGCCTACGTACGTATACTGTACTTGTGGTCTGTATGATTTACTTTTGCGCCTAAATTGTGTCTTGATCAATTGCGTGTAACTGTCTGAACTTTTACCTGAATATGACTTGTGCTTTGGAACCACAGGTTCTATGTCTAAGTCTTTATTTATGGTGTGACTGCGTACGCAAACTAGCGTCAACCTTAGAAGGTATAGGGAGGTGTGTATAGAGGTTCTGATCCAATATTGTTAACAAGTACAATTTTAATTTTTTAATACAGGAATGTTTTCCTAAAAGCTCACTTTATTGTTATTATCCTTTATTTATATGGGGTCACAAGGGGTCCGCTGCACCATACAAGGTACATAGACCATATGAACAAAACAAGAACAAAGCCACTTACAGTACAGAACATAGCAGGACATGGATATGGTTTTTAAACATTGCAACATTAGCAGTCATAATACCCAAGGGAAAGGTGCCGTTGTAGGCAGTGGGGATGAGATGATGGTATAAGTGAGGGAAAGCAAAGCACATGATGGAAGAGAGCCGTGCTTGTGAAACCTTACAGTCTACAGGGGAGGGGCAGACAGACACGGATGACACAGAGGGAAGAGACAGTGAGCAAGGAGCATGGGGCAGTGGGTTAGGATGAGAGCTGGGAGGCTTTGATGAAAAAGTGGGTCTTGAGAGCCAGTTTGAAGTTCTGTAGAGAGTCTGATAGGGAGAGACTTCCAGAGGAAGGGAGCAGCAAGGGCAAAGTCTTAGAGGTGAGATTGGGAGTAAGTAATCAGTTGTGTGGAAAGGTGGCATTCATTTGTGGGCAGGACTGTAAAGGGAGATAAGGTCTGAAATGTAAATGGGAGAGGATTGAATCATGGATTTGTAAGTGTGAGGAGTCTGAATTGGGTTCTGGAGCCAGTGTAGGGCTTGTAGGAAAGGGGAGGAAGATGTAGTATATTTGGAAAGGAATATAGCCAAGCAGCAGCATTAAGGACAGAATGGAGTTGAGAGGTGGAAGTCAGAGAGTCCATATAAAAGTAGATCACAATAGTCCAGTCAGGAGATGATCAGTGAGTGGATGAGGGTCTTAGTTGCCTCTAGGATGAAAAAGGGGATGATCCTGGATATATTTCTGAGATGGAAAAGGCAGGACAGCAAAATATACTGAAAGTGTAGTTTGAAGGAGAGAGAGGAGTCAAGAATAATTCCAAGACAGTAAACTTGTGGGCTAGAGGAGATGGTGGTGCTATCAAAAGATAGTGAAATTGTGGAAGGTGAAGTAATTTGGAGGGTGGAAAGATTATCAGCTCAGTCTTAGACACGTTAAGTTTAAAAAAGCACTGGGACATCCAAGAGGAAATCACAGTTGGAGATAAGAGTGAGGATAGAGGGGGAAAGGTCAGGGGAACAGAGGTAGATCTGAGTGTCATCAGCATAGAGATGAGGCCAAAAGAGCTCACCTAAAGAGGATATACTGTATGTCTATTTTGCGTGGGTATCTTACCTAAAATGAAACAAGCAAAAATGCTATGATCCAGTGAAGGTTATAGTATATTAGTTCCATTACTGCCCATTGTTATTTCTTACTGACAGTTCAGCATCATTTATTCTATTATTTACCTTTTGTTTTAGTTACCTTCCAATAGACATTTATGTGCAGGGATAAATTTACATGCCTTCCCAGGTAGCAGTTTTAAGTCCACTGCAAGGGTGGAATATAATAGTAGCATTTTGGGCAGGTGCCCAGGTTCTATAGATAAAAAATGTCTCAAAATGTTCCACATTTAGGGGCCTATATATTACTGGTTGCCTATTAACATTTGTTATCACCACTGTTTGCAAAGTTAACAGATTAATTAAGGAAAGAATATACCATTGCAGTCATGCTGCTACAGATCATTAGTTAGTATGCTGTATACACACTAGATGATGTGTACCCAGCCCGACATCTGCAGCGATGGGACCCGGCATCGTCAAGTGCATACACACTTACGACGCGGGCAGCGATGGAGCGATGATGGGGCCATGCAGCATGGCCCTTGCTAAAAACATCCCCCATCAGACATGCATCTAGATCTAGGGCCGATGGAGGATGTCGATGGTGACGTGCAGGAGAGCTTATCATCAGTGACAAGGTGCGTACACACATCGTTTCAATGAGTTGGAATCGTCCAAATCATTAAACAAAATAGTCTAGTGTGCACGGGGCTTTAGTGATGACTTTACCTCATTTACAGTTCTTTCCTCCCTTACCAATAGCAGCGGCGAAGGAGGTGTTTGTACTGCACAGTCCACACTACAAAGGAGGAATCCAAAGCTCCATTGTTAATGTAGTGTAGCCTATAAGCGTTAGCTTTTCAGAACTTGATAAATTGGTGAAGAAGGCAGTCCACATTGAGAATTACGGGAATTGCGCTATTCCATTTCTCCCAACATTGCTGCTGAGCCGTTCGGGACTGGGGGCATGACCACATCACAGAGGTGGCATATCTGCAACACAGAAGGATTTGGCTGTGTAAAAAAAGAGCTAGGCTGTGTGAGGTTCTGAATTTTTTTGTGGACCCGGGGTGGTGATAGAAGCAGACACAGGAGCAGACTTAAATGAAAAAGTGGGGTTTTTGATAAGTGACTGAGAAGACATGGGAATGGCAAACAAAAAGTCCAGGTATAGCACTAAAGTGCACTTGATAACTGTAGTGAGGGTTAATGAACAAATGTCCAGATAGTGACAGGCAGGAACAGTCCAGTATAAGTATGGTGAGCTAAAACAGAATGCAGGTATGATGAGCTGTAACAAAATGCAGGCTTGATGAGCTGTAAGTGAATGCAGGTTTGGTGAGCTGTAACTGATGCATACAGAGGTAGTGAAGTCCAGCTGGGAGTGAAATGAAGCAAGGTGCAGGGAAACAGCAGGTTCAGGTACTCAGGCAGGTAAAAAGGTATATGGAGGGTGCAGGGTAAGTCCAGCAGGTTGGAGCAGGCAAGGTTCAGGCTAGTAGCATAACCGACAGGCAGGCAGATAAGGCACAGGCACTCTCTCTCAGCCACAGCTGAGAAACACGTTGCACTGGCAAAGGAAGGAAGGCTCTGGACCTTCCTAAATACTCAGTGCTGCGCTGTGACTGGCTGGAATGAGCACATGACCTACCAGGATTGGACAACTGAGATCACATGGCCGCAGGCAAGATGGCGGCGCCCATGCCAACGGAACGGAAACACCGCCAGACCTAGTGACAATGTGCCTGCACAGGACCACGCACAGCCAATGCCCCTCGCCAAACACCAGCACCGCTGCCAGAGACCCCCCGCCACAACAACATCACAGGTAATACCTGGTGGGTACCATGCCGAGAAACCCTGGTCGTGACAGTACCCCCCCTTATGGGTGGCCTCAGGACACTCACCAGGCTTCTCCGGATGGGCAGCATGGAACCTCTTGATGAGTGCAGGAACATGGACATCTCGGGCATTGGTCCAACAACGTTCCTCTGGGTCGTAGCCCCTCCAGTTTAGTAGGTACTGCAAATGTCCTCTGCGGAGATGGGAATTGAAGACCTGGGAGACCTCAAACTTTATGCCCCTCTCAGTCTGGACACGGGGAGAAGCAGGCACGACTCTCTGAAACTTGTTTAGCACCAGAGGTTTCAACAGGGAGACATGAAAGGAATTGGGGATTTTCAGATAAGGGGGTAGCTGAAGGCAATAAGCCACGGGGTTAATGACCTCTATGATGGAGAAGGGCCCGATGAAGCATGGAGCAAATTTCATGGATGGAACTCGAAGTCGTAGGTTCCGGGTGGACAACCAGACCTGGTCTCCAACTCGTCTATGTGGTACTTTCCTACGCCTCTTATCAGCTTGAAATTTGTAATGGGAGGATGACTTCTCCAGGACAGAATGAACTTGAGACCAGATTGAAGCAAATCTCCGTACAGTGTCTTCTACAGCTGGGACATCAAAGACGGGCAAACTCTGAAATTCAGGGACCCGTGGATGTAGGCTGTAGACCACTTGGAATGGTGTTTGGTTCGTGGAAGAGTGGTAGGAGGAGTTATGAGCAAATTCAGCCCATGGCAGCAATACAGACCAATTGTCTTGGGAAGATGTCATAAAAATCCTCAGGAAGGTCTCCAGATCTTGATTAACCCTCTCAGTGGAACCGTTGCTTTGTGGGTGATAAGCCGTAGAAAAATTTAGCTTTACTTGCAATACAGAACATAAGGCTCTCCAAAATTTTGCTGTGAACTGAACACCACAGTCAGAAGAAGACCATGGAGATGGAAAATATGTTGAATGAACAAGTGAGCCAAGTCAGGAGCAGAAGGCAATTTCTTTAGTGGTATGTAATGAACCATTTTAGAGAATCGGTCTACTACGACCCACATGGTAGTGAACCCTTGAGAGTTCGGCAGATCTGTGACGAAGTCCGTGGAGAGATGCGTCCATGGACGCGATGGAATAGGCAGTGGCAATAACTCACCAGCCGGTGCCTGACGTGAAGATTTATGCTGGGCACACGAAGAACATGAAGAAATAAATTCCAACACGTCTGCTTTCATGGATGGCCTCCAATATCCTCTCTTTAAAAACTCCAAGGCTTCCGAGTACCTGCAAAGCGAGAGGAATGAACGCAGGTGAGGAGCTGCTTCCTTAACTCCGGGGCCACAAAGGACTTCCCTGTAGAAGGCTGTAACTGTACAGTGGCAAAAACTCTTGACTCCAAAACAGGGGCATCTTGTTGATTCTCTAACTTGTCATCGCAGAGGAAAGATCTGGACAGGGCATCTGCCTTTTGATTAAGTGCTCCAGACCGGAAGGTCAGGGTGAACTGGTACCGAGCAAAAAATATTGCCCATCGGGCCAAACGAGGACTCGCGCACTGAAGATTCTTGAGGAAGAGAAGATTTCTATGGTCCATGAAGACAGTGAAGGGAAACTTGGCTCCTTCCAGCAGGTATCTCCATTCTTTTAATGCTAATTTTACTGCTAGAAGTTCTTGTTTACCAATGGCGTAATTTCTCTCGGCAGGAGAAAACTTCTTAGAGAAGAACCCGCAGGGACGAACTCGATTATCATCATAACGCTGGGAGAGAACTGCACCCACGGCCTCTGATGACGCATCCACCTCCACTAGAAACGGCCTATCCAGATCTGGTTGTCGTAAGACTGGAGCTGAAATAAACACCTGTTTTAAAGTTGGAAGGCAGTCTCTGCCTCAGGTGACCTTTAGGCAGGCTTAGCGTCTTTTCAGGTCAATGCAGTAATGGGAGCCAACAATGATGAAAATCCTTTAATAAAACATCTGTAGTAGTTGGCGAACCCAAGCAATCTCTGGATGGCTTTCAAAGTTTGAGGACGGGACCAATCCAAAATTGCCTGCATCTTCTTGTTGTCCATTTCTAGGCTGGAGCCAGAGATGATGTAACCAAGGAATGGTACACTGGGAACCCCATAGACACATTTCTCTAGTTTGCAATAAAGGTTCTTTCTCAGATGGGACAATACTTCCTTCACATGTTCATGATGACGAAAAAAATCAATATATCGTCCAGGCAAACTACAACCGAGACGTACAACAGGGCCCGGAAAATCTCATTAACAAAGCCCTGAAACCCGGAAGGGGCATTGCACAACCCAAAGGGCATCACAAGGTATTCAAAGTGTCCATCTCCATTATTAAAGGCGGTCTTCCATTCATCGCCAGCACAGATGCGGATGAGATTATAAACCCCTCTCAGATCCAGCTTAGAGAATATGATGGACCCTTTAACTATGTCAAACAATTTTGTGATCAGGGGAAGAGGATACAGATTCTTAATCGTTATATCATTGAGGCCCTGGTAATCTATACAAGGTCTTAGGCCTCCGTCTTTCTTGGCAACAAAAAAGAAGCCAGCTCCAGCGGGAGAGGTGGAAGGTCGAATAAACCCCTTTGCTAGGTTGTCCTGGATATACTCTGACATGGCTTGAGTCTCAGACATGGATAAAGGGTAGGTGCGACCACGGGGTGGCATCTTGTCAAGCAGCAACTCGATAGGACAGTCCCATTCTCTGTGGGGATGTAAGATGTTCGCCTGTTGCTCGGAAAAACCATAAAAGAACATCTGGTACTCCACGGGTATAGCTGGAGATGGCAACGAAGCTATCTTTCTTACAGGTCGTATTTTGGGAAGACAGGATTTCTGATAGTCAGATCCCCATGAAAAAATCTGCGTTGAGCACCAGTCTATCCTGGGATTATGTTGGCTTAACCAGGGTAGTCCTAAAATGATTTCTTGAGAAGCCTCTGGTATCACTAAGAACTTTAAAGACTTGGAGTGGAGTGCCCCGACTCAAACTAATACTGGTTGAGTTTCCTTGGAGACCACTCCTTTAGCTAGAAGACGTCCATCTACAGAAGTCAGGGAAATTGCTTGCTTGAGAGATGAACAAGGAATCTGTAGTTTATCAACTAGGCTGGAAGTCATGAAGTTTCCGGCTGCTCCAGAGTCTAACGACAGCGTTCGTTATAAAGTGCAGTGGACATTGAGCCCACACTGAATGATATGTCGTTCAGTGCCGACACTCTCCCTCATCCCCGAACCTGCACAACCTGTCGATATATCGTCAGGTTGAACAATAGATTCAGGCGATGACAGATGCCGACAATGACCAACAGGAGAGTGCATCGCTGGTCATTGCCGGAATGTCCACTGCTCGAATAATGAACGATTAAATTATAGTTCAAATATATTGTGTAGTGGAAACGCGGCTATAGACTTTAAACTCCAATGTGATAAGAACTGATGCAGACCCTCCAACTATACTGATTTGGCCGGTACAGAACCATTTTTTTATGGTCTGTACCGATTGTACCGGATGAGCAGTACAATCTCCTGAATTCTATAGCAGCGCTGCTGAGTAAAAGGTGGCTCCATCGTCTGTATGCTAAGTCAGCCCTCAGTCTTAGCTGTTTTTTGGGAGCTTCTACAGTAAAAGTCTTGCAAGATGATGACGTCATAAACCCGCGAGACAAGGACAGAGAGGTTGAGATAGGGCTTCTGCATGATCACAAACCCGCCCCCTTTATCATTTGCCACGCCCCCTGTACCAGATTCTATATTTGAAATGTTGGAGGGTATGCTGATGTGAAAGGCCAAATATTATCTGTAAAGTGCTGCAGAATATGTCTGTGCTATATAAAATAAGGAACATGGAGCACTGCAATATACAATATGTCCATATGCTCAATATACAATATGTCCATATTGGTCAAAACGTTTTCAACAATATCAACATCTCGAACTGTAGATACCAAAAATAATCTCCCAGCTGCCGCCATGCCACTTTTTTCACTGTTTGACAATTTCAGCAAACGCATTTTGAGTACCGGCTTCCTGACAGGACATTTTGAAAAATGCTGCCGCTATCATACATACACGCCTCCCTCCCTGCTGCCGGCGTGCAGTGTACGGGACATGTGAGTCACCGCCCTTCCCGCCACACGGCCACAGCATCACTACTTGGCTAAAAAACATACACCACGTGCACTCCGCTGTCACGCTCATGGGGCCAAATTAGACCAATCTACGTGAGAGGCTGGGCCGAGGCTTGGAACGCAGAACGAAGCCGTGCAGGAAATGGGCGGAGCGAACCGCGGCTGATGTCACCGGGATCCCGGGCTCTCTCTGTGGCGGTCGCGTGTGCGGGGAGGTCTCTTACGTACGTTAGCGGCGGGTCAGGAGGTCTAAGGAGAGCTGGAGGGCAGCGCTGCCCCGGGAAGCGACGTGGACAACCGTCTCTCAAGTTCCTCGACTCCCTGACCGTTCTGCGTAGCTACGCTGCGAGTGGGAGTTGGAGTGGTAGCCCCTCACACCAGCCTTGTGACCCCGGTGCCCAGCCTCGGCTATGCAGGGGAGAGTGCAGGTAACTGATCTGATCTGTGCTCTTGTAGTGCTCTATTAATCAATGCTTGTTTTAACTAAAATAGTGTGAAAACTCCATTTCTCAAGGGCTTTCAGAGCAGTTTTTATTAAAAAAAAACTACTATAAGCCCTTAAATTCACATTATTTTAGTAAACAGGTTGCATTTCCCATTACAAGTATGGGAAGTGCTGTCTGTCTCATATTAACTAAAATAAAATTGTTAAAAAAATACCAGGGGTGTATTTATAATGCGTGCTGGGTATGCGGTACACATGGGCTGCACTGCACGCCTTGCACCCATAGTATACTCACCTCTCTAGAGTCCCACGTTGGTGCGGTGTCAGTGCTGTAAAAATGCCTGGAAAATGGTTGCCGTGGCCATTTTGCGCATGCTCAGTACAGGGAAAAAGGCAACTGGCTATTTTTCTGCTGACCTGCGCATACGCTATAGACTCTGAGCACACTCTAGTGCCCATAGTCTATCAGTGCGGCAGTTTGCTGCTGGACTGAGAGGAGGGGGCCCCCTCCTCAATGAAATGGCAAATCTGTTTACAGCACAAGTGGATGTCATGGTCACTGTGCAGGAGCCTGGAGATCAGTTCATCGGAGCCACAGAGGAGCTCACCGTGCAGGTAAGGTTGATCATAGATCCCTTTCAGCTAAAGGACCTGGACGTGATGTCGAGTGAGGGCTGAAGTGTGGTTCCATGCCCTGACCTTGTTATTATTTTGTCTCAACCGTAGTATCTGGTCACCGATAGTAGAAATTTGTATCCTCTTGGGCTCGCCTCGCTTCACTCGCCACATGTTACTATTCACACTATGGGGGGGGGGGGGGGGGAATTCAATTCAGTGCGATGTTGAATAGCCGCGGGAGGGAGCTCCCGAAGCTATTCAATACACCGTGCTGTGGGTGGGCAAAGGATTTATTTTTGCACCCCCCTTAGGGATGCATGGAGAAATCCGACAAAAGTGCTGGGCGCACAGCTGTTTTACTGCTTAACATGGCGTTAACAGCTATGCGCCTGGCACTTTAGTCAGAGAATGCCGTTTCGTGCTCCTTAACAACCTTGTAAAGTCGCGAGAACCGGCATTCTGACATAACAGCGCACTGAATTGAGTAGCTCCGGGAGCTCCCTCCCCGCTCTATTCAATTCGCGTTGATTTGAATCTCCCCCTATGTCCATGCGAATAGTAACTGATGATGTTCGGGTTCTCCAGCTGAAAGGGATCTAGCCGCAACCATGCTGGTCAGTGTCAGCTTAGTGGGAGGGGGAGTTAGCTTGTGGTGAATATGCGCTAACACTGAGAACTGCAGAGGGGATTCGTAGAGATAGAGCTTTGTCACAAGCTCTGTCCCTGCATGTGATATTAGATACACCCTTGCGATGTATTTAAATATCGCATTGCCATTTTGGGTGAATTTATCACATCCCATCTGCATCTGAGATGTGGATTATGATAAATATGCCCTGTAGTCAGTGCAGGCACCCTGTCTCCGCCTGCTGTGTATGCTATGACAGTGGGGGCTGTGCGCTGGTGACCTAGTGGGAGATGTACTAATCTGTGGAGTGAGAAAGTACCAACCAATCAGCTCCTGTCATTTTACAGGCTGTGTTTGAAAAATGACAGAAGCTAATTGGTTGGTACTGTACTTTCTGTCACCAAGGCTTAGTTAGTATATGTACCCCATAGTTCCCACAATTGTGTGCTGTACATGGTATTACATGGCTGGTACATGGTCTTTGCTTTCTCAATTAGGTTGTGACGTCAGGAACTATGCAAATGTTTCTGCTTATAGCATGTTTCTGCCTAGCTATGATATATATTACACACATCCTACATTGTTATAGAAGTGTGATGAGAATAGTGTGACCATAGTGGCCCCCTTCTGCAGCTGTAAATTATGTGGACCCATGGTCACAAGTAATAAGGTCCGCTTCATATCGCTGAAGACTGCACTTTGCTGTGTGTTTTAACATTTTTTTATTTACTTAAGAAATATTAAATAAGACTGTGTATTATAAGACTGAATCTCAAAACTTTAGCTGATGATGGGGAACATTAGATTAGAGGGTGTTTTCATCATTATGCATAGTTCCTTCCTTTATACAAGCTTTGACCTCAGTAACCCTAACGGTCCAAGTTTTCCATACCAATGAGCTGGTGCGCAGGCGTGGTCATTACTAACTGTCATATTTTAAAAGATGCAGTGCAGTCATTCCTACCTGACACAGCCCACTGGTGGTCTGGAAAATGTAAGCTGTCAGAAGTCCTGAGGACTCAGTTTGAGAAACACTGTACTAGTTACACGTGGTGTTTAATTTCTGTACGGTGCTGCAGACACATTAGGGGTGCCATATAAATGATAACGATACATTACATTGTGAGCTTTTGCAATACAGGTGAAGCTATTGATTGTTACCATGTCAGTGAGGATGTCATTGATTTGATTAATGGTGATGAAATTGAACCTATATTTGCAGCAACTGCAGTTTTTCCCAGTAACATGCTCTTAGGGTTCAGCTGGTTGTGAGACAGTCTTTTAGGATAATGATCAAACAGTAGGTGTGCAGTGACACTACAAGGACCACAATTAAATATTGAATGGTTTAATAAATATCCTGACAGGCTTGAGGTATATAAAATACAGAAACTTAAATACATATAAAAATACATACAGTAGCAAAACAATGAGGACAATATAAAACCACGCCCAAGTCATCTGGAATGTCTGAACACTGTTTAAGCAGCTGCTCTTGAAACAAATTAGCAAGTTATTGAAACCAGAGTATCAATTCAATACAGGAAATTCCTGTTGGAACATTGTAGCAATTTTTTATAGCGCACTCTGGTTGAGAATCGCCTATTGCTAATAGGGTATTAGAAGTTTTTGACCAAACTCTGACTTGCTACTTAAATAATCCAATGTCTCGCCAAAGGATTCTTAAAATTGTATCCAGACAACAAGGTTGATGTATTCCCGGTCCCTTTAACTGCAGATGTACCACTGTTTCTCAAATAGCCTTATAAGCATTAGACAATAACAATTTTTTTTTAAAAGATTTACTTTTTAAATGTTTTGTTTAGGTCGCAACAGCAGGCAGTGGACCTCAATGATGTCCAGTAAAAAATGGTACTCTCTGAACCTGCTGGTGTCAGACCTCTGCCAGTACTCATAAAGTCAAATTAATATGGCCAATGTATGAAGGAGTGGCCGTCCCTGTCTGTTACTGCGCTACTCACTGATCCTGCGGTGCTTGACCCCGTCATCAGTCGTGTGGTTCAGGCCGGTGTTAGTGGGTGGCTGTGGCCGTCTATTTGTACAGCATGAAGCTGCCGGAGGACGGAAGTACACAGGAGACGATGTCCAGCCTCGCGGCTATAGCAGGTGCATCAGTGATTAAAAAAATAGTGCTGAGGGTCTGATAGTGCAGCAGGACTTGTGCGGATAGCACTGAGAGCTTGGTGGTGTGGCAAGACTTCCTGTGACGTCACTGGAGGTATGTGGCTGACGCGTTTCTCGGCAGTAAGTCGTTTCTTCAAGAGCCGTGTTATTTTAGGATAATGTCCCACTTACCGGTATAAAGAACTTAGCCGTTGGTTTACAAAACAACAAAAAAACATAATAATAAAAAAAAAAAGGCCCAACACCTGCCTGCTTTCATTTTGAGTAAGTTCTGATGGCCTTTGATTTGGAATTAATGTCACGCAAGAACCACACTCATATGTGGTTATTGGGTAAAATTGAGTGTAATATGTTGGAAGTTTTACTTCTGGTGTTCATTGTAATGCTGTAAATGAATACATGTGATATTGCAAATGTCCATGCATATGTTTCAGAGGAGGACAAATGCTAATATGAAGTAATTTTTTATGATTTTAGTGGGCCCTGCAGTTCTTTGTAACACCCTTCAGAAACATAAATAGGAATGGCAAGGCACATGACAGGATTACAATGAAACTCCGATTTAGGGCCGTATTCAATTAGGTTCGCATGCTGTACTTTTCGCCTACATCGCGTATTTTAGCTGCGAAAACTTATCGTATGCGTACCCGCTATTCGCCCTATTTAATTCCAGAAGATGCGAAAACGGCGACACGCGAAGTCAGAACAGGCAAATTGGTGTCAGAATCGGGGAAATCAGCCTGAACCCCCAAAAATGATGCAGTAACATTGGGGATCAATGTAATAGTGCCGGATTAGACCTAATAAAACTGTTTGGGGTACTTAAGTTCGCACAATTGCCTCTATTTAGCGTCTTTGCACAAGTGGTGAAGAATGGCATAAAGCAGTATTTTTTGGTGAAAATAAGTTGTCCTGGCAAATTTGGGGTACATGAAAATGGGTGCAAGCATCTTTTAATGTCTCAAGTGCAGTTTTAATAAGAGAAATTTCTCCTTCATAAAAGCCCCTGCAACCCCAAAAACACTTGGCCCCGTCTTAGAGCACCCCCAGAACCATTTCACTAGTTTGCAAACTTGTCCCCCCACTTTGTGCTTTTTGCCACCAAATTCAAAGTACTTTTTTGGGGTGTTAAGTTTTTTTTTCCCAGGTTTTTTTGACACAGTTGTCCTTTGGGGGGCCTGTTCCAAGGGTTCTGAGTGCTTTCCCCACCTTTGCACCCCAAAATCAAAAATGTGCACTTCTTTTCTCCTATTCAGAGGCAAATCTCTTTCACCTATACATTGCATGGACTTTCCGCGTATGTGAAAAGCGAATGGAATTGAATACGGAGATAAGTTTCCGACAGGCGAGAAGTCGCAATCGGTGATACTTTTTTGCGTATCTCGCTTTTCGCTATTGAATACTGGCCTTAAATTGTTTTTATATCAGTGATGCTTTGTTTTGAGGAGGGATGGGTTAATAGCAAATGTATTCTAAAAATAGAGGACAAAGGCCCTCATTCAGAGCCGTACGCTCTGAGCAGAGCGCACGCTCTGAATGAGGGCCGGCCTCCATGAAAATGGAGCGTCCTTCTGGACGCTCGTATAGCTGTGGGTCACCACCCACAGGCTATACGAGCGTGCATTTTGATGGCCGCGATGGTCGAGACCATCGCGACCATCGAAATTGTGAGCCGGAGCCTGCGGTTGAGGTTTTCAACCGCAAGCTCTGGAGTGATTTTGGCTCTATCAGAGCCAAAATCACTCCCACTGACATCACTAGTGATGTCAGTGGGCCGGCTTCTGACGGGAGGCACGCCCCCGGCACGCCTACCAAAGGGGGCGTGCTGTCAATCAACATCGACAGCACGCCCCCTTTGATCAGACACAACGAGCGAAGGACTTTCCTTCGCTCGTCGCGTCTGGCGCATGCGCACGACGGAGCTCCCTCCGTCGTGCGCATGCTCAGTGCAGAACAACGACCCACTTGCGAGCGGACAGCCGCTCGCGAGTGGGTCTAAATCAGGCCCAAAGTCTTCACAGTAAACAGGTAACATTTATAAATCGAATGTAGCTGATAAAATTTATGTTCAGTATTGGAGTCAAGGCATTTTATACTTGGAGGGTGGGACGTGCGGCGCACACAGTACTTCTTCTTTTTTTTTTTTTTTTTAGCACTGTGTACCTTCTACTGTGTCTTGGGAGCAGGAAGTAATTTTTCCCTAGACTCCAGCTGAGAAAGTTACAGGTCTGAAAGCATAGTTTCACTATAAATATGGTGCAGTAGAATGTATAAATTGTGTCCACTGCTCACCCTTTATATCACTAGGAAAACCTCAGCAAAAGTATTGCAAACACAGAGCTCCCCACCCCACAATGAAAAGCATTGATTCTGCCCTGTCTTGAGAAATGTCACTAATTATTTATTTTGTATTAGCATAATTTTGCTGTGAGTTAATAAAAACTGATCCAGTAGTTATGTACAAGTAGCTACATGGTGAGTTAATACAACTGACAGAAGTATTGTGTGTGTATCCTGATATTATAGTTGCTGTATAAGGGCACATGATCACTTTATTACCTATTACAAACACGATATGCACGATTGATCGTTGCGATCGATCGAAATCGCGCACATCGTATAAAAAAAATCTTACCGTGTATGGCCGTCATAACTTTATACATGTTCTGTTTCACTGTAACTTTGTCTTGTTCTCAGTAAGTAAAGTTTTATAATATCGAAGACTAAAAAAAATATTTTTCTTGCAGTTGTCTGAAGTCGCGTGTGATTATGAAACCACACTATGAATAATGTTTAAATCTGTCCTACTGTGAGATCAGTTAAGGTGAGTTTTAACTTATGAAATTGACTGTATTTGTAGTTTTGAAAGAGCATGGAAAGCATAAGAGAGTATTAGAAATGGTAGATATTAGTGTTCACGCCAGGGCCGGAGAGGGGCAGGGCACCTGATGTGAAAACGGAAACTATCGCGTGCGCAGAGGGTGCACTCTCTTCCAAAAAGGGGCACGGTCACTTGAAAAGGAAGCGTGTCCTTAAGACGTTGCCCCCTTTTCATCTTTGTAGGGGTCGTGCTCAGCACTCTCGGAGATGCTGGGCAGCCCCAAAGCCCTCCCTGCAGAGTGAAAAGATGCTGTGCGACCAGAAGGTGGCTGTTTCACCGTAACTTTTCCCACCTGTGAGACACTGTGGCCCGCCGGTGGAGATGGCACCCGGCAGGCTGTTTCAGCAAGGTGCCGGCAGGGTGCATTTTACAGTTTTAAAATCGGGCAGTACACGTTGCCCTGCTAAAACATTTTATTGGGAACACTAGATATTATAATTTTTTCTTAAATTGAGCTACGTACATTGTTTTGAAAGGTTTCAATATGTTTGATTTACTCATAAGCTGGCCACACACACAGCGATATTTTACCTGATCTGGCCGATTTTGACACATTGAAACGTCAGATCGTGTAAAATATGGGCAAATTGAGAGTAAATCATGAGTCCCCGCTGGTCGCACATCGTATCGTCAGATCTGCCGTGCAGTAGGGCAGATCTGACAATCTGGGACACAATGCATTGGAAAAATAAATAAATAAAATTTAAGATGCAAGATAGATCTGAAGTCATATTGGATGCTTTTTACTCCAAATCATGTGTAGGACTGCCGGCGGAGAGTTCAAGGGAAATCATACACGATGACGGATCGTGAGCACATCGCTATGTGTGTGGGCACCTTTACACTTGTTATAAAGTGCAAAAAAAGCCACTTTCTACTTCAGGGTCCATAGGGGGTCCACAGGGTTGACCTTGGGGTATAGGTTGGGAACCAAATCCGGGCACCACGCAGTTAAAGCTTTTAGCTCCCAGGATGCACTTGGGTCCACTCTCCCTATAACCCCACCCCCAGCCAGAGGCACCTCAGTTTAAGTTGGTGCCCGGCCGGAATCGGGTCACCGTTTAGTGCAGTGGGGGGCTGATTAGCAGCCCCTAAGCTTTATTTTTTCTGAAGGACAGAGTTTTTTATTTTTCCTTTGGATTCTTCAGAGCGGCAGCGTCAGACTGTCCATAGGACGTCTAAGCTGCCGCTCCGTCACCCCGCTGGCGCTGAGACGCCAGTACAGATCTGGGGATCTCAGCGGGACCCCAGAGTCTGTACTAGCTGGACTCTGCGGGCGCCCAGGACTGCTGCCGGATCCACGGGGAGCAGGTAAGGCGCGGGTCACCGCTTGCGGTGATCCGCGCATTTGAAATGCAGTCCTGTGCCTCCGGTCTCTGGGGACAGACCGGAGGCGCCGGCAGTGGCGGCGGGCCCCCCATACCCCGTGTGTCCACTAGACCACCAGGGACTGAGTGTTCGGTGCAGGGAGCCGGCGTCCCGGGGGTTAATAGCCGGCCAGGGGAGACAGCCTTCCCTGTTACAGCAGCTCCTCCCCTCAGCTCAGCGCGCCTTTCAGTATCCATAGTCTGGCGTCGCTGAGCTGCTTCCTCCGCCGGCCACGCTTTTTCTGAGGTCTCCAGCGGCCATTTTCTCTGTGGTACAGCAGAAATCTCTGGAGATGGCAGTTGGTCCTGTCCCCCTGCGTACCTCACCATCAGGTCAGTGTACACAGCGCTGTAGCCTTCCCAGACACTGAATCTGGGTAAGTTGCATGCAGTATAATAGTGCAGTATATTATATGACATGTTTATGTATATATGTGTATATCTGCATTGTATGTGACTTATGCTAGTGCTGACTGTACTTTATTCTCTCACCTGTCAGTGTATATCTATCCCTTTCCTTATCTGCCCTAATACAACTGTACTTGGGGTGGTTCTGAGACCTCACATTTATATACTTGTTAATATTTGTGAGGTTTGTCACATACTGTTGCGTGCTGCACGTTGCCATATTTTGAGTGGAACTGTGTGTTGCATACGCTGAAAATGGGTCCCTGCAGCTAATTTTTAGTTTCAGTCAGGACCAGTATAGCGCTGCTTGATCACAAGGCTTGGTCAGATATGTCTGACCAGGAGATAGAGCGTTATACTGCACCCATTTTTACTATCCTGCAAGCCATGTGCTGCAGGTGTTAGTGCGGAGGATTTAACTCTTAAAGGGTTCTGTATGTGGCGTCATCGGGTGCCGGCCCCTTTCACGACCCCCTTGGGCGGTTTGTTTTCTCGGGATCCTCTTAATTGCGGATCGCCGGGCGGGCCCCATTGTTGTACCTCACTTGGGGTTACTTCACCATACTGCCCTTTTTCATCTCAGGGTATCTCGCAGTTTCTTGCACTCTTCTCCTGTGACACAGACTACCGCTCCCTACAGGGGTTTTTTCGAGTATATGAATTCCCCCTGGTGCCACAATAGTCTGTCATGCCCCTTGCAGGGATTACCACAACAGCCACCCTGGGTGGAAGTCGTTTTTCTATGAAACGCAAATTGGCGTGGTGGACGCCCTGTGCTTACTTCCCACTTGGCTCTACCGTGAACTGGATACTGTTTTGGGCTCTTTCCCTCTTACACGGGGGGGAAGCCTATCTCAAGTATTTTTATCCCTGTTTTAGGGCTGGTAGCAGGTCCATTCTGGTTAGAGTGAATGTTGACCTGCACCTGTATCATACACCCTCAGTATTACGTGCCTTCTGGGTCCCTGTTGCTGACTAGCGGGTGGATCGCAGGGCGGGACTCTGGCTGTTGCCAGATATGAGGTATTACAACAGTGTTTGGTCTCCTGTCCCAAATTCCCTGAGGGTCATCATGAGCCCCTCCTGGGGTGGATGGACGTGTTACTCGTCGGATTACAGACGTTACTACGCATCCCATTCCTGCGTGGTCGGATACTTCTGATCCGTAGGTGGTAACTCTGCCTGAAATCAGTATACTCGCTTTCAGGGGTTGTTACCCATCCTACCATGGCGATAGCATGGTTGGTTAATACTATTGCATACTGAGCTGATGCATTTGTAATGTTTTTCCCCTCCAACACGTCTGGGGTTCAAGTGTATTTGGTCGCTCACGTAATATATGCAGTTGTCATAGGTGGACATGCCTATATTGGATACCAGCTCCAAACTTTCAGAGTTCCGGCTGCGATGGTATCCTCTGTAATACCCTATGGCTGCGCTCTGGGAATGCAGAGGTGCAGATACCATCTATAGGGTATATCTGACCTTGACAGTGGCAGTACAAATTTCCCGCCGTCAGCTATGCTCACTACGGGGCCTCAGACTATTAAGTCTTTTTGTCCTCTGGGTCAGCCTAAAGGTCTGTTTCTTCATAGACTGTCGGCCTTTACAAGGGCCGACATATCCAGTTCCGAGCAGGCCTGGACTGCCAGCCGATCCTGCTTCTGAACCAACGGATATATCGTCAGCCTGACGAGACAGGCCTACCACTGGGAGATGGCGATTTCTCAGTTTGCCCGGTACTAGTGTCTAGTTGCCGCGGCTACGTGGGTAGGAGGGTACGCCCTCTCTTTGCTCAGGCGGCCTATTTCCATGTGATGGTACGCAGGCCCTTATTCGGAACAGGGCCTTACAAATCCAGAAGGCTATACAGTTGTTGCGGTAAGCGGAGCTAATTGGGCCATCCCCACTTTCTCAGCGAGGGACTGGTTGTTCTGCTTTCTTTCTGGTGCGGTGGCTGAATGGTCCTCTTTGGCCTATTCTCTGTCTCAATTCCCCGAACCAGTTCCTAAAGCTACCTGGGTTCAGGAAGCAATCCCTATGCTCCATCATACTATGTTTGGAACCCGGGGACTTTATGGTATCACTGGATATACAGGACGCGTGCCTACGGGTACTTACAGAGACCTTACCTCAGCATGGACTGAGGTTTGCTGTATCACAGCACTTACGATTTTTCGGGCTCTGCCTGTTGGGACTGATCTCAGCCCCACAGGGGTTTACCAGCGTTTTGGATTTTCTGACAGTTCTTCTGTTCAGTATATCCCAATGCTCCTGTACCTGGATGGCCTCCTGCTCTTAGCAGGATCACCGGGATACTTTACAGCTGGGTCTGGTTGACTGTGGGTTCTTCAGGGTGCAGACGTTTAATCAAGGGGAAAAAAGTCCTCCCTGCATCCCTCTCTGGGTATTCTTCACCTAGGAGCCCTGCTGGATTCTCAAAATCTGAGAATTCTTCTGGCTTAAGACGGCATCTCCACTCTTCCATTAGGAGTACATGGATGTCTGCGCAGTCGCCATATGTCTTTACACTCTGGGATGCATGGTCCACTATTCAGTGTCTGCCTTTGGAAGGGTGGAATGGGCACAGTTCCATTCCAGGCCTTTCCATAATTGGCTTATCTCCAGATGGAACAAGTTTTTTCTGTCGGATCACTGTTCAAACGATGATGCTCTCCCCGGAGGCAAGTCGGTCCCTTTTCGGGTGACTATGGCCATCTCGTCCAGGGTATTCTTTGCTAAGGACAGTGTCTGGTTCGCATCCATTTCAGTGCAATTGGATGTCTGTCGATTCCACCCTGTCAATTAACTTGTTGGAACTTTAGCCTGTCTTGGGCTTCACTCTGGCATAGTCCTTGTTTCCAGGTGAACCTGAAAAAGTTCAGTCCGACAGGGTCAGAACAGTGGCTTCCTTTTTAGCAATACTGTTCGTTGGGTGGCAATGTCAGGTATGTCATACATTCGGGCATTGTCTGAGGGTCTCCTCCCGACCATCTCGACAGTGTTCATTTCGGGTGCTCTCCATTGGGAAGCGGGAGTCCTCAGCCGATACGACGTGCATCCCGGGGGCTAGTCTCTTCCCCAAGAGAGGTTTCATCTCCTGGTGAGCAGGGGGGGGGGCCCTCCTGAGGTGACACTCATGGCCTTCTGACTCTATCACACTATGGTGTTACAGTCCAACTCTGGGGATTCTGAAGCAACCTTCAGTGACTCTTTGTCGGTGAAGGGGTTCTTCCAATTTGCGTACCTGTGTTCTCCAGTCTCCATTCTTCCTCGAGGGAAGTGTTTCAATAGAGACAGAGATGCTTTCCTGCTGGTGGCTCCTGATTGCCCCAGATGTCAGGGGTACTTGGTTTTTCGGAGTCTCTCCATCGATACTCCATTCCTGATGCTTCGCTACCCAGACCTGTTGTCTTAGGGTCCTGGGGTTTGCCTTGGACCTGGGTCGTTTGTCTTTGACTACGTCCCTATAGTGGTCTTACGGCTTCCATGGCTTTGTCATCGTTGGAATGATTGGAGCACATGGATCAGCTTTTGCTGGGACCTACCACAATCTGTGGCAGCCATAATTCTTATGGTATTATACCTATCAATACGATCCTCTGGTGTCCAGGATTTCCAGATATTCTGGCATTCCTTCCGGCTGGCTTGGGTTTCTCCCTCGGCCTGGCCTTCCTGACAGTGCAGATCTCTACACTGTCAGTATGATTAGGTTATGGAATTGCTCCGCTCTGATATCCAGTTCATCCTTTGGAGTGTTTTCTGGATTATGCCTCCATTTGTCCTCCCTAGGGTCTCCTTGGGAGTTAGGAGTGGTTCTTCGTTAACTCCGGGGAAAGTTAATGGAACCGCTGGTTGTAATAGCCATTACATGGTCTATTGCTTTGGCTTTCTCTCTTTCTATCAGGGAGTTTATATCAACCAGGTGAGTGTCGGAATTGGGAGCGTTCTCATGTGGCTCCCTCTTCTGGAAGGCTTCTTGTTAGGGTGTGAGTTGCTCTCACCCTGTGTTTCTTCTTAGTGATTTTCAGGTTCCATATTATTCTGGAACTTATGGTGCGGCCATTCAGTCCCCAGTCCTCTCGGCTGGTGTGGCCTCATTGACTGTGGTCCGGCCTCTGTGGATTTATGTGATCCATTCAAGTTCCTGACGGAAATCGGACTCCTTATTGGTGGTCTGAGATTTCTGGTTTTAACAGGAAAGGATGGCCGGCCTATGGCCATATGTTGGCTGGACGGCCTCGTATGTCTTCTTCAGGGGCCTACCCATGGGTAGGCCTTTCTGTTGTTGCTGCTTGTTTTTTTCTCGGGCCATGTAACCCTCGTGGGTGGCTCGCGGTGGCGCCTTGGCTGGTTTGCCTTGCTAGGTGGCCACCTGGTCTTCTGTCTACACCTTTTTAAGGTTCTAGGCATTGTTTTCCTTTGCCTCTCAGGATGCTTCCTTTTTGGCGGCGGATTCTCCTCTCAGCACAGGAGCGTCCCCTCCCTTGGTTGAACTGCTTTGGGACATCCCCAAGGTCAACCCTGTGGACCCCCTATGGACCCTGAAGTAGAAAACAAGAGATATGGTAAGAACTTACCTTTGTTATCTCTGTTTCTACGAAGTCCATAGGGTCCACAGGGCGCCCGCCCTGACGCACCTGGCTTCAAATGGGCTGTGTGACTGGTCACCGGTTTTCCGTCTCCCATTTCTGTGAGTATGGTTATCGAGTGTTCCAGTTTTCTCTCTTTTTTTCTCCTCCGGCCTTTGGCTACTTACAAACTGAGGTGCCTCTGGCTGGGGGTGGGGTTATAGGGAGAGTGGACCCAAGTGCATCCTGGGAGCTAAAAGCTTTAACTGCGTGGTGCCCAGATTTGGTTCCCAACCTATACCCCAAGATCAACCCTGTGGACCCTATGGACTTCGTAGAAACAGAGATAACAAAGGTAAGTTCTTACCATATCTCTTGTTTTCTGATCATTTGTCAATGATTGTGTACTATTGGCTGAACTGAATAATATGCATTCAGTGTTTTTGTAAACTTCAGTGGTTTTGTATAATTAAGTTCTCTGTGCTTCATTCTTCTGCAGCAAGATGCCTAATTAGAGCGGTGGTGATTCTCTAGCACCGCATACATGCAGGGAATGACAGGTGGCAGCTGTGCTTTACAGGAATGCACCTTATGTGTTTGTTCGCTCTACCCCTTGGTAGAAATCAGTGTTGTCATGGTAAATTGAGAGACTGAAATATATATATATATATATATACATAATTTTTTTTTGTTTTTATTTCGGGTGGGATGATAATGCTATTGTGACCTACAGTGGGTTTAACTTTAATTAAAGGAACCAGTACAGAATCAGATTTTGTGTGTTTTGGTTGAACTTTGGTATGAGGGTCTCATTATAGAAACAAAGAATCCAACCACACAACTCCATCCTCAGATCCAGTATTAGATATTGTGTAAGACTGTTCATGAAAACATATTGGAGCCATTGGACACTTATAAGAGAGATCTCTAGGTGCACACTAAGACCCCCTCTATACATGTTTTACCTTCGGGCCACATCTGGCAGAGAACCATACTTGGGGTAGCAGCCGGTTTGAACGTTTTTATTTTTAATGAATTTTAAGATCTTATTTTCAATTTAACGCATTAGTTAGCGCATTGAGGGTAATATTGTGTTATATAAAAATTTTATCCAAAGGGTCTGGCACTAAGGGCTTGATTCAGACCCGCTCGCTAGATGCCTTCACACTCGGCAAAAGTATGCCCACTTATGCACGTCATCTCCAGGATATGTATGCAACCATCGGTAACAGAGTACCATCGGAGGCGATCACAGCACTTGTGGACGACCATACCCTACTGCGAGTGCTTCAGTGTGAATTTCAACCATGTGACGAGTACGATGACGCAGCGTCTTAATTATTCACGCCTCTTAATCTGCGTTAAAGATCTTCAGGCACACCAGCATTCGCACCACCACTCCCCCGTTTCCATTGACCAACCCCTGTCACCACCCACAAATGGCATGTCCTGTCAGTCATTCTAGCGAGCTGTCTATGCGCAGCAAGCGAACGCTTCAAAATTGCATGTACTAGTTCGTCCACAGCGATGCATGTGCAGATTGCAAACATAAGCAGGCTGCGTGTGAACGCAGCCTAGCAATCTGCTCTGAATCGGGCCTATTTTCCAACAGATGTCATCTACCCAGGTGCCCTTGTAATTATTTCACATTCCTCAAGGTTGTTATATATAATAACTCACATGGCATTCTTATTTGTTTTTTGTAAGACATCAATGCTTGTATTTCAAACGAAATCTATATATTCAAAAGCATATGGTTACATTTCTGATGTGATGTTTGCAGCAGTCTATTAACAGAAACAATATATCAAAGTCCAAGTTACACTGTTTCAATCCATGTAGAAAAAATCACAGCTTGTGAAGTCCAATCCTGCACCATATAAGCATAGCAGCATATGAGTCTTGATACTTGCAATCAGCATTGTACAGTATGTCTATAAAGTGCAGAAATAAAAAGCTTTAATATCGCCACCTGCTAATCCCTGTTTGCCAACGTTTCAGGGCGACTTAATGTCCGTTTCTCAAGGCTGTGGTAGACTTTACAAAAAACATTATTTATCCAACTTCGTTTTGCTGTTTGCAAACATCATATTATCGACGAACCATACACAACTGCACATATTGAAGGAGATGATTACCATACAAATCATCATAATGGAGTCTGTTGTGTATCTCCTCCCATTTAGTACATTTCCATAAATGGGATCAATTAATTGTTAATATGAATTCAATAATAGTCATCCCATAGATTGTCTAAATCCAATTTTGTATGGAGAAGTGGTGGTCAGGACTCTCCATTCAAAGCTGCTCTGGACACTATATATCATGTCCAATGAAATGTCTGAATTAAGAATGAGCGAGAAGGTAATGGCACAGACTGGTTTCTGGTGGTGGTGATAGATTTGTGATTTCTGTATCCAATGAGAAGCCTTTGGTTTGGATTGCAAATAGTGTTCAATATGAAAATGCTTTTATCAGCAATAACAAACTATTTGGTGTATCTATGTAACAGATTTAGATTGGAGATCTAGCAGGATTATTTTATTAGAGAAAGCTGTAGGGAGTAGAACTCTTTGGGGGTATACATAATAGTTGGCATCTTCTGTGAAGCAGCACAACCTAGGCTGTAGATTAAAAGCACTAATAATTTAAAAGGCGAAACAAGGTAGGGTTTTGTATTTTAAATTGTCACTTGAAATCAACAGCAGAACTCACAACCTATTACAAATATACACCTTTGTGTTGATTTTGCTAAATACCCAACTTGTATTATATTTTATGAATGGAGAAAAAAAAGTACGTTAGTGGGACCTTAACTCAGAAAAATTACAGAAAAGATCTGTTATGGGGAATGTTGTGAGGCACCAGCTGCGCTCTATGGGCCTGATTCAGAGATGGTTGCAGTGGCGATACTTACGCAGTTAAGCCAGGGGCATATCTATAGGGTGTGCGGTACATACGGGCCCCCGGGTCCAGGGGGTACCCGCAACGCACACCATGTACCCATATTATTTAAAACTTACCTCTCCAAGGTCCTGCATCCGGTCTCACAGTGCTGCTCAAAACGCCGGAGAATGGTCACCGTGGCCATTTTTTCTGGCGTTTTGTGCATGCGCTGTGAGGAAATTGCCAGGAAAATGGTGGCCATGCCATTTTCCTGGCGATCTGCTCATGTGCAGTAGACTCTGGGCACACTCTAGTGCTCAGTCTAATGATGATGCGATGGCCGGCCAGCCGCTTTAGTCGGCCACCAGGGTGAGAGGAGGTGTGCCCTGACAGGGAATGCACACGGGCCTCCTCCTCTCTTAAAACGCCCCTGAGTTAAGCAATGTTTTGTGTTGTTGCTAAATCTTGGGAAGGGATTTGCGATCATTGGGCATTTTAGGTTGGAGACTGGGAGGTGACCTAAAGTGATTGCAAAAAGAGGCTGTTTCATTGGTGTCAGAAGTGTGTCTGGTGAACGCAGCATCAAAGGATGAGAGAAGATGCTGCTTAACATGCCATTATCTAGGTAGGGTTCCCAGATTGATTATTATCACAGGTGTATATAGTGTGGTTTTTTTTTTTTTATTTATTCAGTACAAGATCAGCAATAAGGAAAATGTTGTTTTCAACCCTTTCATGCATAAATTATGGTAACTTAATCCTAATGCAATATTTAAAAAAAAAATTTTTTTTTGTTAGTCTTCAGGACTTATAAAAACACAAGTTGGTTGTTTTTTTTTTTTTCAAACTAAAACAAGAAAATATTCACATGTCCACTTAAGTGGACAACATGCATGTGCAACATAAAAAAAGCCCTATTACCGTGCAAGTGTTTTTTGGAAACAAATGTCTGGTATGGTTCCAATTTGTTCTTATGTTGCTTATTTTTCTCCAGGAAACGTATGGATGTTTGTATTGCACAATGTCCACTGAAGTGGACAAAATTATTTTAAATCAACTGTAAAAAAAACAAACAAACAAACAAAAAAAACTAGAGTATTTGATCAATACATCTACCATATTATCCCCTACACCGGTGGTTCCCAAGCTGTGCCGTGGCACCCTGGGATGCCTTAGGGCACTTAGAAGGGTGCCTCGGGTTGGTGGTCCAGTACCAAATAAAATTATTTTTAGTCAGTGTGATAGGCAAAACCAGGGCTAATGGCTGCCAATCAAAAAATTGGGGACAAAAAGAAGCGCAGCCCTGTCAACCACCACATAACTAACCCTAAGGGTGACAAATAAGCATAATTTGCTTCATTTAATGTTTGCTGAATTTCTCAACTTTTGGCCAAGGGGTGCCTTGGAAAAAATGCGGATACTCGAGGGCGCTGTAATTCAAAAAAGTTTGGGAACCCCTGCCCTACACATTACTTTCCTTCATTTTTTTTTATTTTTTAGCTACTCTATCCGTGAGTAAAAAGATTTTACAGAAATCCTTGAAGTGCTGGTGATCTTGTGTCAACCATTTTATTTGACCTTATTGTTTTTGCAGGATTTGAAAGCTGTCACTAGGTGGCATACCTTCTACGTTTGGTAGAGGACACCATGCACTAGTGATGTCAAGAGTTTCTATAGGACATTATGGGTGGAATTCAGTTAGCTGCGGTTATTTACTGAATGCTAATTGATCCGCAGGCTGTTCAATTAGCCCCGAAAGCAGCCCGCTGGCTGCACTTAACGGGGTTGTTTTACGACTCTGACCAGAGCCGAAAAGAATTCCTTGATAAATAGCATGTTAATGGGTGAAGAGACCCTGTCAACGCATCATGTATTCTGTGTTAATGCTCGTTAACATGTTAATTTAATGGCCGTTAAAAAGTGTTTCAGGTGAAAAAGCATGACTTAAAAATAGCTGTTCACTGTAGTGACCTCTATGCCTGAAAGGGTAATTTTAAATACATGCTAAATCCATTAAGTTAATGTCAGTTAAGCTCCTTTAAGGTCAAGCAAATCTGTAGTACATCTATAAGATGCTAATTTTTTTTGTAAGTCTTGTGTGATATTTGTACCAGATGCATAGGAGGAAGAGACACTGGTCCCCTGAGGAACGGCAGAGATGGAAAATAAGGAAACCATCTCCAAGCTTGGAACGTGATAGGCGACATAGACTTCATTGGAAAACTCCACGCAGGTCTCGATCCAGGAGGTATGATATGTATATATAAATGCTAAATAATTGTAGATTGTTACATATGCTGAAAGTAGGAATATTTGAACCCTGTAGTTTTAATGCTTAGAATGAGGGCAGCCAAGCTTTGTGCATAATTTTTAGTCCTCTAGGAATTTATGCAGAACCTGAGTGGCAGCTTTGGCCATGGGAGTCAAAAGGGGATAGTATTAAATGCTAAACCAGGAATGTGTACCAATTAATATAATATTTTCCTTTTAAATTCTGTTTCCAGAACTGCGGACAAGCCGCCACTTGGTAAATATATCCCCTTATGTAGCTGGGGTACTCTGGCCAAGACTTGTAACAGGATTAATCAGTTATGTAGTACTGCAGCCTGCTGTCTGGTTGGTGTTTTTTTTTTTTTTTTTTTCTTGGAACGAAATAAGATTGGCCTTATGATCTTGATGATGGATGAATGAGCTATATGGCCACCCAGTGAAGAGCCAGATGTAAATTTTAATCTTATTACACTACCACTAGCTTATATGGGTGATCATAAAACAATGTAGGTGGGAACTGCTATCAGTCATCTTAATAACCAGTAGTAGCTGCCATTTTACTTCTCTTGGCAGAAGAAAATTAAATGTCAACCTTATGGCGCATACATGCGGTCAGATTTGTCAAGGCCCCCATACATCAGCAATTGATTGCAGCAATCGTGTAATCTGCAATCGATTGTGTATAAAAATCTTTTCCTTCTTCCATCGATTGCAGAATTGCCACAATCGATTGTGTATAAAAATCTTTCCCTTTTTCAATCGATTGCAAATTGCACGATTGCTGCAATCAATTGCTGATGTATGGGGGCCTTTAGATGTGTCAGATGGACGATTGGACGAACGATTTGAACTATGAACGATTTTTGACTGCATTAAAATGACTGAAATAGTCCAAAACTGATTGCAAACACATCAGATGTCAGATATCGTTATCTGACCATCGGGAACGCGCATCGTTCATCATTCAGACATGTCAGATTTTCCTTCAGATCTGAACGATTGCACGATTTTTCAAATCGTTATAGTTCAGATCTGAAGAAAAATCTGTCCGTGTGTATGCACCATTAGTTTGCAGTGAGAGTATCTAATGTGAATATTACAATCCAAATTTATGGATTTCAATAAAGGCTCACTTAAATGTTTTAATAATTTGACAAGCTATAAATAACTGCTGGTTGGTCACCCTAGGTCTAGAGCCTTATTACACAGATTAACATATCACTTTACAAAATCAAAATTAGATTTTTGTAATGAATTTTTTTGTCTGTTTTGATTTTTCAACTGCTGATATTACTTAAAATAATCCTAGTATTTTTAATGTGATAAATGTAGGAGAAAAAAGCAAGGGGCGCCAAACATAGTGTATTTAAACATATTTAAATTGTTGAAGTGCATTTAAGCAACATACCATGGAATAAATGCAAATTAACTCCTCAATTTCAAACTTTAGTAATCTCTTGGAAGTGTTCTCTCATTCTCCAGAAAAGGTAATTTCGATTAGAAAACTCTCTAGGTGTTCCCACAGGTAACAATGGAGGACACTTGATTCTTATTTGTAAAATCATATGTTACTCAAATATAATTATACCATTGTAACAATTTTATTTCACATTACACAAATTAACATGCCCGTAAATAGAACTATTTCAAGCTTACCTGGGATCCTGGAACAAACATGGGCAATAACCAGAGGCCATATGGAACTCACAATTTAGTCCACACAGGTAGCCAGCAGAAAGGTGTCTCCAAAATCACAAATCCTATGTTTCGTCCTGTTGGACTTCCTCAGGGGATACAGGTCAGTGGAACTACTGCCCATATTTATACCCGTTTGACTAATGGATGCAATTAACATATACCGAAAGTAATCAATATGCCACTTCTGGTGGAAACAAAAAGGAACAAAGCCCATATACATTTAAAACCATTTTAGCATGCATGTGGAATAAAACATCCTGTCAGATGTGTGAAAACATACAAAAGAATCCAGATATTGTATGTTAGTTAATGTGGCTAAACAAAGTACTGGCACCACAGCCGGAAGCATCTCGTCCCCACTTCTGTCCATATCGGCGTCCCGGAGCTGTAAACTGGAAGTGTCACATTTCATCTTCCGTCTGTGCTAGTTCCTCACTTCTGCTGGGTCTCAGATTTGTAGATAGGAAGTCCCTACTTCCAGGCAAAGGAGTCTTGTGTGGCCTAAATTGTGAGTTCCTTGTAGCCTGAAATAATTAGATCTGTGTACAGACATATTAAATTGTGTAATCTGAAATATTTTGTGTTAGTGGTACACTATAGCATATTTTTTTGACACTGATGTGCATATGTATTTACTAACAAGTCAGGAGTGTCATCAATATTTAATGTTACCTGGGAAAAGGTCCAGAAAGTTTTCAAATTGAAATGTCCTGTTCTGGAACATGAGGTAATGCCGGGTACACACTAGGTGATGCACGATGTGATGAGTGACATATCGTGTGGTCAATTGACACTGCACAATCTGTTGTACAACTGCAGATCTGTTGTTCACCAGCCGCCTCCACAACCATGGGGTCGTTCACAAATTGACAGATTGAGCAGCATGTAGGCTCGATCTGTCGATGCGATGAACAAGCCAGTGGGAGCGCGCATGGTCGCTCATAGCGGGTACACACTGGCCGATGTGGACGATATTTTCTGACCCAATCCGCCGGTTCGAGCGACGTATTGTCTAGTGTGTACCTAGTTTTACAATTCAAAGAGAGCACTAAAGTTTGAGATTGAGCATGTTTTCAGTTATTCTGTGGTACGCTGCTTATATGCACTTTTAAAGTTTAGATAATTGATACGTTTAATGCATGTTTGGCGCCCCATGTGTTTGTTTTTTTTTTTTTTTCCTGGATGCACTTGCACTGAACAGGTGTAATCTACAAGGAAGCTGCCATCTTCTGTATGTTTTTGGAACTTCTTTTTGCTTAAAAAATTTCACCAAGCACTGTCTATAATTTGTTTTTATCAATTTTGTTGTTGCTGATTTCGCCATCCAGACACCAAGATTAATAATGACACTACTAGTTTGGTATTAAGGTTTAAAAATCCTTGTTTGAGAGGAGCAGGGAGTTCTGTTACTGACTGTGTGTATATAATAGTTTCTCACATGAAGTGTTTTTTTTTGTGCAGCCATGAAAGGGAAACTTACTGGGGGAGGTCACGCATACCACGCTCTAGAGATGCTTGTCTTTCTGTCAGCACTTCATCTCAAAGTGAGAGCTACGCTATGCGTTCCTCTGCTCTGGAGAAGGCTAGACCCAGAAACCGTCGTCATCAGGTCTCTCGCAAACACCGGTCAAGGTCTGGTAGCTACACTTCCTTGGTGAGTATACAGGACACGGGTGAGTGATTTTCAGCCTATCCTGTCTGATTCCATGATGCTGGGTTCCACTAATTGGTGCTGTCAGTATGTTCAGCTTTAAAGTAACAATTGATTATTATAGCATATCATGGCTACTAATGTATAGTGCA
The DNA here is from genome assembly GCA_031769625.1 of Taudactylus pleione. Lineage (NCBI taxonomy): Eukaryota > Metazoa > Chordata > Amphibia > Anura > Myobatrachidae > Taudactylus > Taudactylus pleione. The sequence continues at coordinate 23,231,334 of JAUIMM010000018.1, forward strand.
AGACAAGAATTTCAAACTGGGTTGCTCCATTAAAAAAAAATATTTTGTAACATTCAGAATCAAATGCATTTCTGTAGAGGAAATGAAATGGTGGATATGTGCACTCTTTCAATGTGAAGAGCTGTGTTTATCTTGAGCTTACATAGAACATCAGTAGTTCTATAAAGGTATAAAAATAGTTATTGTAAAACAATTACCAGATTGCAGGCACAGACCATGAGAGTGGACAGCTGGGAAATGAGCAGTTAGCACTATCAGTAAATGCTCAGCTAGAATTTTTAACTATTAATATGTAAAGCAAGAAATTTAAATTATAGCTAAATACATGTATAGTGTATTCTGTTCCTGGTTGTGCAGAGAATGCAGCCAGACCGGCGGCACTCTGGTATCCGCAGAGACCGCCTTGGTCTGGGAGATCTCTGCTCCACATCATCTGCATCTGTGGACTCAGATTTTTTCCAGGCTGTGTTGCCTTAAGCTCCTCACCTCTGTGGCTGCTAGTGTGCTCAGGAAGGATAAGTGTCTAATACTTTTTCTCCTTCATCCACTAGGGGACACTGGAGTTCAAGACAGTGGGGTATAGACGGTGGTAGAGCAGAGCCTGGCACTTTAAATAATTCTGAAGTGTGACTGGCTCCTCCCCCTCTATGCCCCATCAGCCCCAGTTTTTAGAATGTGCCCGAGAGAGCCGGTCACATAGGGCTGAGCTCCAGCCCACACTTAGTATTTTTTCTTTTATTTCAACTTTATTTTAATTTCTAGCTTTCACAAAGCATTGAGGACAGGCTGACAGAGTACTGCGTCTGTCAGCCTGCTACATGGAGGCATCAGGAGACCCGCCTCCACTAAAAAGAGTGTGTGTCGGAGTCCCAGGCACCCTGGCAGTAGCTCAGGGAGGACACGCCACAGCTTAATATAGAGGCTGTGTCCGTGCTTCCGAATGCCTAGCCGCAGCCCTGATGCCAGCAGTGGTAAGTATAGCTCTGTTCCCCTTATGGGGAACGGAGTTTAATCTGCGGCCCCTCTGCCCCCTCCCAGGCTCAGGTGGTATATACTGTAGTATAACCCCTCCTGGAATCCTGTTATAACGCCGCTAGCGTTGTTACAAGGGGCGGAGGTACCGCGCATAGAGCACGGATACATGTACAGGGAGACTGTTCAGACAGTCTGTAATGTTGCTGCCTAGCAGCATGCCTGATCCCTGCACGATGAGCGCTGTCTTACTTTATAGAGCCTGACAGCGCTCTGTTTGCTGCTCTCACGAGAGCCGAATCCTCCCTCTGCTATATCCCCACGGGGAGGGAGCCTGCCGCGACCCGCTACTCCCATAAGGGAGTCTACATTGCGCAGCAGCGCGGCTGTTCCCTGCCGCGCTGGTGCTTGAAGAAGCACTGGGCTTCTGCAGGGGGAGGAGCACAGCCGCCGGAGAGCGATGCTGTTATTCACAGCGCCCTCGGCTGCTGGTTGCGGCGCCGGAGATTGCACCGGCGCTGGCTACAATTGGCCGCATGGCGGGGCTTAGGGAGCTGCTCAGCGCGGCTGTTCCCTGCCGCGCTGGTGCTTGTAGAAGCGCTGGCTTCTGCACACAGCCGCCGGAGAGCAAGGCTGTTATTCACAGCGCTCTCGGCTGCTGGTTGCGGCGCCGGTGCTTGTATGAAGATGCACCGGCGCTGGCTATTACGTTCCCGCTCCCCCACTCGCATTATGCCTGCTATACCAGCCATTGTTTGCACCCCGCCAGCTTATTGATAAGGGGCGGAGTCTAGTCCATGCTGGCGTGCACAGATGCCGCCATTACCTCCAGCGAGTATTCTTAAACAGCATATGCACCTGCCTTAAAAGGAGCCGGGGCTTATTGCCAGCATCTCCTGCATCCTCACTCTGGAGTTCTGTGGGGGGTGCAACCCTTAACAGGGTTGTGGGTTTTATTCCCAGTACGTCCCTAACTGTTTGGAGTTTGTATGTTCTCCCTGTGCTTGCATATGGCCTCTTCCGTTTTTTTCTTTACTTAAACCTACAGCACCTGGTCTTATTAGGTTTAACAGCACAACTGTGGAGTTTGTAATTTAACCTGCAGTCTTTATATAGATTCTGGCTCTGCCTCATCTGTTATATTGCACGTCGGTAGTTCCCCTACGGAACTGGGTAGTGTACTGGTTTAATATTATATTTAAAAAAAAAAAAAAAAAAAAAAATGAAGCACAGGGAGGAACATGTCACAGGCTAATATAGAGGTTGTGTCCACGCCACTTTGCCCACCACATATCTATCAGCGCCTACGGCCACACGCCCGATCTCGTCTGATCTTGGACGCTAAGCAGCGCCAGGCCTGGGTAGTACTTGGATGGGAGACCGCCTGGGTATACCAGGTGCGGCAGGCTTATTACATTGAACATCTGGGGCAAATATGCTTGATGTGTAACAGAATAATGCAGTGTGTTTCTTCCATCTATAGCTGCCAGAGATCACTCTGCCTAAATGTGTATAGTATGCATAGTCGGGCCACTGTTCTGGCTGCTGCCAGAAATTACGGTTATTGCATATCTTTAACTCAAGGTTACAAAAAGGGTGCGTCCCATCCTCAGGCTTATGCCTCACATTGGCTCGCCTTAACAATGAGCCGTACTCTTCTCATGCATAAGAAGGGCACATATGTGGCTGCACATATGTTAAATCTCAACAGCCTTCGGTGCTTACCTTAGAAGGTATGCATCTGTGCATCTATATGGATTTATATCTTATTTATTCCCTTCGGCAGCACACACAACACGAAGTAGTAACATATGGCCGTTGTGGTGGTTGGCATTGCTGTCTCGCATCACTGAGGTCATCTTTTGATTTCCATCATCTGGAGCCAGAAGGGCACACCTGATAAGGCGAGTACACCGGTAACGGAAGGGTCCCAGGATGGCAATCAGTCTGGGATAGTACGTTGCTAACATTTCCTGCCCCAACGCCGTAGCAGAATGACAGCCACGCACGGCACATGAGCAGTCTCCCTGCGTGGAGGTAAGCCACATGTATGTATATACTTGTATTTTAAACTAAACCCGGCGTTAAGACCTGGGGCTCAGTTCCTTCCATGGCTCTAACTATTGCCCATGTTATATTTTTCAAATTATATCGTCACCTACTAATCTTGTATGTAGGTACGCGTAGGCATGTGGGGATTTGTGTGTGTAATATATATATGTGTGTATGTGTGTGTGTATATATATATATATATATATATATATATATATATGTGTTTTGCTTCTTATCCTTACCATTAAAGCAGGGGTAGGATATGTTCTTCTCAGTTTTATGTCTGATACCTAGCATATTTAAAGAGGATGCTGCGACGAGAGGCTGGACTCTCCTGATCCGGTAGTTTGTTCTATAACTCCGCTTAACACCATCTCTCCCTAGGGATTGGGTGGTGTGTGTGTATATGTATATAATTATGGATATGTGTAGGTATGCCTATACTTCCACAATCATTAAGGTACATATTATTCCACGTCTGGAAAGCTGCCAGGGTTTACCAGAAGCTGTCTGTTATACATATTATATGGTGGCTCTATAGACTAGAGTCATGTTCTGCAGCTTACATAGGATAGTCACAGGCTCCTACGGCATCGCTTCTAGTATGGACTCTATACATGTCCTGGGGCCTTCCTGTATGTCCACACATGTATATGTACTTACACCCGCCTCGGGTTATAGTCCTGTTTCCATCAGTCTATATCTACGGCGTCCACTTCGGGGGACCTATTAATTACAACTACACTCTAGGGCGCACTTAGTAACCAACTTGTAAGACACTAGGAATGCAGTGTGTGTATATATAGATATAGCATGCTGATCTCCTATTGCGGGATATATATATGTGTGTATATGTATGTAGCGTGCTGATCTCCTGGTGCAGGAGTTTGACAACTGACTTACTATGTCGGTACTAACTCTTCCTTTCAAAGAGTTTGCCTTTTCATGCAGCTATGTTTATGTGTGTGTATGTGTATATATACTGATATATTCCCGTTCCTTGTATGAATTTTCCTAATAATTGGAGAAATCTGTTTTTGGCCCTGTCTGGCGTTATCACTACATATATATATCTCTTCTTACTTGGGATAATTAACGCATTCTATGTCTATGTACAGGTACCTTTCCCAGTATCGATTCTGGTACTTTATATTATTGTCTTGTCGCATATCTCAATAAAATGGGTATCTGATGGTCCCTTGGGTACATTTCCTATCAGTACATAGAGAATCCAGGATCTATTCCATCCTCATGGCTTATTAGTTAATTTACATGAGGCCTAGGGCCACCCGCCGATATAGGCAGGGTCTGGCCTGAGTTGTATCAGATTGTGGGCGTAATACACACTTCACCATTATAAGTGTTAATGTAAGGATACACTAGCAGACCGTTTTTGGGGTATGTGTAATCTCTATATGGATACATATCCCTAATGGAACAGGCTCAGGTATAGCGTCCTGTTGTACGGCCTTCTTGTCTCCACTAACAATTTGCTAGTTTCTACAGTATTTTCTTCTGCAGCATTTCCAGACTGAAGTCCGTGCTGTAGAGCATTGATCTTTGCCCACTGAGGCTACTCTCTGTACCTGTCGTGGTGGGTTGCTGTGAGATGAATAAGGTCAGTGACATTCTACATAGCGTCCAGAGGGTTTCTGGTCGCTCACAGGTAAGCGGGCTTACCCCACTAATGCCTCGGAAGATGCTTCCTTTTCATGCATCCTGACATAGCTGTTATTCTATCTTACGCACCCTAGCTGCTGTCCTAGCAGCCTTCAGTTCTTTTAAATCAGTTGGCTGTACACTTTAGAGCTTTCCTGGTATGTAGGTGCATAGTTGTAACATTGAGATTTGTGACCCTATTCTACTGGAATCTGTTGGGTTTATGGACTGAAGCGCATCTATGGGCTAATGCACATTTTTACTATAAAGTGTGACAGTCTCTATGTTCCATACAGGGGGCCTGGTTTGTTTCCTGTTCAGTATCTGTTGATAAATTCAGCACACTGACAGGTACCTGAATGGTACCTTCATAGTTGTCCTAGTGCTTTAGCCTTGCGGATGGGATACTTCCCTATATTGGTAACTCTCCCTGGGTGGAGGTGGCATCCGTGCTCTTTTTCTGCTAAGGGTATCCTGGGTGTTTTCATACTATGTTCAGGCCAGTAGTTGGTACTGATTACACTCTACCATCATGTAGGAAGTTGTCTGCTGTTTGACAGGAGGGGTGGTACTGCCGTCTGACCCACTGGAAGGAAGTGTAGTCTCAATCCTCTCGTATCCGCCTCATGCCCAGTGGGATCGCCACTCGTTGACAACTTCTATGGTCTAAACCTTACACTGGTTACCAACCCTTTAGTAGTTGGACCTCGAGAATGGTTCAGGGCGACTGTTAGGTCGTGACTCTTGCCACCTTGTTTGCTTGGTTAGGAGTCTGTGGACGGGTTCAGCTCCGTCTCTCTATATTGGTATCATTATACTTTTATCTATATGATTGATGTCCCGCAGTGCTGGGATTCTGCTGTCTGAGACTGTTGCAGCTTCCTGTAGTTGTCGCTGGTACGGTTTTCTCGAGTTTTGTTCTCATGTTACGGCCATTCTATGGATTCTAGTTGGGGTTTTTCTGCTCCCAGCGGTCTTGCTTGGTCTGTTTTTGGCTGAGCTTACGGTGTTCTGATGCTTCTCATCTGCGGCTACTCTCTAGCCGTATTCCATTGAATTTATGCTGTAAGTTGTGGAATGTCTGTGACTGTTCAGCAAGGAGCTCTGATTGTCTCCTGGCTCTACGACATGCCTCCAGTCTTGGGCTGTCTCTGTTTCGGTTGGCCGAAAGGTCGGCAAGTTCTCCGCGCTTCCCACCCGGGAGGTTGGCTTTGGGACGTCCCCACTGTCTTGAACTCCAGTGTCCCCTAGTGGATGAAGGAGAAAACAGGATTTTGGTACTTACCGATAAATCCCTTTCTCCGATTCCACAGGGGACACTGGACGCCCGCCCAGCGCTGCGTTCCTGCCGTTTTGTTGGGTCCTTATCTAGTTGTGTGACTGCATGTGTTCCCTGCAGTGGGTTCCTCTGTTCTCCTTCAGTCGGTATTGTTCCGTTCTGTGGTCTTCTCCTTACCGTCTCCTCTCGGGCTCAGTTCTTAAAACTGGGGCTGATGGGGCATAGAGGGGGAGGAGCCAGTCACACTTCAGAATTATTTAAAGTGCCAGGCTCTGCTCTACCACCGTCTATACCCCACTGTCTTGAACTCCAGTGTCCCCTGTGGAATCGGAGAAAGGGATTTATCGGTAAGTACCAAAATCCTGTTATTATTGCCTCAGTGTGTGGTATGGAGTTTGCAGTGATCTGTTTAGTTTGACTACCTGCCTGCGTCCACTGTAATCAGTGGGGACTGAGTAAAGTCTGTCAAAGCGAAAAGCGCGACTATGGTGTTTTGTTTTTTTTTGTGCGTGCCCAGTGTCATGAAATTGCCATGTGGACTGTCAAGCAGGGCCTAGTTGCGTGCAGTTGTCGGGTGGCACCCCAGACTAGCTGGCATGGGCACAGGCTATGGGTTGGTCGCTCTCCGACTTGGTGCAGCATATGGCACTTCAGCAGGAGGAACAGGCTTGCGCAGCAGCAGCGCCTTTTTCAGCCATACAGGGTGCTGAGTCACCAGCTGTGGCTGTGGTAGTTCCCCAGCTGGGACCTGACACACCCTGGCTTTGTACCATGGAGCACACAGCGGCTGGATTCGAGAAAGTTTCCTCTTATATGGAATGGTTCTTTGAGGATCCTAAGCAGCGCGAGGCGCATAAGCATCTTTCTTCTTCCAGAGGGCCGTTAGACGTTTTGGATTCCAAACAGGTGAAGGGCGAACTTCAGGAGGAGGTTCTTTCTGAGGGGGAAGATCTGGAGCACTCTTTGGTTCAAGGTGTGGAAGACCTTATTACTGCGGCACGACAGTCCCTGGCCTTGGATACCCAAGCACAAGCGGTGGGACCGTTTAAGCGTAGGCTCAAGTGGATTGTTAATTTCCCTGCTTCCTCGGATCTCTACAAAAAGGCGTGGAAAGCCCTGGATAAGAAGTTCTTTGTTCCTCGCAATTGCGTATCCCTGTACCATCTTCTGCCAGAGCATGTCACAAAGTGGCTGCACCAAGAGTGCGGGAGCAGTGGCAGAAGCCTTTGTTCAGCACTGTCAGCGGTGTTCATTCCGGCCTTGGAAAATTGGGAGGTGGACTTCCTCAGCAGGACCACCTTCCTGTTGGGGGAGTGGCCTCCATGCGGTGGTCTTCCAACAGTTGGTTTGGAAGGGGGGCCTTCCAGAGGTGGACCTGATGGCTTCTCCTCACGACTGCAAGGTTCTCCGCTTTTAGTGTGTAGTCCAGGGACCCGCTGGCCCTCTCAGTGGATGCCATGACTGTTCCATGGAACTTTCATCTGGCATACCTCTTCCCACTCCTTTCCCCGATTCCCTTGTTACCTCGGATACTCCGGCGGGTCAAAGAGCAACAGGTACTGGGGATCCTGGTGGCCCTGTACTGGCCATGCAGGTCGTAGTACGCCGCCATCTTCAAACTGGAGGCAGGTCCCGGCTGGCGGCTTCCGCTGCATCCGGATCTGCTTCTACAGGGATCGTTTTGGCACGAGGACCACCTTTAATTGGCTTTAACATCCTGGCTCGTGTTGCAGGGCCGGAAACCGGTTTCGTTGCGCAACTACCACAGGGTCTGGAAGATCCACATCTTGTGGTGTGAACGGTGCGAGGTTAACACATCCAGGATTTCACCTTCCTCAGTTTTTGCCCTTTCTTCAGGGAGGCTGGGTTGCGGCTTCGCTCTTTGAAGGTGCAAGTTTCGGCTTTATTTTCAGTAGCATCTGTCGCTTCTGCCAGATGTTCGGACCTTTTTTGCAGGGGGTGTTGCGGGTTCAAACTCCGTTTCAGCCAACGGTGGCTCTATCGGATCTTAGCTTTAGTCCTCTCAGCTCTTAAGCAGACTCCCTTTGAGACTTTGGTTTCTGTGGACCTTAAATTTGTGACGTGGAAATTGATTTTCCTTATGGCCGTCGCCTCAGGTTTGCTTGTTTCCGAGTTGGGGGCCTTATCTTGCAAGCCACCGTTCCTCATTCCATGACGATAGGGCGGTTTCCCAAACAATTTCTTCATTCCAACCGAAAGTGGTTTCGACTTTCCACCTGAACCAGGAAAATGTCTTGCTCTGTTGGATGTCGTCTGGGCCCTGCGGCTCTACTTGGACAGGACTTCTTCCGTTCGTCGTATGGATTCCTTGTCTGTTCTGTGCGACGCTCACAAACGTGGCTGACCGGCTACGAAGCAGACCATTGCCCGTTGGATCGCTCAGTCCTCTCTCGGGCCTATTCTGATGTGGGGAGGCCGGCACCTCACAAAGTGTCATCTCATTCTACTCGAGCAGTGGCAACCTCATGGGCGGCTTGCCATGGGGCCTTTGGCTGAACAGGTCTGCCGCGCAGCTACCTGGTCCTCTTCCACACGTTCGCTGGGTTTTACAGGTTTCATATTTTTGCCTCTGGCGATGCCCACTTTGGGTGTACAGTTCTCTGGTCAGGCAACCTAAGCGTTCACTCTCCTGGGGGCGGCTGTTGAACGTCCCCATGGTCCAGTGTCCCCCAGCATAGAAGAAAGAGGTGGATTTGTGGGTACTTACTGTTGAATCCTTTTCTTTGATTCATGCTGGGGGACACTGCGTTCCCTCCCTCACGCTCAGTCGTGTTGCATTGTGTTTTTTGACCGTTTGGTCCCTGCGGTTCTGTGTTTGTCTTTTTTCTTCTTCGTGTTCTAACAGTTTCACTGGGTTACTGCTTCTCCATACCGTGCACGTTGTACTAGCATGATGGGGTTGCAGAGGGGAAGATCTTGGTGTTAAAGCTATAGGTTTAATTTAGATTAAGTGCCAGCTCCTGCAGTCCCATCTACATGGTCCAGTGTCCCCCAGCATGAATCTGAGAAAAGGATTCAATGGTAAGTACCAAAAAAAAGCCTTTTTGCTACTTTTTAAATTGTTTTCAACGTGACCTTAGGAAAAATGGCTGCATTTAGTAGAGGATCACGTTCACAGTATGTAATGTTAGGTGTTTTCTTGACTAAGAAGGTGAAGGAATAGTTTTACAATGCCCCGGATTTAAAAATATCAATCTGTTAGTCTCCCTTAATTACATTTTCACCAATTGATTGTATTTCACAATTCCATTCAAAATGAAGCTTGACTCTCACAGAATAGCTAGGTAATGTAACTAGACCTACCCCACTATGGCTATCATGGGCAGCCAGAACTAGTGGTGCAACGACAATTAGAACAGCATTGATTATTATTTTTTATTTTTTTGTGGCTACTATAAATTTGAGGGTTTCAGTTGGAAAATATATGCGAATGTTACAAGATCCTTTTTTTTTTATTGGATGCATTTTGCTGTAAATGTTATCACTTTGGATTTGTAATCCTTTAAAGGTGTATCTACCCAGAACTTTTCTTTTTTTTGCCCTGTAATTATCTTGCTTGCACAGAGTGGCTAATAATGGATAATTTAGTTTTTAGAGCATTTCTTAACCTAATCAGGAGGAAAGTGCTTTATTGAATTCAGTTCAGCTTCTAAGCTGATCTGTCTCTAACTTGCACGTCTCCCTTTGCAATATCCCCTATTCTATGTTTTTATATGCGCACCTCCTCAATCTACACCGACTTGGACTGCGTCATCTTAATGTAACCACCTCCCCGGTTTTTATCGTCAATGGAAACTACACCTTACATCTGTGGGTGGCTGTTGGCCGTGCAGAAAAGCCAGCGAAGTGCTAAGGACAGCCAGAACATTGAAGATGACAAGCAAGGGCACCTGGTGTGCTGGACCGGAGATCGCATCCTGGACAGATGTACTAATGCCACTTCCGTAAAACTTTAACCTCTCTGCTTTTCCCTTGACTTCCCCCTCCCCATAAGAAAACCATAGGGCTGAGGGAACTGAAGGCTGAGCCAGTGACAAAGTGTGTGGCTCGCATAATGATCATCCCTTTCACTACTGAGCAGACCAGCAGAGTTCCTCTTATGTAACAGCTGATAAGTCATTTATCATTTTAGCAGAATCCCATTGCACTAAAATAAATCCGAGTGGTGTTGTTTTCCCTCAACTCAGAGATACTACTCTTGTTCTACCAATTATATATCACTGTAGAATATTAACAGAACCATGAGGTAATTGTATTCCACCATCATATTACCCCAGCTAGTAAACCCTTCCCATGTGTACTGTTTAGTGTTGGCTGTGAAGTTGATGCTCCATGTGGTGATATAGGATTTGAGGATCTTATCCAAGGGTTAAGGTTATGACTATTAATAGTAAACCTTTCGATAAATCAGATTCCCTTAGAATGTGCCGTGGTATGTTCCAGAAAGTGTTATAATGCCCAACTTAGAAAATGGGCTCTAGATGAAATGTGTGGTAGTATAATAGCTGGACTCTGGAAATCTGCCTAGCAGTGAAGGAGGTGGTCAGTCTGTTACAGACTTTCTATTCATGTTTAAACATTTTGGAGTCTAAAATTTTTACTCTTGTCTTCCAGATGAAATTGTGAGAAATCTAGGAGAGGGAACATTTGGCAAAGTGATGGAGTGTATGGACCATGAAAGGTTTGTAAAGATGGAACTTTGAATTTATTCAGTGGCATATAGCAGTCCCTAGTGTCTCAGGTTATCCTCTTCTAATTACTTGATATTGTTTGCAGAGGCCGCATCAGAGTTGCTCTGAAGATAATCCGAAATATACAAAAGTACAGAGAGGCAGCCCAGCTCGAGATCAATGTCCTAAAGAAGATTCGAGAGCGAGATCAGGAAAATAAATAGTAAGAACTTCACTCCAGTTTATCCGTCTAATCATTCCATATGGAGTCATTTTAGAATGTTGAGTGTCTGTGGTATGTCTAATGCACCAGTTATTGCTTGCAAACCATCTATGGTCGTTTGCCATCCCTAATTAACGTCAGAAGTCATTGTTCCTGTCACTCCTCTTCAGCCGGGATGAGGTGTATACTCAAACCTCTTCCTCATTTCTGCCCCATTTTGATTCTCAAATCCCTCAATCTTCATCTACAGGTTCCCAGATTCAAAAAGGAATCCCTCAGATCGATAATCCAATCCTTGAAACCCAGCAACTTCATGTCGTCCTTGGACATCAAGCACGCTTATCTTCATATTCCAATGTGGCAAGGTCGTCAGTCCATTCACCGTTTTGCAGTGCTCAGCGAACACTTTCAGTTCCAAGATCTGCCATTTATTCTCTTGACAGCACCCCTAGTATTAACGTGATGTCCGTCATGGCTGCTGTTCTGCGCCAATAAGGAGTTTTCCCTACTTGGGCGACCACCTTCTCATGGCCAGAACACCATGCCACCAGAACTGGATGCTCACCTCACTTTGTCCGTAAACATGTTACAGGCTCACGGTTGGTTCCTAATATCCAGAAGTCCTCTCTAGTTCCTACCCAACAGATGCTCTGCTTTCAACTGCTTCTCCACTGTTTTTATCCATTTCTGCATGAAAGTTCTTGGCAAACTGGTGTCGACCTTCAACATGGTGGAGTTTGCTCAGTTCTGGTGTGTTTTTTTTTTTTTTTTTATTATATTACAGGGAATGGTTTCCAAATGGAGTGGCTCTCCCCTCCAGATATGTTTTACAGTTCATCAGTCTGTCTCCCAAGACAAGACAGTCCCTACGATGGTGGTTGTTCAAATCTCACTTGGACAAGGGACGTCAGTTTCCGATTTCATCGACCATTCTTACCACGGATGCCATCCTCCGGAGATGGGTGTGCATCAATCCTTCACATGACCTTTAAAAGTCACTGGTCTTCTCAGGTTCTTAAGAAACCTCACTTTGAACCACTAGACTTGGTGGAATGCGCTTCCTGACATGAAATATCGTTTTCTTGCTGGCTATCTCTTCGTCCAGGTGAGTCTCTGAAATGTCAGCCTTGTCGCATAGGTCACCCTTTCTTGTTTTTACCAGGGCCATGCGGTCCCTCCCACTACTTTGGAGTTTCTTCCACATTAATCAGGAAATTGTGATGCCTGCTCTCCCAGAGGGGGTACTTCTGATCTTCTGGTACTTCTGATCCATCTTTGTAAACCCTGTATGTGGTTCTTGCTCTTTGACTTGCTAAAACTGAGGAGTTGCGTCGCACTGATGCTGTTTGTCCTGTTTGACGCTCACAAGCGGAGCTGGCCGTCATCAAAACCAGCTTTTACCCAGTGGCTTGCGGCTGTTATCTGTCATGCTTATGTTTCGACTGGTCGACCTGTCCCTGAGTGTTTTGGCCCATTCTACGAGGTCCGTGGAGACTTCATGTGTGGTTCGTCGTGGTGCGTCAGCGGTACAACTTTGTAGAGCTTGCCACTTGGTGTTCCACCCACACTTTTATTTAATTCTACCATTTTGACACTTTTGCTTCTTGCGAGTCTTTCAGTTGCGGGGTGTTATCTTCCGCATAAGAGTGATCCCTCCCTTAGTGACAGCTATGGGACATCCCTAATGTCTCCACTGTTCCCCATAGAAAGCAAGAGAGCAGGATTTTTTTTTTTTCTTGCCCGTTAAATCCTTTTCTCGGTTTCCATGGGGGACACTGGGCTCCCTCCCTGGCGCTCCCAGCTTTGGCATAGCTACAAAAGGGGCAAGGGTTGTAACTGCTATGGGGCCCAGAGCTGAGCGGGGCCCATCTTCCTTGTCAAATTTACATGTGTAATATACATTTTTCACTTTTGGGTGGTACATAGGGGCCCTTAAAAACTTTTGCTATGGGGCCTCCAAATACCTACTTGCACACCTGGCTCCCAGTGTTTTCTTAGGAGCCTATTGGCTTTCCAGCCACCTTTACGTATGTATATGTGATTGTGATGGCCTCCTTTCTCCTTTTTTTTTTTTTTTTCTTCTTTTTTCTTTCTTCTTTTTTTTCTGCATTGAGTAAACTATCTGTCGGGAGCCAGGGGGAGGAGCCTGTGCAGGAAGGTTTTTTTTTTTATTTTTTTTTTTAACCTTTTACTACCCAGACTCTGCATCTGTTAAGGATTTAACAGGTAAGCACAAAACTCCTGTTTTAAAATAATATATTTTCTGCCTTTATTACATGTATGCAAGTTGGGAAGCCTACAGTGATCTCCAACAACTCTAATGTTTAAAAAGAAAATGAAAAACAAAGCTCAAACATCCACTGCTACTGGATTTAAAATTTTAAAATATAGTAACTATGTAAAAGGCAAACAAATCATTGTCCTTTTACATTTACTTTGTCTACTCCCTTTTGTAAAGTTTCTGTATATATTGTGCTCCTATTTCCTTTCATTGAGTTATGTTATAAACTCTACTCAGGAGAGCAACTGCACTTATCAGAAAGCTGCAAGGAAAATAAAACCTCCCCTATTTACTCACTCAGATACTGATCTTTCGTGTCATAGCCAATTGTGACATGTACTTTTTTTTTTTTTTGTCACCTCACTTGCAATTGACAATCCCAAACTATACTGCATACTCATGAGAACAATACAATGCCTTGCAAAAGTATTCACACTCTGCATTTTTCATGGTTTTTGTTGCCTCACAACCTAGAATTAAAATGGAATGTTTGAAGGTGTGCATTATTTCATTCATAGAACATGCCTACAACAGTGAAGTTGTGGTTTGTTTGTTTTTTTGTTTTGTTTTTTTTTAGATCGTGAATCAAACAGCATTTAGGACAACATAACAGAAAACTTCAACGTGCATAACTATTCACCCCCCCTAAAGTCAGTACTTTGTCGAGCCGCCTTTTGCGGCAATTACAGCTGCAAGTCGCTTTGGATAAGTCTCTATGAGCTTGCCACATCTTGCCCCTGGGATTTATTCCTCAAGGCAAAACTGCTCCTGCGCCTTCATATTGGATGGTTTCGGCTTGTGAACAGCAATCTTCAAGTCTGACCACAGATTCTCAATTGGATTGAGATCTGGGCTTTGACTAGCGTTTTCCTTGGTGGCCGAAAAGTTCAATTTTAATCTCATCTGACCAGAGCATCTCCATACATTTGGGGAGTTGCCCACATGCCTTTTGGCAAACTCAAATCGTGTCTTCTTATTTTTATCACTAACTAATGGCTTTTTTCTGGTCACTCTTCCATAAAGCCCAGCTCTATGGAGTATACGGCGTATTGTGGTCACATGCACAGATACACCAGTCTCTGCTGTGGAACTCTGCAGCTCCTTCAGTGTTACCTTTGGTCTCTATGCTGCATCTCTGATTAATTCCCTCCTTGCCCGGTCTGTGAGTTTTGGTGGGCGGCCCTCTCTTGGCAGGTTTGTTGTGGTACCATGTTCTCTCCATTTGATGATGATGGATTTGATGGTGCTCTGGGGGGGGGATCATCAAAGATTTGGATATTTTTTTTTATAACCCAACCCAGAATTGTACTTCTCAACAACGTCCCTGACTTGTTTGGAGAACTCCTTGGTCTTCATGGTGTGATGCCTCTTGCTTAGTGGTGTTGCAGCCTCTGGGGCCTTTCAGAAAAGGTTTGTTTATACTGACAGATCATGTGACACTTAGATTTCACACAAGCGGATGTCATTTCAATAATTATGTGACTTCTGAAGGTAATTGGTTGCACCAGAACTTTTGAGGGGCTTCATAGCAAAGGGGGTGATTGCATATGCCAATTTGCAGAATTATATATATATATATATATATATATATATATATATATATATATATATAATATATTATATTATATGATATATATATATTTTTTTCTCATTTCACTTCACCAAATTAGACTATTTTGTGGAGATCCATCACATAAAATTCAGATTAACAAAATAAATTACAGGTTGCAATGTAACAAAAAAGGTAAAAAACCAATGGGGGTGAATACTTTTGCAAGGGACTGTATATCATGCACTCCATTGCTCCTCTAACACTCTTGTCTTTATACTTTACACAGATTTTCTTAGGCTACAGCGTTTTTTTTTTTTTATTCAAATGTATTAATTGGGTGTCTAATCCATTAGGCGTGGCTAGTTTGTTGAAAACCGGGATATTACTATACAAAATGCCAAAACTGACATTCCCTTTGTATCTTTGTCCCCAGCATGTGTGTACTGATGCGGGATTGGTTTGAGTTTCATGGACATGTGTGCATTGCATTTGAGCTGCTTGGGAAGAGCACATTTGACTTCCAAAAGGAGAACAATTTCCTTCCATATCCACTTCGTCAAATTCGTCATATGGCCTATCAGCTGTGTCATGCAGTAAAGTGTGAGTTTGTTACACTTTTGTTAATTCCTGCTTAGTTGTGAATTAGTGGTAACATTTAAGGTTTATTTTCTTACCAACTCCATTGTTAAAAATTTAGATTTTAAGTTTTATCCACTTACTTCAGGTAAGTCTTTGTTATCTCTTTTAAAACCTGTAACTTCATGATATTATAAATACTGTGTTTGCAAGGTAATTAGAAAGGCCTTTCCTGTTGGCAGATGGGGCTCCCTCTCTAAGGTTCGTGATGGTAGGACACGCAACAGAATGGCAGAGTCTGCAGGCTGAGCCAGGGGTGGGGTCAGCAGCTGTGCAGATGAGTTAAGGGGTGGTCCGGTGGGAAGCTGTGGCTGGAGGCACTGGGGCGCAGGACCCACTGCCAGAGAGCGCACAACTGGGATCAGTAGCAGACTGGTAGTAATGGTAGCCACAGAGAGCAGAGCGTCGGGTATGACTGTGCAGTCCGGCATCAGTTGCCGTATGCAGTAGTAATGCGTACTCTCTGTTAAACACAGCTGCTGGCTATTACAGATGACATCGGCCAGCAGCAGGAAGCATAATACGGACCAGGCCACCCTCCCTACTGAAAGGTGGGGTGACTGTATCTATGGCAATGGCTGCCTCTTACCTTACTGAAAGGGTCAGAGTTGTGAGTGGAGGCACCTAGTGCCTACCCGTAATTAAAAGGTAACACTGTGGTATGGCTGACCATCAGGCAGCCCAGACGATTTGCAGAACATGGTACAGTCCCACACATGAAAAGAGGATCAACTGATAACTTTTTTGTTCGTTTACAGGGTAAATTACCTAGTGGTGCACACATGCTTGCTGTGCTGCTTGCGAGGATGCTCGTGATGTGCGACTGGTTGCCGAGC
The DNA here is from genome assembly GCA_031769625.1 of Taudactylus pleione. Lineage (NCBI taxonomy): Eukaryota > Metazoa > Chordata > Amphibia > Anura > Myobatrachidae > Taudactylus > Taudactylus pleione. The sequence goes on from JAUIMM010000018.1 coordinate 23,247,515, forward strand.
TGCAGCAAGCCCTGTGGAAAAAAAAAACAGCTTGGCCTAGGTTCTTGGCTCTTTCCATAGATTATGTTATGTGGGAGGAATTGTCTAATTTTGTGTCTAGTCAGAGTAATAGAGTAGCTGATACTCTGTTTCATATAAGATGGTTCAGGGTGGTACGCACAGACGTTTCTTTCTTCTAGGGTGTCCGTAACCTTAGGGTCGACGGAGGTGCCATCTTGGGCTAGGGCAATGAAGACATCTGCTTTCGGGCTGTAAAGGTTGTCCTTTTACGTTAGCGAAATTAGTGTCTTCAGCTGGCCCCAAAATATGTACATGACAGCTTATGGAGCATTTGTCAGAGTTTTGAGTCTGTTTCCTCGAAGAGGAAGAACATCAGGAAGATTCTGATTTTGAGGAATCTGTATACTTAACAGATGATTGAACAGGTGTTCAGGGGTGGATGACCTGGTTAAATCTGTGCATCAGGTCCTGGACCTAAAGCTGGGTACACACGTAAAGATTATCTGTCCAACCATCCAACTAGTTGATTGGTTGGAATGAAAATCTGGTAAGGTATGAAAGCGAATGACAATCAGCAGTTTGCTCCCAAACGCCGGAAAATGGACAAAAACTGTTTGAACAAATTGTTTAGATCAAACATTTAACAAACTTGTCTGAACGACCATTTTCATCTTTTTTTTTTTTTTTTTCTGGCATTTAGAAGCAAATTGCTGATCATCAGTTACCTCCATATGTTACCAGATTTTCATTCCAACCAATCAACTAGTTGGATGGTTGGACAGAAAATCTTTACGTGTGTATGCAGCATAAGAGTTATTGAAAATCTGGAGTCTCCTTCCAATAATTAATTTTGAACTAATGCTGGGCATACACTATACAATTATCTGGTGGATCGGCCAGATAATTGCACAGTTTATGCAGGCGACCAATCTGAAAATATCTGTTGGGCATGCCGGAACATCCAGCACGTTTGATCTGATGTTTTCCCTGTTCCTTAACAGGGAAAGAATGGGAAAATATCTTCTCCCGTGGGGAGGAGCGCAGATATCTAGGCCAATATGCTGTGAGATATCTCAGTGTATGCCCATGATATCTTCTTGATGTCAGGCTGGCAGATAAAATGTTTGTAGTTCTAACAGGCTTTTTATCTGGCAGTGTATGTCCAGCATAAGGGAAATAAATATTTTCTTTAATCTATCAACTTTTCAAGTGTTATAATTAGTAGCTGAATCATGGCTTAATCCTGTTAAGAAATTTCAGATTCCACACAGGTTTCCTTCTAAATCTTATTTTATCAAGATAGCTTTCAGAGAACATTCGCCAAGGGTGGATGTTAAAGTAGCTCATTTATCTAAGGCCACGGCTCCCCCAATTCTGGATAGGGCCTATCTAAAAGAAGGCTCATACTTGAAGTGTAAAATTATAGTGTAATCTAGTTCGGTTGCTGCAGGAGCAGCTTTTAGGCCCAGTATTGCTTTAGCTTGGGTAGCTAAGGCAAAGGAGAAGTGGACTGACCTTTTAATAGAGGGGATCCAGTCACAGTCCTAGGTCTCCATTATTATCTATTGCAGAGCAGCTCAAAGTAGGATCAGAATACTTGGGGGAAGCCGCTTTTAGATACGTCTTTTTCTTTGTTTGGCCCAGACCTAGATAAAAGAATTTCTGAGGCCACTGGAAGAAAGCTAGTTTTCTCCTACCTCCATGGGGAACACTGGCTTATGTTGGGGTATAGTGAATGGTGTACACTGTCTAGCACTTTAAAGCTTGAAGATTTGCTGGACTTGGCTCCTCCCCTTCTATACCCCACCTGACCTAAGTTTTATTTAAGTGCCCGTTGGAACAGGGCCTTTTTCTACTTCAGGGTCCATAGGGGGTCCACAGGGTTGACCTTGGGGTTATAGCTGGAACAGGATCCATGGGCACCACACAGTTAAGCTTTTAGCTCCCAGGATGCACTTGGGTCCTCCTCTATACCCCGCCCCCGAGCCACAGGCACCTCAGTGTAAGCTGGTGCCCGGCCGGAGTCGGTCACCGCGCAGGGGGGCTGCAGGAGCAGCCCCCAGAAGCTTTTTTATTTTAAGTTAGATTTTATTTATTTTAATCTTTTTACTACAGACGGCAGCGAAGGGCTGTCTGTACAGACGCCCACGCTGCCGCTCTGATCCCCGACTGGCGCCGTGACGCCAGTACTGATCTGGGGTTCGCGGCGGGAGGGCAGAGTCCGTACTAGCCGGACTCTGTCTACCTCCCAGGACTGCTGCCGGAGTCGCCGGGGATTCAGGTAAGCCGCGCGTCGCTGGCTAGCGGCGGCGCGCGGAATGCCTTAAATGCAGTCCTTTAGCCTCCGGTCCTGGGGACAGACCGGAGGCTGCTGGCAGTGGCGGCGGGCCCCCCCATAACCCGTGGGACCACTAGACCACCAGGGATAAAGGGGCAAGCGGGAAGCCAGCATCCCTGGGGTTATGGCCAGCCAGGGGAGGAAGCCTTCCCTGTCAGCGGCTCCTCCCCTCAGCTCAGCGCGCCTTTCAGCACGCAGTCTGGCGTCGCTGAGCTGCAGTTACACGGCCACTCCTCCTCTGAGGTCTCCAGCGGCCATTTTCCCAGTGGCAGCGCAGATCTCAGGGAGCACGCGGACCGGTCCCCCTGTGTACCTCTCCCCTGATTAAGGACAGCGTACACAGCACTATAGCCCTCCCAGACACTGAATCTGGGCAGGTTGATTGTAGTGTAAAGGTGCAGTGAGTATATCTTCCTGCATGGTATGTGACTATTGCTAGTGCTGCCGTCTGTGCTTATTTTCTACTTACTGTCAGCTTATACCTATCCCTTTACTTCTCCTACAAGCCCTACAGGTGTGTGGGGGAGGGGCGTTTCTACTGACCTCACTTATATAGATCACGTATTTGTGAGGTCCGTCACATACAGTTGTGTGCTACTCAGTGCCATATTGTGGGCTGTTGTTCAGCACACCGGTGAGTGCGTTTTACTTCTACCCTGGTGCCGGATATATAATATATTCTGTCATGTCAGACGAGGAGGTTGAGCGCTCAGTGGCTCCGGTGTTGGCCTCCTGCGGACGCTGTTCTGCAGGAGTAGATAGGGAGGATTTGTCACAGGATGGCCTGTGTAGTCGATGCCAGGTGGCTCCTGGCCCATCCAAACCTTCTCTGGCGCAGGAACCACCGTGGGCGATGTTTTCTCAAGTGCTGGTGTCTATTGCGGACCGTCTGTCGGTCCCGACTGCTCTCCCTACTAGGGCGGTCCCCCATTCCCCGGGTGTCCCGCAGTTATTGCGGAGTCCTCCTGGGTCTCAATCAGTAGGTCCCTATGCGGGGTTGCCTATGTATATACAGGCTTCCCCTGTGCCGCAGCAGCCTGTGGTACCTTTTCAGGCCCCTATGGCGACTCCTCCACCATGGGTGGATGTGCTCTCCAACTCCGTGCAAAATTTGGCGGCCACTTCCTCGGCTTTTCAGTCAATGTTGCAGACTGACATGCCTTCTAGGATTTCAAAACGCCCACTCATGACACGGGCTGCTCAGGTATCGGACTCAGAGGGTTCCTCAGATGATGGGGAGGTCCCTGATGACACTGACTCGGACGCCTCGGTCCAGGAAATGGATACCAAGTCGTCCATTAAAGTGCGAGCACTAGTTAGGGCGGTGCGAGCTATTCTTCTTATAGAGGATGAGGCACCGGTTCCTAAGTCGAAGTTTCCTAGTTTCAAAAAAACTAAGGTGGCTTCTGCGGTGTTTCCCCTGTCGGATCAGTTGACGGATCATATGGCGGTAGCTTGGCAGGCGCCCAGTAAGAGATTCCTTCCTCAGAAGCGGTTGGCTTCTAATTACCCCTTCCCTGAGGCACATTGTAAAAAATGGGAAACTCCACCGGCGGTGGATTCCCATGTCACCCGTTTAACTCGGGGCGCCACCTTACCATTACCGTCGATATCCTCGCTAAAGGATCCCACGGACAGGAAAGTTGAGACTTGCTTAAAGTCTATTTACTCCCTCTCCGGGGCGGTGGCCCGACCGTCCATGGCCATCTCCTGGGTGGCCAAGGCCATTGAGGGGTGGGCCTATGCATTGGAAGATACCTTCCCAGACGACGCTCCGGATGTCCAGCGGGCGTTGTTGGGACAAATGAGGGACGCTGCTTCTTACATTGGTGAAGCTTCTTTAGATGCTAGTCTGCTGACCTCGCGGGTATCGGCTGCAGCGGTGTCTGGCCGCCGATCCTTGTGGTTGCGGTCCTGGAGAGCGGACTCTGATTCAAAGAAGGGTCTGGAGGCCTTACCTTTCAATGGGGAATTACTATTTGGTCCGGACTTGGACAAAATAGTGGACACCCTGGCTAAATCCAAGTCGGCCTTCCTCCCTTCGGCGGCACTGCCTGCTAAGGTTCGGAGTTCGGCTTTTCGTTCCTTTCGGGTTCAGGGTAAGACGAAAGGTCAGTCCTTCCCGAGACAGTCTGCGAGTAAGACTGCCTCTAAACCCTAGAAGCAAGCCTGGAGTGCTCGGCGCCCTTCTTCCAAGCAGGAAGATAAACCTGCGGCCTGATGGGACGGGCCTCCCTCTGGGGGACCTCAGAGTGGGAGGCCGACTTCTTCTATTTGCCCAGTGCTGGCACAATACCACCACGGATGCCTGGGTTCGAGAAGTGGTCTCCCAGGGGTATGCCCTGTCTTTTCGGCACAGACCACCCCACCAGTTTTTCTGCACAAGTCCTTCTCAGGACAAGACCAAGGCGTTACAGGTTCAGGAGGCTATAGAGTCCTTGCTGAAAGCAGGGGTCATTGTTCCCGTTCCTCTATCACAACAAGGGACGGGGTATTATTCGTCTCTGTTTCTGGTGCAGAAACCCAATGGTTCTCATCGCCCTATCCTCAACTTGAAGTCTCTGAACAGATTCCTCAGAGTTCCCAAGTTCAGGATGGAAACGTACGTTCCATCATTCTGGCGATGGAACCGGGGGATTACATGGTGTCCCTGGACATCCAGGACGCCTACCTCCATGTTCAGATAGCATTTTCACACCAGCGGTATCTGAGGTTCGCAATCCTTCAACACCACTATCAGTTGCGGGCGCTACCCTTTGGCCTCTCCACGGCACCAAGGGTGTTCACGAAGATTATGGCGGTCATGGCCGCACATCTTCGGAACCAGAATGTACGGCTGCTGCCGTATCTGGACGACCTCCTGTTGCTGGCGAGCTCCCCGGAGGTACTGCTTCAACATCTCCACCTGACGATCGCTTGCCTGCAAGCACACGGGTGGTTGATAAATTGGAAAAAGTCCTCCCTGATTCCATCACAGCGGATGGTTCATTTGGGAGCCCTGCTGGATTCGCGTCAGCAAAGGATCTTCCTGACTCCGGAGAAGGTCGCCTCCCTACAGCTGCGGATACGCAGTTGCCTGAGCCGTTGCCGTCTGTCGGTCCATTCGGCTATGAGAGTTCTGGGGTCCATGGTGTCGACATTCGACATGGTGGAATTTGCCCAGTTCCATTCCCGGCCCCTGCAGGGGCTGATTCTATCAGAATGGAACGGGTTACCTCACCGGATCCGCTCTCAGGTGCTGGTGTTGTCTCCGGACGTTCGGCAATCTTTGGCTTGGTGGCTTCAGACAGCTCATCTGGTCGAGGGGCGCCCATTTTGGATCCCGGACTGGGTCCTGCTCACGACGGATGCCAGTCTCCGGGGTTGGGGGGCAGGGACCGGCTCTTTGTCGCTTCAGGGTCGTTGGTCAGCGGAAGAAGCACTTCTCCCCATCAACATCCTGGAACTGCGGGCAGTATACAGGGCCCTGCAGTCGTCCGGCCCCGCTCTTCACGGAAGGGCGGTACAGGTGCAGTCCGACAACGCCACCACGGTGGCGTATATCAACCACCAAGGCGGAACTCGCAGTCAGGCAGCGATGTCGGAGGTGTCTCGTATCCTGACTTGGGCGGAGGGTCACATTCCGGCGATCTCGGCGGTCTTCATCCCCGGAGTCCTCAATTGGGAGGCGGACTTCCTCAGCCGTCACGACGTGCATCCCGGGGAATGGTCGCTTCACCCAGAGGTGTTTCAGCTACTCGTGGACAGGTGGGGACTGCCGGAGCTGGACTTGATGGCCTCCCGTCACAATCACAAGTTGCCCGTTTACGGGTCAAGGACAAGAGACGCAGGCGCAAGTCTGGTGGACGCGCTGTCGGTGAAATGGACGTTTCACTGGCGTATCTGTTTCCTCCGCTATCCCTGCTTCCTCGGGTTCTGCGGAAATTCAAGCAGGACGGCGGCATGCTCGTGCTGGTAGCTCCGGCGTGGCCCAGACGTCCTTGGTACTCCGATCTCAGGAGCCTCTCCATCGACGCTCCGTACCTTCTTCCTCAGCGTCGGGACCTGTTGTCTCAGGGGCCCTGCCTTTACCCGGATCTGGGTCGGCTGTCTTTGACGGCGTGGCTCTTGAGACAGCCGTCTTGGGGTCTAGGGGCTTCTCCAGTTCGTTTATTGGTACCATGCTCAGGGCACGCAAGCCTGCTTCAGCACGGATTTATCACAGAGTGTGGCACACTTACTTTCAGTGGTGTGAGTCCAGACATTATGATCCTCAGGTGTTCAGAGTTTCCAGGATCTTGGAATTTCTTCAGTCAGGATTGGATCTCGGCTTACGCCTTGCATCTCTGAAGGTTCATGTGTCCGCCTTGTCCGTGTGGTTTCAACGGCGGATTGCAATACTACCAGACGTTCACACCTTTTTCCAGGGTGTTCTCAGGATCCAGCCTCCCTTTGTGCCTCCTGTGGCTCGTTGGGACTTGGCGGTGGTGCTACGGGTCCTGCAGGGTCCTCCGTTTGAGCCTCTTGAGGCGGTGGAGCTCAAGTGGCTGACATTTAAGACGGTTTTTCTCCTGGCAATTGCTTCGGCCAGGAGGGTGTCTGAATTGGGGGCGCTTTCCTGTCGCCCTCCTTTCCTGATTTTTCACCAGGACAGAGCGGTGCTCCGCACTCGTCCTGAGTTTTTGCCCAAAGTGGTCTCGAAGTTCCACATTAATCAGGAACTTGTTGTGCCAGCTTTTCAGTCCCCTGATCTTTCAGCTGGTGAGACTTCCTTAGATGTGGTCCGGGCGCTTAGAATTTATGTAGACCGGACGGCTTCGGTTAGGAAGTCTGATTCCTTGTTTATCCTCTTTGGTTTTCACAAGAGGGGTTGGCCTGCCAACAAACAAACGTTAGCCCGTTGGCTTCGTTCCGTTATTTGTGAGGCTTATGCACAAGAGGGTTTACCTGTGCCAGCCTCTGTTAAGGCTCATTCCACTCGTTCTGTGGGTCCCTCTTGGGCTGCTAGAAGTGGCGCTTCTGCTGTTCAGCTGTGTAAGGCGGCCACTTGGTCTTCTATTCAAACGTTTTTGAGGTTCTATGCGTTTGACACCTTCGCCTCTCAGGATGCTTCCTTTGGGCGCCGGGTGCTCCTTTCAGCACAGGAGCGTCCCCGCCCTTAGTTGAACTGCTTTGGGACATCCCCAAGGTCAACCCTGTGGACCCCCTATGGACCCTGAAGTAGAAAACAGGAGATATGGTAAGAACTTACCTTTGTTATCTCTGTTTCTACGAAGTCCATAGGGTCCACAGGGCGCCCGCCCTGACGCACCTGGCTTCAAATGGGCTGTGTGGCTGGTCACCGGTTTTCCGTCTCCTATTGCTGTGAGTATGGTTTCTTGTGTGTTCCAGTCTTCCTTCTCTCTGTTCCATATTCTCCTCCGGCCTAGGCTGCTTACCAACTGAGGTGCCTGTGGCTCGGGGGGGGGGTATAGAGGAGGACCCAAGTGCATCCTGGGAGCTAAAAGCTTAACTGTGTGGTGCCCATGGATCCTGTTCCAGCTATAACCCCAAGGTCAACCCTGTGGACCCTATGGACTTCGTAGAAACAGAGATAACAAAGGTAAGTTCTTACCATATCTCCTGTTTTTTCTTTTGTATCCTGCTGAGCTGACTCTGCGCTATGGGGGTCTTGCCTACAACGTGGGATGCCTCTGGTGGTATCTGCCACAGGATAGTGTCTGGGTTTTCTGAGCAGTCTCCTCAGACACACTGGCTCCACCATGCACTGGAGGCTCGCGGTAGCAGTAGCTAGAGTCTGTCTGGATGGGCTGGCTCTTTAAGTCACGGTTTGTTAACCCTCTGTTCCCGTGGGCGCTGCAGTTGGCTCTTTGAGGGGGCGGGGCCAGAGCAGCTGCTCTGCAGCTTGTTAGGTGGCCTCACAGAGGATTATTCCTCTATTACAGGCACTCCCTGGCCCTGCTAGAGGGAGTGCTTTTAGTCACGCTACCCTCTGCTGAGCGTGCTCCTGCCTACAGGACAGTACGCCAGCACTGCCCTTCAAAACGTCTTGCCAGAGCAGTGTTCCAGCCTCTGAGGGGGAGCAGCCTGTACCAGTAAGTCAGCAGCCGCCATTACAGAGAGATTTTTCTTCCATTCAACGGTGCAGTGTCCAGCCTTCACAGCGTAGCAGCAGCCCTGCAGCCACCTACTGACAGCTTTCGTGGATAGACGGCTGGATCAGGCTTGTGCTCTCCCCCCTTCTAATATCATAGCAGGGTTGTGGTTTTTGTACATGTTGGGTGGCCTGTGTGTGGGTTTTTTGAATGTTTGCTGGACAGATTCTTCATACAGTTATTTAGTTTCTGCTAACTAGCATTTTTGCTGTGTCTCTATTGTTTGTTTTCTTTCTCCTTTCATTCTGCTCCCCTCTCCTTTTCTCTCATATGATGGCAGAGAAGGGCAATGCTGGGGGTCCCCATTAAAAGATAATGGAGCTGTTCAAAATATTTGTGCTTGCTCTAAGTGCAGGACAGCGTTTCCAAGTGCACGGGCTGACAGGGGGGGCGGTCTGTGAGTCCTGCTCCCTGGAGCCCTCTGTTAGCGCAGTTCCTGCCAGCAGGGCCCCACATATGGAGACTCCAGTTTGGATGGCCACTCTAGCATGGGCCATGTCTGAATTGTCCCAACAGTTGTCAGCCTCTAGACAAGCACTACATGCTGCTCTAGCGCTTGGAGTGAGACCTTCATCTCCGGTATCTCCCTCTTCTCAAGAACTCCCCTGGGCTTAGGGTTTGGCTAGGTCAGTTCAGGGACTGGTACAAATTTACTCCTCCTTGGGAAAACTTTTGGAACCTTCTTCTACAGGTTTGGGGGACCTTCTATACCCAGTGAGCCCCAATTAGGTAGTCAAAGGAAGCGCAGGCTTCCAACAGCTCTCAAGTCAGGGGAAGTTTACAATTCGGAGGTATCTTTGCAAGGGGAAGAGGACAAGGAGATTTTAGATGACTGAAATTGAGGTCTCTTCCCTTACAGAGAAGGATTCTACTGATTTTTGTCGGGGGTATAGGCCTAAATTACTGTCGTTCACCAGGTGTTACATATTTCTGATGCAGGTTCCCAGTAGTCTCAGGAAATCTCGTTCTTCAGGACGAAGTGAAAACAGACTACTTACTGTCTGCAGCATCTGGACCGTAAGTTTCAAATCTCTCTGCATGCTTTCTTTGTACCCACTATCTCCAGAAAATCAAAAAAGTGGGAATCTCCTCAGTCAGTGGATCCTTCATTTCCTGCCTTTCCAAGTAGACCACTATTCTGGTTCCGGGAGCCACTTCCCTAAAAGATGACTCTGAGCGAAAACTGGTAAACACCTTTGATTTATGTAGCAGCCAGTTCTGATCTCCTTTTGGGTAAACAAGGAGATTGAGAAGTGGGCAGAATTGCTTCTGGATGGTTTGTTCCGGTACCCCTAGGGCGGATCTTCTGCCACTGGTTGAACACGTTGAGGAGTCTGCTTCTTACCTTGGGAAGGCTGCTATAGATGCAGGTCTCGTCTGTTCTAGGATTTCCGCGGTGCCGTTGCAGCTTGCCTAGCCCTTTGGTTAAGATCATTGCAAGCAGACTGCTGAACGCTGATTCCCGATGTTTGAGAATTGACGCAGGACCCATTCTGCGAGTGTGCAGAATGGGTCCTGCTAACTCGCATGTAGACTCGCAGTCTGCTGCTGTTTGTGGGTGGGGAGAGGGTGGCGATGCCCTCTGTTTCCAGAAACTGAGGCGTGTTGCCGCCATTGTGGGGGAGGGAAGAAGCCAGGATCTCCGTCGGCTGATGGAGATTTCCTGGCCTCTTCTTCTAAACTGTGGCGGTCTGCTTCGGGACCCCATGGGCCACCGCAGCTGGCTGATGGTACACAGAATATCCGATGCTGCGTTGGACAACGCAGCCTGAATAAGTAACGCACAGGAGGCGTGATTCCTCTTGCTGCATCCATATCTGCAAGGATCGCAATTGCAAAGCTGCTTGTAAAGGTCCCATCCCACCAAAGGGTAAAAGTTTTACTTAAATCTTTTTTTTTTTTTTTTTTTTTTTGGTTCCAAAGTGAGACTATTTAGACATACTGATTCTCAAGTCCCTGAATGTACATCTCTGCTACTAATAAGTTCAAGGTGGAAGCTTCATAATTACGACATTCATGATGCTTGCCTACATATTCCAGTTTGGGTACCCCATCAGGCTCTCCTTCATTTTGCGATCCGTGACGCAAATGACCAATTCACAGCCCTGCCCTTTGGTCGCTTCTTGGGTGTTTACCAAGGTGATGGCGGTTATGATCATTCACCTCCTGTCCCTGGGGGTGATCATCGTCCCTTATCTAGGGTCGACCTTTTCATCAAGGCTCAATGAGCGGATGTTCTCAATTCTCACGTTCGCCTGGTACATCAGGCAAACTTTTTGCATGGATGGATTGTAAACGTCAAGAAGTCCAATCTAGTTCAGTCTCAGAGGTTGCTCTATTTGGGAATGGTTTTCAGCACTTGTCAGGTGACTATCTTTCTCCCTATGGACAACATTCCATCCCCCGTGAGGCTGGTTCTCAAGAGTTGAACAGTCTCCGTTCATTTGTGCATGCACCTCTTGGGGAAACTAGTCTCTGCGTAGAGCAGTCCAGTTCACTCCTGGGTGTTTCAATTGGACCTCCTCTCAAAGTGGGACGGCTCTCTCCTTCACCTGGCCAGGGCCAGTCTTTCCCCTCGGACACAACTGTCTCTTCTTCGCTGGTTGCACTCCAAGCATCATGAGGTGGGTCGACCATTCACGATTTGAAACTGGACGTTAGTCACCGCAGATGCCAGCCACAGGGGCTTGGGGGGCAGTGGTCCTTCAAAATCAAATCAAAGGGCTTTTTCAATGCTCTGATGGGTGTCCGGTGAGGATCCAGTCAGACAACGCCGTGGCATATATACATCTGCATGGAGGCACAAGGAGTGCAGAGATGGTTTGCATCCTGTAGTGCAGGCCTGGCCAACCTGTGGATGTCCAGCTTTTGTGAAAATACATGTCCAAGCATCCCCTGCAACTGTTTTGGCATACCCTAATAATAACTGTGGCAAGGCATGCTGGGAATTGTAGTTTAACAACAGCTTTAGAACCACATGCTGGCCAGGCCTGCTCTAGTGGGTAGAAAGTCGTATTCCAGCTATATACAGTAGGTGGTCTTAATTCCTGGAGTTGAAAATTGGGAAGTGGGCTACCGAAGTCGTCACGATCTACATCCGGCAGAATGGTCCCTGCATCCTGACGTGTTTCAGGAGTTGGTGTCCAGGTGGGGCCTACCAGAGGTCGGCATGATGAGGTTTCACTTGAATCGCAGAATCCCTCTGTACTGCTTCAGGACGAGAGATCTGGGACGGATGCTTTCTCCATACCATGGACTTTTTGACTGGGGTGCATATGCAGCTTGAGCTCTGTGTGTTCAGGAAGTTTAGCAATTTTTGAGGTAAGGTCTGACCTTGTTCAATTGTGTGTCAGGCTCCGATGTTACTTGATGGTACTGATGTTTTCGCAGACTTGCAAGGTATTACAGATGTGAACACAAAAAGAAATACAACTCCAAATTAACTGATAGATATACATAGATTATACATGCATGCATGCATACATAAATTTTTGCAGTAAATAGAGGTTTTTGGCATAATCGTGGCCAAGGCAATGGGCCTACCCACCACATCTGGGTAACCTCTGTAGGGTAGGTCCCTAACATTCTAAGGTTCAAATCCAGAGAGCAGGACACCCCCAAACCAGCCCAGCTAAGCCACCCCAAGGCACTGCTATAATATTATTTTTAGAGATATATAGATATATATCTCTAAAAAAAATATATATATTTATAATATTTATTTAATTTGGAGTCGTGCACTTGTATTTCTTTTTGTGTGTGTGTATATATATATATATATATATATATCTCAATTGTCTCCATAGGTAGCACCTCCAATATATTTTACACACACTGGGACATTGACAGAATTTTCATATTTTGGCCTCTATTCACCACCACAATGGCTTTGAAATGAAACAAACAAGATGTGCTTTAACTGCATACTTTCAGATTTAATTTGAGGGTAATTACATCCAAATCAGGTGAACGGTGTAGGAATTACAACGGTTTCTATATGTGCCTCCCACTTTTTAAGGGGCCAAAAGTAATGGGACAAACTAAACAATCCTAAATCTAACTTTCACTTTTTAATACTTTGTTGCAAATCCTTTGCAGGCAATTACAGCCTGAAGTCTGGAATGCATAGACATAACCAGACGCTGGGTTTCATCCCTGGTGATGCTCTGCCATGCCTCTACTGCAAATGTCTTCAGTTCCTGCTTGTTCTTGGGCCATTTTCCCTTCAGTTTTGTCTTCATCAAGTGAAATGCATGCTCAATCTGATTCAGGTCAGGGGATTGACTTGGCCATTGCATAACACTCCACTTTTTAGCCTTAAAAAACTCTTTGGTTGCTTTTGAAGTATGCTTCGGGTCATTGTCCATCTGCAATGTGAAGCGCCGTCCAATGAGTTCTGAAGCATTTGACTGAATATGAGCATACAATATTGCCCGAAACACTTCAAAATTCATTCTGCTGCTTTTGTCAGCAGTCACATCATCAATAAATACAAGGGAACCAGTTCCATTGGCAGCCATACATGCCCACGCCATATGTTTTGGATCATGAGCAGTTCCTTTCCTTCTCCATACTCTTCCCATCACTCTGGTACAAGTTGATCTTTGTCTCATCTGTCCATAGGATGTTGTTCCAGAACTGTAATGGCTTTTTTAGATGTTGTTTGGCAAACTCTAATCTGGTCTTCCTGTTTTTGTGGCTCACCAATGGTTTACATCTTGTGGTGAACCCTCTATATTCACTCTTGTGAAGTCTTCTCTTGATTGTTGACTTTGACACATATACATCTACCTCCTGGAGAGCGTTCTTGGTTTGGCCAACTGTTGTGAAGGGGTTTTTCTTCACCAGGGAAATAATTCTTCTGTCATCCACCACAGTGGTCTTCCGGGTCTTTTGGTGTTGCTGACCTCTCCGGTGCGTTCTTTCTTTTTAAGAATGTTCCAAACAGTTGATTTGGCCACACCTAATGTTTTTGCTATTTCTCTGATGGGTTTGTTTTTTGATTTTTCAGCCTAATGATGGCTTGCTTCACTGATAGTGACAGCTCTGTGGATCTCCTATTGAGAGTCGACAGCAACTGATTCCAAATGCAAATGTCACACCTAGAATCAACTCCAGACCCTTTACCTGCTTAATTGATAATGAAATAACAAGGGAATAGCCCACACCTGTCCATGAAATAGCTTTTGAGTTGATAGTCCCATTACTTTTGGCCCCTTAAAAAGTGGGAGGCACATATAGAAACCGTTGTAATTCCTACACCGTTCACCTGTTTTGGATGTAATTGCCCTCAAATTAAATCTGAAAGTCTGCAGTTAAAGCACATCTTGTTTTTCATTTCAAAGCCATTGTGGTGGTGAATAGAGGTCAAAATATGAAAATTCTGTCAATGTCCCAATATTTATGCACCTGACTGTATATACTTCTGCGCTTTTGTATAATGCCCACATGAACCCTCTGGGTTCATATATGTATCTGCAAATCTGGCTCTGATACTAGCCAGTGCCTTTCCAGCCATTTACCTCACCGCACGTCACTGGTTCCAACTATTGGCTCAATTCATCAGATGGTGGACTCAGTTGGTTATCGTGACCGATGCCAGTCTCCAGGGTTTGGAAGGGAGGGGCAGTTATTTTGAACAGTCGCTTTAAGAAACTCTGGTCCAGAAATGAAAAAAAGTTTCCAATCAATGTGTTGGAGATGAAGGTGCCCATACACGTTCTTACTGCAGGTTCAGTCGATCAGAGGATGCGATGTGTGATCCCATGCAGCACTGTGGGTGGGGGAGGGTGGAGCCAGCATATCGGGTGGTCAGCCACCCGATCTCACTGTGTGTGGAGACCGCCTGAAATGTCGGACGTCTGATCCCGCGTCGCATAGTGCATATCGCACCGTGTATGGCCAGCTTAAGAGCAGTTTTAAACACATAGAAGAAAGCACAAGCTCTAATTCAGGCTGAAAACGCTACAGCAGTATATAAAATGGTGCTGTGGAGACTAGAAGCTCCCTGCAGATAAGAGGATCTGAAAAGATGCTATCTTGGGCATGTTCCAGCAATTTCTGCAGTCTTTTTACTCCAGGAATAGAGAATTACATAGTGGACTTTGAGTCGCTACTCTATTCTTCCAAGAGTATGGTCCTCTGCTTTTAAGTCTTCAACAGTCTGGTAAAGTGGTGGGGTCAGCCAGAGATGGTCATGGTCCTCGATTCATACATTCGATTCATACATTCACCAAAATATTTTACAGATTACATTCTCATGGTCGAGATGGAGGAAGGAGAAAATATTTTTGGTACTTACCGTCGAATCTTTGTAGCGTCCCTCAGATGGACGCAGGGAATCACTCTCATTTTGTTGTACATCCTTGGGGCTTTTTAAGTTCAAACTGAGGAAGTGGTTGGAAGGGAGAAGCTTTTATACTTTAACAAAAAAAAAAAGTGAACCCATTAAGTGCTTGCTCCTCAACCCTCACTACACCCTATGGTCAAGTTTCACCCAGATAGTCTCTGAGAGAGAGATTTAAAGTACGAACCAAAGATCTTATTTTTGGTCTTGAGTGCACTTTATACAATTATACATATATTATTCAGTATAAGCACCATTTTGAAAAACACTTGAATAGTGATTTTAGTGCATCAATGTTTGACCTTCTGGTTACATTGTAGCAGCACTGTACATATTTTATAATACATTTGCCTGTTTACATTTTAATTATTGTTTAGTTTGTAACTAGCTATTTTTAAACATTAAAGTTGGGTATTTAATGAAAATATATTTTTAGACTGAGTTTGCAGTAGCTCAGAATATGACATTCTCCATTTTTACAGTTCTCCACGACAACAAGCTGACACATACAGACTTAAAGCCGGAGAATATACTTTTTGTGAATTCAGAGTTTATCACTACTTACAATGAGGGGAAGGTGAGAGACTTTTCCTATAACACCTGTCAGTAATAACAATGCAGTGAATTATGGTTTACTTGTCGTCCTTTTGTGAATAGTTTTTTTTTTTTTTTTGTTACAGAGTGTTAGTCTTTGTTTGTGTTACCATCTTTCATCAGCTATGACAAGGCACACTCTGGTGTTTCTAAGATTATGTATATTTTTATTTGTGCAAGAATAACTAACAATAGCAAAGGGCTATTCTAATGTGTTGCAAATTACTGTCTATAGGCAATTATGGTTTTGCAACGTACTGTTATGTGTTTCAAAGTGTGTGTAAGGCGGGTGTGTGGCTACATGAGGTGGTGGTATTGTTCCCATGGGGCCTTTTCTCAATGTTGTACAGAATTGTGTATATTTTTCCTTAGCAGTAGATGAATTTGGAATGGCTATGCATACTTTAGGTACCCCTGTTTCTATCTTCACATCTCCCTATATTTCTCCTTGTCCTGGCAGAAGTGCGAAGATAAATGTGTAAAGAACTCCAGTATCCGTGTTGTAGACTTTGGCAGTGCCACATTTGACCATGAATATCATACCACTATTGTGGCAACGCGGCACTATCGCCCCCCCGAGGTTATTTTAGGTGAGTTCCTGCTTTGTGCCTCCGTTTCAAGCTACTGTAAATTGAAGGGGGTTACGGTGCTCTGAATGAAAGCTGTTCTGTGATGCCAAATGTAGCTCAGGCCCCGCGGAAAGACAACCACATTATTTTTTTACAAACTCTGTAGAATCTCATACATGTACAGGGTTTTCTGCCAGCTAGCCCAATTGTAAAGCATTCTATAGTATGCTGGAACTAGATAAAATGTAGTGATAACATATATACTGTAACTTCTATTGTGCAGCACTATAATATGTTGTAACTAATTTATCTACTGCAAAAATGCTCCCCAATGCTATGCAAATCAGGAAACCAATGGAACATTAATATCCATACAGTAAGATGTAATGACACGGAGCTCTCTACTAGTGCTATGTAGTCATGCAGTAAGTGCTGCCCTGTGGGAATGCCCAGATATCTATGCGCCAGGTAGATGATTACAGTTAGTGTTTATGCAGAAATCATTTTCTATAACCATTTGGAATAAATCTTTTGTAAATTGATTTATTCCCAGGTTATATCACTCTTGGACTATGGCTAATATATAAATGTATTGGAGGTTAGTTTTGTATAATATTTCTGTGCAGTCACTATAAGTTCTTCTCTTGTCATAGAGCTGGGCTGGTCTCAGCCATGTGATGTGTGGAGTCTGGGATGCATCTTGTTTGAGTACTACACTGGTTTCACTCTCTTTCAGGTACTTGTAATACGTTTTTTATATTACTATTTAAAGTTTTAATAAATATAAATTTGTCAATGCTTTGTAGTGGAACTAGAGCTGTCTGTGGAGATCTGGTGGTGTTGTATACTTCCCTGTGAAACCCACAGGAGGGGAACCACCATGAG
This sequence comes from Taudactylus pleione, assembly GCA_031769625.1. Taxonomy (NCBI): domain Eukaryota; kingdom Metazoa; phylum Chordata; class Amphibia; order Anura; family Myobatrachidae; genus Taudactylus; species Taudactylus pleione. The sequence goes on from JAUIMM010000018.1 coordinate 23,264,381, forward strand.
TGTTCTCTGCACAGCTCATTTGTAGCAGAACATGATTGGACATTTGATTTGACGTACCTGAAAATCTATTTCCATCTACTATAGCACACAGTTATATCTATCCTGTCAATTAAGTAATGAAATGTAAAATGATATCCAACATATGCATTTTGCCATAATACAGTTGTTGTTCACTTACCTTCATGTTGTAATACAGGGGTCTTCAACCTTTAAGGCAGTGTGGGCCACATTAAAAAATTCACCAAAGCCAAAGGCCACTAAGAAATACTGCAGTATTTAAATTCTGCACTCTCCTTACACAATTATGACCCATAACTGCCCCCTCATACAATTTTAATTGTCACATAACTGCCCCCCCCCCCTATGCAGTGGCCACAGTAGTGATCCCCCTTATGCAGGCCCCCAGTAGTGATGACCCCTATGCAGTGCCCCCTGTGCAGTGCCCTCAATAGTGGTCCCTCCTATGCAGTGTAGTGCCCACAGCAGTAGTGTCCCCCCCACACCTGTACAGTGCCCCCAGTAGTGGAACCCCTCGATTCAGTACCCCCAGTAATGCCCCCCTCCCTTAGCAGTGCAGACACACACATAAAGAAAAAAACACTTACCTGAATCCCCGCTCCTGCCGCCACCGCTCCTCTGTCCTCCCCGGCCGGCCCGCTCTGAATTATGTGAGAGACGTCATGATGCTGCTCCCATTACCCACTGCGGGAGCTGGAAGAATGAGCTCACGAGTGAGCTCTAGCCCGGCTCCTGCAGTGGGTGCAGCAGCCAATGAGTCTCTGACTCTCATTGGATGGCTGTAAAAACAAACACACAGCTGCCGGTGCCAGCGGCAGTGTGTTTCTGTCTGTAGTGCAGACTGCACTTACTGCGGTCTGCACTACAGTAACCATCTGTGGGCCACGAGGAATGGCTCCGCGGGCCACGGGTTGAAGACCCTATCTTTTGATAACTGGTTGAAATATAGGTTCTGTTCATTCAGTGGTCCCAGAAATATTTTTCGGAAGAGTTTGCTTTCAGATGAATATTACAGCTTCAATATTTCTTCCTCTAAATTAGATTTTCATATCGATCATATAGGAGACAGTTGCAGAAATGTCTTCTGTCAGATTTTGCAAATAGAAATTACATGACTACGAGCATTGGCTCAATCTTTCTTTGGACTGTCCCTGATTTAAGCTGGGTACACACTGCCTGATATATCGCCTGTTCCATTGGTGTGTGTATACCCAATATCCATATCTGATCGGCCCTGCAGCAAGCAGTTGAATATATACCTAGACAGTATATAGAAACAAAGGGATGGGAAAACCTGCGCTAGGATTCTAAAGGGTTCGTATATGGTTCGTGCTTGCTGCGGACCTTAATGGGAATACCCTTTACCCACTCTAGAACAATAAGTACAGTATCAGATTAGGTCGGCGCTACACTGGTGCGATGGAAAGATTGTAATTAAATCCAATGGGGATAGATACACTATATAAATAGATATGGATCAGTGCTACACCCATTCATTGCTGCACTCAATGTGATGGAGATGGAAATAAATGTGCTACACAGACTAATATAATCCAATATGCTTGGTATATATTTATTGTAAAAATCAGGGTCACAGATGCCCTTATATATTGATTTTTGGAAGTGCACTGTTCTGAGTGAATATAGCTACCTATAAATGAACCAGGACTATAGGTATCGATAGGGTGTTAGTCTCAGAGTCAATGTCCTGGGTATATGATAGGTAATCTATAGTGTTTATGATAATGGTGGACTGTTTATAGTCACCAATGGTCTCTCTGTTAAATAGATGGTAAATGTCTGGTGGTGTACGGGGGGTGTTTAAAGAATGTGTCTGGCGGGGCGGCGTCCCGTATCCCCCAGTTGCACAAACTTACCCTCAGCGTCCTTTTCCGCTCACCTCCGGGTGGGTGACATCCACTTCTTCTGTCTTCTGGTCCCTCGTTCCGCTATGTCTGTCAGCGCGCGTGGATACACGCGCTGACTGGGAAGCAGAGTCCTCACCGTGGGTCTGCGAGACTTCCGGGTAGTGAACTCTCGCGAGATCGTGCACTTGCCCGGGCTCAACAGTTCCGTAGCGGTGGCTCAACTCGGCGCCGCGAGGAGACTTCAGGAGTTGGACTCGACAATGTGTATAGTGTCTTGGATGAACCAGCAAGTGTCCTCCCAACGCGTATCGGCTATGCAGCCTTCCTCAGGGGTTAAAGTGCGCCATTTTGTGTGTGGCTTAAATACTCTGTTAGCAGCCATCTTTGTTGTGGTATAAGTGACCCGTAAGTCTCGCAGACCCATGGTGAGGACTCCGCTTCCCAGTCAGCGCGTGTATCCACGCGCGCTGACAGACATAGCGGAACGAGGGACCGGAAGACAGAAGACCGAAGAAATGGATGTCGCCAACCCACCCGGAGGTGAGCGGAAAAGGACGCTGAGGGTAAGTTTGTGCACCTGGGGGATACGGGACGCCGCCCCGCCAGACACATTCTTTAAACACCCCCCGTACACCACCAGACATTTACCATCTATTTAACAGAGAGACCATTGGTGACTATAAACAGTCCACCATTTTCATAAACACTATAGATTACCTATCATATACCCAGGACATTGACTCTGAGACTAATACCCTATCGATACCTATAGTCCTGGTTCATTTATAGGTATCTATATTCACTCAGAACAGTGCACTTCCAAAAATCAATATATAAGGGCATCTGTGACCCTGATTTTTACAATAAATATATACCAAGCATATTGGATTATATTAGTCTGTGTAGCACATTTATTTCCATCTCCATCACATTGAGTGCAGCAATGAATAGGTGTAGCACTGATCCATATCTATTTATATAGTGTATCTATCCCCATTGGATTTAATTACAATCTTTCCATCGCACCAGTGTAGCGCCGACCTAATCTGATACTGTACTAGACAATATATAGTTTCATCTGGCTGTCGGTATGGCCGACCTGCCGACAGTATGATTTGTCTGCAACAGAAGTCCTTTTATATGTTGTCACCAGTGGGCGATTATACTCAAATAGCTCTGCTGGCAGATATATCACCTGAAGCATTGGTAAGTGTATATGCAATTGCCAATCGTTACACAGGTCGGCAGACTGGTCGACCAGGTGTTTACCCAGCTAAAGCCACCTGACATTCTATGGGTTGTCATACTCATTTGAGTTGTGCTTTGATAAATCATCTTGCAAGTACTGTGGATTGCGGCAAAATCAGGAAAGCCTTTTTTGGCAGAGTGCAAGGAGACCATTGTTCTTGCCATCTATGGCTGAGGCCCTGTTGGTAACAATGCTCACAAGTTTTCAAAAAGGAAGTTTGTGGTTTTTTTAGCAAAACGAAATGTGCCTATCCACTAGAAGACAGGCAAAAGACTGCACGATTACGACATTGTAATCGACATTGTAATCGTACAGTCGTTTGTCAGTCTGTGATGTGCCTACACTAAAATAGCAGTCGTTCAGTGTAGGCAAATCAATCATCTGCAAACATGCTGAACCTGACGTTCTCGTCAGGTTGACCAGCATGTTTGCGTGATGATAGATGTCTAAAAAAACAATTTTTTAAACAATCTGCAAACTATATCTATATCGTTATCGTTCAGTCGCTCATTTTAATCGACTAGTGGATAGGCACCTTAACACTGTTGGTAAATGTGTTTCCCCTATAGTATTTCCATTCATAGGGCTTATAATTAAAATCTACACCTTGTAGCTCATGTTTGAGAATACCATTCATGTCAACACAATTGAGAAATATTCACTATACCTGTGAATTAATTGATCTGCAAAGAAAAATAACCTTTAACAATGTCCAATCCACTTTGTTTTGTCTTTTGGACGCACTCAGTAAGGATATTACTGAGAAAACCAAAATCCTATGGTCCTCTCACAATTTGAGACCAGCTAGTGTGTGTGTGATGGCTCTAGGCCTCTTGAGAGAGTGGCAGAAAGTAGTCTTCTTGCCTAAGATGGTAGAAGGGTTCAGGGAAGGAGACATCCCTTCTGATTTCTAAATATATAATTAATTTGGGGGAATCACATGGCATGGGTTGCTGTGTCCCTCTGAGGGAGTTTTCTCAAAGCTTGGAGCGAGATAAGTGTTCATTCTAGGCGCCGCCAGACCGTAGAAAAGGCACTGAAATGCACTTACGGACATGCTGGGCTGCCCCCAAACTCTCACCTCTGTGAATAGATGCCATGCGCATAGGCACGGCATCTATTCACCAAGGGTGTACCCTGCACCACAGTTTTTCCCACCCGCGGGACACTGTGGCCCGCAGGTGGGGACGGCACCTGACATGCCGGCAGAAATCAGGCAGGACGCAACGCCCCGCTAAAACAGTTTAGTACCAACCAATCAGCTCATAACTGCCATTTTTCAATTTTCTGCTTACAGGACCAAAAAGGAGGCTTCATATACTCCCAAAGAACTTGAATATTAAAAACAATGTCCCATAATAGCGCTAAACACAGCTACTTTAGAGAAGTGTAACGTATCCAATAAAAATAAAGGTAAGATTTTTACTTCCCTTTTATTATACAGGACACTTTCCCACGTTCCAAAACTTTTTTGCTCTTTTTCTTTTCTACTGTCTTTCCACGTACACCTTTGATCCACTCCCCAAATATCAGAAACATTTCTCGAACTTAAACAGAGACAGGAAAAAAATAGTACATCATTGCTGGACATATGGATAACAATTTATTAATGCATAACACTCTCATAAAAATAATGATAAAAGCATATCACCACTCCAAGAGGCTAAGTTAGGGTTCCTCCTCCCTCTTGTCTTAGATTGTACAAATGTTCTTTAGGTGCAAATTCCACAAGATGACAATCTCCACAAGATGGACACCGGCAAGAACACCCCACAGTTCAGGTAACATCCACCGGATGCTTAATGCATTTCACCTAAAGAATATTTGGACAATCTAAGGCAAGAGGGAGGAGGAACCCTACGTTAACAGCCGGTGGCTGATTATACTTTTATCGTTATTAATTTTGTGAGTGTGATATACTAATTATCCATGGGTCCAACAATGATGTATTATTTTTTTCCTGTTTACTTTTGAGAAATGTTTCTGATATATGGGAAGTGGATCAAAGGTGTACGTGGAAGACCGTAGAAAAGAAAGAGCAAAAGTTTTGGAACGTGGGAAAGTGTCCTGTATGATAAAAGGGAAGTAAAAATCTTACCTTTATTTTCATTGGATACGTTACACTTCTCTAAAGGAGCTGTGTTTAGCGCTATTATGGGACATTGTTTTTAATGTTTTTCAAACACAGCCTGTAAAATTACTGGTTACTAATTTTCTCTCTCTCCAAGCTATAATAAAATTCCCCCTGTATGAGGTCTCAGATCGAGGGTCTGTTAAGCAGAGATGCAGTCAGGAAGCCAATGGTCTAAATGCTGGCCGCCAGCTTCCCGACTGTATAATCCCAACGGTTCTAATGACAGGCGTCGAAAATCTCGACACCTGTCATACATACCCCGGGAGCCTGACGGCCGGCAGACAGAACGAAGGTGTGCCGGGCGCAGATAGCTGCGGGGTGGGGGTGGGAGGTTAGGTTAGGGGCTCCCCGGGGGGGAGGGGTTTAGGGTTAGGCACACCCTTAAAGGAGGGTTAGGCGGGGGGGAGGGGGGGAGGTTAATGATAGAAGGTTACTCACCTCCGTCGGGATCCTCATTGTGTGCTTCCAGTGTTGGTATGACATCTGCCGGGCTAACGTCTGGCAGTAGTTATGTTGGTCCTCATCGCTTCACTCATTGCCTACCAGCCAATGAGCATCAGTCTGACCTGACTCTGAGCCGATGAATGTCAGCCTCACATGACTCTGGTGCTGTGGTGCCGTTATAGGTCTCATACATTGGAAACCAGAGGAGAGTGTTGCCGAGGCTAATAGCTGACATAAGTCACTGTCCTGCTATCCATCAAAAATGCAATAGACTCTTTGGTTTCCTCTGCCCTATTGAACAGAGACTGGCCTGTGCTTCCTCCACAATCAAGCTGCTTAAGACAATAGTAGTGGTAGATTTGTCATTCTCTCATAGAAAATGTTTCCATATTTTGTACTGTAAAGAGTTTAGAACTGTCGTATCTTGTTTTTGCTATGTATTTATCACCAGGCAAGAGTGGTCTCATTTCCATTGTCCTGGTACACAACTCCTCTAGAGACAATAGAAACTGATATGCAGTAGAGATGTGTTCTCTTACCGGGGGAACCATATATAATACACTGCTCAAAGAAATACAGGGACCACTTAAACAACACAATGTTACTCCAAGTCATTAACACTTCTGTGAAATCAAACTGTCCACTTAGGAAGCCACATTGATTGACAATCAATTTCACATGATGTTGTGCAAATGGAATAGACAACAAATGGAAATTATAGGCAATTAGCAAGACACCTGATATCGCGAGGTGTTTTGAATATTATTTTTAAACCTTACTTATAAGAAGAAATGGAATAATTCACACCAATACCAACTTTAAAATAAATGACAATGCTTTACTTAAAAAGCAAATCAATTATACATGTATTATGGTATTATTGTCAAAGCAGACTTACAACCTAAAAAAACATTAGTTCAGCAACAGTGACAAAATGATTATCTGCAATGCCTAGCATTGACTCCCAAGGTGACAGTCAGCCCTGTTTATACTTACAGCCCAGCGCCCCGCGACTCTCTCGACCTACGATCTCTCCTGCTCAGCCCGACTGACCGACCCCTCCCCTTTTTGATCAATCTTTTATACTTTTTTCCTCTCTGCTACTGACCTATTCTAAAATGGCGAATATTAATTAATTCAATATTCATGCGCACTAAACATTTCACTGATAATATATTTTAATCATAACAAAACCCACAATCTCCTTTCTATGTTCTCAAAATACTGGTGACCGCTTATAGGCCGAGGCTATTCTGATTAGCTCCCTTCTTGCTTAGACAGATCTGAGACATGCTGTCTTCTAGTCTGTTAGTATTAAACTAACCCATGATTCTGTTTTGCTAGTGAAGAAATGGCATTTGATCAGTTCTAATTTCTACCTATTTCCGTAATAACACTTATACCTTTTAGATTAAACAATATTAAACAATAATAACTGTTGCTTCAGACACACACCTGCCTACTTTAGAGAGAGGGTAGACCTCATCTCTAGGCCTGGGTCCATTCGACACATGTCGGTCCTCCGCAACTTACAACTAATATATATTCTGATTCATTTCTATGTACTCTTAATTGAAATGAAAATAATAATGAAAGACCTAAGCATGCATATATTCGTGAATTGCTGAATGAATATGTACGGTCACATATTACAGCGTTATCAGTTCCATCCTCATGAAATTTGAGGGGTCATAACTCAGAAAAAAGTTCATATCTCTGAAGAAAGGTCATATCTCTCATAGATTGCATCATCTGATTTCTTCTTAATGCACTGGAAAATCTTCTTGAAGCCTTTCACTAATATATAGAAAATCAACAACATTATCATGACAAAAAATATTAATCTTCCCATTGCATGCATAATGCCACCAAACCAATTTTCAACCCATGCGAACTAGGTACTGGGGTTCGACCAGCTGAACCAGCTGTCGGGAATCACACCATCACGTTTATTTATTCAGCAAATTCATTTTTAACCTGAGTAATTTCATTTAACATTTATTTTATTTCTTCTGCATCAGAAGAATTTGTGATGTATGTGTAACACTTTGACCCATATACTGTTTGTAATGTGACACAATATCCAAAGTTACAGCTTTAAGGTAGTGTGTGCTACATTTTAATTCAGTGTTTTATTGCTTGAAACTCTCTTACCACAATGTCTGCGATATTGTTTATTAATTCCCTATGTACCAAATGTTATGTTACCAAATCCTAAACCAACCTTATAACTTTGGGAGAGTGTAAAGAGGTGCTTGTACTTTTCCATATACCATTTGTATTTCTATTTACCATTCTTACACAGTAATTATTTCATGTGTTTCTTTTAGATTTTTCTGTTGTATTACCGTTGCATCAAGTAGCACTGTTCTTATAAGACCCATTTCAAAAGAATTCACCGGTAACCATCTATAAGCCTTATGCCCACACACATAATTTAACCCCTGTATTAGTGTCATGGTTTATTAGACAATGTGTTAGAAAAACATTATAAGGAACATTACAACGGGCACCCTTTTCATCCACGCTTTCTTCTTGCTTGTTCCATTCTGCGATATGATGACTGTATGTTTTATTGTACCCCAACATTCCTTCTGTTATTACAGTTTATTAATGCACTCACATATAATTTTTTTATTAGGTTTTGTGTATTTAATAATTTCTAAAAGATCCCCAAACAAGATTAATTCAGTAAGATCCTCCTTGTAAGATTGTGTTCCAAACACTGGTTCGCAAATAAATACCTTCAGTTCCTGTACCATTTTGGTAATACACATGATGTTATCCTGATCATACCTTGGATACCTTGTTAATTTTAAACGTAGGGAACCTGTGACATTATAAGGTTCAAGTGTGTGAGTTCCACATAGTGAGTGAAGTGTGGTTTGATTTGAGTGCAATGAGATAAACATTAGCACAACATTCCCTGAATGACATGGTGACTACATACCCAACAATCAACTTTATTGTTCTTTCTATCAGCTCATAAGTGTCCAGGGAAGAAGTGTCAGTTTGTATAGAGGTGCTGTCTTTGCACCATTGTGTACCCTTTTCTGAATTTAAACCATAGTATTTACATATACTCCTTGGAATTGTGAGACAACCCTTCACACCTTTGCCTTACAGTAATGGCTCTTTTTTTCTCAGATACTTCATCAGATGTATCTTGCACCTAGTACCAGTATGAGACCTTATTTACCTGTAATGTATTTATTTTTCAAACATTTTAATTATTTTTTTCCCTTGGTCTTTTGACCATCCTCTGATGCATACTTATACCTGGGAGTATCAGTAGTAAAATGAGTGTGTGTGTGTGTGTCTGTCTTTTGACTCTTAATGTGATTAAAACCATATCCCCTATGATCATGAGTTTCAAAATAGGAGAGGAGTCTACCATATGACCCCAGCAGTACCCCTAGGATAACTAGCCACACCGTCCTTGTCATTCACTATAAAAAATGGAAAAATTTAGAAATGGAAAAAAAAAAAAAACTTTCCCAATCAATGGATACACAGAGACTTGATCACCAATAGCCATCTTTCCTTTTCTTTGTTCACAACCCACAGAACACTACTAATAATGTCCCCGGTTCTGTGAACCTTATCTTGGCCTGAACTGTGACTTTGATCAGGCCCATCATCAAATAAGTTTGTTAAATTTAAATCACAGTCAATGTCTTTATCTGCATCTTCTTTTGCTTTAACTGACCTCACCGCCGGGTCGGAAACCTTCTTGCAGTGAGATTTTGTGAATCCAATTGTCCTTTTCAGCCACATCGAGGTTGTTAGCAGAACCTGGAACGGGCCTTGCCAGCGATCTATGAGACAACCAGAACATAAGAAATTTCTCACCATTACATAGTCTCCAGACTGGACTCCATGACAAGGTCCCTCTGGGAGTCTCTTCATAAGCTTTTTTGCTTTCCTTCAGATGCTGTGATAATTGTATAACATAGTCCGTAGTTAAATCATGTGACAATGACAAGTCCGTTGCTGGACTTGCAATAAGGATAGGCAGTTTAAAAAAAAAAAAAAAAAAAAATAGCTCATAAGGCACAGGATAAGTGATCGCTTTGGAGTGGTGTGGATGCTATACAAAACCAGAGGTAAAAGGTAAAAGCCCCCAGTCAACTCATGGTAGTCTCCATACCCACCTTATCTAACTTGTACTCAATGTTAGTGTTTACACATTCAATTTTGATTTATTTTTTTTAATAAACCCATATATTGACATATTGCTTGTAATACCTTCCCTGTAAAATGTGTATCTCTGTCACCTTCAACAACACATAGGATAATATAGTATATCTGGAAACATAAATAACTGCACAATTTCTTAGCTGTGAATGATGCTGCACATGACAGATTTCTGTGACAACATCCGGAAACTGTGAAGTCCTCACAAACAATAAATGGTTAGATAAACACAAGGTATCCAGGACACATTGAACCTGCTAATGATAGTGAGATTAGTTGCAGGAAGGACATGAATATCAGTAATAATCATCAGCTGAATCAGATCTAACAGTTCACTTCTGGGGAATAGTCATAAACAAATTGTTGATTAGAATAAACAGGCATAACTATAGCAGTAAGCTTAGACATTTAAGTTAGCTTCAGAGACAATAGTCTGTGAGATACAAATCTTGGTATTATTGATTAAAATAAGCAAGCATAGAGAAAACAATGAGCTTAAGCGTTACATCATCACCAGAGACAGGAGTCTCTGGGGTTCAAATCTTGAAAAAAAAACAAAATAAAAAACAAAAGGGGGGTCAGTCGGGCCAGCTATGAGAGCCGGGGTCGCTGCTGGTGCTGTTGGCTGACTGCCACCCTGTTCCACCTCTTAGCCTCCTGTTGCCATATTGCCAGACATTGCAAATACTTAACCATATCCTTCACCAACTTAGACAAAATAATTGTTGCTTTCAAAGCCTCCAGAACAGATTGGTTAAATGTGCCAGTCATGGGGAAATGACCAGAGGTCCATCCGGTCATCTCACTCCACCCTGCAACAAACCTCACTCTCTTCTCCGTACTTGTCTTTCATAACTGCATACATACTGGTCATTCCTAATCACATATGCTTTTGTTTTATTATTATTCCTAGATCCTGCATTACACTACCCTCATTCCCCATTCTCTGTTGCATTTCTTTAGACATATTTTTTTTTTAAATTACTACCCTGGTAACTCTTGGCAACTCACTCGATGCCATATTAAAAAAAATATCTTTCTCTCACTCTGCTGCGAAAATAAAACTGCATTTTTTTTTTTTTCTCAAATAGCTAATCTCTATGACCTTCAAATGGGAACACTCTTCCAGCTCCTCAAATAAGCTTTTACACTTGCAATGAGAAACTTAATTCTTTCTTAAGTACAAGTTTTGTTAGTGGGATACCTTTACAATTTCATGGTAAACTACCCTGGCAACAATTTTCCGTTTCACCAAACCAATTCTTTCTCACCTTCATTCAAACAACCATTACCATCCAGGTGCGTCACGCCATTCTCCCCATACTCTGTAGCTTATCAAGCTACAATCAGCCTCTTCACCCTCAAATCACTTACTCTTACCCTCTTATAACTTACAAGAACCAACTCCAATCCCATACAAGTACTAGACGATGTTGCCTTTTAAAAATCAAATGAGATCAACTGTTTCTTTCACTTTAAAATTGTGACACGTCTGTCAAAAAACTACCCTAATCGTGTTTCCTGTCCTTCGTTATCAGGCCAAACACATCTCAGGTACAATCTGACCTCGTTAACAGATTCAGTACTTCAATTACCTTGTGCCCCCCTTTATTAGGGTTCAGGACACCTTTTGCATCACTTGTAACTACACAAGTCTATTTATATACCTGTCTTCGTTATCAGGTATCTGTAAATTTATATCTAACCACGTGGATTTCTCTTTGTTTACAATATTACCCCGCAATTCACATAACCAGATTCATGCGCCTCTACTCCACTTCTTATACAAGGCATACTACAGGGGAAAATGGGAAAACGCTAGGTCACCAAATGCCTCTCGTCCTAACCCCCTGCTGACACACACAAATTTTCCTCTTTATAACCACAAAACAAACTACCAAAAATACTCAACAATACTCCCCCTAATATCTGGGAAAAATTACTCAAATACAATTTCAAATTTCTGGAAGCCAGAAAACAAACAACAATTCTAATGAACTGCTTCCGTCGGAACCCAAGTCCAAAAACCGAATCAAATGACAAATCACTCTCTAACAACACTATTAGATTGAAATCCTCAATTTCCAAAAAAAACAAAACAACATTGCATATGTCATAAAATATTAGGAAAAACTCATCTATATTAATAAAATCCTTCACTAACTCTTAACACAGCAACATATGCACAATTAAGAGACATCAGGGATCCCTGTCAATGAAAGAGAAAGACAGAAGAATGAGGAAAAGTAAAAGACAGTATGCACAACCTTTTCTTTTTTCTTTTTTTAAGAAAAAAAGTTATAGATCACTCTCACAAGTTGCATACACTGCTGTCTACAGTTTTATAGTGTCTCTTTTTTTTTTTGGCACAAGACCCTAATCTAACCCCAACTCCAAGCGGAAGCCGTAAGCGATACTCGGGTGGGCTTCTTTCCAGACCCTGCTGCCGTGAAGGTCAGCCAATTACATAAACATACGTCATTCAACCAATCATACGTCACTTTTTCATACAGAGCAGGGAAGGAAGAAGAAGGAAACAAAAGCAAAAAACTGGTTTGCGCAAAAAAAATTACAATTTCTCAGTGAGCAGAAAAAGAAAATAGAAGGTATCAATAAAACTTCTTAAAAAAACATCAATCTACCAATAATTTCAGAAATCGATATCTCAACTAACAAAGATGCCAAGAAAATCCCTTAACCTGCAAATTTAAAAATCCTCTCTATTCTACACTCAACATATTTCAGTGCACGGGGTAGGAGAAAAAAAACCCTCAGCAAATACCATTTATTTTCCCTATCTACTCTGCACAATGCCCAGACAAGAAAAGGAAACTTTCTTATACAAACTACACAATGGAGAAAAACCTTATTTTGAGAAACAAATCCTACCAAAACAAATCCAAAACAATCAATACAACACATTTTAACTTAACCATCACATCAGAGACCGAGGGAGAGAAAAAAACAAAACTGCACGTTTAAAAATAAAAATTATCTAATGAGCAAAATAACTCACTGCTGTGCACTCTCTATCAATCACCGATATGGCGGGCGTCAACAGGTGTATCTCGCTGGGGCCTCCAAGACTGAAATCGCGAGGTGTTTTGAATATTATTTTTAAACCTTACTTATTATTAGAAGAAATGGAATAATTCACACCAATACCAACTTTAAAATAAATGACAATGCTTTACTTAAAAAGCAAATCAA